>JBCFYV010011172.1:81475822-82675822 GCA_039000515.1 Timema cristinae
ACCCCCAGTTCACCCGACCGAGATTCGAACCTCGATCTCCCCGTCCTTAGCAGTCGAGCTCAACACGACAAGCGCGTTAGCCAATACGCCACCGAGGCGGGTCGTACCATAGAGAAATGATGATCGTACTATTTGTTTGTATAAAAAAAATTATAGTTTTTAATTTAATGGTCTCCATAAAATCTACCACAATGTGTTATGTCGATGGCACTATTTTGCGAGTCATTTAAGTTACTTTAGACATTTGATTTGATAGACGTCATAAGCGATTGAGAGTGCATTTATCGTAGTCTCCTATACATCTTGATATAAAGATCACGTGAAAAAACCTTGTTTTAAACTAAATATAACATCTTATTTGAATACAAATTTATTATTTTTAACAAAATGTTTGTAGGATATTTATCGTAAATACTTGTTGATTTTAATTCTCAAAAATAATTTTCTAAACTTATACAAAATTTAGATTCTCACTATTCCGTGTAAATATTTCTAATTCATAAGTAAAAACACCACTCAAACTGATTCTTTAACTCACCCACCTAGGTATTAAAAAGCCTTAACTCATTTGAGTAGTGACCGAACCCATTGGAAATAAATTGATTTTTTCAGCCATCTGTTTAAAACAAACCTTGAGAAAAGAGTTTTTGTTGGCACCTTTCTATTTCTTCAGCGTAGGGTGTCAAGTTGATTGACCTCTATTTATTGGTAAACCCTACCTTAGATCTCTCCTCTCCCCCTTTTCTGTCAATCAAGTTTACAAGCTGTTTTCCTGTCCTTGCTTTCAAGGATCCTTTATCTGTCAACGGGATAAGTTAGGATCTTCGACAGACATTGACTTTCTGTTGATTATTGTTTTGTGGTTTATTTAACTTTTACCTTCGTCTGTATTCTATATACATCTTTATCTTTCTTCTCTGGAAATTTCATTTAGAAAAATAATAATAATAGGATATAATTTTTTGCTTATTAGTGTAGCCTTTACAACCTTTAAATAATGATACAGATTCTATTCTAACTTGATATGAACAATACTCTTCTCTGTTTTTGTATTAGTAACCTTATCTTTTAGGAGAGTAGTTTTCGTTTAGTAACTTTTCAAATAAAAAAAAGATTTCGATTATTTTAGGGGGCTAAAATTCAACCTAAATAATTGAACAATTTCTTTCAATGTTTACTATATTTATAAGATCAGTTAGGGCTTTTAAAGTTTCTAAACGAAGTTATTCCTAATCTCTTTTCTTGAGTTTATAGCCTTTATTTCCCTCCTAGTCTCTCCTAGTTTCATCATTGTACTCTCCTCTCTAGACGGTGTTTTAAGTCAGACTTTATTTTCTCTTTTGAACTACTGTTGGCCAAACTCGTTAATGCTCGAGGACCTTCTGTCAAAGGATAACGAGTTTTATTTCAGGCTGGGAAGAAGTTAATGGGTGATATAAAACGATTGTTCTATATTACATCAATATATAGTAGTGTTAGTGGGATGAACTATGTGTCAAGTGGAGTTTGGTTTGACCCTGATCATCACCTAAAAGGAAACAATATTTGTTTGTGATGTCCTATTAGTCAAATATTGCAGTTTTGTTGGCGGTTGGGTTTGGGTGTTTAGCGCTAGGCGCTGTTGCCTTATATTAAATTAATCTGTAAGCCATATTTTAATAGTATAAATGTATCTGAGAGTATTAGGTGGATGGACAGGCTGACAAATCAAGACGTTCTAAGAAGGGTGGGTGAGAAAAGAATAATTTTGGATGTGATTCTTCAGCGCAAAGAAAACTGGATAGGACATATCCTTAGGAGGAACTGTCTTCTGCACGATGTCATAGAAGGACCAGTTGAGGGAAGGAGGAGATTAGGAAGAAGGAGGATTAAAATACTAGATGATTTGAAGGAAATGAGAAAATTCTGAGAGCTGAAGGAGGAGACAGAGGACAGGGTGCATTAGCGGTTTAAAGTTCACTGACAAAAGGAATGGACCTGTCGTTAAGACAAAACACATAAAAATATAATATAATAATAATAATATAATAATAATGTAATAATATAATAATAATAATAATCTGAAGTTAAGTTTAAATAAAACAATGAAAGTCTAGATACTGGGCATTAGTGCCCTTGTGGTAGTAACGTTGTTCCAACCCAAGCAGCCAATGATCACTACATACCATTTGAATTGTTAATAGCCCCTATTTCTCTTTACCTATGATATTTTGTACATTAGTCTTTGCTCAGTATCTTTCTTATACAAACTACTCCATTAGGTAATGTTTTAATAAAAATTGTTCAGGTCTGGTTTAAGAAAATTAAGGTATGTATCCATTATTATATTTGTAATTCATACCTATCTATTAGTTTCACCCGATCCTTCCTCGAGAAAGCTGTATCAAAACTATATCAAATTATGATGTTCAACATAAATTTTCATTGTTCCTTCCTACGCATACCTAAGCTATGATGGGCTGTCCCAAACCATTTATGGCATTCAATAAATTTAAATATATTACATCTTTTAAACGAAATATTACCTAGCCCTCTTGCTTTAATAGAGAAACAAACATTGATATTGACGTTTTTGCCTAATCACGATAAGTTAAACGAAATAATAATCACTATTACAAAAACATGTTGAAACAAGCATAGATATCACCAAAGAGAATAAATAAAATAATAGATAGTGTGACAGAAACATCAAATGAGAATCATGGTTTCCCAAGCTATATCACCGAGTTATGTCTCCAGAGTGTGTTTATTTTAGTTAATGTGTCGTTCTTAGAGAGATTATCCTTCCGTTTTTATACATGCAATCGTAACGCTAATGTACCCCCTTTAATCTTTGGTTTACATGTTAGTTTATTTTTAGGTTTTTGTTTGCCTATATGATTTTTTTATATAGATTTTTCTAATAAATTAGAAAATTTGACCCATTTCTAGGCCCGAGTTTCTCGGATACCTATTTTGACATTCCAAACTTACCATCTTGTATGAGATTATATTTTCATGGGAAAATGAGAGTTTCCATTTTCTTTGTAATGTTAAACAGTGCGTGATACAAAATACAATCAACGTCATTAGAGCGGATTTCAAGAGAATCGATTTTTTTAAATCTTTCTACCCTTTGGCAAACAGCCATTAAGTTTAGGGTTTGTATAATAACTCACAATTCCTCCACAAATCCTAGATACCAAGTTTAAGCCCAATCGCTAAGTGGTTTCGACTCTAGGCTGATAACAGACAGACGGCCTCGCGAAATATACTTTTTCGGTCTCAGAGGGTCATGAAACATTTATAAAAATCTCGGGTTGGATTTTTTGATGATCACAATACTTTCGTCTCTCCAAGAGGTCGATAGAAAGTAAAAAACACATTTTGTAAGCCTTAAAATAACTATGAATAAGCTAAATACTTTTAAACATAATTATATAGGCTATGTTTTTTATAGCACTACGTTTTAATACATGTTCAGGTTATATCCCTAATTATGTACTAATTATGTTAATGAGTTAGAGATCAGGAATTTTGCATTTAGAGGAAATTCACCTGCATTTGCGTGGAGGGAGAGGGGAAAATATTATTGAAACCACCACAATGCAACAGACCAGGTTTAGAACCCCGATCTTCCTGTCATCAACAATCTATTATATTGAGAGAGTTAGGCCTTAGATCATGTGGTTAAATTAGATAGGTTAAAAAACAACGAGAAAAAAGTTTAGCTTTTACAATCAATAGACTATAAGGGTTATTTAAAAAAATTTTTTTTTGAAACTGTTGATTTAAATATCCACTATCTCACCATCATCTGTTAGATTTTGTCTGCCAAACACGATACTAAACTTACCGCTGAAAAGGCTGGCTTTAAAACCATTAAAATATTTGTATCTGTAGCTTTTAGTTTGTAAATCGTACCACGCTGCAACAACGTGTTCAGGAAATATATTATAAAAATTTAAAAAATGAAATGTTTCATTTATATTATTCACAGTAATTTTTATTTATAATTTATATCGATTTATGGTTTCTATAGAAGGAGAAGCATAAGCATTGTTAAATGCATACTTGTAAGACAAACCATATTTATTTTCTTTTTCAAAATGGAGACTATGAGATGCAATGTTGGAAGAAGCTATTTAAATGTTTATAATAATAAAATAATGTGAGGAAGATAAGATTCAGAGGAAGGGAACATGCATGTGAAAGGAAGAAGAATGGAAAATAATTTAGAAAAATACACTCTAGTGCACGCATCTAGAATTCGAAAAGCTACCATATTTATATTTATAAAACTAGACTAGACAAAATTGACGCCTCTGCCCCGCAGTGTGGATAGTATGTATTTAATGGTTACTTCAAAAAAGAAAGTGCACATTGCTTACAAACTAACTTATCTCAAGAAATAATTATTTAATGAGTGTCCTAACAAGTCTACATACACATATATTATTTAATTACTACCTAGAATCGAAAAATGATCTCCAGAAACTTAATAAACCGTAATAATAGGCGTTTCTAATTTTCAAATATAAGAAACAAGCTCCAAAACGTAAACAAAGCACTAGAGAACAAACTCACATTTACGTATTGCATAAATTGATTTTGATCTAAGAACGTACTTGGGCTTCTTATAGTTAGTCGTATGTTCCACAGGTTAAGTTGAGGTTCCCGGCCACCTCTTTAACTTTCAGGCGTGTTTTTGTTTACCTCCGCTAGAGTGCATTTCTTTTTCTTACTCATGTCAAGACGTTGTTACCCTTTTGAGAACAAGAGGCTGGAGGGTGGAGGGAGAGAAGGGGGGAAATGTGCCAAGGGAATTTCCTTGCTTTAATACCTCCGACCGAACTTTCTAAGGGGGTAAATTAAACCTTGGGAAAAGCTAGTTTTTGGTTTTCGGCCCATTCCCCCCTCTACCCTAACCCTCCTCAAACATGGCACAACCGATGAAGACTACAGAGTTGCTCGGGATAAGTAAGTCTTAAAGTTGCGAAGCCTGTTTTAGGTGTATATAAACTACACGAGACATGAAATACAAGGGTCCGGGGTAGGCTTGTGAGAGGGGGATAATAAAGAGAAGGTGGGCTAAGCACGCAATATGGTGTTTTTTTCAGACGTTCTACCTTCTTTTTTAGCTTTTCAGAAATGTTCCAGTATCACTCATTATCTTGCTAGAATCCTAACGAGAGCTCTTACTATATTATTTAAGGTTTATGATCTTTTAGCACTCGGGGGAGAGGAATAAAATTAATAGGATACAATTCAATGACATATTGTGTTATTTTTAGGTCCATAAACGTAATTATGTGTTGTTTTTAAGTTCATAAACGTAACAATGTGTTATGTTTTAGGTCCATAAACGTAACATTGTGTTGTTTTTAAGTTCATAAACGTAACAATGTGTCATTTTTAGGTTCATAAACGTAACAATGTGTTGTTTTTAGGTCCATAAACGTAACAATGTGTTGTTTTTAGGTCCATAAACGTAACAATGTGTTGTTTTTAAGTCCATAAACGTAACAATGTGTTATTTTAAAAGACCATTAATGTAAAAATGTGTTATTTTCCATAAACGTAACAATGAGGGCTATTAGCATCTGAGAACTACAATCAGAGTGAGAAACAAATCTTTCTCTCCCCACCAGATTTAACAACCCCATAATTATATTTCACATTCCGACAGGACCAGGGATGGAACCTACACGCCTCAGGTCTTTTGGCCATGAACATAGGCCATGTTGAAATATATTCAGTATTCGGGATCTCTAATACAACAGTTTTATACTCATCTTTAAAATCTGTACCTGTTCATCATGTGTCAAAATCTATAAACTGGTTTTCCAATTATTTTGAGGCTAAGGTTCACATCTCGGCTGGATGAACGAGAGGAGGTTCTACACATGTTATTTATCACTTTGTTTTCCCCATTCCCTCTCCATAAAAATGTGGATGCGTTTCATCTAACAACCCTCCTAATCCCTAATCCAGGGATTAAAGCAATTTAATATCAAGGCGCATAAGTTAAATTAATTAATCTCTTAAAATCTGCTTTGGTGGCCGCATATTCTAAGGCTACTCTCACAATAGATTAGACTGCCGATGACAGGGAGATCGAGATTTGAATCTCGGTTAGATGTAATGAAACTGGTTTTACAAAAATTATTGTTTTCCACTCTGCCTCCAAGCAAGTGCGTGTACACTTCCTCTGAAGATAACCTTCCTAATCCATAAAACCAATAGTGTAATTAATACATAAACGTAAAACCCGAACGGTTAGTAAAACGTGGTGCTAAGAAAAAACCCTTCAAAAACGTACTATCTTATTGGTAGACTATCCTTTGTTTTTATTATTTAAAAAAACATTAATTTCTTATGATAAACCTACTTATGTATATAAAGTCTCATAAAATAATTCTTTATTAACAGCTTTTTGAATACAATATATTTGAAAATGCCATACTTTATCCGAAACCTCATTAATCACGGATAAAAGCGTGTCTCAGTTTATCTGGTTAAATAGTTACGGATAAACTGGGGCTCATAACTATGGTATATACTATGGTGGCTTTTCTTTAATGGTTTACCACTATACCTCCACACAAATCCAGGTATACTATCACTAACCTTAAATATAGTGGTCTTACTTTGAGCAATCACCCTTTGGCGCAGTTTTATAAAATAGAGCCCTGATGCAATCGGCCAAGATATGACTGCCACATTTCAATGTAAGCAAAGTGAACTTTTTCTCTACATTCCCATTCATTATTGATATCCCATTAATCGATATTAGATATAAGGTTTCTCATCGTCCAAACGCAATAAAGAACTAGATAAATTGTAGACACAATCGGACAAACTTTCTCATATTGTGTATTACAGCTTCGAATAAAATGTTCAAAAATATATTTTAGTAACCCACCCTTTAATACGTTTTGATCATAAAACAAACAAACTATCTAGTTAATTACAATTGTTATATATACATTTTAGACCAAATAGTTCAAATACATTTAAAAAATTTCAAATTTTCAAAAATAAATTATTTGTAAGCTACCCTAACATAATGTATTTGTAAAAATAAAAATGTATTCTTATTTATCATGTAAAACTATTCCCAATTTACCAATTTCTAGGTCAATTTTATGTAATTTGTTGTAAGTTCCTTAAATTTATTTACTATAGATAAATAAAGTTACAGTATTATTAGTAAGTAAAATAGTGGCTCCCGATACCGATTTTAAACCAAATAACTACAACAATTTTTGTATCTTATATTCAAATTAAAAAAATTCTTAAGTAAACTATCCATAATAAAATTTTCCTCCTCAAATAGAGTTTAGAGCTTTATTTGTCATGTTCATTTAAAATACTACCTAGATATTTCAAATTTTCAAAAAAATTTTCCTAGGTAAAATATCATTTATAGAATAATTCCCCAAAACAAAGTACACAGGTTCATTTGTCATGTCACACACTCCCAAAGTATCCATTCTAAACCAAATCTTTAAGGCTATTTTAAAAATATATTTCAAGTTTTTGAAAAATCACTCATCAGTAAACTACACATAAATTAGTTTTAATCCCCAAAACAAGCATGTTATGTTATGTCAAACACTCCTAAGATACCCATTTGGAACCAAATCGTTATATCCATTTGAAAAAAATCATATTTTTGAAAAATCCGTCTTCAGTAAAATACTCTTTCAACGATTTTTGCCCCATAAAACAATTATATAGTGCTTTTGTACATGTCAAACAATTCCTAGGTAATATATTTTGAATAAAATCGTTATAACCATTTTTGAAAATTTGTAGGCCTAATATAAAAAAATTACTCGTCAGTAAACATCCATAAAATCATTTTGAATCCACTAACAGACCGACAGAATTGTAAAATCCTTTTTTTTGTTCTTGTTCACATAAAATGTAAAATTTTCATAATCTTGGAATAGATTTTTTAACGATCACAATAATTCTCATGATATGAGAAGTAAATTTATTTTAAAGTGACCTATGAGCTGTCTATCGAATAATATTTGTCTTCGATAATTTCTGTATTTTAACAAAGGTATACTGCCATGCCCTTCACTTGAATGTCTTGTGTTGGTCTAGTTTGGTATTAGTTGATTGATCTCATATCACCCAGATCGGTGTACAGGTATAATAAAATCTGGAGATTCCTTCTATAGTTAAGAAGTCATAGCTCAAATTCCACTGCGTGTTCTGAGGGTGGTTTTAACTAGATTGTTCTCCACTCTCCCTGCATACAAATGCAAGTACATTCCACAAAAGTCTTAACTTTTTCATGACTAACAATCGCTGCTGATGGATAGATAAAGGCTAGAATTGCAACTAAGTGCATTGAGGATGATTTTTCAAAATGTAATATTCCTCCTCACTACCCTGCTAATAAGGGTGAATTTCCTCAAGGCTACCTTCCCTACCTCATCCATTAAATCGTCAATAGCAGTTATGTTAAACATTCAAATAAATTTATTGTTATTACTATCATTGGATATAGCAGCTGATTTTATACACATGTGTATTCCAGCAAAGAATCATAGATTAATCCAACTTAGAACAGCAAATCTAACACTAAACGCCCAAGTCTAGTGTCAAAGTAATCGAAATATGGATGCTAGATAGAACTCGTATATTATTCCCTCTATGGTTTTATAAATTCTAAGGTTAATTTACACACTTACAAAAGTACGCCATCTATCCCCATCTGAACTAGTTCCATCCAGTCCACCTCATTACACCCTATCTCGTTTAGGTCCATTCTAATTATTACCATCTGCGTTTAGGTCTTGCCAATGGTCTCTTCTCATTGGATCTGCCAGTCAAATCCTGAACAGTTTTAACCCACGTAGTATAACCAAATAAATTATCTTAGGCCCAAAATGGGATTGAACCATGCCCTAAACCATAATTAACTTATCGCTCAGCATGGAGACTTTCTTTCTTGGTATTCTAAATGAATGATTTTGGCAACATTTTTTCCATCACTTCTCAACCACTTGTCATATTCTAATTCTCTTTTTATCTCTCCTTTTTACTTTTCATCTTTTGCCTTATTTTTTTATTTTCTGACGTATAAAATGTTTCATTTCTCTGTTATAAAATTATGTATGCAAAAACAGTTCCACTTCTGAAATTCAACCTACTACAACAATGCTACATGAAAAATGAATATTTTGGCCGTCCAGGGCGGGAGGGGTGTGAGGGTGAGGTGGGAACGAAAATTGTACTCTATTATTTATGCAATATCACTCCATTCTTTCTAATTTCAAAAGATTTATAAAGATATATATATATGTTAAAGTACACTTCCTAATGAACTATATAATAGACAAAACCTATCTGGCATGAGCGAGAAGTAATTTATTACAATTTTACTAAGAGAAAATATCGCCATAATGGAGAAATGTTATTTTTAATTATTATAAAAACATTCTAGATAAATTTTGGCTACTGAGGCGTTTAAATATTAATATATGGTAACAGGAAGAATTGTTTGAATTGTAATAACGATATTGAGTCTAAAACCTGACGGTTATTTATGATGTGTTTCCCATTCACCGGAACAGCACGCTCACTTAACCCTTCGGCTGCTTAGTGTTGTCCACTTCGAATAGTAGGGAAGTTGTAAAGGTGCGGTAGTTTACCGTTGCTTACCTTACTGAAATTATATAATCGTGAGAAAAGAAATACACATTTTGCCGGAAAGGTTATCTAATTAATCTAATATCAGGTACCTTTTCATGCCATAATCTTAGAGACTGATAGCTTTATTTCCTCTCTGGTAGGAATTGTGCATGAATTTTATTTTAATAGCTTGGTAAAAATCTGTGGATCTTGGTTGGGTTTTAACCCATGAAGTCGGGTCATGAGGTGAAAGATGAGCACTTTGCCACAAGCCACTGAGGTCATTGGTTGAATAGTAAAAGTACTAAATTACAATGGGAAATTTAATCAGTATTCTTCCACCAGGTAATAAAATCAAAATTTATATCTTGTTAGTACGTTTGTGCTATAATTAATTTTGGCAAGCAAATGTTAACGTAGGTATAAAATGCGTTTATATTCAAATTATAAAACAAATAGTAGTTTTTATATTTATGTTAAGAGGTTACTCATAGCACGTTTTAATTTTTGAAAATTAAAATAAATTGTTCTGTTAGAATTTTAAGCACTCTAGCTTTTAATAACAAAGTTGCCTGCTTTGTGGTTGAATGGCTTGGAGTCACTCTCTCAATGGACTGGATTCCACAATAGGGTTTGAATCCCAGCTGGGTGTATTAGGATGGTTTGCCCTAAAAGATTTTTAACTATTCGTCTATACAAATGTGGTACATTTCCTCTAAATAAGCCTTCCTAGTTCCTAACACACCAGTGTAACTATTACACAAGCGTGTAACCCGAGTTGCAGAGCTAAAAAAAGAAGATTAATTTATTTAATGCGTGGTTAAAACTTGATTAGCTTAACACACGATAAACTATTTCTGGTATCACACTGGGGTATTGCTGTATAGGTAGTTACAGGTGCTTAAAATCTGAGAAATTAAAGTGGGATGGAAGAGAACGCAAGTTAAGACCAGCATTTTTACAAAATATATAATATATAGAAAACCAAAAGTTGGCAAAATGAATAAATGGTGCTTCGGTAGATATATTAAGTTCAATATTATATATAGGCTATAGTAACATCACCACTTTTTGAAGTGTATAACCTGAACGCTTAGCAAGAAATGATACTAAAAAAACAATTTTTGAATTATATGTGTGATTAACATAATATAATTTGACGATAAAAATTTTAAATCAAAATTAAAAATATTTATTCAAATGCCACTTTTCTCATAACAAGTATTCAAGACATGTTGAGATTAGTATGTGTATAAAACTAAAACTGTATATACATACTAAAGCACTGTTCTAATTATTATGTTCAAATATATTTTTGCTATAAAATAAATTAAAAATACTTGCCTTGAGTCACGCTCTCTTCAATATCGCCTTAACGTATAGGCCTATAGGAACGTCATTAATAAAAATATATTATTTTTAAACTGTGAATATGAGTGGACGTAAAATAATTTTTCTTAAAGAGTAATATAAAAGATGGATTTAATTTAATGTAATATAAATGCTAATAACTTTACGACAAAGATAACTTTTAGTCAAGCTAAATATTATAACATTAAAATTGACAGATTGCTTCTTGTGTCTACTTTAAATCATTTTTGGCAAAACATGGGATTGAATATTTTTATTTTAAATTATTTATATTATATTATGCGTAGGAAATAGTTTGAATTATAAACAGATTGGTATTTATTTTAGAAAAATAGTGGAGAAAATTTAAATTATTAATAACAATCCTAGCCAAGAAACCCCATGAGTGACCATGTAATTTGGGGTAATGTATGTGTCTGTTACTGGTTATACAATCTAGTGATGCCACTTAGAATTAACCTTTGACTTTTTTTTGAAACTACTACTACAAAATAGATTAATTTTCTAATTTGTCAACGTCGAAAATTTGACATAAAAATAATATTTAGTAATTTTTGGGATGCTTGCGAATTGCCGGTGCTTTTCTAAATCTGTTTCCTTTTTACATTTTGACAGGGTTATTATTTTAAATAGCTATTGTGAAGGAGGGCAGAGGTAATGAAATAACCTATCATATTTTGCATATTTGAATGTTTCTTACGTCCAAGTAAACATGCAATGCTCTAATTTCATTTTAATTTACTTAATACATTCAATCAATTTCCAATTCCATTTAGGGAGACATGCCATAAAACAAGCTCAAAAGATACAGTGAAGATCAAGAGTTTTTGTAGTATTATTAATAATTCAAAATAATAGACCAAAAGTCAATGCTTAAGTCACGTAATTGATAATTAAACACTCTTTAGTTAAGAAAACATAAATTTGAATTAAAAAACATTAACAAAAGCGTGTACAAATTTTTATCAAGAATTACTACCCAGGATATATTATCTACCCCCAATTGAATGGTGATGACGTAAGAACAAATTTAGGAAGATAAACTCTCAGTAAATTATGCCGGGATTCACGCACCAACCTCCCCATCACTTGTAAACCAGATGATATAAGACTGACCTATTTATCCACGTTCTCACTGGTGTAGGGGAGAAAGTGTAGTATTATATTTATTTCTCTATTTCTTCTGATGACTATCACCTCATGAAATGTTCGCAATGAGCTCGAATGCCTGCGAGAGAAATACTTTGGTCTCTGGAATGGAGCTCAGTAGTTTGCCGATGAATTCGGGGGGGGGGGGGGGGGGGGAAGGTTTTTGGCACTCACATTAAGAGAGCAGTAGGTAATAAGTGGAGAGAGATGAAATGGGGATGAAGGAAAGTTTCCTGGTGATTTCCTGGCTTCCCCTCCATTGCCTCTCATCACCATTTCAGGCCATCTTCTTTTTTTGCTCTTTGCTTTTGTTCATTTAATGTCTTACAGGGAGATTCAGAAGGAACTTTCTATTTATAATTTCATCTTCTTAGTGATTTAGTACTTATTAGTGCCATATTCTTGCGTGTGTTTGCTGTTAATTGATCAGATAGTTACGCTACCTTACATGGTGGACATTGGTTTGTGCCTAAGTTGCATTTATTTTGTCTTAAGGTTGTTTTCTAAAACAAACCTTGAGTATTGTCCCCGAGCTTACAAACTGTACTTTAAATACTGACATTAATTGTGTTTCACCGCAAATTACTACCATGTGACTATCCACCTTTAACTTCGATAATACGATAGGAACGAGGAAGGTAGAATTTAAAGACAATATACTAATATTGCTTAGAGAGAGTGGGGAACCATTTCGGAATATTTTTTTTTAGTATCCTACATTAATCTAGGATTAGAATCTTGACTCCCTGTCATCGTCAAACCAGCTTATATGAGAGTGATATTTAGTCCAAGCGCTCACCAATGTGGATACATAATAAATCAACATATATTTACTACGGATAAATAATTTAACCTACAAATCAAAGAGATCAGATGAACTAGTTATTTCAGCGCAAGATCGCTTGTCTCCGATTCAGAAATTCTTGGGTTCAAACACTGATTGTTTCCCTGAGTGTAAATTTTTAGAGATGTTTCACTCTCAATATTTCTTTATTTTTAGTTACTTGAATAAATGGTCATGATGTTTAATGTATCAAGCCCTCAATGGATTTACTCTTTTTTTTTAAATAATACATCTGAGGTGCACACTTCAGATTTTCATAAGTAAAGTACGTATGTAAGCTTAAGTTTTCTTGGTTTATGGGACTTAAAGCTACCTACACAGCTTGTCAAATGGTCTATATAATCAGGTAATAATCATATGAATAAAAATAATATATCAGAGATGTAAATAATGAAGTTTTATTAAGTACAAATGCCAAGTTTCAGCTTGCTATTTTTCTTGGTTTTAGAGATACCCACGCCAGGGGTAACGCAGTCTGAGATGTAAGGATCATAATATGTGAAAGTCAAAAGATCAGGGTATCAATATTCCCAAGTTCCTATAGTAATTACATATACCAAACCTTTCCTTTATATATGTTTATGGTTTTAGAGCTAGTAACACCACCAGTCACGTGGTTTAAGGTATCAAACTCGTAATAGGTTTTCATGATGTTTGTAATTCCTATGTAAATTTAAGCTATATATTTTTCTTGGTTTTGGGATTTCCCCAAAATGTGTGTCAAGTGGTCTAAGGCACTAGATTAGCTATAAAAACCCGCTTGAGGTGCAAACAGAAATTTCTACGAAATAAGTATTCAAAATATCAAATTTACAGTAATATTAAGTTTTGTCGCAAATGCCAGAATATGTTAAAAGTAATAAAAATGGGTTTGTGTCTACCTAAATATGTAAGCCTAAGCCATTTCAACTATAATAGTACTTGGTTTTATGGTTTCCAACTATGTGTTTTTGTGGTATTCCTAGCAATGGCGTAAAAAGAAAAGGGAAAATACGTTCAAGCTGTTGATTTAAAAAAACTAGACCCGATGTATACATAATGAAGTTTCTTTTAGGACATAATACATAAAGTTAAAGATTTATTTGGTTTTCGGAAAGTTTATTTGTAAAGTTATAAATTAAGATTATATATTTTCTTGTTTGTGAATTATCTTCACCAGCAGTCCCGTGTTAATGCGTCAAGGTTGCAACATGTGTTCAAAGTTTAACAAAAACATCAGATGTACATTCTAAGCATTCCTTAAGTTGTTAAGGCTATGCTTGGTTTTAGAGCTACTCGAAATAGTATTCAAGTAGTCAAAGACACTAAGCTCTCAAAGTAAAAATAAACGCTAAGGTCACAACCTTAAGGTTTCCTAAAATAAGTCTGTAAGTTTTTATTTTCTAAAGCTCTCCTTTTGTTACTTACGGCTACTGGTAGTTGAGATATGACTAAAGACAAAAGTAAAACAATATACATTTGAGTTTAAGGTAATAATCTTTTGGTTTTCACAACACTTGAGTAATGTTTCTTAGTCTATATATTACCACGTTTACACACGAAATATACATTATTTTATTTTATACATATTTCCTTTCTACTCCAGTAGGTCGTCTGTGTGTATGGATACCCACATATATTTATAAATACAAGATAAAATCGAATAAAGATGTGAAACGTTACCTGTGTAGCAATTACTATTCAAATACATTCTTTTTACCTATTATGTTAATACAAAACAGCAAAAAACCAAAGTATTATATATATATATATTTTAATTGAAGCATCTCCTTTAAGTTCTCATAGGTTGGAAGTAGATATTTTACCTTGGTAATCAATCAGCAAACCATCAATTGTATTGGTTTTGTTAATATTTAACGCTATCCTGATCTCCCTATAAATATATCTCGCCAAAAAGTAGTTTCAAGCCTTTCCGGAAAAAGTATAAACAACATTAAAAAAAAAGCTCTTACAAATATGTCTCTCTAGTTATAACAGAACATAAATAGTTAAATAATTCCCTTTAATATGTGGTAAAATCAATTGTCTTAGTATTAACATTACTGCTCAGCTCCTTAAATATATAGCTCATTGAAAATAGCTTAAAACTCTCCAAAAAAAGTTCTACATCAAATCAAAACTCATCCAAATCTATTCATAGGTTTATAAGTGAAGTATAAAGTTACAGAAACTCTCCCTATATTATAATCATTATGATGTCATTCACTATTACCGTACCTAAGCTTATACATTTTAAATGGTTACTGTTATTATTATGTTTACTACTAAATTTAAAAGCTTTAATTTCGTAATCAGCTACACCCCTTCTATACTAGTTCAAGTAAAATCTAAATTTACTGATTTAAAGTGTTAGGTTTACAAACAACAAAAACAAACAATTTTCATAGGAATCTTATCTAACAGGTAGTAAAGTTACCAGACCTATTTTCATGTTTTTAACCCTCTTAAGTCATTCTCAATGAGCTGTCATTTTTGATGGTTTTATACTTACACACAACACATATATATATATATTATATATATATGATATAATATAGTATATATTATATATATATATATATATATATATATTTTTACTAAAATAAAAGTAAAATGAAGGAGCAGTGCAGCACTTATCAGTGCTGGCAGAAAATAAATAATATAAAAGGATCTTTCTTGAACATTTGACAGTAATTATTAGCGCATAAAGCTATTCTCAAAGTAAACTATGAATTGTTATCAAATCTCTGGAATAGGAACAGAAGGTTTCTGTAATTGCGCTATGATCTAGGACTGTGCATATCGTTGCTATCTTGATTTAATATTTGCTGTCTTTGATTGTTCCTTGAACTATCGTGTAACTTTGTCCAATATCTACTTTGCAACAACGCTATGGAACTTTGTTTCACCGCGATCCACCTTGATGGTTTTTGATGTACAGTACATATGCACTCCCTATCTCCCCCTTCACCTCCATACCACATATATATATTACCTCTACAAAGCACGCAATCTCAAATATTGAGAGCCCCCTGTGAACTACCCAGGATCTAGAACTGACCGAGGGCTGCGGCCGTGCTCCGGCAATTCCATACATCACTTTGAGGGGAGGGTATGGGAGGGGGTAAACCCACCTGACCTCCCTCTCTCTGTCAATGATGTGGTTACTGGCAGAGAGAGGGTCCGGTTGAAACTCCGAGATGCGAGTTTTAGATGGGAGCAAGGGGTAAGCGCTTACAATATTGCTGTCTGTAACTTTTCCTACCTTTCATAACGGCGGAAAGCAACCTCCTTTTTCTAGAAAATGAACAAAGCTTTGGATTATATACTAACCTTGAAATGTTTCTGCCATATATTTTGGTTTGAATACCATCTCATTTTGAAATGTAGCTAGATAAAAAAAAGTCAGAAAGCTTATTGTACATAAAATTAAACAATGCATTTTCTTTTTAAAATGAGTTTACTTTGTGTGGAGGGTATAGTAATATTTCGGTATTTTAATTTATTTTGATATTTTATCTAAAAACTTCCAAGATTTGGATTTTAAAAAGCTTTCTTATGTTGATAAGCATAAATCTCTTGGAAATGGTTTATATTTCAAGAAGCTCTTACGATGTATGAAAAAAATTCATGGAAAATTATATAATAGTATTTTGATTCATATAATACTTAGTTTAAACTAAATTATTTTTAAAACTTTATTTTCAACATTTAAGCCTACATATGATGGTAAAATTACTATCATTTAAAACTCTTTTAGATTTATAGCATTTGCTTATTGGTTTTTTTTTCTTAAGGTTTGCAAGAAACTCTTGGATGGTCATGTTTAATGTTATAATCTTTTTTTTTAATTTACACTTTTATTAAAAAAAAACTGCCATTTTCACCCTTTGGTGTTGATGAGTTCTTTTAATGGCATTCTCAAATCTGGACTCGTGAAAACGAAATCTAAAAGTGCATTAGAAATGTTTCTGAGATAAAAAGAAACCATGTGTGGTGATGATGGTAAGACAGGGGGAGTAATGGAGGGGAGTTTCTTTTTTAGTAAAGGGAGTGCAGAATGGAAGGCTTTCACCCAACTCCCATCCCTTATTCGCTGAGTCGGTAGAGCTGAAAGCGAGTTCTTTTGAAATTAAAAGGTACTGTGAAGCTTTGAAGAGTTACAAGCTGTATTTGTAGAATGGAATAATTTGAATGGTTGTTTACTAAGCTAGGATTTGTTTAAACGTACACTTTCAAAGAGAGTTTGGGATATGTAATATTTTGATATATTCTTTATGTATTAACAATAATATTCAATTTACTTTGAAAATAAATCTAAAATATTACATTTTTAAACAATCTCATTAATTATATATTTATAATACTTAATCAAGTACACCAAACTTTCAGAAAATTTCCATGTAAATACCTTTAAAAATACTGAGGTTTGTATTAAGGTGTTATTTGTATTAACAATAAATATTTTAATTTTTAATAGTATCTCTTAACTTTAGTTTAATTTTATTTATAATAATATATAATTATTCAGGGTATCAACCTCTGAAAAACATGGAAAACAGGAAAATTTCAGGGAATTTGGTTTGACCTGTAAAAATCAGGGAAATGTCAAGGAATTTATCAAATTTACTAAAAATGACTGGAATTTTAAAATATAAAGTCAAATTTTCGAAAGTGTTAAATTATTTTGCTAACAAACTATTTTTACATTAATGTTTTTCTGCTTGATAATTATTTAAAATTGCGATATTAATTGGTGAACTTCACAGTAAGGCTATTATTATTTTGTAACATTACGTAATCCAAGAACATTTGTACATGTGTAAACATGAGTATGCGCCGTGGTCACTGTTCTAGTTGTGAGAAAGCGTCTGGACATCCTTAAATATGACACTAATATGCATGCAGGTATTTGATCTTTTGTAATCTTAGTTCCAAAAGAGTGACATAACGGCGCTTTATCATTATTTTCTATATCTTGTGTAACTTAATTTTTAAAGATAATGTTTTAATTTATTATCATGCTTAGTAAGACGCGGTGCTAAATATTATTATTATTAATTATTATGCTACGGCGTTATAGCAAAATTGTTTATATAACACATCAAAAATGTTGCAAATTCACTTTTTCAGTTAAGTGATCCTTTGCCCATGCTCCAATACAGATTTCTTTTAGTGTTTTCAATTCCAAAATAACATTCGTGTAGTATTTGTTTTGAAGTACAAGCATTGCCTCTCAACCACCCACTTACTATTTACAACTAGAAATAAAATGTTTTGTGTAAATGTGCGAAAAGCAGTGCATCCATACTCCAGAAAAAAAAATTAAAATAAACAAATGAAAAATAAATGTATGTGTTCATAAAAGGGCTCAGGCCCTAAGGCTATTTAGTAAACGTGGCTATCATTAATTATGGAGTTGGGGCATAGACTACTTGCATCGCATGTATAGAGGAGGATTGGGGTTTAAATCCTGGTTATGTGCACTTGGGAGGTCTACCCATTCTCTCCATGCTAATGTGTGTGCATCTATTCTAAGCTACCTTCTCATTCCTGCCACCTTATATTGCGTTGCTATAACTATTTTTTTTCTGGAAAACCTGGAAATGCCAGGGAATTTCAATGTTATAAATTAGTGGCAACCTTGTTATTGAAAACAATTTTAAAATAAATTAAAATTCTTAAATGATAGACTATTTTAGTATGAGCTTCGTTTTAACTCTAAAATTCAGAGGGTAGGTTCTTTCATTAAGGAAAAAAACCACATTATGCGCTTTACTAAAAAAACATCCTGTTTAAAAAAAGTGTATATATCCTCCCCCTTACAAAAATATTCCAGGCACATTGCAACAACATTTTGGGTGGTATGTTGAGAGTTTATGTATGTGTGGGGTATAGAAAGGAAAGTATGGGAAAGAGGGTGAAGGGGTGAGGTCGCGGACGTGGACTTGTATTGCGCGTAGGAATTCCAGCTGCTGGCTAGGTAATAAAAATATGTGGTGGCTTGAATTATAATTATAACATGAATTATTGGCTATGGGGGAGGGAAAAAAAGGCAGGAGGGGGTGATTACAGCCCAAACAGGGCACGCACGCTAACGAGGGGGTGAGGGAATTGGTGTAGGTTGGTTGGTTGTTGAGGTGTGGGAGGGGGTTGAAATGACTTTTGAATGTTGGGGAAAATGAAAACGCCCTTGAAAGCTTAGAGGATTTATTACGTCAGTGTTTTTGACGAGTTGTGTATGTGACCTTATCAAGGGGGAAATGGACCCTTCAGTAAATATTAACATTTGCTATTTTATTTAATATAATAAAAGTGTTATTATGAACATTTTAATTCAAAACTCTGATGTTTGACTTCATTATTAACAAATTATGTTACTTAAAACTTAAAAATACCAGTAAACCCTTGCGAAACTTTTGCACATTCAACCTTTAAGTTAATACTCAGGAAAGTGTATACACAAAATAGCAAAGAGAGTTTATTTTCGATAATTGATACAAAAATATTGTTGATTTTTCTTTTAACTAAAATTTAAACAAACAATGTGCTTTAACGTAAACTGATTATGCTATGTAAGAATTCGTTAAAAAATCATATCCACTGACACCTTATTCATCGCTGTAGTCTTAGTATTAGTTGAGAAAAAGGGATGTTGACAACAGAAATAATAACAAAAATATTATTAGATCTTTCTTTTAACTTAAATTTTAAACATACAATGTGTTTTAATGAAAACTGAGTATGCTATGTCAGAGGTCGGATAAAAAATTATATCTATTGATACCTTATTCGTCGTTGTAGGCTTTGTATTAGTTGAGAAAAAGGTATATTGACAACAGAAATAATATATAAGATAACATATGCGATTCAATGTCAGCTGTTCAAATAAATTAACCACCAAAATCACAAGTTGATTTTCCTAGAAAAAAATGTCACACACACATCGTTTAAAACCTTTTATTACTTATATTACCTTTTACACGTCAGAAACATTTGTTAGCCTATGAGATGACTACTCAAGCCTAGTATATTCAAACCCAGTACGAAGACCTAATGGCTAAAAGCATCAGATCAAAAACCACACCTTCTATCTCAGTAAATACTACCTCTTTCTCTCAGGTAGTTTCGGAGTACAGAAGTGTCTTTAACCATAGCAAAAACATTCGTTACGATTTTTAACATTATGATCGAATTTTAAAATTATATTTTCCACCCTATTTTGTTTTTACTTATGTTTTTCTGATCTTTAAAACAATTGATTTTTTTTTAGTTAAAATACCGTCCGTGGCACAATCACTATGTTGTCGTGTAACTGAGATACACTTTATTTTCGTTCACAATAATAGAGAAAGAAGATCGTCCATCCCTTTTGAAAGGAAAGTAAGAATAGAAATGATATTTTTAAATACTTGGGAACACTTACCTCCTTGTTAAATATAGTTTGAATTCTTATATTCATGTCTCCTTGTTTGTTTTCGTGGTCGGCCATCGCTGCATTAGTAGGACAACTAGCAGACTTAATTGTCCATCCTAGGAACTAATCAACTCCACAATATACTTGGGCAGAAACTGAGGGAATCTGCGCAAATCTGCTCAAATACTCACGGGAGATGGTTTTCGTCTAAGACCACGATGTTTGAGTTTGTTATTAGCGCAAATAGATAGTTTAAAATAATTATATATTGCTAAGATCTCTTATTTATTATTCATGTTTTTTTCTTAACAATTTATTCCTGTTAAATTTCTCATCAGCTTAGGACAAACTTTTTTGACTAGTGTTACCACACATTGTATTTTTCCATCTACTGTATTAATGGAAACATAGTTTTGGAACTGTTCTATAATAAAGGAAAATATAATATTTAAAAATAAAATTGAGTTGCTTCTTCTTGGAATCTAAAAACTTTCTTCACGAGACCTGTGTTCGTCCTCAGAAAATAAATTAAAGAAACGTGTAATTTTCATGGTGAAGAGAACAAAATATCTCCAAACGGACCCATTTTTTAGCACCTTGTCTTACTACCTGTTTGAGCTATATGCTTATGCACCAATTACGCTAGTGGCCTTAGGGATGAGGAAGGATATATAGGAAGTGTACCCACATTTGTGTGAAGGGAAAGTGGAAAACCATTATGTAAAAACACCCTCAGTACATCTTCTCGAGATTCGAACCTCGATCTCAACGTCATTGGCAGTCTAGCCTACTGTGAGAGTAGCGCGGAAACAGATCTAGAAGCATAGAGTATTTTTATTTAATGATATTCATTATTTCAAATTTAAAGAAGAAACATATTTCAACCAATGTCTGTTGACGAATCTTAGACATTGTTCCTTTTATTTGTGATTTCTAATTAATTTACTCTATATTTTATCTAAATTTATCTCACCCATACATCATCAGAAACTGTTATATATTTTCGTAAAGGAAATCTACTAAAAAAAGTATCATATTTCTCAAGACAATCAGTTCTTATTTAAAGATTCTAACCTAACAAATGTTGAATCATATGGCCTAAATATAATAAATAGTAGCTCTAAATTGTATTCGCTTGTGTTATATATATATGACACATAGGTCTACATCAAAGATTTAGATTTTCTATAATATCTTTCTCATTTATAATCTTAATGTATAGTATTTATTGGGGTGCCAGGCCTCCACCATGGTTCGGATTCCACGTTAAACTGTAGGTCCTTCATTTCATCTCACAATCACCCTACCATTACACATTAGCGTAAGTGCGTATAGCCCGAATGGGTAGTAAGACGCGGTGCTAATAATAATAATAATAATAATAATATATAATAATAATACAGTAATTACCCAGGTATCCTTTGGTAGGGCTGTGTGATTAAATATAATAAGCAATAATAACACAAAATAAGTAAATAATAAGTGAGAGTATAAGTAGGCTAATAAAGAAATGAGGGGAGCAGATAACAGAACGTGTACAATTGAGAGAAGAAGAATGATGAAGTCATTTAACGGGCATCAAGCACCAAAGTGATATTTTAAATATTTATCTTGCAATTAAAAAAAATAATAATAATAAAATATAAGCGTTCAACCCAAATGGGTAATAAGACGTGGCACTAAATATATACACTATGTACAGTTGTTTGGAAAAGTGTTACCTATAAGTAAATGTGAACAAAATGGTTTAATTTAGTGAAAATATCAAGAATTGAGTTCACTTAATAAAATATTTGGTCTCAGTAATATCCTTTTCTTTTAAAGACGGGAATGATATATTTCAATGTACTATTAAAACAGTAATATATTACATTGCACTAATATAAGTTATCTATATTAGTGACCTTTTAAAATTAATTACTAGTTAAATTAGAGGTGAAAAGAGAGCACATCTGCTGAAGTTGCCTTCAGGAAAGTATTTAGATAATTTCAACTCTACAAGATCAACCCATATGTGTTCACCTGTACTAAACATACTAAAACATTTTAAGGCAAATAAAATAAGTCGTAATGACCAATTAATAACACTTTAAGAGTTATAGAAACATGGCGGGATCATATTATGCCAAAAAGCTAGAAAATGAACCTTCATCGTGGGCACGAGAATTTAACGTAAGATTCATTTTATCTGGTTTTACAGTGACGGGTGTTCAAATCATAGGTGGATGTACTGAAGATGTTATTTTTCTTGGTGATATCTCACTTCCTTTCAATCCTATCATTCACACCCCTACGCAATTAATCCATTAGTGTCATTAAATTTGTATGGACTGGACATGGACAAGGAGTAAAAAGGGGTGTAAAGAAAATTGTACCTATATACGGGAATTTTTTCTGGTATTCTTAGATATTCAGGCTGATCCTCTACCACTAAACAAAAGCCTAGAATAATGTTTTCTGGGGAGTACATAAAACCAAAATGTCCAAGTTCATTCATTATAGGTATCAAGATCTATTTTTTTAATCATTTCAAGTATGATTTTTGACCAGAAAGTTTAAATATTATAATTAGTGATGGGTTAGTCCTAAAATTGTACCCATCCCCCTACTAGCTTTATTACGAGTATTTAGAATCTTTATTGCAAATTAAACCTAACTACACAAACTAATTTAACGCCATTTGATCGCCATTGTTTTTGTATTCCTGCAATACGGATAAATACAAAAAATCTTTCATCCAATGAGCAAACAATAATAATAATAATAATAATAATAATAATTCGGTAGTATATTAATTGGATGCGTTTGATTAGGATGCATCACTCACTGCGAAAAACAATACCATATAAATAATAAAAAGGAAAAGTCTGATTTAAAAATGTATATTATTTTTGAAAGCTATATGATACAAATCCTTTTTCTGAAATATTTCTTTATGTCTCTGGTCAGCGTTCTACAGACATAAACCAGTCACACTGTTTTCGAGAGAGCTTGGTTTTCGCGGTCGCAAGGGTTTAAGGACAGACATGTGGGGAAGGATTTTTGGTTGATGGTGAGAGGGGGTGGGGGTATAAGGGTGAGGTTGGCGCTATTTCGTGATCGGAATATAATACTTGGACCTTTAACGTTGTGTGAGAGTGATCTTTATGTGCGACATTACTTTTTGTAACAACCCTTACAGAATATAAGGGGGGGGGGGGGTTAGGGGGTCACCAGGGTTGCGTATAATACCGTGTTTTTCTTTCCCCTTACCCCGAGAGAAATGGGAGTACATATCGTTGTTTATTGAAGGGGGAAAGAAGGGTATATGTCCAGGAAACAAATAGTTTAGAGATAAAAAATAATAAATAAGAATTTGAATTTTGTGCTGAGTTAGTTCACATATACTTTCTTCTATTAATGTTACTTCATTTTCTTCCTCTACCATAACCATTCATTACCCTTCTAGCAAGATCCTTACAACAAAATAAAAGAGAAAGAAAACAAAGGTGAGTATTGGTTTTATAAGTATTTTTAACATTTAGGCTATTAACTTACTTATTATAAAGTGTAGTTACTTAGAATAACTTAGATGAAATACACCCACGCTAGCGTGGTGAAGGTTTAAAAATTTACTAAGTGGTTAATCACATGCTGGAAAACACCTCCCAGATTATTCAGTTGAAATTCGAAACTCAATTTCTCCGATCTACAGAAATCAAATCTATTGCAATATTGACCTCTTAGACGGTTTTACCACTTGTGCGGATATAATTTTTTTTTTTTAAATCATGTTGTGTTTGATTGCATATTTTGTAGTAGCACGTACTTTGAATTCGTAACTCATTCTTGTTATACGCTTATGTACTAATTACGATAATGGTTTTAGGAATTGGGAAGGCTATATTAGAGGAAGTGTACCCGCATTTTATTGGAGGGAAAGTGGAAAACACCCCCTAAGTATACACAACCAACATTTGAATCTTGATCGCATCGTCACCGGCAGTCTAGTATTATGTGAGAGTATTATCTTGGACCATGCGGCCACAGAAGCAGATAGCGTGATGTTGAATTGAGCAGCCAAGGTTTGGTCCCAATAATTAATATTAGATATCCAAACCATGCTGCTATCTAAGAATGTATGTTATTAAAGTGTATTAACGTCCATTCTCCTAAATCTTAAGCTTTATGAAAAACACATTTTAAGTAAATCACAAATTTATATTTACTTTACTTAAAAATATAATTTTTTGGACATATACCCTTTTTTTACCTTCCATTAATATGTGTTTTGAAAATTTTAAAAGGTGGAGGGAGGGTATTTTTGAACTTTTGTGCTCTGGAACGACCAGTGCGATATTTAAACTTGACCCTCTTTAAATGACGCTATGGATCACACGTTTTATCCACACCACACTCCTCCCTTTTAGCCCTCTCTTTATAAAATGAACCACCAGGAATCCTTTATCGTAATTCTACTCCCCTCCCCACCCTTGCCTTTTCTATGACAGTTTGTATTTACCTTATAAATTGTGTTGTAATTATCTTTCACGGAAATAACGAACGGTCAAGGAAAGACTGTGTTCATCTCTAAAGTTCAAATATTCAAATAGACAAATATAGACCTACTGTTTACGATATATCTTTAGGGTTGTACGAGAGGCTAGCACGTCTGACTTTTGATCGGGGACGTCAAAGCTCAGTTCCTATTGGATTTACCTATCAAAATTGAGAATATTTTACTTCATTAATCCTATTATTTTTTAAGTGTTTATATTAAATATGATAAGTGATAGTGGTAAATCACATGACTTGATGTATGATTATATGAAAATTGTTTAAATAACTATTCTTAGTGTCAACACATTAACTTGCTTTTGAAATCGGATTAGAAATTATGATAATTACTACTGGCACAAAAAATTTCTTAAAACGTTACATTGTATCGCAACAGGAAGGACTTTTAGAGCACATATAAACATAATGTATAGAGGTCAATATTGACCAAAGGTGTATGTATATTTATCTAGCACCCACATCAGTGGACATTTTGACTAAGGCGTCAATCTCATTTGACTGGCTTTTTAGGAGACGTAGAGGATGGGGCATGAAGCCCAGCCAGTAGCACTTGGATAGTTTCCATGAATAATATTCCCATGTAGATGATGATACATTTTATCTGAATTCAATTTTCCTCGTACCTACACCATCTATGTATCTAAAACTGATAGCAATTAATTACAACATTAGTTTCGACAGTTCATTAAAACCGATTAAAGCATTTAAAAAAATCTTATTCAGTGAGGATGTACCCTCATATATTACAAACATACTCAAAGTGGCAACCGCAATCATATAAAACAAGAAATTCTTTTGACAACCATTCTTAGAACTCTTCCAAAACAATTCTTATTTATTTTTTATAATAGAATCATATACTTTAAGTGTTGTCATAACCGAGTTAAGAAAATCAGTAAAACTAATATATATTACACCACATTTGTGAATTTGACGCGTTCATGAATTGGGCAAATTTTTGACCATTCCGTGAACTGGCCTTTCTTCCTGACCATTTTACAAACTGAGCAAAACATATAGTCCAATTCATGAATTGTTCAGCGCTTGGGGTTTAAAATATATTGGGGTGTAACATTAGATATTTCATTATTTAGGCGTAGCACACGTAAAAACTTATATATTAATATATATAATTTACGTTATGTAAATTTATGGAAGCTATTAATATATAGTTCCTAATATAAATAAATGTGAGCTTAAAAATAAAAGTTTGAGCTGTATATTTGAACAAAAGTCACGAAACATCTGAACTTACTCCAGGCTTTACCACACACCCTGTTATTTATACAGTAAATAAAGTTGAATTAGGTGATTTTATACCTGGGTACGACCCGATTATATAAATATTCGGATAGCCCGAACGGTTAGTAAGACTCAGCACACGTTAAAATAAAACGATCCCTCAACTCTCACGATTGACACGTCTACCAAAAATACGTTATTTGTGTCCTTCGTTAGCTTAAACTATGCAATTAGGAGCCAGTTTCATATTCAGACCTAGTACGCCTCAAGTATTGCGCTTTACTAAATACAAGACCCACATAGCTAAATTCTAATGGAATGGACCAGTTTCATAGTTAGACTAAAGCTAGGGCTACACTAAGTATCCTTCCGCGCTTGCCGCACCGTACCGCGTCGAATGTGAAGGAAGGATCTAAATTATGCGTACGCACGGCACTCTCGCAAGTAGTGTTGTGGAAGCCATGGAAAAAGACAAACATGTTAAAGTGAAGTTATGCTAATGAAACTATACTGTTTACGGAGATATAGACTTCAGCCATACAACGTAGTTAAGTGGCGGCTCTTTATAAAATAAAGTTTATTGAAACAATTTATATTATGGTGGGAAGGTTTCTTTGAAAGTCTTAAGGAAACTGCACAATTCTAATTTTTTCTACTCATCCATTCAATTACTGCCATTTTTGCTATTCTGGTTTTAATAATCCCATTATTTTTTAATTAAATTGAAAAATTCCTTTTCTTTTGTATTTATAATACTGTTACAACACATTAAAATATAGCACTTACCTTAAACATTCATTTTGTTTCCTATTTCATCCGAATGTTTATTCTCCACACATTATTTATATATAGAGAGAGTCTGATTGGTCATATATTTCTTTGTACTCTTGTACATAAATGATAAGTATCTCGTCATCCATCTATTTAAAACGCACTTTATTTTTAAATATTTAAACGCAAAAACTTAACCAACAGCTCACCATAGCGATCCAACGTGCCCTGTTCCGCGGTGGGTATGACAACACAGTTCGAGAACTGCCGAACATTTACGGAGACACCCCGACATCCATCATATTCGGGAGCAAGTGGCTACAATATACCAGCCCGTTTCCTACCGCACCGCAAAAGTGCGGATGAATATTCTCTCGACACGTACGCGCCTGGGCGGTGTGGAACGGTGTGAACCGGCCTAGTGTAGCCGTTGTTTTAGTACAACTCAAGTATTGCGCTAAACTAAGATACAAGACAACACATAACTAAACTCTAATGGAATGGGCCAGTTTCACATTTGAAACTGGCCCATTCCATTCTGGTCTAGGTAGGTGTTGTCCTGTATTTAGTTTAGTACCACACTTGATGCTTACTAATTCTGACTATGAAATTGGCCCTAAGTCAGATTTGGGCTTAGAACACTGGAGGAGATAATTCAAAATTTTAGGGGTACCTTGCCACCTATTCAATCACATTTTCATCTTAATCTAGGGTATAAATCTTTCACCATCTTCAAATTAAGGCACAATCAAACAGGAATACAAATTAAAACTATGGCAAAAAAAAAAAAAAAACGTTTGCTCGATGACGCGACTGAGACCAATCTTCCTCGAAACAGTGTGGTTGTGATGTAGAGCCGCTGGTCATGCGCTCTGCTTGCCAATCACAGTAGCCTTAAAGAAATTGAGCTACTTTTGAAAATGTTCAAAGGAAGTATTAAAGAGAATGGTGGAAAATCAAGATTCCTGATAGTTCGTGTGACGTGGTAATGGACATAAAGACATCGACTGAAAATATATATCCTAATTTGGATACCGTAAAGAGCAGCAGACCTGCTTTGTGGCTTTGTGGCCGTCCCTACACCTAAAAATGACAAAGCAATCGAAATTAATAATTCCCTCTGTAATACTATTAAGGAACCTAAACCCCCCTAAAATGTTTAATGATACCAGACTGCATGTGAAGGCCCTCCATAGGAACGTGATAGAGGTTAAAATCTTCACTCTATGTGACCCAAGAGAATGTCTTCTTACCTCATTCCTTCTGAGTATCCCTTTAAGTTCAAGAGATTTCAGTTTTCGTTAAAAGTATGTTTCGCTATGACTATAAACAAGACTCAGAGTCAGTTCTTGAAGAAGGCTGGGGTGGATTTGAGGGATGACTCTTTCTCTCATGACCACTTGTGGTTTGTTCCAGACTAAGCTCAATTCACAGTCTGGTCATTCTACAGTCAAAACAAACAGCATCAAACATAGGGTATGAATAAGTGCTAAGGATGTGAATTTCTCCATTCTCCACATCAGGACATCCCCATCTCCACATCAGACATTTCTGGAATTGCTGTGTATTTGTTTGTATGTTTTTTTGGTACATTTGTTGATTTCAGCATCATGAGAAAATTGAAGAACCATGAATTTCCTCGTATTTTAAAATACTTGGTCAAATTTTTAAAGTTTAGGCTATATGACGTCCCAATTCTGTTTCTAAACTGTGGTCTATCTCACCGTTACTTGGATATTGCTACTCGTTGGTTATATTGGTACTACTAACAGGGCAGTATACTTCAACAATATTGTAAACATCTACGAGGTTTTTTTTCTACCCATCAACAATTCAAACCCCGTCATCGACGAGTATATCAGTTAGTTAACTGTTTATATATGGTCATAATATTGTACAGTAGGATTCCGATTGAAGTATTTTTAATAAAATACATTTTTACTGTGGCCAATATCGGTAACAGTTTATTTTACTTTTAGTGTTTCTTATAGTATTATTACCATCTAGCAAAGAAAACAGTTGTAGATAACATGACTTGACACATTATAAAACTAATTAAGTGTTATATAATTTTTATATATATCAGATACGGTTCTACCTGCCAAAATCATACTATAGCAATATTGTTAGTTGCAATTGTAGTGTAATTGCACTATTAGGATTCCATCTTGTAAATGCGTCCAAGTCTCTCATGAGAGAGTTGTCTAAAATATTTCCTCGCAAGAGCTAATGACAGTTATTTTCATTAAAACGTACGTTTTGAGGATTAATATTTAAATTACGCCACTCCCCGCGGGCCATTTACCACAACTCTCTTCTCTATCTCTCCCCTTTTGGGCTATGTCCACCCCAACGCGCGTTTCACACGCGCCACAAGAGAAATATATTTTTTGGAAGGGTGGGTTGGCTGAAAGGGGTGGCGGAGGGTATCAATGTACATCTTGGTAACAGCGGGCCACCATTACATTCGATGAGGGTGAAAATTAATAATTGAATCACCCATTTGCAAAACCAGTTAAGAGGCAGACATAGTTACGTTCTGACGAGTCTAGGCTAATGCGTGTTGCGTATATAATTAGGTACGTAATTGTTATCTAAACACTAGTAAATAGTTCAAACGACCACAATGGTGGTTGAATGGTTTGAGGCATCATTCTTTCAATAGTTCTTTTTAGCACCACGTCTTATTATCCGTTTAGTTTGTACGCATATTTACTAATTTCACTAATGGATTAGAGATGAGTAGGGTTAAATGTATAAGCTGTGTACTCACATTTACGTAGATGGGAGGGGAAAATAATATACAGTCGAACTTGGTTATAACGGCCACGACTATTCCGCCAACTTGGGCATAGCGTCATTTTTTCAGCAGTCCGACCAAACTGTAATCTATTAACGCCATAAAAAAAACTAGGTTGTAGGGTTAACAACTTCTAAGATTTTTACTTTAAATTGTATTTAAATGTATATGTAAAAAACAAAAAAATGGTCAGTTCCTACAGAGGTCTAGCAAGCTAGAAGTTTACTGCTCATACAATGCGCTGGTTTAGTAATAAACGGAATGGCAAAACAAAGTGAGAGAGTGGGTTGTGGGAATCTGAGCACTTCAAGGTCAAAATAAAGAGAGGACTAATCCTACTTCATTGTCATTGAGCTGGCTGGAACTGTCCCGTATGCACGTCTAAGCTCAAAGCCAAGGTGTTTTTTCGTGTTTTATAAGTTTAACGTTAATTTTGGTAGTCATTGTGTAGTCATTATACGTAGGCCTAAATTTTTTATATAGTCTTGTCAAATTGTAAAGAAAAGTTCTGTCTATTCAAGAGAAAGTACGTGTCATAAGAGCATGTGAAAGTGGACGGAAAAAGGCTGATGTATGCCGTGAGCTTGTATTAGTGAATTTTACTGTAAATGTACTTTCTTACAAGCTTTTAAAAGTGTTCTGTTGGTACTTCTTTTATAACGTCACTCAACTTGTTTGGCCCCTTCGATGACGCTATAACCAAGTTCGACTGTAGTAAAAACCATCCTAATCTACCAGTAAACGGCAGATCAGTCTATCGCGAGGTTAATGCCTCACACTTTTAAGCAACCAAAAAGGTATTTAGTATTATACTAACGGTTCAGCCAGGTGGGCTAGTGGTGATGTTTTTTTAAAAATATTTTACCCATTCTCTCCCCAAAAATGAGAGAAGATATTTTATGAATCATACCTTATTAATTCCTCTCATTAATGTCAATATGCAGACGGGTCTAAAATAAATGTTGTATTTTTGAAAGTCAAATTTATATATTTCGGTACTAAAGTCCTTCCTTGAAATAACATAATATATACCATTTTAACCTAGTATAAGTAATATGGTTGATGAGGTTATCTTAAAGGAAATGAGAAAGAGGATAGTCAATTTACAAGCATTCACACTTCATTTACCTTAGACCTCTGGGTTACTGCCTCGAGTAATTTACTTGATAGTGAGATGTTTTTACTAAAGGTTTCATTTAATTTTAGGATAAAGTCCACATATACTATTTATTTGCGTCTATAAAAAGGACTTATTCGGTTTTCGAAATTAACTCTTCAATTATTATAATTTTTTTAGGGAGAGGATATCATCGTTTAGCAAAATGTTGCTAAGTAGTTTTTGAGGAGGGTTTTGTTACATGAAAGGGTATTTGAATTGCCACGTTGACATTGTTTTGTAGTATTTTTTTTAGCAGGACAAACAAAGTAGTTACTTTTTTTAAAACAATCATTTTTAAATTATGGCCCATTTACTTGTTCATGTCCACACAGCTGTTTTTTTAATTTAAAATACATTTGGTAGAAATTATGATTAAAAATAGTAGGGAAAGAGACATTATACTTTTGATAATACATATAATTGTTAAATAAAGACATTTGAATGCTCAAAAAATCAAATTAAACTTATCACTCTTTATATAGGAGAAAGATTCACAATTTATTAGTAAATTGTTATGAATGGTATTATTCATAACAATTGTTAACATAATTAAAAGTCTAAACCTTAAATAATTTCCACGGTTATGATAGAAATACAAAAAAGTAATGGGAAGGGCGAATATTATCAAGAAATATCAGTGAAAGTGTTAAGTGCATGGTGAAATAAGGTCTATCTCTGTCCTAGTAATCTAGTTAACACCGTATAATCATAGCCCACCTCTGTGGCAAAGCTGCCTTTTAGAGCCCTGTTAATATCATCAGATAATAATATCACCCTCATTACCCAGCAATGCTGGGTTTACAAATATGAAAGAAAGCCTGCGCATTGGCCAGTGTGTAATGCTTATTAGTTGTTTTTTAATCCATCGTTCAATTTCTACAAACACGACACTCCTAACAAAATCGTCTAACCGAACGTAACACAGTTAACTGTGGCCTCTTAAATTCAATGTCAAGTGTTTTAACAAGGGTAATAACATTTATTTTAAATGTTAAGTTTGACACTGTAACGCTTTAATATAGGATTTAAGGATAATGAACGTTGTTAAGAGGAAGAGCAATCGAACTTTAATGGAAAATAGATGGGTAAATCAGAGTGATAAATCACATTTAGAAAACCAAAACTCTAAGCACTCGTCCAAGAGTTGAGCCACGACCTCTCCACCACTGACAATCCAATATATTGCTATACTGACGCCTTAGACAATGGTCCATCAGTGCAGGTATACCACCTGAAATAAACTAGACACTATTATACCTGTAGTGGACCTCTATAATTAATCAACTAATAAGGACCCACTTAGCCACGTGGTCTAACGCGCTACTCTCGTGTTGCACTAGGCTGTCGAAGATGGGGAAATCGGGGTTAGATCCCTGTTCGGTGCACTGAGGGTTCTTCATAAATGGTTTTCCACTCTCCCTCCACGCAAATGAGGGTGTATTTAATCTAAATTAATCCTCCCCAATTCCTACAACATTAGTGTAATTTGTACATAGGCGTATAACCAGGACGGGTAGTAAGACTCAGTGCTAAAATAAATCAACAAGGCTAAGCAAAGCTGACTTTAAAATACTAAAATTTATTTTAAAACATCATTTTGTGGCGTCATCTCGAAGTACGGCACTCTAGATGGTGTTCCGGTATTGTTTACTTCGACAGATAACGATAGCTGTACGACACCGAAAAGTCTGGTTGTTTAATTGACTATAGTTTTATGAACAACTGGTTTCAGTGGCCGTCTTGTCTAAGGCGTCACTCTTGTAAGAACTAGACTGCTGATGACAAGGCGATTGGGGTTCGAATTCTGTTAGGTTGTACTGTGTGTCCTACGCCTCAACCCAGTCGGTAGCGTGTCTATATACTTAGCTATGTGTCCCAGGTTCGATTCCTGGCACGGTAGAAAAATGTATTATTTGTGAAATGTGGATTTTACCTTTTCACGGTTATGAATTAACAGCTGGGGCTGGATGTTATAGTTGTTATAGTTTAAATTTAGTTTATAAGTTAAGTGCTGATATAGCTAGTCGGTTCAGAAAGTGCACATTTATTACCACAACCACTATACCTTCACGCAATTGCTGGTACACTTCCTTTACATTAAACTTTACTCATCCCTAACTCATCAATAACTATTTAATATATGCATAATTTGAACAAGTACTAAGACGCAGTACTAAAATAAAGTTCTACGGCTGTATATATCTACTTTAGGCCAAAATGTAGTACTTCCTAGTTGAAATATTCATTATTTCGACTCCAATTCAAGAAAATGTCTAAATATAAGGATTTCATCCCAGTTTGTTACAGTAGTTTGTTTATGTATTTACGTCACATGACATCAACTCCATTTTCCTAATGTAAGCAAATGAATGTTAAAGAATAGATACCTTATCATTTAAAAGTCAATTGAACCCTTTTTTTCTAGCTAAAATATAGTTTTTAAGTTAATAAATCTATTTAATTTAGGATATTTAGCGTCCTTTCTAACCTACTGATTATACCAGTGCATGGTTTAAAAACTAGCTTAATTATATACCAGGCCCAACACTAAGTCTCTTGGTCATCATTCATCACGGTGAAAGGAGTAGTCCTCCATTTAAGCGATGATGAGTTTTCAGCTATTTCGGGTATCGAACCTGGGGCCCTAAGCTCAATATTGCTATTGTATTGTAATTCTATTCTTTTGAATATTTATATACTGTTCCTTGGGTTAAGTATTGTTTGAAGAATCGTGCCATTACCTTTTGTGCTACATAAATGATGAGAATTCCAAGCGATCGGATAGTAAACTTGTCAGCCATGAAGGGACATTGGATGTAAGTGATATTAGATTACAACGACTGGAAAGGTAATCATACCAGATTCGAGAGCTTATAGCAGGGGAAAGGGTCAAAAGGGGTTGAGGTGGGAAGGGAAAGGGTGGCAGCTTTTATCACCTGATCTTTGCTATCTGTAGGTAGCGTAGGGCTGGTCATTAGCCCTGCTAACGGCCACATGTGTGGGCTAATCAGGGCCTCGCCTGCAATCAAGGGTCGGATTGAAGTTACGTCCTTTAAAAAACATTGATTTTAAAGGGAGGAGAGCATGTTGGCTCTAAAATATTCGATATAACAAAATAACTCTCCAATAATTAAATAGTGGACATTGTACAGTACGTTTAAAAAAAACTTAAATAAAATATGGAATTTTTTTGACTCTCCTAAAATATAAAAAAGAAAAAGGGGTTGAATTTCCAGACCTTTACCAAAAGGCATGATTTAAATTCTTATACACTTTAGTAGGAATAGTGTTTCTTTAATGAGGTTTTGTATCTTCTCGGCAAATGTTGATCAAGTGCCTTAAATATCACTTAATTAAACCTTGATAATTTCGGTCGACTGGCCTAACTTAATTTTAGGGCAATCAAAACAGCTAAAGCCTATGGTTTGTATAGCCATGAGGATATCGTAAAAGATTTTCAACAATATATAAGTTTTAGAATTTTGAAAATGTATGTTTCCGAAAGTACCGTAATTAAAAAAACAAACACCATTTTTAACGTTAAAATTAAATCGAAAATGGTAGGTGCAGTCTTAAGGAAACACATATGTAAACGTTTCTTTACATAAGATCACAAGGGTAAAAATTTGGGGGAAAAAAAACAAAAACGCTTTCTAAATAGTATAGTTGTGATTCAGCCTAGCGTCGAATATATGTCTATAATATAAATATACTAATACATGATTGTATGGCAACAATTTAGATACATTTTTAGCTAGGCTAATAATTGTCAGTTTTGGAAAAATAAATTTCAATCTTAGTATTAATAAATAATAAACTAAAATATTGTACAGGGCGTGGCTTTCATTTATAAATATTCGTAATTAAGTTGAATATGATCAGACGTTGGATATAAGTTTGTTTGCAACGTATAATATACTGAGATTGTCATAAGAACAGTTCGACATATCAAATATAGTTTCATGTGTTCATACACCATAGACAGCTGTTAAAATAAATGTATGTTGTCCATTCCTAGATAGTTGTAAGATATAGTGAAATTTGTTATAACTTACTACTTTTATAGTCTCTAAACGTCTTTCTAGATATCAACACATCTATAAGTTTGTTTATAGGTATTTAATTACTATGATAGAGTAAGAACGAGAAAGACAAGACTTAGAGGAAATGTATTCTATTCGCATGGGCAGAGAGAGGAAAAATATTTGTTGGAAACCATCCTCAGTAAACCCGATCGGAATTGGTACCCTGATTTCCCCTCCAACATTAAACAAGACTAGATCCTTGACTTTCAGTCCACGTTCCCATCTATGTGGGTTACAGGGATATGGTTTTGCTATTAATTTTGTTATACTACATGAATGTTCTACCAGACATTTTAACCTACCTTGACTCCCATCGGTGGGCACGCAGACTAAACGTCAGTCTTTTGTAGTCTGGTTGTTTGGAGATGGGGCAGGGTATACTGAAGGTGAATTTTGTAAAGTGGTTTACCACTCAACCTCCGTGCAAGTGCGGTTACGTTTCTTCTAAAATTTTACGTTACCCATCCCTACACCATTATTAAGTTGAATACCAATATACAGATTGAATAGTAAGACAAAGTTGGAAAAAAACTCGACTATCTTTATGTTATTTAATACATCGTGCTTGAACTACAAGGCCGTTTAACCAATCCCTGTACCTACTAAATTAATCTTTCTATGCAACATGAATGCTCTGAAACAGATTAAAAGTTACACATTCACCAGAAATAACTCGGGGTATGTTTCCAGGGCGAGCAAGGTTGGCAGTACTGTGACAGTAAGGTTCTCTTTCCCCTACACTATCCATTTGACCAACCACACATACAATACGGTAGTGGGTTATTGTTTGTGCGTTAGTATCAGAGAGAAAGTTTGATATTTAATGAGAGGAAACCATTTATTAGTGCATTATTATTATTATTAACACCGAGTCTTACTACCCATTCGGGTTATACGCACTTACGCTAATGTGTAATGGTAGGGTGATTGTTAGATGAAATGAAGGACCTACAGTTTAACGTGGAATCCGAACCACGGTGGAGGCCTGGCATTCCCCAAATTCACAAGATGTCTTGTCAGAGGTGAAGGAAGGGTTTGGTAATCAGATAAATCTGTGCCGGGACCGAGGATTGAACCCTGGCCGCCAGCACAAAAGTCTTGACATCTTACCCCTAGACCACCAGGTCACCTACATTTATTAGTACAGGTCCTTCAAGTTGGGCTTGCTCTATCAATAACTAATGAGCACCCAGAGTAGTTTTCCTTCCATTCAAACAGACTGTGTGGAAGTGGATTTCTTCAAATAAGAACAATTCAGAAAAACAGTTTTTAAAGATATAGCTCTAGAAGCTTTAATATGGAAACATAGCGATCATCTTTAACCTCTCGTGCAAAATACTGTTTAAAAGAAGGAATTTGTCTTGTTATGCTGATAATTAATTACATCTCGCGTGTCCGTGATTAATGGTGTGGTGGGACAGAATCTTCAACGTTTAACTTGCAAGAAGGTTGTGACGGGTGGGGGTGGGTAGAACATCATGAATCTGATAAAATAGCGGGTTTTTAAAATAAATGTTAGGTGTTGTGTAGCGTACCTTACTATGACTTGAAAGGCCAAAGCCTGCCAACCTAAGAGGTACGTTGGATTACTTAATGCACAAAAAATATACCTGACATTGTGAGCTAAAAATCATAATGTCACTGTTACATATATGTAAATATGCTATGTAAGTCAAGTACAACATTTTTAAGTGGGATATTTTTTTTTCAGCTGTAAGAGCAAAACTCTTAATCTCCCTCCATCTTAGCTCAAAAATAAAATATGTAGATTTAATTTTAAACTTTAACTAGTTTTAGTAATGAGTCGACTATAATAAGTCACAACCGCTTGTCAAACGTGCACTCACAAAGAGCGTTCTGTTTATTTTATGCTTAAACAACATCCTTCTATCATAAACTGTCAGGAAACATAGTTTCAAACAATATAAATATGTCATAAAAGTCTTGTTCAACTTTACAAAAAAATGTATTATGGGATCAAATTATTATTTATTGTTAAATAATTACTTCCCTAATAAAAAATAATATAATGAAATATATATTTTCTAACTGCTATCCTAGATCAAATATCTATTTGTTTTATTTAAAACTGAAACTCACTTCTATAATTGGCTGAAAGCAAGTCTACATAACTAATAAAACGTAAGCGATGGAAAGGGCCCATCATCTTCCCACAAGTGGGTTTGACAATTATTAATTCCTGTGATTATGCTTGAATTTGCTTTTGTAAGCACACAATATTACAAGTAAGGCCCTCCTACACAGGTCAACTGATTTTCAACGCGAGTTTCAAACTGGTTGCCCATGCAACCGTTTGGTGACCTTTCACGTGTAGGGGAGTGGGGAGCCGCACATGGGTCGAAAGAAACGGAACCGGTTTGAAATCAGTTTCCAACTGGTCACGTGAGATCGTGTTTGCAGGTCACGAAACGGTTTCAGTTGCACGGTTGCATGGTGTGAAATTGTTGAAGACGTGTTATTCCAGCATTGCTATAGCGTATATTCTTATTATAGCTTGGTTAAAGCGTATATTCTTGACATTTTGAAGTGTTGTTTGTCGACATTCGAAATTAATGATCAGGCGTGGAATATAAAATTCGTTGAATAGGTGGAAAAGCGTGAGTTGCGATATAATTATAAGCTTCCTGGGTACTTCACGAAAAACATCACTAAACAAGCATGGCAAGAGGTGGCAGTTGAATTAAAAATTACAGGTATGTAGTGATATTTATTTTATTTATTTATTATTTTTTGATATGTATTTATTTAACAACACACACCGCTAATATTGTTAATAGGTAATATTAATCAATAATAGTATTCCCCATTTCTGGTACAGTGTATTCCCATTGTCAGGATACAGATGCACGAGGAGAAAGAAAATAGTTTGCCAAATAATTCCTTAAAGTAGCCGCCGAAGAACCGTCATGTATTACAAGTTGTCTTATCATGTTGATAGTTACTCCCGCCATCTCATTATCTTCTCCCGTATCTGGTGGCCTGTGATCAATCCTCTCTCGTTTACGTACGTAATTGTGGAGGATGCAAGCATCTTTTACAATGAATCAAGTATCCGAAGCTATTATCTATGCTTTTTATTGAGGAATTCTCCATCAAGATATCATATTCTGAAAATTACAATGCCATTCACTGTTCCTGCTTTACGACATTGAATGGGCCCATTTAATACCTCGAATATTTCTTATCCATTCCAAAGGTGCATTCAATTGTTTTCCTTCCACGGCTCAATCTGTAATTGAAAATTCTTTTCACATTGTCTAGGGTTCTTTTTGCATAAGGCCTCATAAAATTGCGTGATAATGGAAACGCTTCATCTCCCACAAAGTAGTAAGGAAATATACGGGTTGTTTCATATTCTCTCAAGGTGGATGGCGAAGGTATGTCGAAACCCCCATGGGTCATCCAGAATTTCATTGCACTGAAGTTGAAAATACCTCAATCACGGTTTCTTCCGGCGTAGCCTGGTTCGATCTTGTGAGAAGTCTATCTGCATCACTTCACGCAATTAGGATGGTAGAATGGTAGAACTTGTAGTTGTAATTTTGAGAACCAGTGTTTGCAAATTTCTCTATTCGGATGTGCTTCAATCCACAGTCCCAATGCAGTTTGGAAGGTTCCATATCATCTCAAAACGATCATCAATTACTTTCCATTGATTCCTGTAGGTACAGGCATATACATTTAATTCATTACGTCCCAGATTATTTTAGTAGTATCTTTAACAATAGCTTCCATTGTGGTCTCCCTCTTGCAAAATATAAAGAAAGTGACACAAATGTACATCCTGTTGCCAAGTGCCAGTAAAAAAATAAAAAATCTAATATACAAAGTAAACACATAAATAAAGATTATTTTATTTTTATTTAAGTGTTACTGTATTATAAAATAATATGTAACTGTATTCATTTCATTGATTTCAGCGGCTGAATGCAAAGAAAAATGGCGTAATCTTCGTACAATTTTTACACGTAAACTGAAACCTCCGCCAAGTGGATCCGGAAGAAAGAAAAGGCATACTATTTGGCAGATGCCATGTAGTTTTGTATGCCATTCATAAAAGCGTTGGCACCTCCCTCATCTGGAAATTTGCCACAAATACCACAGCATGAAACAACAGACAAATATTTGAAAATTCAGAAAGATATGGATATGATGATATAGTGGCTCTCTGGAGGATTCATCAAACCTGGTGCAGTCCTCACAAGCATCATCGCCACCACCACTACTTCTGATACAAGCACCATCTACCTTCACCCCAGCGTCACCTGAGAGAACAGTACTGCCTCAACAAAATCGAGCTAAGAAATTACTGAATGTCAGGAATAAATCGGCAGTGGACGCAGATAAATGTGTGGCTGAATATTTCAAAGCTAAAAAAATCAAGACTGGAAACAACTGCTAGCGCAGAGGCTACTGGCTTTCACTAAATTGAAAGGAAAGAGGCTCTCAAAATGTTTTACTGATCTTGATATCTGAAATAGAAGAATTTACGGATTCTCAAATTAAACTACTCAAATGCAAAATTGTCAGCGTTATTGGTGATATATCAAACCTGTCACGCTCCACTCTTCATCATTTATCACAATTGGCTCACCACAGTCGGATATAACGCATACCTCTGGTATTTCACATAACTCTATACCTTCTCATACCTCAGAAATTTCTCCGGTTTAAGAGTCATTACAGGAACAAACATCGCCGGCACATCAGTTTTATACAACTTTTCAGGGGCTCTCAACTCCAACTATAATAACATTTGAAAATTTTACTTCACCTACATTCCTTAAGATATGAACAGAAGTGTATATTTCTTAATTTTTTACTGTATTTTTTATTTATTTAAATTTGACTTTCATATTCTGTGTTTAGACCAAAATAATAAGTAATAAATAAAGCTTACCTCAAAATTATTAATATTCTTTCTTCTGCAGTCACACACTCTCTCATATTTGTGTCCATCTTCTGTATGGTAGGAGCAAACATCTTTACCAATTACAGGTAAGAATCTTTGGACATTCTGTAAAATGCTATAAACTTGGTGTCTGTTTGATTCGATTGTTCTGCTGCTACGAACAGCCTGCACTTGATTTTTCTATATATATAAGGATGGCGCCAATATTCCTTCTGTACTACTCTTAGTAGTCTGTGGTAGTGATAATAGTCAACTATGTCTTCTTCATCTGAACTACTACTTGAAATGTTGCCAGAACTAGCTTCAAGAATATTTACTAAACGTGTTTCAATCGCAACACACTATATTACTATGGACTATGAAACTGTCGACTGATCCAAACTCAGTCGCGTTTGTGTGCCGACAAATAACATCAATCGATTGCAAACAGGTTGCAAAAATAGTCTGATATGCAACCGATTTTAAATTCGCGTTGCTAAACAGTTGATCCGTGTGCGGAGGGCCTTAGCGTCCGACAATCTTGTGCGAGTGATTGAAGACGAACCACAAACATTGTAATACTACACTATTAATGAAACATCCGCGTTTGGAACTAATTTAAATAAATTCCAACTATATATATATATATATAATTACATTTTAAATGCAATGATATATGTCTTAAAATTAAAACATATGGGATAATAATATAAAATTTACTGTGTGCGTATTTTTACATTTATCATTATTTCCAGCCAATGGCTTGGATCAGTTTTTTATTCAAACCATATATTTTACACTACCAGTTTGCTAGCCCTGTCGTAGCTTCATGTACCTTATAATCTAACTTAAAACTAGGATAGACACAACATCCAGTCCCCGGCCAATAATTCATCACTGTGAAAGGGTAAACCCACATTTCACCAATGAGAATTTTTCGGCCATGCCGGAAATCTGACCCGGGTCCCTTAGTTGAGTAGACAGACACGTTACCGATTGAGATAGTGTTTCATCTGATAAAAATGTACTGTGTATATATTATACATTTAAAATATATTAGTTTAAAGGTGATTTCATATGTGACTCAAAATAGTGTATAAAAGTGTTTCTGTTATTTAAATTTTAATTGTTATACTTATTTAATTACTCTAAATTATATAAAAATTATTACAGTCATTTTATTCACTCACACGGTCATTTAAGCAAGTGTATTAATATGTAAATGTTGTGTTAATTTACAATGATCTACTCATTTTAAACCTAAAGTTATTTTATCAATATACTAGTTTTTAGGACTATTTACGGCATGTTGATTACTAAACCAACGAACCAACCTAACAAAACTTAATCTTTAATTGATAAGTGCATGTAAAGTTAATCATTGTTTTTTTTTAAATTATATTTCTGCCGTAAGAGTGAATACATAGAGAGTGAACAAAGTGAATTATATATTTATTAAATTAATTTTAAAATTTTATAGGAAAAGGCCACGTACAAATTGGACATGGTTGAAAACGGGCTTGGGCAACCATGTTCAAGATTTGAATTATTATTATTATTATTTTATTAGCACCGCGTCTTACTACCCGTTCGGGTTATACGCACTTACGCTTAATGTGTAATGGTAGGGTGATTGTGAGATGAAATGAAGGACCTACAGTTTAACGTGGAATCCGAACCGCGGTGGCGGCCTGGCTTTCCACATATTCACAAGATGTCTTGTCAGAGGTGTAGGAAGGGTTTGGAAATCAGATAAATCTGTGCCGGGACCGAGTTTGAACCCCGGACGCCAGCACAGAAGTCTGACACCTTACCCCTAGACCACCAGGTCACCCCAAGATTTGAACTTGTAGCTAATTAATAGTACTTGATAACTACCATTAAACTGGGTACTTACTCCGTCTAAAAATAAAGGGAATACTAGATAGTATCTCAGGTACCAAATCGATGATTGGTATGAAACATACACTGTCTTGATATAAGCCAGTTAAAAATTGTGCAAGGATTAGATTTTTATTCAATTTTGTCACTTCTAGCAGGCGAGGATTCAGGGAGGTCAAAGGGTCAGTTGAACCCCCTTTGAAGGTTAGAAAATTAATACAAAAAATAAATTAAAGTTAAACTTTTAGAAAGAATATACAACACAGATAAATTATACATAAAAAAAATCTTTTTACGCGAAGACACCTCTTGGGCCGGGTCCACATGTGCGTTAATCGTCCACGTTTAATCATTGTTCGGTATGACTCACACCAGTGTGGAAAAAATATTCGTTTTCATGTAAGAATATTTGTCATGCTTAGCAAGTAACGAACATTGTTCCGCATAGAGACAGAAGACTACCACACATCAAAGAAGACTAATAATCGCCTGAGAGCAGTTCATCCACGAATACTGAATATTGAGTATGTGTGGACGGCAGGAGTGGCGAAACTGTGAGAGACTCTGCCCTCCTGGAAATAATTTGCTCTTCTCTGGAATAAATTCTCCCCTAGATATATATAAAATTTTCTGATATTATTGAATATGATGCTAAAACGATGGCCTTAAAAAAACTCCAAATGACTTCTGAATGAATTATATTGTCAAAAATTTGCCGCAAAAGATCGATTCAAATAACTACTAAACTAGAGGCATCTAAATGGCAGAAAAAGTCAGGGGAGGAAACTCTGAATGGCTTCTAAGGTCATCAAAATTTCAAATTGTCTGGGGGAGGACAACTCCGAATAGCTTGTAGATATCGTGTCAATAGCATGTCATTTTGAAGAATTTTCAGGCAAGGACCACCCCAAATAGCATTATTTCTGAAATAGTTCCATTTCCAAAATTTGTTGGTGGAGGAACATTTCAAAGATTATCTTCTAGAGGTATTTAACTATCGTAAAAACTTTAGGTAAGGATCACTCTAAATAGTTTTAAGGGGCATCCAAATTACAAAAATATCTAGTTAGGAACACTTAAAATGGCTTATAAAAGAATCTATTTTTTAATCAAGATTAAGACTACTCATAGCTTATAGAGTGACCCTTTTTTTTAAAAAAAAAAGTTAGAGGGCCACACCAAATAGTTTATAAAATCTATCTGATTTAAAAAATATTGTAGAGGATGACTACGGTTTGAAACAAACATAATATCGAATATGAATGAGAAATTATTTAATAGCTTTAAACATAAATCAAGCATTGTAAGTATCTATACTATTTATAATTATGATCCCCCTATAAAAATGATTTGGATCCACCCCTGACTTCTAGGCAGGTTTAATTACATATACCCTGTTTAATATTTAGGTAACTAAGGAGCATTATTATACCCCCTATTTTTAAGTTTAACTTGTGTGGTAGTATTCTTAAGGGCGTCAAAATGTCTAAAAACTCACCAGTTAGTTGCCTTCATCCAGCTCATTCTTATAGTATACTGTAATATAAAAATTGACCTTTACTTCTAAAATATTAAATGCCCCCTCATTTATTAGTGCAACTTCGTCATTTCATGGACACAGAATGATCATTCAAATATAAATTAGGCTCAGACTATTTACAAATGTTTTGTGAATTACTGATCCATGTGTCATTATATTTACTCTGGCAATTCTGTGTCATTTTCTTTCAAGCTGTATTTTATTAATTTATCATCAGCCAATTGTAATAGCCAACAACATAAGTTACTGTTGATATCCTCAGTATATTACACAACTGAGAGTATTTAATATTTTCTGTACGATTGCTGACCTATGAGCATTGAGCATGCGGAAGAATTGGTGAAAATTACCTGAAATCATCCCCCAACGGTAAAACGTTTCTCTCAAATGGGAAATGATTATTCATTATAGCCTATTCTAAAACAAATGATTGACTGCATCTATTGCATGGCTTAAAATCATGGTTGACACATCATCCAATATTAGCAGTTTGGCCTCTTATGATGGTTGCGTTATACAATGCCATCTTTAAGAAAGATTTGTTCTGCGTTCAACGACAAATACAAGCTACTGCGAATTGGTCTTCATTGATCACGAATCAAATAGCCAAAGCTATTATATTGGTTTTAGTGAGGATTTACTCGCATATAGATATAATCGGAAAATTTTAAATGACACCTGAACACGGGAATCAAGCCCGTCATGTCAGATATATCTTAGATGATTTCCAAAATGTTAGGTAGAAGTTTCATTTATTTAAACTATTCCCACTTTCTGAATTGTAGGACCAGTGTGTTTTGTACATCTCTGAGAGCAAAATTTTCACATTCACGGTACTAGGGAATATGATTATCGCGTTTCCTGGAAAGGTCCTCTATAAATATATCAAATAAAATTTCTCACAATTTCTTAGGTTCAGCCGATGAACCAAATACACAAATAAAGGCAAAGAGCTGTCCGAAAGGATTTGGCATTTTCACTAAAAAAGCTTTTATATCATTGTGTTCTTCCACACTCTTTCATTTTCAATTTACCTTTTAATTAATTAAAGTAGTCATTGATTTGTCTGAATACACACACATGCACACACACATATATATATATATATATATATATACATATATATATATATATATATATATATATATATATTATATACACACATATATATGCAATTGTAATCTTAGATAATAAATAATTTAAATAATTAAAGTAGCCGTTGATTTTTCTGAATACATATTTTATATATAACTAGCAATCTTGCACGGCGTTGTCCGTGATACACCAAATTTTGTTAAAAATAGCCTAGTTAAAAATTTAAAAACCCCGGTTCTGTCCACCTTCCGTCCACCTAAGTTAAAAATTTCAAATCTCTGCGTGCCTTACATTTGGCTGGTCATCGCACACAAACAAACACACACAGACAAATACTTTCTTTTACTATTATAGTTTGTAAGCATAGATCACACATAAACAACACCTTTTAACTAATCAAATTAGTCATTGTTTGTTTGGATACATACATATGTGATTGTAAGCTTAGATTATACAAAAACTACACGTTTTATCTAATTGAAGTAGTCTTTGATTTGTCTGAATAGCCTACATGTTTATAATTGTAAGCTTAGATTACACATAAACTACACCTTTTAACTAATTGAAGTAGTCATTGAGTTGTCTGAAGACATATTATGTATGTAATTATATGCTTAGATTACACACAAACAACAATTTTTAAATAATTAAAGTAGTCGTTTTTTAGCTAATTAAAGTTGATTTGTTTGAAACTATATATATATATATATATATATATATATATATATATATATATATATATATATATATATGTGTGTGTGTGTGTGTGTGTGTGTGATTGCAAGAATAGCTTAAACATAAGAAATACCTTTTAACTAATAAATTAGTCATTGGTTTGTTTGAATATATACATATGTGATTGTAAGCTTAGATTACAGATACAATACAAGTTTTATAACTAATTAAAGTAGTCGTTCATTTGTCTGAATGGCCTACATGTATATAATTGTAAGCTAAGATTACACATATACTACACGTTTTAACTAATTCAAGTAGTCATTGATTTGTCTGAATACATACTGTAAATATGTGAGTGTATGCTTAAATTACACATGAACAGCACGTTTAGCCCTAAATATCTGAATATACCGCACAAATAATTTGAGTTTGGTACTAAAATGAGCCAATACTTAAAAATTTATTATCAGCATTAGTGGAGGCTTTAGTCTTGTCTGGTATTATTTACTAATGAAAAGAACGTCAGGGTTCTAATCATAGATGGGTGTACTAAAGTGTGGCTCACAACTTTGCTTTCAGACAAATGGGGGTCTATACATTATTTCTTACTAATGCATACCCTATTATTTGTAGATATGTAAATATCTCATACGAGTAGCTAGAGGCGGAACGAGTTAAATAAATGATTATGGTTCTTTTCATGGCCTTTCTTCGAAACTGTGTTTATCTAGTTTGGTTTTCTAGCAACTTAGCTCAGTCACTTGCGCTTTACCCAACAATTAATACAACTATTCTTGGTTTTGTCTCCCAGCATGACCAAAAATGTTTCACTAAGAAATTCAGTTTGTTCCTGTTTATTGGTTAAAAAATTACTTGCTAATTATTTTGTTGCTACGTTTATAATATAATTTAAAAGAATTGGTTTTATAGTAGCCATCACATTAGAATCCTGGAGTAGAACAAATATCTAGAATTTTTGTCGCCATCCTTAGCCGTTCATACACGCGTTTTACATCGTTCGTTACGTACCCATTCAAAACAACGCACCCCTCCCTCCCCAACAAATGTAAAGTCCGACCATCTTATAATGAACCTTTTAGTCTATATACTAAATTTAATGTAGGGTGGATATAAAAATGATCTGACTGGCCAGATAAGGTTATTTTGATGATGACCTGACTATACCCCCACAACAAGACAAGGGAGGGGAGAACATAGTCGGCGTAGGTTATGTTGGCATTACATTAGCTGGCAGTGCTTGAAAATCCTCTGCTAATTACTGCGCGACACGCTATAGCGAAATTAAGATACAGGCCTTAGATAACATGCTTATGGTTTAATGGGGCAAGGAAGTAGTGGTCTTCCCTCTACTCCCTCCTTTCTTCTCAGCTGAAGGGTTGTAAAGAGGGGGCAACAAACGTAAAGGAAACAAGCTTGTAAACAAGGTAGGCTACCCTACAGGGGATCCTTTCACTCAGAACTTTTGTCAGAGATAATGTCCTTGTAATCGTGTTGAACAATTTTAACATCTTTATTCTGATGTTAAGGAGTTGTAAACGTGTTAAAAGGGTGGTATGTCTGTGAGTTAAGGTTGTTATATCTAAATATGTTTTTTAAATATAAATTTCTACTCACTAGTAGGTGAACAATATGACCACAAAAGTACAACGTTTAACTTTTATACATCAATTCAAATATATATATATGTGTGTGTACTTAGCACCAAATCATAATATGGTATGGACTATACGCATATTCTTTAGCTATGTTGATGTGATAAGGATGAGTAATGTTGAACTAAGAGTAAGTCGTACCTGCATTTGCATGGAGGGAGAGGGTAAATACATTTAAGAAAAATTTCCCTCAGTACATTGAACGGCACTTGAACCCTGATTTCCTCATAAACATAATTCTAGTTTAGTCCGAGAGTAACCTCTTAGACTATGGGACCACTTAATCGGTTAAACTAATATTTATTTAGCACCCCATCTTATTACTCGTTTGGATTATACTCCTAGGTACTAACTAGGCTAATTTGCTAAGGATGATGAGAAAGGTTGAATTTAGATTTAGTGTACCCACATTTGCGTGGAGGTAGGCTGGACAACTACTTAAGTAAACCTCTCTCAGTACATCTGAACTGGATTCGAATCCCGATCTGTCCATCATCGGCAGCCAAGTATATTGAGAGAGTGATGCCTTAAACCATGCGGCCATCTAAGTGGGTATCAATTAGTTTAAACTGACCATTGCTGTAGAATCATGACGATCAATCCTCTTACAAATCTGTTCTTTTATATGCAATAAAATGGATGGTTTTGTTCTTGTTATTAATGATTTGATTTTATGAATATAGTAAAACTATGCTTTCCCGTGGTATTAGTTGTCTAGACATGCGTGTTCCCAATATTTATTTAATGAAATGTTTGAAAATGTAAAACTACCTCTAAAAGAAGGATATGAGAAACCTTTAAGTGAATTTTAATACATAATTTCACGAGGTTTATATTAAAAAGGCCTAATGATAACCATATGTTTAACTTTTTTGCTATAAATTTTAAAATACTATAGTGTCAGTATCTAGTAACATTGGGACATATGTATGTTACATAAGAGACACAGTTTCCTCATAATAATGAAATCCTGAGTCAGCCAAGATATTCAGAACAGTCCACGATGAGTTTACACTTTAGTTTTAAAAGTCAGCTTTGTTACATATCAATAAACTACATTTAGCAAAACTTCAGTAAGCATGACACATTTCTAACGCTATAAGTAGATGATAAACTAGGACAAAGTCTTCTTGTTTTCAAAGATTCTTTGGATAGTGTTAAGAGAATTTTTCGTAGTTGACGGCAGGGACCATTTATTAGGACTCATGTAGTTCGTGTCCAGGACGAGGTTTAGGACTAATATAGGACTGATAGAGGACTGTTTGCTAGACTGATAGACTTGGTCTAAAACTTCAGTAGTATTTTACCAATTAACTATCTACATCACAGTATGTAATTTAGTCTGCAATAAATTCGTCAACACAACGAGTTTGACTATTTTAAACGCTCCTACCTGATAACTCCCACCTTTTGATAGACTTTTCTGACATATCTAAATATAAAAAATTGGTAGGGGATAGGCAGCAACAATAGCTCGGATAAAGTTCAAAATAAGGTATTTGGATAATAAGAAGGAACTATGTTGTTTTTTCACATGGGCTTTCCCCTTTATTCCTAATCCGTCCAAGCTAGTAGGGCTGTGTTTCCTTTAAGCCAGTGGTTCACTACCTTTTTAACTTCAAGGTCCCCTTGCGAACTTATATATACAAATGGGATCCTATATTTCTCCCGAATTCCTAACTTACTACCTAAACCTACTAAAAGTTATTCTTTAGTCACGGTTAATAGGGAAAATATGTAATAACAATTGATTGTAATTAGCTTAATAATTGTTATTAATAATTTAATCTGAAATTTCACAACTTTTTATCTACCACTAAAACAAACATTTTAAGGCTTGTAGAATATTTATGAGACATAACTAATCGAAGTGTATAGTTACATATGTATACTAAGTCACTTAAGGAAGTGTCTTGTTCAAATTAGTGGGTTTTCAAAAATAATATATGTCCGGTTGAAGGGAATAAGGTTTCAACAGTAAATCTTGCTCCTTAATCAACTCGCTCCAGTTGTACTTTGAATTAATATAACAAGTGTATAGCATATGAGGGAAAGAGAACCAGCTGTTTCTCAGTCCCATGAGACGTGTAGCTAGAAGTAGTCCAGGGGTTGGTATGTGAAGACTAGTTTTAAAGATATATTGGCTATGGAGATGGTGGACCCCTAATATATCTTTGTGGTCTAAATATTGGATAACGGTGCTAAATACGATTTGTGATACACATGGGAATAGGAAAATATATTTGCCCAGATATAAAATTCAGGTTCTTACTGGGCCTCAAACCCAGGACTTAGAGATCAGTAGTAATTTGCACAGATAAGTAAGGCCCAGTATCTCCCATCTATTCATAAACCACTGTTTATCTTAAAGGTATTTATTTAGAAGTCACGTGAAAATGGTATCAGATTTAGTGAGCACTTTCACTGGGACCTTTTATTTAATGTTCGTTGCGTGCTTCTACACCACCTTTGTTCTCCCTCTACCCCTCCACCCCACGTGGGAATTGTCGAGTGAAATTGTCGCTAAGCCAGTTACTCAGCAATACTTGTTGGAGGGTGTCGCGCGCGTGAGAATAAACCATCTGGGGTTTTGATAGAAAAGATTTTTGACCTCATCCAGTGTCAAGATCGTCTAATATTTAAGCTTCAGATGATATATTAATTACCACCTCTGAGTGCTTTTAGCTCGAGTGACAGTAAATAGGTGGATTACTTATAATTCGGAGTTCACTATAATTGCAGTGTCAATTGCTAGATGTACCGATTTCTTCGAGGGCCATTAAAAAATTGTTTGCACAGTAGTTTGTTTAATTTAGTTCTCAACGTAAAGGCCGAACATAATATATCATCATTATAATATTTTATATTAAATCAGTTGGTAAATTAACAACAAGTCACTCTATATTTTAGGTAGAATGGAATATAATCTATCAAAATAACGCTTAAGTGTTAACAAACAAACTTAAAGGCTTATTGTTATTCTAATAAGTTACAGTGAGATGGTGACCTGGTGGTCTAGGGGTACGGTGTCAGACTTCTATGCTGGCGCCCGGGGTTCGATCCTCGGTCCCGGAACAGATTTATCTGATTTCCAAACCCTTCCTACACCTCTGACAAGACATCTTGTGAATGTGTGGAATGCCAGGTCGCCACCGTGGTTCGGATTCCACGTTAAACTGTAGGTCCTCCATTTCATCTCACAATCACCCTACCATTACCATTAGCGTAAGTGCGTATAACCCGAACGGGTAGTAAGACGCGGTGCTAATAATAATAATAATACAGTGAGATCTCCTAAGGCAGCGGTTCCCAACGTGGGGTACGTGCCAAGTATTTTGGGGGGTACGCGAAAATATTTGAATAATGTCGGAAAAAGCTACATATACTGGCAGAGTAAGACAAAATATCAGTCAAAAATTGTGAAATTAGCTCAACGATATGGCGAGAGAGTTTCTTCTAGATTTAACCTTGAGAATATGATTTCGATTTCAAACATAAAACTGTTTCTAAAATTATTAATAAATTAACTGTTTTAGTTTTATTGTAGCTTTTGATTTTTGAATGTAAAAATATATGCCCTCTTTATTCACCTTATCATTACATTGTTTTATAATCTCATAACTAGCCCATTTATTTTCAATTGCAACAAATTAATAAATCCGAAATAACTACTACTATATCAATTACACATTTTGCTGATATTAGGAGCACAATATATGCAAATATGCTGCCAAGGGGTACGCAAGCGAAAAAGGTTGGGAACCGCTATCCTAGGTGAGAATGTTTAGGGTGGTATAAAAGGCAAGTGTGTTTGCAGTTTTTATAGCAAAACATTATTTTGAACAAAATAAATAAAATATTGCTCCAGTAGCGATGTTTAGTTTAATTTCCTTCGTCCGGTGATATAAACAATTGTTGAATATCTGTAATGAGTGTATCGGCATTAGATGAGACATTTTTAAATGAACAGAAAAAGTTGTCATTAAATTCCAGGACACCATTGAGAAATATTTAATAACTGTTGACATCACCATGTGAAGCGAATTAAAATTAACATTGATACTGGAGCAATGTTTTAATGTTTTGGGACAAAGAAATGATTTTATATAAAAACTCTACAATCACTGGCCTTTTCTCGCTTCCCCTTCCACCTCACCATAATGGTCTAAAGCATCACTCTCGTGTTAGACTATACTGCCAATGACAGGGAGGTTGGGGTTTAATTCTTGATCGGGCGTTATGAGGGTGTTTTTTTTCCAAAATTTTCCACCCTCCCTCAACTCAAAGGAATTCAACTTTCATCATCCCTAGCTTATAAACGTAATTAGTAAATATGCGTGTAGCCTGAACGTATAATAAGGCGCGGTGCTAAAAAATAAAGTAAAAATGAAATGTGTGAGTCTGTATGCATTTTTAATAAATCTACTCAGATGACTTAAAGCAAAGAAAATACAACACCCCCAAATTATTTAACTCTGCTTTTAAACATTGAACATACAGGAATGACCAAAACCAAGAGCATATTCTAGTCACTTCAAAACGGTGAGCATTTATTTGGTGTATTTTTATAGATTATTTTCATCGCTGTAGGTTAATGATCTGACATATTTGTACAAATTATTCCAGGTGTTACAGCATAGTGATCTTTTTATATACGTATAAATAGGTGGTCAATAACTGATATAAATAAATTGTTTGTAGAAACTTCTTCCCAAGTACACTTATTAATTACATCTTTTTGTCCTACTCTGACATAGTAATTTTAGAAAATAATAATAATAACAATAAATAATAATAATAATAATTTTATAATAGTAGTAAGAGTAGTACATTTAACATGTCCCGTTGCCATTGCTCAATTGCGTGTTCTGATGCTTCCAGAAGGTAAGCACTAGAATAAATTAAATAATTTACCAACACTATAGTCAGCATGATTTAAACCGTAGCTTAAATACAGCTTACAGAACTAAACAATACACACATAATAATTATATACCTACCCATGACCCCTAGATATCTATTAATTATATAACAGGAAGAACCAGTGGACAAATGGTGAATATCAACTTAGGGCCCAACTTGTGCCTCTTAGACTTGTAGTGGTTCACTTTAACCACCGAGACACAAAGAAGTATAAACTTTCTTTGTATGATTTGTATTTGAATCCAACTTGAAGTCTTCCAGATTTTCGTAAGTCTATTTTGAGATTGATCAAAAATAATAATCTATCTTGAGATTAACATTTTTTCTAAATAACTTTTTAATAATACAGCTATACAACCAACACAGCTTTTAATTGTCCTGCCCACCTTTGTCTCAGGTGTATGCTTTGAAAACTACCGGTATGGTAATATAAATGCATCATAATCTGTTAATTCGGAGTGATAAAATATGAAATTATATATTCATTGTATTGTTAAAACCACAATAACATTAAACATAGTTACTTTAATGCGAGAAAGAGGTTTCATTGTTCTGGCCATTTTACGATTCCAAATCCCCTTTTCTCTCCTCTATAATAACATGGGATGGGATTAAACATAATCTAAATCAGATTATAAGAAACAATAGAGTCAACTTTATTTGACTATAGGAACCTGACGCTTCCTGGAGTTATTTTTTGGGAGGAAGGAAGGATATTTTTTTAAAGATAGGAGAGTCATACTGTCTGTTTTGATTGAATCCTATAATCTCCTAGCAAGAATTTCAGGTGTTCATTTTCTCCATTCTGTAAACTTGAAGCCGTAATTAAATTTAAATACTCTCCCAAATTTAAATTTGGTTGGATTCAACATTCATCAATTAACTTCACCTTAATCAGTAGTCGAGTGAACAAATGTGTTAGTTTAATCTAGTATTGTTCTGATCTGAGTTTAAAAATATGCCGAATGTTGTGATGTATCATTTTTATAAAGGGTTTATACTATTTTCCCATGAAAATATAGGTACTGTACATTTATTCTATATTCCTGCCTCATACTTAACCTTTTAGTATAAATCTGCCGATGCCTGGTAGATAGAGAAAGGCAATGCCGAGGATCAGCATTATTTTTTACGTACACGTTATATCATTAATATTGACTATCACTTAAGCTCTCCAACTTAAGGGAAAAGGATAGATGAAATAAATTAACCAATGTTCCCATGGAGAAAAATCTAATATTACCGGTACATACTATACTTAGTTGTAGGCAATTTAGTTTATTCATGATTAGGTGCAAACTCCACATAATACAATGGAGTTTGCTTATATCGCCAAAGGGGAATCGAAATTTGTTGAGATGGGAATTGAAGACCTACTGCGTCATAAGATGGCAGTATGCGTCCTAAGCCGACTGTACATTTTCCATAGCACTGCTTCAACTGCTAAGTACGAGGAGAAATGGGGGAAGGAGGTAGGTTCGTAAAGCCCTTCAAAATACATTCGCCTGCTCCTGATAACTTAAATATACAAACACTAGAAATTACGTATATATGTATATATATATTCCCTAAAAGGAAGAGAGAGATGGAAATACACAGGTTATGGTGGAACTCTATGTGCTATGCCCAAACATAATTATATATTCAATTTGCGTGCGATGAATAGCGACCGAGAGCCAGGGTGGTTGTTGGAGTTTTGTGCTAGGAGATGAGTTCGGAAGGGATGCTGTGACCTCCCCACCTACCCTATATTCCCCCCCTAGGTCGTTCCCAAAGATTTAACTCGTGTCTGGTCTAGGGTGAGGGGAATACCATGAAGATGGACGAAAAGGGTTAACGCGGGCGCTGGGAGCTATATCTTTTTAGAAACTCTACAGCTCTCTGCAGGCTTCTACGTTACACTTATATACGATTTCTAAAATGTAAGAGGGTTGGGGATGGGGTGGGGGTTGGACGTGTTTCACGTATGAAGAAAGGAAAAGACATATATGACCCTACGACAAACACACACGTCCTGCTCTACGACACGTTCAACTGCTGAGGAAGAGGGTTTTATTTAGTGTTAGAGCTCGGTGTCTGTGAAATATTGAACGTTTTCATAATTTATAGATTAAATGTATCTCTAAGATATTTCACACAAGATTATTTCTCAATGGATAAACTTTTGTTGATTCTCAGAATAATTTCGACTATCTCACAACCATTTTAAAATTAATGTATCTATAAAATTCAAAAATAAAGTGTGCCCCCTAAAGTACATGTAGGGGTATTTTAATATTTGTCATTTTAAGATTCTTATGTTAGATTTGTGGCTAAGAAAGAAAATCAAATTTTCTTCCCTTAACAATATTTTTAAATAAATAGCTCAAATATTAAGTTAACTATAACTCGCACATATTATAAATAATGTAACTGTATTACTGCTAAACAGGAGAAGAAAGTTAAAACTTATTTAATTCTCTTAACCCCGCGAAATAGTGAGAAAACTAAAGGTCAAATAGATGTGTAGCGCAAGTAGTAGACATTCAGGGCGTCAATGTTTTTATTCTTTAGAAGCTCTTGACCCCGTGAGATGAGAAAAATACTATACATCCTACAATTCTGAGAAGCAGGTTGTGGTATTGAATACAAGGGGCTTAATTCATTATATTAATTTATAACTATCTTGCATTCAGTTTTGTGATGAGTGCTGAATTATTGTCAAAATCAGGGAAATACCCTCTTAATTTTGTTCACTACTATTTAAAGACGTTTTCAAACATTCCATTAAGTTTGTTTGCATGATAATTTGAAATAGTGAGGCGATTAATGTTGATAATTATTTCTAAAGCGAGATGAATTGTCATATAGGACGGGAGAGTATAAAGCGTCTGTATTGAATATTAGGGACTTGACCTTCCCCTTATCCAACTTACTGAAATAAAATGCGGAAAATAAGTAACAAAACTGCACCAACACTCGTCAGGCAAGGATGGGAAAACATGATAAAAATGAACACAGTGTTTGTGCGTATAGCCTGAACAAGTAGTAAGATGCGGTGATAAAATAGAACCAACCAAACACACAGAATGTAAAGTCGAGGAACAAACCTACTGGTTTTCAGAGTCTGATAGAGGTTTATTTGATCTCAAAGTTTTAAACGCTAACATCCGGTACTAGTGGGCACGCAGACAAAGGCGCTAGTCTCGCCTGATTTCAGATTCTCCGGTGATGGTGAGGTCGGTTGATAAGTGGGGAGAGGGGGCTGGAATTTAATCCAGGTGTGCTGAGGCGTTTTTACAAAATTGCTTACCACTCTTCCCCCACGCAAACACGGGTATTTTTCCTCTTAACTCCACTTTAATCACTTTCTCATCAGCGTAAATACACGGGGAACCGGCGGGTAGTAAGACGTTAGCACATAAAAAAAGAAAATTCGAACAACTGTTGATTTTTGAAATCGGGGAGCTAATTCGAATTCCTCTCTGTTCCACCCTTCTTAGGAGCTGCCAAGGGTTGACGGCTGTGATTCCTAGAGTGACATGGTATATATGAGAAGCATGTTTCACGTCCGAAATAAACCCTCCCTCCACCCCATGCACACCCTTCAACACAGAAAGGTTGCGAGTGTGTGCGGGTGTATAAGGGTAGAGTCAGCTATGAGAGGAATGCAGATGTAAGAGGAAGGGAGGGGATGTTTAAGGGATGATTGTGGTTGGTTTCCCGAGCATTTCCCATGGTGTAATAATCTGGCTAAATAGTTTCATGACGCCATTTTGTGTAAGAAGCTTTCTTTTGCTTATAAGGGAATTGTGACAAGCTAAAGAACATTTGTAACATGCTCCAAACCTGTGGTAATGACCGAACAGTCTAAGGCGTTTATCTCCCTCTAAAATAAAATCAATACAATTGAAGCTACTATTTCAAATTACTGCCTAAAAATATTTGAGAGGAATGATTCTGAGTCGGGATGAATCATGACTTACTCACTGGTAGAATATTAGATCACTTAGACAAAGGTCTCCAATTAAATTTCCATATCCAGGTATTACTCTTTAGATTTAATTGAATGTATTTAAAAATAACATAATAACAGAATATACGGCCAAAGATCAGTTTAAAAACAAAAGTCCGTTAAATTTATATGCTTATGGTATTTAAACCTCTCTCCAAATGATTATAAGGTATTATTTTAAAAATACCCTACTTCTGATAACTTTTTTTGTTAAATAGTTTAACTCAATAAAATCAAAACAAATCTAATAAAACCCCATAGCTGCTTATTTTTTATTTTGGTTATTTCTGAATTTAGTCTGTTAGCTTTATCTACCTACCAAACACTTTAATTTTCTCCCTTAATTTAAACGGTACGCCAATTTACAGTGAGGTCGGTTCATGATTCAGTCGCTTTTTTCCCACTCAAGGAAGGGAAAATCATTTAGAGCCAAATTCATGAATTGGTTAACTCTACCCTTTAAAAGAAACCTCTTGTAACATCACTCCCCGTGTTCAAGGGAAGTTGTGAATCGCAACCTCAGAGCCCTCTTTAAACCTGACTCAAACAAAGGAGGTCCTACCCTCAAGCCGCGTGCAATAACTCCCGTTTTGTTGGACAAGTTAGTTTCGCTGTTAACACGTCTGGCAATTAAATAACCCTCCCTCGTCCAGAAGTTGTTTCTTGCAGTCGGGTTGAATATTCTACTGTGACTGCGGGCGGGGCTCGTTAAATGGCTGTTTGGGAGCTCTTCCCTAACAATAGCAATCAGGAGCACTCGCTCACTGAGCAGAGGGGTGTAATATATATCAGTGGGATGGTCAGTCTCTGTCTCTTGTGCAAGAGGTGAGGTTTTAAAACAGGACAAACTTCCAAATGAGCCCAGTGCTTATGGGAAAGTAATAATACTTAGACCTGCACCAGCGCACACGCAAATAAAGGAGTATGTATCATATTATTTGGTTTTCCGAATGATGGGTATTTGGGGGCTCAAACTCCAGCTGGGTGCTATAGTTTTTTTTCCTAAGGATTTCACCACTTTCCCTCTATATTAATGCGGGTAAACCTACTCCCAAGAACTACTATCCTCATCCCGACTACGTCACTGTAAATAAGCGATAAACAAATATCTTGAAGAAATTTTAGAACAGTTCTAGTGGCTCATCATTTCAGTAAACATTTAATTAATTATTTCATTGTAAGGAGAAAAATCTATAGAATATCAACAGGAAATTTTAGTTTAATGCTTCCCCCCCTCCCCCCTTGTCTTACAAATCAAAGTGCATCCACCCTCGAAACGTTCACGCTTGAGAAAGCCTCCCTATCTCTACCCCTTTCACCTCTAACCGTATTTACCTGCCACCCTTATGATCACACCAACCTCATGCCCTGGCCTGGTTTACCCCTGTTTACCCTACATCACGTTGCCGCATGGCTTCGTACGTGTCAGGCCTGGAATCAGAGAGAGGGTGTTTGGAGGGAATTGGTATCTCCAGCTGGAGGAGGGAATATAGAAGGGGGAGTAGTAAAAACTCTCGACATTATATCTCCTCGTTCTCCACTGACAGTTGAGGTGGAAAAGCTTTATGCTTTGTGACAATGAATTCACCAAAGTGTGATGTTTTAGATGAGAGGTTGTTTTTAGGAAGGCAGGGGGGCTAGTGGGGGAGCATGAAGGACTGATGAATCGATTACTATGAATCCATGAGTTTGAAATTATATTTCCCCTTCTTGAAAAAATGTTTCCTAACAAAAATATTGGATCTGTGTTTTATTCTACCAATGGGCAATTCATATTTCGCCGTCCTTAAAGTGTCAATACTGTAATTTTCAATCAAAATACCTTCCCTTAGATGAATTGTTAGGGTGGTTGACTAACATTCTAGAGGACTTGGTTTACTTACGGGGAGCTTTGATCAAGAAATTTAAAATTTGTAGACGCTGCTAACCATTAATCAAATACATATGTGACGCGCCCCGGTGGCTTAGTTGGCCAACGCACTAGTTTCGTGTTAGGCCAAACTGCCGAAGATGGGTAGATTGAAGTTCGAATCTCAGTCGGGTGAACTTGTGTGTTTATCCCTAAATAATTTTCCACTATACTTCCACACAAATGCGGGCTCATTTGCTCTAAATTCAATCTTATCAATACCTAGTCCATTAACCTAATTAGTACTTAAGCGTATAACCTAAACGGGTAGTAAGACGCCGTGCTAAAAAAATTACATAAATATATAATAGAGTTGGGTGTGAAGTATAATATGTATTGTTTTAAAGTGAGTTTGTGGGTCGTATGATGATACAATTTTCCTGTACGAGTCTGAATTGAGAAAAGTGATGATATTTTATTGACACTTTTTAATTAATATTTAGTTAATCATTAATCATATACATTAATATAAACAAGAAAAATTACTAATAACTGCACCGTCCCCAGGAAGCTGACAGTTTTTTTTAGACTAAGTATAGGTAAAAGATGAAACCAAGGATGGCCAGTAAGCCTTTCATTTCTATTTATTGAGATTTTCAGTGCCAGGGTTTTGTTCCAGAGAATGTATATGTCATGGTCTAATACCATTCCCCCTCCCCTCCTTTGTTCTCACTAAAAAAAATCAAAGCCAAAACACTTTACAGCATATAAAATACTTAATCAATTATAAGTTATATTTTTAGTGCATAGCTTATAAAGTAAATTTAAGAGCATTCAAACCAAACACTGAACCGTGATTTATTAAGCTTTACAGTGTCTCTAGGTTGTTCAAGCGAACTTAGAATAAATTGTTCTTTATATTTTATTTGTTTACTGGAAAAACATAATTTATATACTCGCTTATTAACAAATTTTTACCCAAATTGTTGGTATTTCCTAAAAGGGTTTTTCACTCTACCTACAGGCAAATACAGGTACACTTCCCTTGGATTCAACCTTCCTCAACTTTAACACAGTAGTTTAATTAGTACAGATGCGTACAGCCCAAATGGGTAGTAAGATGTGGTGCTAAAAACCTTTAGTTTTAAAATAACATTGTGCGAAACCCTCCATGGCATTTAAGGTGATATAGAAATACTTTTGACATATTTATTAAAGTTTTATTAATGTATCTTTAAAATTACTTTAATTTTTAAATCGAAATATTAAAGAAGACCATCCACAAAGTTTAATTCAGAACAAAACCTCACAAATTAAGAGAGTAACAAATTGTTTTTAACGAAAAATTAAGATGTCAATAAGAAATAAAAACTTGCTTAAGTGACCTTAACATTAAGGAGAAGGAATTACGAGGTTAAGTTAATTGACTGCAAAGGCATGTATAGCTGGTCTAATAGTCTAAGGTGTCACTTTCGCAATAGTTGGACCACATAGTACGGGGAGATAGGAGTTAGAGTCCCGTTAATGTGTAATAATATTTTTTTCCTGAGTGGTTTTCGCTTTCCTGTCATGCAAATGTGGATACGCTTCCTTTATTTTCGAACTTACTCGTACAATAATCTACAGAAACGAGTATTGAGGTGTGGTGAAATTAAAATGTAGAAGGCAGGTAGCGTGTACGGGTAGTAAGACGTGGTTGGGGTTGGAGGGGAGGGGAATAAGAAAGGACCGACTTCAAATAAAGTTTGGTGGGTTTGAACAGCGACCACCTTCAGAAATGTCAGAGTCAGACACGCCACCCTATGAAAGTAAAAGGCAACAATATATAAGAGATCAAATGTGCATGTCCCCCACACGCCAACAAACAACTAGACTGGAAACACACTCAACGTGCTCGTAAATATCCTGGCGTGTGTGATTTGTTCCGAAAGGTGTACTTGTTGATGAATGGCTCGAGAGAAAGTGACAGTTTTGTAAGCTCATGGGTTTGTATACAAGAAGGGGAGGTGGATAGATTTGATGAATGGCGGGAAACAAAGGGGGGAACATACACGCCGTGTCTTCAACACTAGAGAGATGAGGAAGAATGAAAGGCGTAAAATTATTTTTCTTTTTGTTGATGAGATTGAAAATGAAAATGTTTGTTGCTGTGATGATGAAAAAAGAAAAAGGAAACATTGATAGCTAGGGATGTTAAATATATACATTTTAGTTAAATAATTAATCTATAAAGAATATAATAGGTAGCTAAGTTATTTTTCCTAATAATTAACGTTCCTGAGTTTGTTTTTTAAAAAGGCTGATACTTTTTTCACTGCGAAAATTGATTTTGTACCTTTCCATTACTATTTTACTAAGTAAAAGATCTTGTTGCTAAGTTTTTTATAATTAATTTTTGAAAAGCTGATAATGTAACAACACATTTGTGAATCCAAGCACACATGATATTTATAAAAAAAAAACGCCAACAACATGTTTTTGGTTAAATATAGTATATTTAAAAGTACTATATTTTCTCAAATATAGACATAATAAGATTAATTCTAAGCCATTCTGTACGTTCGATCTATTATGTTTGCTTGTTTCCAGTAAACTCAAAAAGTACTCATCAGATCGATATGAGATTTCTCTTGTTGTACTCCTTATCTTTAACAATAAAGGGTAAGTTAAATGCCATCACGCAATCTCATCAGCGACCAATGTCGAAAAAACCTACTATTAGTGTGGTTACATTAGCGTCTTAAATTTGTAAAATGGGGTGAGAGTTTTGGAAATATCAACAAACCAATTATATATCTCCTTGGCAACGAGCATTTTGGAGGTAAATTTTCAGTCATTTTATGCATTCACACTAGACGGTAAATAGTTTTTATTTCCCAAATAAAAACTACACCTAAGTAGTATAATTGTATTTATTTAGTTTTGTTCCTTTGATGATAGATTAAATAAGTTTATTTTAGTGCTCATTGCAACAATTATTATTCCATTAATAGAGCCACTGTTATGGTGGTTAGTAGCCTCTTAAATTTTGCTTTTATTTTTAGTTATCATATGGACTTAAGTGTCAGTGCTGTTTATTTAGTTTTGTTTATTTTATAGAAAATTTTAAACTATTTTTAAATAATTCATTTTAAAATGATGGTTTATTCGTTTTTTGTTGTCAATAGGTTAGAAAGTACTCATCGGATTTATATGGGACTTATTCTATTTTACTATTTATTTTTCAGGGAAATATAGTATATTAAATATATCATAACGCTATCTCTTCCGCGTGCGAAATTGTGTCATTTAAAGTTGTCTAGTGGGCTGATGTATTGTATAATGCAAGCGAAGCCGCAGACAAATGTAGTTTTAACTTTATATATATTTAAGTTATATATGTATAAATACAAATGTAGTTTTAACTTTACATATTATAATATACATATATATATGTTAAAGCTACATTTGTATATTTATACATATATAACTATATATATATAAGTTATATTTGTATTTTATACATATATAACTTATATATATATAAGTTAAACTACATTTGTCTGCGGCTTCGCTTGCATTTACAATACATCAGCCCACTAGACAACTTTAAATGAAAGAATTTCGCACGCGGAAGAGATAGCGTTATGATATATTTAATATACTATATATATATAAATTGGTTGTACTTATCTTTAAATGATTTAAATACACCACAAAATGTATTTTGTAAAAAAATTTAATCGGATGAAACATTTATTCAAACTTTCTCATATATTGTATTAAATCTGAGAAAAAACTTTCAAAAATAAGTTAATTGTAAATTACCCTTAAATGATTGATATTTGTAAAAATATATATATATGTTATCATTAATTATGAAAAACTATTTTTAGATACCTATTTTGAGCTCAATCTTAAATTATATTTTCTAAATATTTCAAATTTTATCAATTTTGTCATAAGTAAACACCACCCTTAAATTAATTAATTTTTGTAAAACCAGAAACATGATCTATTATTATGTAAATTATGTTACAAATACTAATTTTGAGTAAAATCGTTGTGCTGTTTCCAAAAATTCAATCTTTTCAAATATCACTCATCAGTAAGCTTTTATTAAATAAATTATGATCAAGAAAAAATAATATATATCTACATAATTATTTACAATGTAAAAACCTTAATAGATACCCATTTTAACCAAATCACTTGACGCATTCCTTAAATTATTCAAATTTGTACAAAATCATTGATCAATAGCTACCCTTTGACGAATTTCCCCCCAAAAAACTAATATACATTTTTTTGGTCATATCAAGCCTTCCCCAAACATAAATACATAAATAAAATTGTTACAGTAATATTAAAAATATTTTAATTTTGGAAAATCACTCATCGATAAAATACTTTTTAACGAATTTTAAACTCAAATAAACAATGTTATTCGGGAGGTAAAACACCCCCTTTGGTCAATTTTAGACTAAATTTGTTGAATACATTTTAGAAAATTTTAATTTAAAAAAAAACACTCGGGCATAAATTACCCTTAATTTTAGTGCTAGGTCAAAAGCGAAAAACATCCCCAACCAATACTCTATAACATCTAAGCATCAAGTTTGGACAAAATCCATCAAACATTTTGAATCCGTGGCTAGGGACAGACAGACACACTTGGGGAAGAACATAAATTTAAAATAAACTTTTTTGTTTTGGGCTCTCATAAATCGTAAATTTTCATCATAATCTCCAGTTCTATAACTTTCGCGATTACAATACTTTATTTTGGTATGAGAAAGTATGGAATAAAGGCATGCTTCTGTATTTACATAAACACAACAACGTAATATTATAATTTTCAGGAGGAAGATATTAATATTTCTTAGGCTACTCAAGAAAGTACATAAATATTGTCTCCGAGATGAAAAAAGAAATATCAATTGTAACAAAAAGCCAATCTCTTGAACGTAAGTAAAAAATATTAGGAAGATATGAGAACAAACAATATCTTGTGGAAATGTTTTATAAAATAGTAGAAATCAGTGGAAATACCCCAAAAAAGTAAATTAAAATCGTTTCCTCGATAAGTTAGTGCGGCTAGATTTATTATTTCAAGAATTGTTAATAATATTCTAAAGAAAAGCCAGAATTCATTAGAATTTTCATTTAAATTCTAAATATAGCTAAGAGCTATTTCTATTTAATGAATTCTTTATTAATATTTTTACATGGGCGATATTTCCTTATTATTTGTTTAATATTGTTAAGTTTGGAAATTGCTGAAGTATATTTACAATAGAGGCTGGCTTCACCGTTTTCAAATAATAATCATACATCACAATAAGCACTAATAATTTAAAAGTAGATGTATGGATGTATGTAGACATTCAAATTTAATTAATCTAAACAATCTATACTAGAACTATTATAATAATTTTTTTATGTAAATTAACGAACTCCAAATTTTATTTTTAAACTTACTTGGCTCTGGACGTTCATTTATTGCCACTTTATTTTTAGATTAAATATTTAAAAACCACATTGATTGGCTCGTAGGCAAAGGCATCAGTCTGGTTTTGTCTGAACCACCGGTAATAAAAAGGTCTAAGTTCAAATCACGCACGGTGTACTAAGGGATTTTTTTTAAAATCCTATCTTCTTTTAGGCAAAGATGGGTGCATTTTCACCAAGCTCTATCTTACTCATCCCTATACAATTGATGTGAGAACTCAGATAACTCAAACGGGTGGTAAGATCATGTAGAACGGAAAAAAATATGATTATAAAAAAGGGATTATGACTGCAAATATTTGTAATGTTTATGTCTAAAGAATTATTTCAAAAACAACATTAAAGTCTAAGATGGAAATCTTTTCCTTTATGTCTCAATTCTTATGTGAGGTCTACTGCTCATATCCCTAAAAGAATCGTGGTATCACCCAGTATTCAACTGGTGGGACCAAAAGGTGATGGGTGGTATCACTCAGTGCTCTACTGGCCACACACACAAGGTGATGGTTGTTGGTATCACTCAGTGCTCTACTGGCCACACCACAAGGGCTATGGTGATAGCACTCAGTGCTCTACTGGCCACACCACAAGGTGATGGGTGGTATCACCCAGTGTTCTACTGGCCACACCACAAGGTGATGGGTGATATCACCCAGTGCTCTACTGGCTGAAACATAATGGGATACAGGTAGCTCTCAGTGCTCTCCACACGAAACTCGGATAAGTTGGGTGGCCTTAAAGAATGTCTAGGGCCCCCACTCGTGGAGTTTAGACCTCTAGTGTCGATTGAAACAAACAAACGAAGAATTACACAATACATGTAACAATAAATAATAATAATAATTTTAGCACCGCGTCTTACTACCCGTTCGGGTTATACGCTTTAAGTACTAATTACGCTAATGGATTAGGAATTGGGAAGGTTGAATTAGAGGAAGTGAACCCGCATTTGTGGATAAAGAGTGTAAAACCATTTAGGAAAAACCACCCCCTGCTCACCCGACCTAGATTCGAACCTCGATCTCCCCGTCCTCAGCAGTCGAGCTCAACACGACTAGCGCAATACATGTAACAAAACGGAGATATTTGACTTCAGTATTTTGAACAAAGGGATATATCAGACCACGACTTTTAAACTAGCTTATAGCTAGATAAATAACATTCATATTTTAACTGTGTACTAGTAGTTTACTAATTAGTTTAGAGGATAAGCACACATTATTTTCGTCAAATATTGTCTTATATTCTTTTTCTCTACTACGTTGGTGGTCATCTGATTAAACTGGGGTTTTTTCACACCTGGATTTTATCACTATGCTTCTCTCATCTGCTATCCACGCTAGTGAAGGTGCAATTTTAATGACCTAACCCCTTCCTAATAGATTAAGTCATTATATAAAACTGTGCAAAAATTAGTATTAGGTGCTCTGTCCTACGACAGGTCCTTTCCTTTTGTCGTAACCTAATACCACCAATCCGTCCTGTCCTCCACCCCTCTTTGAGCTCCCAGAAGTTTCTTTTTCCCTTCAAGTCATCTAATATTTGAATCCTTCTTATTCTTATGCTCCTATTTCGCTTAACATTTACATCTATTTCGTGGTGTGCAGAAACAGTTCCTCCTAAGGATGTGTCCGATCCAATTTGCTTTGCACCGAAGAATCACAACAAAATATGGTTCTCTTCTCACCCACTCTTCTTAGGACGTCTTCATTTGTCACCCTGTCTGTCCACCTGATCTTCTCAAGTCATTTCCAGCACCACTTTCAAAGATCTCCAAATATTCCTTTTCCCTCTTCCTAAGAGTCAAAGTTTCTGCCCCATATAGAGCGCTATGCTCCAAACGTTGCATTTCATCAGTTTCTTTATTAACTCTAAACTTAACTTTCTGGCCAACAGTATCCTCTTTTCGTTGAAAGATTCCTTGGGCATGGGATACTTGACATAATTTCCTTGGTGCATTAGGCATCCTCTGTGAGCAGACTTCCCAAGTACTTGAATGTTCTATGTTTTTCAATTCCTGGTTTAGAATTTTGATTTAACATCGGCTTTATTTTTTTGAAATCACCATCTTTTCATATCTCAATGCTAATCTTCATACCATATCTTCCCCTATCTCCACCAACCAGTCCATAATTTCCTGTTACATTTCTTTATTTTTGGCTGATAATGCTAGATCATATACGTAATTTATTGTATTGATGATTCGTCCTCATATCCTGAAACTTACCACGTCCCTCCAAGATTTCTCTGGTCAGTCACTCCCTAACAAGTTGAACATACTGGGTGACAAAAAGCATTCCTACCTCACTCCTCTTCCTATCACTACGCTGTTAGTCTTGCCATCATTCAAACTCACCTTCATTCGCTGCCCCACGTATAGGTTTACGAATCAGCCTTCTGTCCCTCTAGTTGATGCTGATATTCTTGAATATTTCATTCAGTTTACTCTATTTAAATCTGTCAAACACCTTTTTCCAGTTGATAAAACCAAAGTTAACCTCTTCCTTAACATACATAACTATCTGAAATTATTCTCAGCATCCCGATGCATTTTTGGTTCCTTTTTCAAATTATCTTCCATCACACTTTATATTTTTTGTTCTAGACACCTGTCGAGTAATCTTGCCATGATCTTCCCCACATGAGAGATGAGCTTGATGGTCCTGTGGTTAGTGAATTTCTTGGATGTTTATTATTATTTATAGCTACTATGGCTAGATCTAGAAAATCCTTGGGCAATTCACTTGTTTTGAAGATCCTATTTATAAGTTTTGTCTGAGCCATTAATCCGTTGTTTACCGGTTATTTCAGAAGGTAAACCGGTATGCGGTGATCTCCAGAAGCTTTCCTTCTTAGCATGTCTTTATGGCTCTCTCAATTTCATTCTTTAAAAGCTTGGTCCTTTTCCGTCTTCCTCTACTTCAACTAATTCTTCAATCTTCCGGTTCCCTTTTAGATTTCCCTTGACATACAGGTTTCTATATATCTTTCCCAAATCATAAGAATATATTTATGATCCGTCACAATATGTATGACCTTAGAGGTTTTCTATTCCTATTGTTCGCACACCTTTGCTTTCTAGCATATAAGGTCATACATTCTCTTTCTTTACAGTTCAATCATCTCATCGAATTTTTCTCTATACAGGCTCTCCTAATTTTGTCTTTCTTTCTCCTTAAAATGTATAAAATTAAAATAACTTCTGTTCGCCATTTCAACAACATTTTATTTTAACCCCGTAGCTATTTGAAATTTAACATTTAGTGAAATAAAAAAAAACGTGTTACACACACACATAAACTGCTCAGCTAAAAATGTTCAGTCGTACTATATGTTTGAAACGAAGCTGGTGAAATGGTTAAGAGGTAGTTTAGGAATTGGACATCCATATTATTACTATTGCTTTTTTGCCAGGTTGACAGGAAGTAAAAGCCTGAAGCATTTTGATCTCTGAGTTTGACTTGAACGCGAAGTCCTAATAATAAAAATGGTTTCAAGTGCTCGTCCCGTGAGTGGGTCGTTAACAAGGACGACCGTTCCCGGCTGGAAGATGATATAAAACGCCTACTCGTTCCCCTTCCATCAAGGAAAAGTGTTTCCAGACATTCACGTCAACAGTTTCTGACATCCGTCCAGATGATTGAGGAACTCGTCCACCTGCCAGTAGAGGTCTGGAATAAACTTCAATTTCATCTAATTTAGTTTGTCAGTGACAGGTAGGCTGTGGAGGAGGGGAGAGTTTGAAATCTAGATAGATGTACTTAAAATAGGTAGTTTATCCTAAATGGTTTTGTACTTTTTATTCACACAAATGTGGGTATTTTTTCCCTAAATTTTATTTTACTCGTTCTTACTCAATTCCTGTAAATGCATTTGTACAGCTTGAATGGATAGTAAGACGCTGAACAAAAAGTAAATAACCGCTATCTGAAAGAGCGGTGGGAGGTAAAATGCTCCGAAACATGGGTGCGCGTCAGTCTCGTCTAGTAATTAATTTACAGATGTCGTAAAGGTCAGGGTTAAAATCTTGGCAGGGTGTATTGAGTTAATGTTTTATATTTGTTTTCTATCCACTCCCCTAAATGCATAGGTTCACACAATTTATACATAAAACAAGTTTATACTGTTTTAGTACACATTACATTAATATTACTTCAAGATCCAAAAATATATTTTGAAATGTAAGAACGAACACTTATAGCTATTAATGATTTAAGTGTTTTGATTCAATATCTTTAGTATTCGACAAATAGAACGTTAATACATAAATATGGTAAATCCTATCTTATCTTGCCGTTGCATCACAGGTATGCACCGTTATTAAAACCACGCTAATAATCAAACTTGTAACTCTAATGTTCAAAGGTGGAAGTTGAGCTAAGGTGTTGGACCTTGTATGTTTATATGTTGCTTTCCTAGGATACAGACGTGGATTCAGGGGGGGGGGGGGCCTTCAAAGAGTCAGTTGACGCTCCCCCCCCCCCTCCCGTGAAAGTTAGAAAATTAATATAAAAATAATGAAAGCTAAAATTTTAAAAAGAAAATGCAACACATATAAATTATACACTTTATTATCTGTTTGCGTGCAGATACCCCTTAAGCCGGGTCCACACGTGCATTATTTGTCCACGTTTATTCACTGTTCAATATGACTCACGCAAGTATGGGAAAAAATAATCGTTTTCATGTACTAATATTTGTCGTGCGTGGTGAGTAACGAACATTGTTCCGCATAGAGATGGTAGACCACCACACAACAAAGAAGACTAATAATCGTCTGAGAGCAGTTCATCCACGAATACTGAATATAGAGTATGTGTGAACAGCAAGAGCGGTGGAACTGTAGGATACTCTGCCCCCTGAAAATAATTTGCCCCTTCTTAGAATAAATTCACCCCCCAGATATATTTCAAATCCTCTGATATTATCGAATATGAAGCTGAAAGATGGCCTTAAATCAACCTCCAAATGACTTCCAGATGCAATCTATTTTCACAAATTTGCCGGAGAATATCACTCCAAATAACTACTAGACTAGAGGCATATAACTGGCACAAATGTCGGGGGAGGAAAGATCTATATATCTTCTAGTTGCATGTCATTATGAAGAATTTTCAGGCGAGGACCACCCCAAATAGCCTAGTTTCCTAAATAATTTAATTTTCAATACTTTGTCGTGGAAGACCCCTTCAAATATTATCTTCTATAGGTATCTAACTATCGTAAGAAATTAAGGTGAGGATCATTCTAAATAGCTTTGAAGGGCATCCAAATTTCAAATTTTTGGGGGATGAGGAACAATTTAAATAGCTTATAAAATAATATATTCTAAAAAAAAAAAAATCCAGGTGATGACTACTCATAACTTCTAGAATGAACCATCTTTCAAAAAATTGTTCAAGGAGGGCTACTCAAAATGGTTTATAAAAACTATCTGATTTTAAAAAATTGGGGAGGATGACAATGGTTTAAAACATACATAAGATTAAATATAAATGAGAAACTATTAAACGGCTTTAAACAAAATTTAACATTTTAAGTAACTATGTTATTTATAATTATGACCCCCATTGTGAAAGTGATCTGGATCCGACACTGCTAGGATTTGAGTCATGTGTTGACATGTATGTATTCAATGTTTATAAAGCGTACTCAATATTTCTTATACAAAACACTATTTTACTTTATGAATAATTGTGCAGTAAACAAAATAAATAAAACAACTAAATTTATTATTAGATATATTAATGTTTTAATACATTACAAAAAAGTGCCTTTAAAGTATTTCGTTCACTTAATGTATGACATCTTTTTATCTTTCTGTGATATTTTAAACACGTTCTGGTGGAGGAAATATTTGAAGGCATGCTAGTCGATATAAAACATAGATGACATAGACCATTCTACTACGGTAGTATTAAATGGTGACATAAAAAGGACGCCTTCTTAGAGAAGACTTGTATGCTCTTAGTCGCGTGGGTGCTTTACATTCGTGTGTGTCCAGGCCAGCCTATACCCCATACACAAACAAACACACACACACACACACATACTCTGGTACGTATATGTTATGGAGGTAACATAGAGTAGGGTGGCTGGCTATGTGAGTGGACTCGCACAAGCTCCCCCAAGGTTTGTTTTATTTCAAGGCGTCCACCTGTGAAAACGCCAACGCATTGAAACACCGCACGTAACTTTAAATTTCAACTTCAAAAAGATTCTAATTCATAATTTGCCGTATAGACTCGCCACAGTAAGATTAAAATTCATCGCAAAAACTAACAATTTAAAATCCATTTATTTTAATGAGATAACTTTCTTTAAATGAGCTTAAATATCATAGGACTTAAAATAGTTTCATTTACTATACAAAATTTAATCAATTGAATATTAAATTTAGCATTTAAACACAAAATTCATACACTAAACAAATAGGTTTTTATTAAATTTTATGTAGAACTTTGAATCGTATGAAACGCTATTTGAAATTAAGATTAAAATTCTTCTTCACTTTATATATTTATGTATCACCAGGATTTCTTACATACATACTAAATTCTATCAGAATCATATAGGATTGAGACTTGAAGGTGGGCCTCCTAGATATTAAAATATCACAGTCAAGTGCAATATATTCTTTTTCTCTTAAATCTAATTAAGGGTTTTTGTTTAGTTAATATCTACTGACCTGCACTATTGGACACGTGGACTAAAGCATGAATCTTGTTTGGTCTGGTTTGTTGGTAGCGAGAGATTAGCGTTCGGGCGTACTTAGGTGTTTACATAAATGCGGATACAGTTATTCTAAATTATAACTCCCTTATCCGATTAATATGTGAATATCCCGTATGCATAGTAGAACGTGGATCACTGGTTAGGGAAACGTATCTACTGAGCTATGGAGTGAGGTCTCTTTACAATACATTACATGCACCTTATGTAAATTCAACACTCTCGCATAAAGTTGTTTATCTTGTCAAATGAAATGACAAAACGTTACTATATGTTGTAGAAGGGAGGAAAGGGCCTTAAAATTGTCACACTGGGAAATAAAGACACCATAACTTAAGCCCGGGGGCAGTTTCAATTCTTCACCGGGGAAAACACACACACAAACACATGCGTGACTTTCTCTTACACAGGGAGGTAAATTGAAAATAGCTGCCTTTCTTATGTACTTGGGAACACGCTGGAAAAGGGAGTTTATTGAAATGTTAAATTAAGCTCTAAATTGAGATTGAGCTATTTTCATTCCCTCCAATTATACAATTTTCTTACACCGCATCTTACTACCCTTTCTGGATATACGCATTGTATAAAATATTTTTTCAATCGGGTTCCCCGGTGCCAGTGGTGAAAACTATTTAACCTAAGAAAAATAAAATTATGTCTACATTTGGTTGTGAAAATAGTTTAATTACTTGGAAAGGTCTTATATTCTAACTAGATAGCTGTTGCCCGCGGCTTTGCTCGCGTGGAAGTTGATTATATACAAATACAAAAATATACATATGTATTTACAGATTAATTTAAAATATTACGTTACGTTGATGACCATAACTTGACCTTAGATCAAAAATAATGCAAGTCCGATACAAACTTTCACCCCCTTTTTCATCCCTTATTAAATAAAATTTCCAAAATTCCTGAAACATATATTTATTTGTTTTACGTCAATAACCGAAATACAAAATTTTGTTTATGTAACTTTCAAAATGACGGACTTTCATACATATTATCATCCCCTATTTTGACCCCTTTTGGGTTAGAATTTTCTAAAATCCTTTCTTAGTGGGTGCCTACATAACAAAATGAATATACAGTCCGAATTTCATGCTTGTAGCCTTGATAGTTTGCGCTCGGCGATGATGAATCAGTCAGTCAGTCAGTCAGGACATGTTATTTTATAAGTATAGATATATGAGTAAATTATAAATATGATCATCTTACAAGGCATTTTTGACTATGATTAATTTTTTTTTCCGTTAAAAAAAATTATAAAATGTACATTACATTTGCTTTTTAAATAAAACCAACACATATCTGAGTATTTTTTAAATACTATTTTACATTGACTTTTCTTTTATATTCCATTATCTAACTTCCTTTTTTACACGGCATTTCAATTAAGTTAAGTTAATTGTTGTTAGCTTCATATTCGCAGATATATAGTAGAATATTTTTTTTATAATCATCAAACACGATAAAAACTGGCCAAACTAATAAGGCCTGCCCACACCAGTGGGGGCACGATCAAAGATGTCATTATAATCTTGTCTGGCCTATTGGTTACAGGGATATTGTGGTACGAGATCTACCTAACCTAATGATGGGTTTTAACTATAATTATGTAACCATTCTCATTCTTTAAATGTGGTTACACTTTCTTTAAATACTAACTTTCTCATTCCTACCTCAATAGTGTACATATGTAGATAGATGTAATTGACAGTAAAATTTGGAGCAGTGGGAAAACATGTAATATTCGGGTTCAAAGAAACCGGAGATAGGACAGAAACTGAAATACTATTTTCAAAACCGTGAATGCATTTACATTACTTTCACTTTAAAATTCATCAATATTGTCTACCTAAAAAATCGGTACTAGTGATGACGTGGTCTATGGTATCAATAGACTGGCTTGCTAGTGACTGGGATTTGCAGTTTAGATCTCAGTTTGGGTATGCTAGAAATTAGTTATACACATGCGTTTATACCTGTGGTTTTACAATACTCTTCTCATACTAATATTGGGCATTTTCTATCAAGTGTACCTTCTTGATCCCCTACTTCATTATCATAGCTAAATGCGAGTAGCCCAAACGAGTAGTAAGATGCTGTGTGAACCTAAAAATATTCTGGTTCCATCTAACATCCTTCTCCATGAGCTCTTGAGTGTTGTCGGTTCCTCTTGACTTGGTTCATGTCTATCGATCTCTAAAATCGCGATGCCTAAGCAAGCAGTCAAGGAAGGAAAGCAGACAACCTCCCGACTCTTCCAACAAATCCACTCGACACCGTGGAGCTGTCGGCTGACGCGAGTTTTCCTTACTACCGCCGTCACTTGGTATTCTGGCAGTGGCCTAGGAGCTTCAGCTTCAAGCTTCTAGAGGTCCCCTAGTAAATCATAAGAGCAACCGTGATTTACAACCACGCTACACTGGAAAGCGGGACATAAACTAACCATGTCACAATTTGAGCGATCCTGAACTGTCAGGCTAAGACATATCTTTGATTTAACACTTCACTCTAACAGCCTTTGCCAAATATCGTCACTCTGGCTTTCCTGTGATGGAAAGGTCGGAATACGAATCATGGTTATATATATTTAGAGGTTTTCCCTAAATTATGTATAGATTCACCTCCACATGAACGTAGGTTCATTTACTCTAGGAGATATCTCTTCGTCCCTATACGATTAATGTTATTAAATGTGAGGAGCCTGCTTGGGTAATAAGACTAATTAATGCAAATATTTGTTTTAAAATGAAGTAAAAGCACAAAAGATTTTAATTCTAGATTTTCAAAGATAAAATATCAGTTTCTTAGGCTTTTTATCATATCAAACAGTTGAATGCTCAGTGATGATTTTGAGTATTATTATATTATTATTATTATTATTATTATTATATATTATCATCATTATCATCGGTGCGTCTTACTACCCATTTGGGCTATACGCACTTACGCTAATGTGTAATGGTAGGGTGATTGTGAGACGAAATGGAGGATCTACAGTTTAACGTGGGATCCGAACCACGGTGGAGGCTTGATATTCCACACATTCACAATTTGTGATTGATACACCTCTTGCCAGAGGTGAAGGAAGGATTTGGCAATCAGATAAATCGGTGCCGGGACTGAGGTTTGAACCCCGGACTCCCAGCACAGAAGTCCAACTCCTTATCCCTAAACAGCTAGATCACCCTTGAGGAAGGTGTTCAGGAATACAGATTTTACCTACTTATTTCGGATTATGCAGCACTTCCAGCTTATTTTACAATAAGGTTTTTCACGTGCACCTTACTCCTCGTCCATGCTAGTTTCAATTTTAAACTGATGAGGTAGGGATAGGAAAAGTCCAATTTAAAGTCAATGTGACTTCATTTGCGTGGAGCGAAATTGTGAAACTATTCAGGAAAATCTACCCCCGTACACTCAACTGGTATTCGAAAACTGACCTTACCGTCACCACCAGTAAATCAGACTAGATGAGGTTTGTTTGCTTACCGGTGTGAGCTTTCCAATTATTCTGTATTAATTTTGTTCATACTTATAGATATTAATTTTTGTTTTATTTACAATCTAGACCTAATTATTATTATTATAAAGAGTGCCGTTGTACATAATTATTATCTTTCATTGGATATAGTCCCTTTCGCCTCGGGAGCAAAAACCCGACACTTTACGTGATAAGAAAACCACTCCCAACTTCGCAAGGAAACACCAGGAAAAGGCATTTCAACAGACTAGAAAATACACTCAGAATTAAACTATAACTCCAGTCATTATAACAGACTCAGTATAAGGCGTGCGGTTAGAACACCTTACTAAAATTCAGATATGACCACACACTATAGCACTGTGAATGTATTTCCTTCAAAGGTATAATTTTATCATATTTCACCTTGACACCAAGCAAATGTTGGCGTAATAATTTAAACACGTTAAGTGTTCATTTTTATTTTACGTGTTAACGCTTGAACTGTCCTAAAATATACTCTAATATAGTATGGATGATACATATATAGATATAACATTATAGGAAGTGTACCACATTTGAGTAGCTATAGAGTGGGGATAAACCTAAGTACTGTATAACTCGACGTAGTTTAAATCCCTATCTCCTGTAATTAGTTAACAGACAAAATGACAGTAATACCTTTGATGGGCGTTCCCACAAGAACATTCTTTTAAGGTTCTGGATAGCTTATGTTACTGATAGCTAATTGTTACATTGGTGTTGGCTAGTAACTAAATATTAAATTGTAGAGAATTTACTGAGGGCAGCTTAACAGGAGGTCATGCTAGTGCCAAAGGTCTCTAATTTATTTTAAATTACTGAAATGTGTCCCAATATTAAAAAAACCTCATTATAAAACTTTTAAAAATATATGTTTGAGACTGACCCGCATCTGTGGAAGCGTGGATTATTGTCAGGCTCACCCAGTCTAGTCTACTGATTATGGGAAGGTTGGACCTGAACCTCGGGTAAGTGTACTTATGGTGGTTTTTATTAAGAAGTTTTACACTCTCCCCTCACGCAAGTGTAAATATCATTCTTCTAAACTCTACCTTACTCATAAATATTCCCTTTGCGTACTTGGCATATTTTGAGCAGTAACACGTTGTCGAATTTTAAATTATCTTTCAGAAATAGATTTTTTTTAAAATACATATATTCTTTACCGTGTTAGTCAATTTGTTTATGGAGGCCCATAAAAATTTGTGATAAGTTTGTTAAACATTAAGGGCTGTTACCTCATGCCAGTATAGAATTGATGCAAATCTCTCCTATCTGCACGGCCTCGAATATTTGGATACCATTTGCTCTGCGAGATTCGTGACACGTCGCAACACTTCACAAAGTTTCGACGGCCATGTCATCGCAGATGACGCACCAAAATAATCACTTCTCTAAGCGTGATCGATACTTTAATATAGCTTGTTTACGTAGCTTAGTGGTCAGGGAGGCCGACTTAAGTTCAACGGAAATTAAATGGTAAGGTGCATTGCAAATATTTTCTCTCTCTTTAAACTTATTACTAGCAGTTTGACCCGTTATTTGCATGACAAAGCTACATTAAAGTGATCTCCAATCATAACGTTCTATATCCACCCTCCAACCCTTATTATAGTTCCTCCCTGCACAAACCTGAGATAGTTCTAGCCAATTATGGCATTCAATAAATTAACATTATTTAAATCAATATAACAAAATATTGTCTAGCCTACAAACCGAATGCAGAAACGAACATTGGTAATGATTTATTGGCTTGAGCACAATAAGACAAGTGAGACATAGTAATATACATGGATACAAAACAATTCTGGAAATAATCATTTAATTTCATCAAAGAGAATAAATAAAATAACAGATCATAAACATAATGAATAAATGAGCGCCATGTTTTCCCAAGCTATTTCACCAACAATGTCTGCGTAAAGTGTTTGTTTTAATTGATACGTCATTCTTACAGACACTATCCTTCAACTTTTTTTACGTGCAATCGAAATGATTATGGCCGCCCTTTAAGATAATCTGTTGTTTTTGTATTCGTTTATTTTTAGGTTTTTCGTCTACCTATTAGTTTTTTTTTTTTTTTTTGCCATGTTGAGAAGGTTTGTTAGTTTAGGGAATTTCAGTCTACCCCAACCTCCAGTTTATCGGACTCCTATTTTGTAATTATGGAGTAGTACCTCTATACCTTATAGCTAAATTAAACAATTTTGCAACACCAATAAATGCTAGTTTAATATTAATTGGGGAAATGTCCACCCCAAAAAATTTCTCAGGTCTCCCATTTTAAGTTTACGTAGTATTCTGGATATTTAGGACTGTCCCTCTACTTTTACTAAACATTTCAATTGTCTATTCCACTGAAAGTGTGTTTTTTCATTATTAGTTTTGTAAATTTATTGAGCACTCCTTCCCAATTTTGCGGTATTTATTTTGGAATTTAAAAATTTTCAGACCTCTATGGCTGTTTGAGGTGGAACTTATGGAGATTATATACAGAGTATTTCCGCGGAAGATCCCACTTTAAAATATGTTAATCGCTGGACTTAATAACTAAATAGTAGGTAAATACGTGTAAAGAAGGGGTTTATAATGGAAGAATCACTTATCAACACATCAAGTATTGAAACTATCCCCCTTTATCTTCGAGACACGTTTGCAAATGTTTCGACATGTTTTCCGAAACACGCCTCAACATGTATAGGTCAATGTTGTTTATTTTGATCATGATGTTTACCCAGATATCCTGAATGGTTTGTGATCTGTTTGGGTGGATTGACCTCTTAAGATGGCACCACAAGAAGTAATACGCTAACATCAAGTCAGGTGACTGGGGGATACAGGTTTTTGGAGATAACACGATCCATGAAGAGGCCTTTGATAAGTGCCATGGACTCATTGGAGGTGTGGCACGTGGCATTATCTACTGGAAGTACCCCTGCCTGAGTCGATGTCTTCTAGCTGCCCCACGAAAGCCACGAAAATGTCCCTGTACGCATCAGTGTTCACATTATTTCAAAGAAAATTTTTCCACTTACTTTCTTAGTAGAAAGTGCACATCACACACCCACCTTTTGTGAATGAAGTGGCGTCGCGTATATCCCATGTAGGGTTCCCTAACGCCAAAATTCTCGTATTTTTGGAATTCACATATCTTGGGAGATTAACCCAAGCCTAATCGGTGAACCACCTCATCGTAAATATTCAAGATTTTTTCTCCCTTATCCTTAATAATCTTGGGGATTGATATCTAATACCAATAACACCTCGGGGGAACCTTATGAAAACCCAAAATACCAAGTTTTAACCTGATAGGTAGAATTATTTCTGCTCTAAACAATATACAGAAATATTGACAGATAAAGATAAACAAACAAACGGCATTGGGAAAACTTTTTTCGATTTCAGGGAGTCATAAAACCTCAACTTTTATAAAATTCTTGAGTTTGATGTTTTTTGCACTCACTATAATTATCTTCTCTAGTTGTCGAGGAAAAGTAAAAATCCTGTATTTGAAATACGCATAAAGGAGCTATATAAATAATATTAAATGATCAAGTTGCTATTTATAAGTATTTTGGGTGAAAATTAATTGGTTTTTAGATAAGTTAGGTTTTAAGTCATGTGCAACACAATTTTTCTCCCATCGGTGGACACGATTATTGACTCTCAGACACTTATAGTCTGGTTTTCTGGTAATGAGGAGGTCGGGCTTATAACCCCCAACATAGGTTGGGTTTTTCTAAATATTTTCCCCCTCCCCCTACATAATAATGTGGGTACACTTCCTCTCTTTTTAATTCCCTACTTCGCTAGTGTATTTAAAATGCTTATATCTCAGAATGAGTATAGGACGAGGTGGGCAAATATCCGTTATCGTAATTTGAATGTCTCGACTATAATTGGTTTGTAGGCAACTGTGCCCAGGGGGCCCCCAACTGACTTCCCTCGACACAACAATCATTTAATTAGATTGATTATCAATTACCTGGAGTCCATCGCCACATTATTTTACTAATTACTTTTTGATAAGCACGTGGCTTTGATGCTCGATGATTGATGATGATTGGATAACTTGACCAAGTGTGTTTGTGAGTTGGTAGAGAGCAGAAGGGGTAAGTGAGATAGAAAGTGAGGAGAAAGTGAGGAGAAAGAAGCCATCGCAAATAACCAAACAAAGATATAGAAATGTTGAGTCTTTCAAGATTCAACCCCCCCCCCCCCCCCCAGAGTAAATTATACTATGTAGCTTTTTTTAGCGCTGCATCTTACTACCCGTTAGAGTTATACGTTAATGGATTTAGGCATTAGGAAGGTTATATTTAGAGGAAGTGTATCCTAATTTGTTTAAGGGAGAGCGGAAAACCATTTTGGAAAAACCACCCTCAATACACCCAACTGATATTCGAACCTCAATCTCCCCATCTTGGCAATATACTCTACTGCAAGATTAGCACGTTAGACCATGCGGCCACCGAAGCGGGTGTGTAGCTAAAAAAATCTTTTAAATTGACAAAACTAATGGTTTGCACAAGCCAATCCTATTTTGTTACTCTAAACAAACAAACAAAAAATATATATATATATATATATATATATATAATAGTAGAGAGAGAGAGAGAGAGAGGAGAGAGAGAGGAGAGATGGGACGCTTGAATACATACTGAGTCCTCGACTCTCACAAATCATATGATATTCGAGAGATTCGAGATCAATATAAATTTCATAAACATAACTTGAAATAAATTTATGAAAATCTTGACAATTTTAAATAATTAGTAAAAGGAATTATTTAGTCTTGTGTAGATGGGAGGATTAAAAAATCATTTAAAAAATGACAAAATTGTATTACTACAATAATTAATTTACTAAATAAAGTTTACTATTTTTTTTGTTTATTACGTAAGAGATTTGACAAACAAAATATCATTTGTCAGTGGCACCAAGCCTTAGACAACATTTTCAATTCAAATTTAAATACTTTCACTTTAATTAAAGATTTGAGGACTCGAATTTTTATTTGAGATTAGAAAGAAAATTTAAGATTCGGATTCAAGAACTATAGGATTCAATCAATCTCTTTTATACATAAATAGCCAATGATAAAAAATGAGAACTTTTTTACATCATAGATAAGATATTAGGATACTCTAAAGAAAAAGAAAATCAAAGTATGGTATTTACAATTTTGGAAACATTACTCATTTTAATTAATATTTTTTCATATAGGGCCTATATATATGATTTAGCTAAATTAAAACACATTTAAATTTTTTTGTTTTTAGCATTAAGTCACATTTATAAGAGTTTTTTTCACCCTGCGTCTTAGTATCCGCTCGGCCTATACGCAAATAAAAACCATTCTAATGGAATATAGATGAAGATAAGTTGAGTTATAGAAAACGTGTACCTGCATTTTCAGGGAGGAATAGTGGGAAACCTTTTAGGCAAAGCCATCCCATGTATACCTGACCAATATTTGAGCACTGATCTTCCCATCACTGCCAATACAGTCTTATATAGTGTGACGGATTATACCATGTTAACATCAATGTAGTGGGTTTGTTTGAACCATAACTGATTTAATGAGCCATTCGCGGTTTCACCTTAATTTGGTTTCACTGAGACATGCATGGCTTAATCTTTGAGACAAGCATATGACTACTAGCAGGATCAACCCGGGAGCTGGCGAGTTCTCTAGTTTCGGTCCCCCTGGGTACGGGAGCTAGCCGGGTACCGCGCTCGGGCGGCCGGCAGTAACTCTTTCAATACGTTCCGATCGGCTGGCGGGGAGGGAGAACGAGACACGCCTTGGCCTCCCCCGACAAGGGAACGCGTAGGGCGCGCGCGGTCCTCTGTTTTACTTTTAATAACATATGTGCTCATAAAGCCTGAAAGTAGACATTAAAATACGTATATATTTAGGTGCCAAGCCAAAAGTCTTGGATTGGAACTCCCATTTGGTCTTTTTTCTCAAATATATTATTTCATTACGATAATAATTTATTAATCATAAATAAATATTAAAAACAAAAACAATAAGGCAAGAGCCATTCACAATTGTTTGTGTGATCTCATTGCACATAAAAAATAAAATGTACTTGGCGCTATTGTTGAAGGGTATTTGTAATAATATAATGTTGATTGAATGCCACACGTTTTATATAATTATTTAATTACATAATATCAGATTAACGACTAAATACACTGTTAAAGATAAATTACTATATGTTATCTCACTGGTCACTCCTAAGATTTGAACTTCTAATAATTTCAATTTTAACAAATGTAAAGTAGAACCCAGTTGTTTTCGATATTTAGATGCCGTCTTCTCACTAAAAAGGCTTGACAAGCACTGCCGTTTTAGTGTGGAGGGAGAAATATGTCTCCAGTTTTTAAACTGTTGCCAATATTGCAACAAAAAAAATCATTTGAGGACAAAGGGAAACTAAACAACACTCATAACTACAAAATATACTTCAATATTTGTTATTTAATATTTTCTTTATATATATATGTGAACATAATATTTTCAAAACAAGACCCTCTAAACTTACTATGGAGTATTTATACTCAAAATAAATTGATACTTTTACTCATTACTGATTTACTTATTGACAAAGCACAATCTTTTTGTACTTTAAATGCGTTTGAGTGGCAGTCGTGAATTTCATATTTGTAATCTAAAAGAGAAAGATGAGTAGCTCTAAGGTGCTGCTAAGGAAGCTCAATATTCTAAGGACCAAAACATTAGTTCAGTTAAAACTTGGTGTTTCAGAGGGAGGTCAGATGCGCTAACCTCTACTTCAACACTAACCTGGCACGTAACTTCAACCCTCAATCGACATACGTCATGTTTCACCCTCTTGGTTCCAAGGGGTGTGTCTGGACCGAATAAATCATCCATTACACACCGTTGAGAGACCGAACACCCCACATACCCCCCCCCCCCCCCAGTAAGGGGCGCCAACATTAACCATCATCATCCCTCGAGCCAGACATTTTTGGTGGCTTGAGGGGATGGTAGGGGTTGAGTGATGACATCACCTGCGTGTTCGGATGATTAGTACTTCCGGTAGTTCTGGGAATGAGGAATGAATGCTAGTTCTATAATAACAGAAGATTCTTGTGTCTTTCAATCTACACATTTAGTTTAAAACTATGAGCGATAATTACTTATTTTGTGGTGGAATGATAGTGTAGGCACATTTTGTTATAATTAATTATACAGTTTAAAACAAATAAAATGCATGTGTCATAAAAGATTAATGAAATTGGTCGCTGCAATACTATGATAGAAATAGTGGTAGATTACAATATATATATAATTTGATAAGCCCATTCCTGGAAATAGAGATTATGAGAAAACCATATAACCGATTTTTACAATCAAACATTAGATTTAAAGGTTCTTAATTCAGAAGGTCGTGAAAAATAGTAGGCATTAAACGAATACCCAATTTTCCTAGCTAATTTCCTCTTTTCCTGCTGTGTACACAGTAATTGTTTATCTATACAATCATTCTTGGTTTATATCATCATGGAAACCATGATTTGTGGATGATTGTATAGTGGTATATACAATATTTATATATTTGGTTAAGAACAATATCAAATCAATTTTCACTCAAGTAGTATAGTAGTGCAACAAATATAAAGATCTGGGAAAGGGATCGTTTTAACGTTCTCATCTTGGTGTGGAGGGGAGTAATACACGTGTTGATTAAAACTAAACGCTTAGATCCAAACATCAATGAAAATGTTTATAGCCCTTGATTAGTAAGCCTTTAGTTAGAAGGTCAAGTAAGGACGCATTCTTTATAACTTTTCTCAGTAAAAAGTTTTGATTAAATTTTCTCGTGACAATCTGTAGTCATCAATGCAATGATCCACGAGTCTAGTAAAAGTGCACAGTTATTGTATAAAATAATTAACATCTAATTTAGTAATTAATATGCCCTTAATTTTTTATGTTCATGCATTAGTTTTCATAATACTCAGATATATTATGTACATTTCTATAAATTCTTGATTTTAATTAAATTGAACTAACCCTTTAGATTTGAAACAAGTGCATAGATGACATTAAAAAACATTTTATCTGATTTGAGAGCACACAAGTAAAATTTTACTTAAGCTTCTATATACAGTTTATCAATATCACAATACTTTTTGCATATGTCATAGAAATAACATAGTTGAAAATATCCACCCATATTTGTTGTAAGAAATACAATGAATAAAATCATTACCTACATGTAATTTTCAAAATGTGTAGTTAAATTGTAAGAGCATAAAGGAAGCTTAGATGTTTTATAGAGGTTTTAATTAGGACTACTTTTAAAATAGATTTTTTTTTAAATTAATGGTAGTGTGGAACCATAGCTTCATTCCTATTGCAAAGGATCGAAAAACCAGATATAAAAACAATCAACCTCAATATACCTGGCTAGGGTCAAACACCGTCTTCGATAATAGAAGTCATGTACACTATCCGAATGCTAAACCTACAGGTCCGATTTATTATTATTATTATTTTTGCAGAGAGCAGGTGTGCTTTGCTTCCTGTTGATGAGCTGAGCTTGTGCCTTGGGGAGAGAACCAGGGATTTGAGAGGGGTACAGGGGTGGGTAGGGGCACATAGAGCTTCATTAAAACCGGCTACAAAAACCCACGATTCATCCCCAACCCTTCCTACAACTGACACTCGATGATACGCTAGCTGTCTCTGCGCTTACGCACTTTCTATTGTCTCAAGCCCCTGCACAACCACCCTTCAGCCCCCGCGAACCCCTATCCATTGTACGCACTTCAACTTGCTGTAGTAAACCAACCTGCACCGTTTCAACTCACTCCTACCTACCCCTCAAAACCCCCACTACCTACCCATCAAAGCTGCTCCCTCCTTTCATGAATTGTGACCAATCCATTCTTTCTACTAGGCAGAAAAGTTGGTCTTCAAGACCAAACCAGCACTTTCTTTTATCTCTTTTTTTTATTTAGCGTGAATATTTTACCAGGAAGGGAAATATTTTTATGTTTTTTGCTGACATTTGTGAAGTTGGGTAGCTTTGATAAAATGCTACTGGAAATCCACTTTTGTTGTTTTTTGTTAACATTTTATTTAATTGTATTCACCTAATTGGGATAAATTTTGAAACACTAGCCTGTTACAGAAAAAGTGTAAGGTACTATACAATAAAATATATGAATATATTACATGATGTTGACCTATTTTATTTACCAGCCTCGAAATATTAAAGTTCGTTAAAGCGTTTTTATTAATGAAAGTTTCGTAAACGAAGCCATGTTCCACGTTAATCTGACAAGCGTAGCAATTTGATTCGATGGCGAGGTAGTAAGTACATTGTTAAATGTAGTCAGAAGTTATAAAATGCAGACACAGTTTTCCTCTTGAAAAATTAGGATCTCGATCATGAAGGTTAAAGATAGAATGGCAGTTAATATAACAAGGATGTCTCTGACCCAATTTTGAGTCTGTCCAATTTTTGGCCTCCCCATGAGCTACTCTACACACTAGATTTGTGCGTAGTATCAGCTACCATGGTAACTGATACTATTAGTTCTAACCATTACAAATTTTAAAATTAGTCAATCTAATTTATTAATAACCCTTTAAGTAAGTTACTATTAATTTACTCAATTATAGTTTAGTTTATGATTCTCAAGCTGGTAGCAATTAATGTACTTTACATAGCTCCAGTTTAATTAGTAGTCGTTATGATAAACGTATCTACACATAATTTATTTATTCCGTTATTAGCTCGTGGGTGCAGCCATCTTGTTTAAAAACCGGGCCAAATGCACCCTCTTTCACACTTTTTATATCTACCAATAAATAAATTACTTCAACAATAAAATTAAATTCACATGACCGGAACGGGTAGAAAGAGTTGATGTAAAAATAAAATCATTATAATGCAATTTGGGTTGAATAAAAATATCCTTAGTAAATATGTAAATTGATTTAAAAATAAATATAAGCCATTTAATTTAGTAAAGTAAACATAACACTCATTAAAATTAGAAAGTATGATAATTTGGTTGATGTAATTAGTAATATTTCATTCGAAGAACTAACATAAAATCTCTCTCTCTCTCTCTTCTGATTGTGTACATAAATATTTTATTCCAAGCCTTCTCCAGACATTTACGACGCAGGAGAACCTTGTCCAACCCTCCCTCTCTTATCCCTTCCCCCCTAGCACTTGCCATCATTAGTTTGATGAAGATTCTTTCTCTTGGTTTTGTCTTCTAGCAATCACAACTTTCCCATCATTTTCTAACTCTTTCGTTCTAGATGTTCATAAAATATCATGTTTCACTGAACGATGTATGGAGGTTGCAAAGAGCAGTATTTGGGGATACTTGGTTTGCTTCGGCAAAATCCTCCTCCTTCCAACAGTGGTCACGCTGTCTTGACGTCATTATTCCATTAAATTGTAGCAACAGTGACAAGGATAATCAAGTTTTATTCCTAGATAAGTGTACAGGGAATTTCTTAGACATGTAATTTATCAATGTGATTTTATCTTCTCCTATCCAAAACAAAATGGGTGAGATTTTATCTCGGGCTAATCTTCCAATCTCAACCCCTAAGATTTTGTAATTTGATGATGAAAGTACTGGATTTAGAAAACATCTCCTCCCCTCCCTATTTCACTAAGTATATTATTTTCACTCTATTATCAATACGGTGCATACATACTGGTGTATTAATCCAACGCCTTAGCTCAGATGGTAGCGTGTATGTCTATTGAGATAGGAGTTCCGGGTTCGATTCCTGGTATGGTCAAAAAATGTATCACTGGTGAAATATGAGTTTACCCTTTCACAGTGAATTAATGGCTGGGGACTGGATGTTGTGCCTATCCTACTCTTCAGTTAGATTATAAGGCATATGAAGCTACGACATATATAGCAAGCCGGTAGGGGAAAATGTATACCTTGAATAAAAAACTGACCCAGATCTACAGCGGAAACGATAATGGATGTAAAAAAAACTGTATTGTGATACTGGAAACATGAAATTTTATATTTATAGCCTATCCTGGTTTATGATATGATGTATATGAACTAGTATGCACCAAAACTAATTGGTTAATTTAGCTAAATAACGTAACTAAAACTGAGTTTATTCTAAAACTGTTTTAAAACTCCTAATAAATCAAATTTCACTCGATATATAAAGTATAACACACGTAAATACATTAATAATAAGGAACATTTTTCAAAAAAATTTAAAACTGCATTCTAATAAGTTGAACAGTATTTTAACACATACATCATTAGGTAATAAAGGATAGTACTGATTTTTATTAATATTGATATTTCAAAATGTATGCCAGTGAATATTCATGTTAATTAATAATTATACAGTTAACATTATCAATTTTGAGAAATTTTATTGTATCTTGTACCATGTAATTTTATTCCAACTGATGTAACTAATAAGAGAAATTAACCACGCTATGTTATTCAAAGAAAAAAAAAATATTTTTTTTTACAAACTCCACACTATTAATGTTAAAAATAATAATGTTGTATAGGTGTGTTTTTTCTCTCAGTGACTATATTTATTTGTAGATACTGAACATTTTTAATTAAATTGTAACTATAGTTTCCTCTTAAAGTCATAAACTGACTGACTATATTTTATATAAAAACATTTTCATGAGTACAAACAAAGTTTACATAACACATGGTTAAAATTAAAAACATAAAAATTTAAATGTAGTCAAAGGTAAAAGATATTTAAATAGTAAGCAGATATTATATATCTTCTTATTCATTCATTCAGTCGAATACCACTCTCGGCCATTCTACGGATCATTTCCCTCCATTCAATTCTGTTCTCTTAGCTTCTTTTAACTCAGCCATTTTCATGCCAGTGCCCTTCTAGATGGCATCCAGCCAACGTATTCGTGGTCTACCAGTTCCTCTTCTATCAATCGCCACGCCGATCATGATATCCTTTCCCAGTTAGATGCTTCTCATAACAGGGCCAAAGCAAGATAGCCTTTTCCACACTATCTTACCCTATAAGGACATTCCAGTCTTGACATGGTCTAAGACACCCTTATTTATAATTCTGGCTGTCCATGGTATTCTCAATAGTTGTCGCCAACACCAAAGCTTAAATGCATCTATCTTTCTCCTGTCAGTATTTTTTCAATCTAGCCAGGTCTCACAGCCGTAGGTAGCTATGGGATCAGTCTGGATTTAGTTGCCACACTGATATATCTGCTCTACTAGATTTTATTTATACTTGTAATCGCGCTTCTACCAAGAGCCAGCCACCATTTTATCTCGGGGTAGAAGTCACGTTCACGGTCAGTTTTGGAACTACATAAGATGAAATCTTCAACCAACTCACTACACACCCAATAACTAACATTCGAGATCAAACCAACTAAGTGGAACGAATTTAGTTTAAGGTAATAAAACAATAGATTTAAGGAGTATTCTTTAATAATAAAATTTATATTAAAATTTATTTATTCACACAACGTATAAATGATATATATAATATTATATATATATATATATATACATTAATATATTATATATAATATATATATATATATATATATATATATACATTAATATATCTTTGCTCTTGGGAGTTTTAATGAATATTATTAATTGTATATCTATGTCTTGATATAGCGGAAAGGGAGGCGTGAATTACTAAGAAAATACGTTTAGAATTAAATTTCAAACCATAACATTTTAAATTGCAACGCTAAATAAACGTAATTTTAACTAAATAATCTGGTATTCTTTTCCAATTTGAAAAATATCAAACCCATGGTACTTTTATTATATTAAAGTATGTTTTAAGGTGCTCGAAAAGCTTCAATTTACAAGCGCCTTGGCCTCATTACTATAGGGGACTTGTAAATCTTTATAGCGTTGCCTAGCCGCAGCTTTTGCAAACACACGCACCGGAACTTAGTTAAAGTCACTCAGAGATACTGGACAGATGTAATAGAACATCCGATGTTGAAATTTAATATTACTTAGCACCGCGTCTTATTACCCGTTCTGGTTATACGCTTAAGTACAAATTAATATAATGGGTTAGGAATTGGGAAGGTTTAATATAAAGGAAGTGAGCCAGAATTTGCGTAAAGGGACAATCGAAAACCATTTTGGATCATTTTGGATGTTGTTCACTCAAACGAGATCCAAACCTCAATCTCCCAGTCCTCGGCTGGGGCAGATCTAAATCATTATCAAAGGGTGGTCATAATTATAAATAACATAGGTACTTGAAATGTTAGATTTATGTGTAAAGCCATTAAATAGTTTCTTATTCATATTCGATTTTAGGTATGATTTAAACCGAAGATAGATTTTATAAACTATTTGGTGTGGCCCTCCAATTTTTTAAAAAAGAAGGTTCAATCTAGAAGCTATGAATAGTCTTCTCCTTGTTTTTTTAAAAATATATTCTTTTATAACCCATTTCAAGTGTTTATCACCTAGAAATTTTTGATATTTGGATGCCCCTCAAACTATTTATAGTGATCCTCACCTTAATTTTTTACGATAATTAGATACCTATAAAGATAATCTTTGTAGTGGTCTTCCACCGACAACATTTTGAATATTGAATTATTTCAGAAACTATGCTATTTGGGGTGGTCCTTGCCCAAAAATTCCTCAAAATGACATGCTATTTACAAGCTATCTACAAGCTCTTTGGAGTTGTTCTCCCCCACACATTATTGAAATTTGGGTGAGCTTAGAAGCTATTTTCAGCTTTCCTCCCCTGACATTTTCTGCCAGATAGATGCCTCTAGCCTAGATGTTATTTGAATCGGTCTTCTCTGGCAAACTTTTGAAAATATAATGCATTTAGAAATCATTTGGAGTTTGATTTAAGGCCATCTTTTAGCTTCTATACGATATCAGAGGATTTGAAATATATCTAGGGGGGAATTTATTCCAGGGAGGGGCAAATTATTTCTACGTGGTCAGAGTCCCCCAAAGTTCCTTCACTCCTGCTGTCCACACATACTCTATGTTCGGTATTCGTGGATAAACTGCTCTCAGGCGATTATTAGTCTTCTTTGATGATTGGTAGTCTACTGTCTCTATGCGGAACAATGTTCGTTCTTACTACGCACGACAAATATTCTTACATGAAAACAAATATTTTGTTCACACTTTCATGAGTCATACCAAACATTGATTAAAGGTGGACGAATAGCACATGTGTGGACCCGAATTAAGAGGTATCTGTGCGTAAAACGATTAAAAAAAAAAATTTATCTGTTGTATCTTCTTTATAAAATTTGAACTTTCATTTTTTTGTATTAATTTTCTAACCTTCACCGGAAGATCAACTGACCCTTTGGTAACTCCCCCCCTCCCTCCCTCCCGAATCCGGCTTGATCCTCGGAAGTCTAGTTCAGCACGAAACTTGCGCGTTAAGTAACAAAGCCACCGAGGTGGGTTTGAAATCTTAGTTCAGTTTATAGCGCATCTGCGTACTAGGCTAAGGGTCAGAGACTATCTTTCCAATGCGGCTGAAAAATGTATAATTCTAGAATTTTGGGTATCATATTTACTTATTCGCTATCTTACAGATAGAGAAAGTATTGTAATCGTGAAAAAAATGATCTCGAGATTTTGATTAATTTCGACGTTTCACGACCCCCTGATTCCAAAAAGGTCGTGTTTGAATTTCAGTCCGTCTGTCTGTACCTTGGACAAGAGCTTAAATTATTTACCTGTAGGGTCAAAACTTAGTACCCAGGGTTTGCATAGAGTTTCCCTGAGGGGTTTTTGGAATTGTATATCAATACTAAAATTAAGGGTATCTTACTGAAGAGCAAAAAAAGAAAAAAATCTAGTTTCTCAAAATTGGCTTTAACGATTTTTATTAAATTTAATTTTTAATCATCGATCAATATTATAAACAATATGGCTACTCTAATATTTTCGGCAAAATGACTTTAAGTGTTCCGGTCTGGCATGTAAATTCTTATTTTCTATCACATCTCCAAACTATTACAGATATTAAATTAATTATCATTTAAAATATATAGGTATATTTATGATACAAATATTTATTTTAAACATATTTTTATAAAACAAATACTTTCAAGCTAAACGTATATATAAATTTTTAACTTACTTACACCAAAGGTCAAGTAGTGCGACCGTAAAATTAAAAAATCTAACCCTAGATTCTCGAATCCTAAAAAGTTGTTTTTGAAATGCCGTATGTGTGTCTTTTAAACCTAAAATTAATAGTAATTTAATAAAGGACGAAAAGAGAAAAAAATAATTATCTCAAATTTGATTAAAATTTGTATCTAGTCATTGATTAGGATTATAAACAAAATGGCTATTTTCATTTTTCCTATGAAAGTGAATTTTAGGGTACTTTAAAGAAGAGGAAATGTAAATATCTCAATTTTTAAACTATGGAGTAAGAAGTCTTTGCGGAGTTCTGTACCATTTATTTTTTCTAGTGCTTTGTTGATGCAGAGGGATAAACCATTATGTTTTTTCAAAAGATGTTCTAATTTTCTTACACTGCACCTTACTAAGCGTCTGTGGTATCCACATATTAATAATAATTAAGTAAGAAGAGAAAAGTACAATTTAGAGGAAATGTACCTTTATTTCAGTGGAGGGATAGAGGAATAACATGTAGAAAATATAGCCTCATCACACTTAGCTGGGCTAATATCCCAGACCTTCCCACCACCAGAAACATAGATATGTTACTCTTTAGCCCACGTGGTTACCGATGTGGGTGTATTCAAGAGCTATCTTAAATTGTAGGTCATGTGTAGATATAATCATAGGGTTAAAGAAAGTGCAATCTAAATACTGATAGTTACATTCTCCCCGACTACGGGAGTATACGAGCCAACCACCCTACCATCCATTGGGTCCGAGGCATGGGGGGTAGTGTGGCAACGTTGCTGTCGTGCTCGTTGTTCCCATTTTACCTGTGTGCAGTCAAGTTGGGCGAGGAGGCTGGTCGCACGTTGCCGTGACCATGCCGCACTGCGGTATTTTCAGTGGAGGGTGAGGGAATGCCCCATACTACTAACCAGTCCCTTTCAATACAAAACCTCTTCCCTCCCTTCATCCCTACACCCTTCACCCCTTCCCTCTTCCTATGATACACCAGCCTGGAGCGTGGACCTTTGAACCGACGACAATCAAGAGGTTGTTGTTGAAAATATTTCCCGGACAATACTATTTTGCTAGTATAATATTGGGCCATCACCTTGAATGAATGGTAAGAGAGCCTGGCTTGAGAAAAAATTCCATGGGGGTGAGTTGGGGGGGCAACCCCGATTGGTGTGTCTAAAATAACTTTATGTTAATATTTGGATCTGTGCAGTCACTCGGTTATTATAGTTCTTTACTTTATGATTTTTTTTAAACTGTAGTGTTTAGGAAAGTTTGATCACAATATTGTAAGCTGTGTGTTGAATTTAGAAAGCTCACGTCAAATACTGCATATAAAGTATAAACAACTTGGCATTATAATCTGGAAGCACCATATAGTTTTATAGACAACCGCAGGGTAATTCAATAACTCAACACGATCATGTATATACACTAAAACGTTGTTTGTATTCGTATATAATTCCTAGAGGTGGGCTCTTGGAATACTAAAATCCTCGAATTCTTAAGAATATTCAAGATACGAGGATAACATAACCCATCATTTTATTTTTTAAATTTAAAGGAGAAAAAATTATATATAAGTATTAACTGAACATTATTTTAGAGCTATTATGAATGCTTCCTCGGGGTTTAACTCAACATAATCATAGAACAAAGCTAGCTATCAGACCACTTATCCTATCGCTTAGCTAAGTGAGATATGATTTATTATAATCAAAAAAGTTAATATCTAGCTACGATTGAATCTTTACACACAATTAAATAAACAATAATGAAATCATAATTGAAGAAAAGATCATACAATTTAAAATAAATGGTATGGTGCACCGCAAAGAACTTCTCTCGCTTTTATCGAAAATTAAACATTTACTAAAAACTAGCAATATGTGTGAAACGAAATAATAGGGCTATACATTGTGTGGAAACATTTCAACAAAGATCACAAATGAAATAATATACACTGTTACCTACTTTCTTTATGGCACTAGGGACTAGGAACACTGTAACAGAAAAATTAAGAAAAGAGTAACATCTTTGGTCACCAAAGAGCATAAGAGTAAAATTTATTTTCAAAGATATGAATTAAAAAGTCTATGTATTTTCTTACAACTCAGAAATTATCTGTTTTATAAAAATATATCTCAAACAAAAGATTTTATTTGTAATAGTATTACAACTTTACAATGCTAAATTATTTCGTATCTCAAATAGCCTAGTTGAGGGTAAATGATAAAAAGTGGAAAAATTCTCAAATGTAATGTAGCCTTAATGTCATATTCATTAGTAAATGAGATCTGCCATTTTGTTAGTAATAATAAACAATAGATATATATAAAATCTAATCAAAATTGTTAGAGCGGATTTTGGGAAAATCGATTTTTTTCTCTTTTTGACCTTCAGTAAACAGCCCTTAATTTTAGGTTTAAATATATAATTCTGGGGGATCTTATGAAAACCCCAGAGACCAAGCTTTAGCCCAATCGGTAAAATTGATTAGGCTCGAGCCCGACATAGAGATAGACAAACGGACATACACACGGCACTGCGAGAATCACTTTATTTCTTTCAGGGGATCATGAAACGTCAATATCTATCAAAATTTCGAGTTCGAATTTTTTTGACGATCACAATAGTTTATCTCTGAGAAGTCTAAATAAATCTCCCTTGCTTATCATATTTTCTAGGTTTCGAGGTTCGGGAATTAATTCTAGGATTCAAGAACAAGTGGATGGACCCATTTTTAATAAATATAAATTTCATTAGAGAAATAAGATCGTCACAGTATATATATCTGAGCGCAAGAAGCTCTGGGGGATTGGTGTTATAATCCTCCTTGAAACATTTGATTGTGTTGTGGGAAGTAAAAATTCAAGGGTGTTGTAACATTTTAGTTGGGTGCTAATGTCTTGTTTTATTGCATTGCTAGCAATAACTTAATATATGCATCATGCAGCCTATACAGACAGGGTGGCTACTAATGACGTAGTAACGGGGGTAAAGAGGGGTAACTCATCTAGGATTTAACTATATTCTCCTGTATATAATTTCGCCAAATCCCCGTAAATTAACTCTTTTATGTCTAAACTTTTCACTAACCACCAAGGTTTTACGCATTTAATCTCACTATTGTCGAGTAGAAATTATCAAGGTAGATTCGAAAGGTAATATACATGCATTTGTGTGGAGGGAAAGCGATAAAACAATTATTAAATACCACCATCAGTACAACCCTTTGAAATTCAAGCCCCGGCTTTCCTGTGACCAGCAAACCAATCTATATGAACATGACATTTAGTCCGAGTGCCTATCATACGAAGAAATTTATATCCAAATAGAAACTTTTTTTTGCGGTCAACTAAGATAATACTTTACTATATTATTATTGCATTTTTATAGGAATATATAATATCAATCGAAAGTGGCAGCTGCAGATCACATGACCTGATGTATGAATACATTAAAGTAGATATAGTAGCTTTACTAGATGTCAGATAAGGCCCTTCATATGAAAATTGAACTCTGCTAGTATTACATCATGTAATCCATGCCTCTAAAAATACTGTCGACCATAAATAATTACCTGGTGAGCTATTTTTTGACTTTTTATTTCATGTTTTAATAATAATTTTATTTTTAGTATACTATATAAACACTTTTATACACATATTATAGTGTTAATATTAACATAAATTTAAAAATTTGTTTTATATGCTAAGATTTTAAAAATTGAAGACTATTTTTGTCACAGGGTCATATTACGATCATGTTCAGCGTGCGCAAAGTTATTGAAGAGAGTACAAGGTGTGACGTGAAAAACTTACTGTCAAAACTTTTAATTTAATAATAATACATTTAGAAATAATACAGGTTGTGTCAATATTCTATCTGACAACGAGATCAATTTAAATGCTCAGTTTTTTTTAAAATCTATAACCTTGGTTTATATAATAAGTGGCCGTAAAATAAAATAAATAATGTTTAGAGATGTAAGTTGCACAAGGTTACTCATTATCAACAAATGGTCTTGTGTATTTATTTACATTCATTACATGTCCCCAACATCGGTGCTTGAATGGTCTAACACACTACAGTAGCCCCATGGCTTCTTTGGTGCTGACTGACAGCTCACAGATCACTTCTGACAGTCAACATTTATGTGTAGACCTAAATTTTTACTTTCAGAAGTGACAGCTAAATATATGTTTTTGCAGATCATATTGTTCGGCGTATGGATACATAATTTGGTCTGGTAACTTTTCAAAGCTTTTATCTGTCAGCTGTGAGCTGTCAGTCAGCACCAAAGAAGCCATGGGGCTACTGTACTCATTTGTTATATTATACTCATTACTGGTGACGGGAAGATTGGAAGTCCGGGTGAACTGAAGGTGTTTCTTTCTAAAATGGTGTCTCACCCTCCTAACATGTAAATATTGGTACATTTCCTCCAAAGTGCTACCGTCCTAATTCATGCGTACTACCCGAAAAGGTATTAAGACTTAATTAAAACAATATGTAGGCCTATGTAAATATCATGTCTGACTTGAACTGGGTATTACCACTATTATACAGTGTAAAACAGGGTAAATAAATTTATAAATAGAACTAACCTCCCGATACAGTTTAATATGCAAATTCGTCCTTGTGTATTTCACCACTAATTCTCATTTTCAGTGAAATTATTTGGCATTCCAAACTACTTAGACTAGAAGCAAAGAAGTGTAGCTGCTAAAGCACACACTAAAGACCGACCAAATTTATCGTTATTGCATCTAAGTTGCTAAGAAAAGGAGCTTGTAACCATTATAAATATAATTACTTACGAGTTGAGCCAACCAGCTAGAAACGACTGTCCTTACCCTACAGTTTCTACATGCACGCACAAATAGAAACCCTCATACACGCAATTTAAACAAACACTAAAACTTACAGCTCTTTTAAAAATGTCTCAAGGCCCAAATTGGGACAGTATTCATTAAAATTAGTTTCAAGCAAATGTGCTTTATATATTGTAAAATATAGCTTTGAACAAAAAGTTTTTTCTTTGTGGGATTATCCTAATTTAAGACATGATTTGATGTAAATTTTGAATTACACATTTAAAAATGTTGGAACTTACTAAATTCTTACAAGTTTTGTTAAACTAAATAAATGGTGCTGGACTTCGCACGGACTTTCTTGTTCTATTGTTTGAAATTGGAAATATTTACTCAAAACTTGTAATATATGTGAAACGAAATAATATACAATAGCAAACCCAAGCATAAATTGCACTATACTTATGTAAAACTTTTTTTTTAGTATCGTTTTAAATTTTATAAGTTTATTTTTAAAGAATTAATGTCCTCGTTTGTATGTTTGAACCTATAAAAAAAATCATTATTGGGTCCACAAGGGTCAACACTTCGTATTAAAATTTCAACTTCCAGCTAAAATTGTCGATATTCTATTAGGTGTTGCAAATCTTCATGCCAACGCATTGCTATTAAATTCCTAATTTATAAATTTTGACCAATAAAAAATGTATTCATTTACTATTGAGTTTAAAATTGAGATAGATCATTGTTGTACAAACATTTATCCTAAGAGGTTTAAGAAAAACAACATAAGACTTTTGAGAGACTTACTTATATTTAATTATTCTATGGCATTGGAAAATTGTTACGTTAAAACTTAGATATTATCTCTTTACAACTAAAGCTAACAAAATTGTACTATTATATTTGCCAATATCTAAAAAACTGTTAGTTTTATGGAAAATATATTTCATATAAATTTTGTTTTGTTTTTAATATTACTGACATTTTGAATTAAATAGTTATTTAGTATCTCAAATAGTTGCGGAGATACGGAAGTTTCTGCTTTTGTAAAGTACCCTAAAATCAATTTTCATGGTAAAATGAAAATAGCCAGTTTATTTATATTCTTAATCAACGCCTAGATACGAATTTTAATTAAAATCGTTAAGAGTCGATTTTGAGAAACTAGGTTTTTCTCTTTTCGCCCTATATTAAACTACTCTTAATTATAAGTTTAAACCGACACGAAAAGACCACTGTTTAAGGTTCTGGGGTCATAAGACGTCGACATCCATCAACATTTCAGGATTGATTTTATTTTTTACGATCGCAATAATTTACTTTTCTGTTCAAAAAGTTAAAAAATACATATATTGGCGTGTAGCTTGGAAGTTGTTGGTTTTATAAAAATATGCTTCATATAAAATAATTGTAATATAAATAGACCTAAAAATTTGTATTGAAAAGTAATTTCATATCTCAAATAGTTTCGGAAATATGATAAAAAGTGATAATTTACGCATCAGACCACACCCTTAAAGTCATTTTTCCGAAATATTGAGAGTAGCCATTTTGTTTAGAATATTAATAAATGTTTCTAAATGAAATTTAAACAAAATCATTAAAGTCGATTTTGAGAAAATCGACTTTTTTATTTTCGCCCTTCAGTAAACTACCATTAATTTTAGGGTTGGATATCCAATTCCAAAAACTCCTCGGGGCAACCCTATGAAAACCCTAGATATCAAGTTTTAACGTAATCAGTAAAATAGTTTAAGCTCTACTAACGTCAACAATAATCAAAATCTCGAGTTCAATTTTTTTGACGATTACAATATTTTCTTTAACTGTAAGATAGCGAGAAAGTAAAAACTATCAATCCAGAACAGGTAAAATCGTAGAATATTTCCCGAACCCGAGTTGCAGTTTTTACTTTCTCGCTATCTTACAGTTAAAGAAAATATTGTGATCGTAAATAAAAAAAAACTCGAGAATTTGATGAATCTCGACGTTTCATGTCCCCCCGAATCCGAAAAGTGGTTTTTGAATTTAAGTCTGTCGGTCTCTACCTCCAAATAGAGCCAAACTATTTTACCGATTGGGCTAAAACTTGGTATCTAAGGTTGTCATAGGGTTGTCCTGAGGGGTATTTTGAATTGAATATATAACCCTAAAACTAAGGGTACTTTAATGAAGGGCGAAAAGAGAAAAATTCGATTTTCTCAAAATCGGCACTAACAATTTTGATTAAAATTCGTATCTAAGCATTGATTAAAATTATAAATAAACTGGTTATTTTCATTTTCCCATGAAAATGACTTTTAGGGTACTTTACAGAGGCTGAAATTTCTGTATCTCCGCAACTGAGATACTAAATCGCTTATCATTGCAAAATTGTAGTACTATTAAAAATAAAAAACCTTTATATGAAATATATATATTTATAAAACCAACAGTTTCTGAGATATTATTTAAGTTTTAACACAAAAATTCTCCAATGGCATAGAGTAATTAATATAAGCAAGTCTCTTAACAAGTTTATGTTATTTTTCCTCAAACCTTTTAGGAGAAATGTTTGTACAACAATGATCTATCTCCATTTTAGACTCAATAGTCAATAAAAACATTTTTTATTGGTCTAAATTTATAAATGATGAATTTAATATTAATGCGATGACATGAAGATGTGCAACACCTAATAAAATGTTGAAAATTTTAAACGGAAGTCAAAATTTTAATACGAAGTTGTAACACTATGGAATTAAATCGACCCGCGTCGGGCGTCGATTGAAACACTACGGATTAATTCCCAGATATAATAATGCTGTGACGATGTTTAGGTTGTCTCTAGCTCCGTGGTCGAGCGCCTATCATCACTGTACGGAAAAGATACCGTTTAACCAGCTGTCTATAGCTCCGTGGTCGAGCACTAATTAGAACGGTATCTTTAATTAATGTAAGAAAGAGAAATGTTGATGGCTGTTTATTCACACACGGTTTATTTAAATGACATCTGCTAATTACTTATACATTCTCCAATTAAATTCTTTATATTGATTCACATTTGTGATATTAATGTTAGTTATTTTATATTGTGTTAGACTGTGACTGACAGTATGTGAGTCTGACTGACTTGTGCGTGGGCGTAGATGGATCCCTGGTGTGGATGTTTGGATGTCGCTGCTTGAGTGTCGCTGTTTAAGATGCCTGGCTAATACGCACAAACGGTTTATATATGACATACCCCTTGCATTTCTCTCCCCTCGTCAACAGAGTAAAAACTAGCTAATAGAAAGAGTCCTGGCGACAGGTGTTGTGAAGGCTAGCTTCTTATTGGTATAGAGAAGTGGCGTCTTTGATAAATACTAAGTGGTTGTTCCTTTAAACAGGAAATAGCGCAGTTGTTATTTTAACAGGTAATATGGTATAAAAAATATATTTTACTGGTAGAATCCTTTTCACATTATTTCTGAGAAGCACGTGTTTCTTCATGGATGAATCATAAAAAGATAATCTACATATATTACTTTAAAGAAAAATTACCTTCATCCATGACTTTTTATATATTTTAGATTGATCCAAACCAATATCATTTAAAAGTATTGACCCTTGTGGACTCAATATTGATCTTTTTTTTATCGGTTCAAACATACAAATGACATTAATTCTATAAAAATAAAATTATAAAATTTAAAATCCGGGACTCAAAAAACATTTTACACAAGTATAGTGCAACTTATACTTAGGTTTGCTAGTGTATATTATTTAGTTTCACATATATTACGAGTTTTGAGTAAATATCTCCATTTTTAAACACTAAAGGAAGAAAGTCTGTGCGGAGTTCCGTACCATTTATTTAAGTGGCATTGTTTTCGACGTTACCCAATATCTTTCCAACATGGGAAATCGTCCAAGGGAAGTGGACTTTCTCTGACCTGCCTTTGTAGAATCACTCGCGATCAACCCCATCATACAGATAGGAAGTGTGCTAGACATTTGCAATCACATCAATAAACAATCGGAAGTATGTTATACACTCACACAGTCAGATAGTTGAGGGTGGACTGGTCACTCCAACTAAACTTACATTATTTATATTTATTTTTTAAATTACCAATAAAGTGTGGACTAAATTTACCTACCTTAGAAATTTAAAATTAAGATACAAATCTAAGTAAGATTCGGTTCGAAACTTTGAATCCTAATATTGGATGATTCAGGTTTGATTCGAAATTTCGAATCCAAATAAATATTAGATTCAAATTCTATTTGTTTGGTAAAAAATGTGAATCTATTAATATATACATAACAAATTATTATAGTAAGACCGAAAACAAGTTGCGTGGTAAAGGCAAGAGTGAAATTAACCTAGGTCATGGTCGTAAATTAATCACGTGGGAAGAAAATTGTTTGTGACAGTAAATATTTTTCTCTATGATTAAAAAGGTAGAGGGATCTTTATTTGGGTTTTCACTTTTTGAGATAAGTTCTATTTTTCTTTTTTTAATAAACCTTAAATTTGTCTCAAATATTTATCAACAGTTTTTGAAATTATTTATTGTAGGATTGGATTCGGAAATGATAATTGTAAGATATTTAACACAAATTTGATTTGAAACTTTATCTTAGTAAGCCTAAAACAAATTCTTCTATTCAGATCCAAATTTATTTTTAAGATAAAATATTTAATCCAATTTTTTTAAGAATGGGATTCGATTAGGATTCGATTTGATAAAATAAATTTATCATGAGATTTGATTCAGTTTCGATTCAAGTAAGTTATCCAAGATTCGGATTCAATTCGAAATTTAAAATGATGGATTCGAATAGGAATAGTCTTAGTTATTAATTTGTAATATTTAATTTATGTCGTATTCAATTCAACTCAAACCCAATATAATCGTTGATAGGGAAAGTTGAATTACCTAACTCCCAGACACAATATATTTAAATATTTAAATCTAACACTGATCTACAAACAGACGCATGAGATCGGGTCATATTCTAACTAGGTCATGATTCTCACCAAGGATGCCAGAACGGATACGATCACGTGCCACTAGAACAGCAATCCAAACAACTGTTATTCTGATAGGTTAAACTCTAGCCAATCATATTAATAGCTTTTTTCCCAGCACGTCTTACAACCCTTCAGGATACATGCATTTGAATTACTTTATTGAGGCAGGAATGACAAATTATGATTAAATGGGAATGTACCCGCATTTTCTCATAAGGAAAGTGAGGAGTCATATATACACACCCTTAAAATACCTAACAGTTATTTTAATTCCAACCTCCCCCAACCAGAAAACAAGATCAGATAAGCTTGATATTTATTATTATTATTATTATTATCATCATTATTATTTTTATTATTATTATTAACAGCACCGCGTCTTACTACCCGTTCGGGTTATACGCACTTACGCTAATGTGTAATGGTAGGGTGATTGTGAGATGAAATGAAGGACCTACAGTTTAACGTGGAATCCGAACCACGGTGGTGACCTGGCATTCCCCACATTCACAAGATGTATTGTCAGAGGTGAAGGAAGGGTTTGGCAATCAGATAAATCTTTGCCGGTACCGAGGATTGAACCCCGGCCGCCAGCACAGAAGTCTGATACCTTACCCCTATACCACCAGGTCACCTTGATATTTATTCCTGCTGCAGATTGATATTGTATGCGGTCTTACAAAATATGTTTTCAGAATAAGTTTCTTGCAGGGATATAAAAATAAAATAAGCAACCACATGGTGCATTTGTGAAAAAATGTAAATCTTATTTTTTATTTTCACTTATACGTTTAGCCAAAAAAGTTATTGTTAACTTAAATGAAAAAGGTACCCCATAGTATATACACTCGTAATAGAGGGTGGGAGGATGTAAGAAAACACATGCTTAAAACCACTCTAATTGCACCTAAAATGGGATTTTAGCTCTGACTTTCCCATTAGAAAAATATAAAGATTATGCGAGCTCAACATATTAAACTTCTTGGATACCACTGTGGGTGTAAAATATTAAGCAATATTAAATACATTTTAGCTAATTTTATTCTTAATATGATATGTACTGTACACACATATTATAATTATTATTTAATTAATGTAAATTAAGTGAAAAATGAAAACATATTATTGCACTTTTGAGTAAATACATTTATGATAATTTATACAAAAGCATTGGTTTTTTTACAAAGTTATGGTAATGAAATTAAATAATAACCATTCTTTTAATACTTATATTAAAAAATAAGATTACTTAAAATATATTAGTGAGAATAATTACTAAAAATATAAGGATCGACACATTTTTTAACTTTTATTGATTTTGATAGAACGTATTATTTAAAAATCTTAGTGTCTATACACATAATTACAGACTAATAAATATTTAATTCCGAATTAATATATTTACCATAATTATAACTTTTAAACCATCCATTTAAATAGTAATGTTTAATTTTTAAATGTATTTTAATATTTTTTTTAATAACATGAATCCCCATGCCCACCAACATTTGCCCCAATAATACAATGATTCCGTGTTCCTAAAAAAAGTAACAATTTAAATTAGTTCCAATTCAACTTTCTATTTTGTTAATTTGTTGTTGTTTTTGTCACTCGGATCACGTTGTGTTTTACAAAGCGAATTACATAGCTGCAATATGTATATTTTTCTAAATTATTGTCGACGTCTCTTTCCGTTTTATTCGCCCTTTTTGTTATTTTAATGGCCACCCCAATCCTTTCGACTACGTTCGCCAGCTTAACTCCTTCCCATCCGTTGTATCACGTAATCAACACGGCCATTGTTTGAAAATTATATTTTTAAATATGTATATATATATAAATAGGAATATGGAACAATATTTTTAACAGCCGTGTACACACACACAAAACATGCTTATACACAAATTCAAAACACGCTCACATACACACAAAAATGCAATCTCGGCCATTCATACAACGTAGGATCATCCTAAAATCCATTTACGCTTTGAAATCCCAAACAAAACAAAACACGCACAAAAAAAGTGGTGGTTTGGGATAAGGCTAAAAAAGCAAATACCTTAGTGAGTTTATACCAAGCTTCACATGAGATTTATTAGCCTGATAGCTCCTCTCCTTGGCTTTGTGGTAATGTATACCATTGAATACAAAATAATAGTCAATATACCCTTGTTTGTTCATAAAAGCACCGCCTACTTGGAGGAAATTATACTCACACCACAGTTTGTCTTATAAAAATGGTAGCTATGAATGAAGCTTAAAGCCAACTAAAACAATATTTATCTAATAATATTCTGTTGTGACCCTGTTAAACATTTGCTTTATTTGTTTAGTGAAGGCTAAACTTATTTTTAAGTGCTACTCTTACTACCAGTTTGGGCTGTACGCCTCTGTACCAATTACATTAATGCATTAGAGATTAGGAAGGGTAATTGAGATGAATTGCACCCGCATTTTCACGGAGAAAGAGTGTGTGACGTTATTTGCCACCCTACCATGTATTTCCCTATATTTTATACTTTTTGTGAATAGTTTCCAATTTAATTTCGTGTGAAATTAAGCACTTTAAAGTTCGGCCATCGCTTAACACGCTGTAATGCCGGCCTGACAAATAATACTATTTACATCCATTCAATAAAGTCAAAGGACTGAAGGAACAACGTATAACATTGTTTTAAATAATTTAAATAAGGAATTTTGACTTAAAGAAGAACACTTACCTTTTATTAAACATATTAATTATCCTTTTAAGAAGTGTGTTGACTAATTTATTTTGAACGTCAGCCACGATTGATTTCAACGCATGCGCAGATCTGTCAAACAAGTGAGTAGCGAGTCTCGTGATTGTAAAAGAAGAAAAAAGAGGACACAAGGCTAGATGTAAATAACTCAAAACTAACGCGCTTTTCAATTCTGACAGATAGAAATAAACATTTATTTCTTTAAGAAAACATTATTCACATTCATTGGGATATATTTCAATATTTATCTTAAATTTGCATTGTATTTGATTTTTTTCCCTAGTCCATAGTCAACATTTTATCATTTGGTTTAATATAATAGTTTTCTCTTTGGACTTGGAAGTAAGGAATAGAACATTTTTAAATTTGATTTTCGGAAGACTTTTGTTAAGAGACTGGGTCTTCTTCTACGGCGTTGATCTAACATGAAGCCAAATCTGTGGAGCTCTCAATTTAAATTAATTTTAAAGTGGATTAATGGTTGTAAATTAAAGTAGAAGAAACAAATGGAAAGCTAAGTGTGTGAGCAAGAACATGACTGTTTATTTTTGTTTATATTGTGGAAGAATTAGCATTACTAAAGTGAAACAAATTTCTGAAGTTGGTGTGGTTTCAGCATGGACTAGACTAATTCATGGGTGAGGTCAAGCCAACTCTTCAACTTTAAATTAATATATATTTTTTTCTTTTATCACAACCAAGAACAGAATTCATGTAAAAACTTTCAAGACTATTTAATTCAGAGAATTAATTAATATTTTATTATATATCCAATTATTAATTTTATTGATTTGTCTTTTTATCTTCTTTTTTCTTTCAACAATAATGTTTCTATTTTGTCAATTTAGAATTGTAACTATCCGGAATTACATAGGTAGGATTGGGATGTGGGAAAAAAGAAATAATAATAAACCCACAAAAGTTCCAATAATTGTTATTTGTATTTTTTTTTTATTGGAGTCTAAATAACTACATTTTGTTTCAACAATCTATTTTTATTTAAATTTTTCATATTTTATTTTAAGTATTCCCCACTGGTCTCGAGTATTGAGAGTCGTCGTGCCACTGTCTGAATTAACCGAGGTAAATTTTTTTATTCTTATTTTTCTCCTTGATCCTAGGAGTGGTGTCCAACAAATAGCACAATTTTTACACATATTGACATTAAGTGTTGTTATGTAAACAACATTCAGAAGACACTGATATTAGACCATAAAAACTATAATTCATATATCATATAATACATCAATTCTCTTTTCTTTTATATTATCACCACAAGTGTAAAACTATTCAGGAAAAACACCCTTAGTGCATCCGACCAAGATCGAGCCCTGGTCCTCGGTCTTCGGCAGCCTAGTCTATTGTGAGAACTTTAGACCATGCTTTTATTGAAGTAGGTTAAAGTGAATTAAAAACCTTTAGTAATTTTATATTTTAAATTTGACATACTACCCTCGAAGGAAACTGAATTTCACCAGACCCAGTTTAAAATTTTCAATATACCATTATTTTAAATTATTATAATATATTTCTAAAAAATATAATACTTAAAAAAACTTACTGTCAAATCGATTGAGTGTTTAAACTGACCCTGATGAATTAGGTTATTTTAATTTATAAGTCAAGTGGTAATAGTTATATTATTTTGTATTTTGTTCAATAGTTCCCGTTACACTCTGAAAGAAAAAGGATGGTATGACGTCACATCCTGACCTAGAATGTTCCATATAGTCGATTCAGATTACGTAGCTGCATGTTGTGTAGAATCGCACCCTAACAGTTTACATATGTTTCCTCCCTTTATTAACACTGTGTTCCCCTTACCTCAGGTACCCTCTATTATTTTTTGAGGCAGTTATTGTACCATACACCCTGGGATTGGAAATGTAAAACCACTCTTGCAAGGATTTCACTCGAGGAGGAGATAATTCGTTATAATGTACATTAAATGTAAAAAATAATTTATATTTATGTTTGAATCTTTACTCATACTAGATTGCGTTTTGACTTAAAATTCATAAAATAATACTCGTTAGTGATTGGAATATTTCAGTAAAAATTACTTTTTGAATTCATACTTTATTAATTAAATTAGGCTATAATAATTTTTTTAAATAATGATAGAAATGTATTGAAGTTACGTAATATGACCTTATATTATTATTTCGGAAAAGGGCCTTTTTGTTAGTGACTTAATTTTATGTAAGAGTGTGTCTCAAGCACACTCATGTTGTTTTCTGCCCCCCTTTGGATTTGTGAGATATTTTTTATAGATGGAATTTTAACTTTTAATGAGAATAGTGGCAATATGTAATTTCAAGGAAATATTAATTAGTTACTGTAGTCTTTGTCTTTAAGATTTGTAATTTAATTTAACTTTAGGAAACTAAAATAATATTTGGGAATATAATAATATTCTTTATTTCTGGTATAATATTAGAGGGAATTAGAAGAAAATTAGATATATATTTGACTTTTGTTTTTGTTACTTTGTTACTGTTACTATAAATTTACTCAAGTTAATAATTATTCATTTACAGTACCTTCGGTATTTCCTCTATATTGCCTGGTCTCTTTAGCAAGGCCGTTGAAGTTTGTACTCCATTATGGAATATTTCTCTGTTAATATATATACTATTGTTTATTTTATTAACATTATTTATCAACTACTTACAAATAATGACTTATCACTTTAATACACAAAACCATACTTGTTTATTGACATATCTTCAGCAAACAGGCTGAACAGTTTCCTAAACTTAATATTATTAGCTAATGTTGCTTTACTATTTGAATTCCTGGTTTATTGATCTTAACTTATATATTGGCTGGGCTCCTGAAAGCTAATTATTTATTTTGGGGTTCTAACCCAATGTACTATAAAAAAAACTGCTGGCTTACACTGACATTCTGCTCTTTGACATTTTATGTTTTTCTTGTATCATCTGTATACTTCCAAGCTGTCCTTTTCTATAATTATATCAAATCAATGGTACGCAATTGCGCACGAACTTTCTCGATCTATTGTTTAGAAATGGAGATATTTACTCAAAATTCGTAATACTACTACTACTACTACTACTACTACTACACTAGAAAACCGAGAACAAATTGTGCTGGATATACGTAAAAGATTTTTTGATTCATGGTTTAAAATTTTATAACTTACTAACATTAATAAGATGGAGCACAACAAGACTCCAATCTCCGAGAGTCCCCCTTACCTTCACCACCTTCACAAAAACAACATTCTAAAGTGTAACCCAACAATCAGAAGAAACATCATCATCATCATCATAATCATTCCACCTCACAAAATAAACTACAAGTGGCTTCAAAGACGAGCAACATCACCAATGAAGCGTAACGTTTCAATATCCGCTTTAAATGGAGTATCAAACATTATTAATATGCACCGACTGCTTCACTAACTGAAGTACCCAGGATATCATCCCAGTCCCTATCTAAAACCCGTTTTTGTGGCTACATAGCCCAAGGGGTTACTCTTGCAGTAGACTAGACTGCCCATGACGGGGAGATCAAGGCTTGAATATCGATCGAGTGTACTGAGAGTGTTGTTTACAAAATGGGTTTCCTCTTAGAAATGAAATTTAATCAAAATCGTTAGAGCCAATTTTGAGACAATAGATGTTTTTCTCTTTTCGCTCTTCCGTAAACTACCATTAATTTTAGGGTTGGATATCCAATTCCATATACTTCTCGGGGCAACCATATGAAAACCCTAGATACCAAGTTTTAGCCCAATCGGTAAGATAGTTTAGGCTTTAGTTGGAAGTACAGATTGACAAACGGACGGACAGACAAACGGACAGACAGACAAACAGAAATTCAAAAACTAATTTTTTTGGATTTGGGGGGTCATGAAACGTTGAAATTCATCAAAATCTCGAGTTCAATTTTTTTGATGATCACAATTCTTTCTCTACCTGTAAGATAGTGATAAAGTAAAAATAAGGAAATATCTTAAAGTATAAAACTTTCTGTAGTAACCCAAAGTGGGAATCTCTACTCCAGCCAATCTAGAAGATCTTATTTCAAATACCTGCTCAATCATTTAATCAGAAGTTTCTTCTGAAAGAGTTTGACCCACACCATAGAATCTTTACCATTACACAATTAAACATTGTCACGGGTATTAAGACGCAGTGTTAATAAAACAACATAAAAACCTTTTCAGTGAGTATTCCATGACTAAAGATACAAATGAAATAAGCATGAAGTCAAGATAAATATAGATCCAGTAACAACCAACTCTACTATTTACGTAATATGGCTCGTTTTTACCCCGATCTCCCTACATGGGTATGTATTTAGAATGAGAGATGTGCATAGCCGAATCGAATTGCAGGATCTGAATACCAGCACTGTTTGGGGCACATTCAAACTAAGGGGGTAAGGGGTACGTTTAGAAGGGAGTCAGGGGAAAAGTGGTGGGAAGAGTAGGATATTAAGGGGTGATCAGGGGATAGGGTTTGCATTATGGAGATGGGAAGCATAAAACAATCGGTGATTTTCATTTGTTAGACCGGCAATTAAATTTTGCCAGCCGTATCAGTGACAGTCCTGATTAGTGGGCGAAAGATTGGGTTGTGTGTGTTTTATTGCCATAAACTAAAGCCGCGCGCTGTGATTTTTATTTGTTTAATATCTGTGGTCCTGTTTCTAGTTGAAATATTACTGTGTATTTATTGACGAATGGATTTATAATGTGTGAATTCTCCTATATATAGGTACTAGTAGCTCTGCCACGGCCGAGGAAACCAAAGTGCTCTCATATAACTCTTTGGATTAGTTTTCCGAATGAAGGATTTAAGATATCAAGCCCTTTACAAGGGTCTACAAATATAATATGCTCACAATAAACAATGACTGAGATAGAAAAAGGTACTTACAAAATAACATTAAAAATAAGATTATAAAACATATATTCACTCTCATAAATGGTCGTTTCAGGGTAGCTTTGGCTTTTAGGCCCGGTTCACACAGTTTGTGTCAGTGTTCACATGAAATACACCTTACTGCAATTAATTCCTATTGTGTGCTGTTCTATCAACTAAACTGAGAGAAATTTGGCGTTTTACAACAATAAGGTAAAAACTAGCTTATTAACCAGTTTAATTTATTCTACACTTACTTTCATATCCTCCAAAATGTTGAACGAGCTCTAGCAAATGAAATTAAATATAATTTTCTATTGGTTTTATATTTATATTACCTACTAGACCCATCCTAAATTCCACACGTCTTATATATTTCACTTATTAATAATTCAACATATGGTACTTTGGGAGCAATCATATTTCTTAAACAATATAACTGACAGTTGACTGTCGTAGCGATAAAATATCTCTGTGATGGCCTGGCCTATTCCCTTTTGGGATTAAATAGAAACACTACACTTTTATTTTTGCGTGTCTGCAAGGACCTGCGACAGTTTAAATAAATCAACACGACAAGGGCATCATCGCATGTCATTCATGTTAAACTGCACTTACCTACAGTTGAACATGTACCATTCATATTTTCATATTTATCCACCATGATTTTTTTTTGTAGCGTCTTAATATCTGTCCGTTATATCCGTATAGTATATTAACATTAATGGTCATAAAACCCCTTAAAACAGTTTTAGTTTTGGTTAAATTTATTTTTAAACCTCACTTTTCAGTTTTATTTCGTGTATATTCAAAATTACATGTTATCTGAGGTGTTTAGGTATTATTTTCATATCATGTTCTGAAAATTGAAAATGACACCTAGACATGGGAATCGAACCCGGGACCTTTGTCTTTGGCAGGTTCGATTCCCGTGTCCAGGTGTCATTTTTAAATTTTCAGAATATGATATCTAGATGGAGTAATCCTCACTAAAATGCATAAATAATAGCTTTGGCTATTTGATTTATTATTTACATGTTGAGACAATGTATCCACAATTGAAATTAAATTCACTATTGAAACCTCATATATTTGCTTTAAAATACTTTGTTTAGTTTGTTTCCATATTTCACAACTTTCTAGTCTGAAGTTATTTTACACTACAACAAAATGCTAAACAAATTACAGCACGGTCAAAGTTTCTGCTTAATTTCTTCTTAATTCCTTGTTTATCTAATGATTTTTGTTTGTTAAAGGTGACCTGGTGGTCTAGGGGTAAGGTGTCAGACTTCTGTGCTGGCGGCCGGGGTGCAATCCTCGGTCCCGGCACAGATTTATCTGATTACCAAACCCTTCCTTCACCTCTGACAAGACATCTTGTGAATGTGAGGAATGCCAGGTCTCCACCGTGGTTCGGATTCCACGTTAAATTGTAGGTCCTCCATTTCATCTCACAATCACCCTACCATTACACATTAGCATAAGTGCGTATAACCCGAACGGGTAGTAAGACGCGGTGCTAATAATAATAATAATAATAATTGTTTGTTAAAGTGGTGTTATTTCATTTTATGGGAGGATTTAGAGTAACAAGACAATCTAGTTTTATTTCGCTTTTAGAAAACGTAATTCATATCAAAAAATTATCAAAGGAAAAAGTATTTGATTCCATATTTGTATGGAACTCTTAGCTTTATCGCGTCTCACCATTTTTACGGGGTTATATTAATGGAATATGAACTATGAAGGTTGAATTTAAAGGAAGTGTACACAAGTTGAACTCAGATATATTGATCCCCAACATAGCAGACTAGATGAGACTGACGAATTTGGTCTGCGTGTCCATTGTTGCGGGCACTAGTTAACTAGAGCGTGAGTGTACCATTTCATATTATTTTTATTTCTCATAAATTACCGAAACAGTGTTTCATGTCCCGACCCAAGAGTAATACCTGGTACGTAGAATTCTGTATGCACGCCCTTTCCTGCAATTGTTCATGTTTCCACACTTGGCTATTATCTGAATTGGGGAACGGTTCGTGACCTTTTAACTAGTTTGACTGTTCTACACCAGAGCCGTGGGCCGAGGAGACAATATGTACGCCCTAGCTTCGGACAACTTAAAGGAAACACTTTTGAAATTCCAATTAAAACACCCCATCACTGTGTACACGTGGACCAAGGCGTGAATATATTCCTGTTTGGTTTATCAGCAATGGTGAAGTAAGGGTAGAATCTTGGATGTACTGAAAGATGATTTTATTTTTTTCATTCAACCTTCACGCAAATGCTGGAAGACTTCCTTTAAATTATCCCTAGTCCATTTATGTAGTTAAATGTTGATAGCCCAAACGAGTAGTAAGACGTGATGCAATATCGCGATAGTAATTAGCTAAGGGCTTATTCTATATTAGCCTATAGGAATTATTTTGATTTTTTTAAAAGTAAGTGTTTTTTTGTACGAATATGGAGAGCTCAAAATTATTCGTGTCACATGATTTTAGTGACACAGAAAAACTAAAATTTTTACACACTCACCAGGGATTTAAGTCATAGCCTCTCAGAAGTTTGGATTATAAAATACTTTCCTTTATACTATAAATGATGTATGACCTTGAGCAAGGGGGGATGCTGGACAGTTATGTGGTAGAACAATCACACGCAAGGCCCAAAGGTCAAACGATATCCATTATCTTCGAACCAGCAAAACAAAACAAACGTATTTGTCCACGTATCTACCAGTCCGGTTGATTGTAATTGTTCTCCGTCTAAGTTGTAAGGGTCGACCAAAATGCGTTTCAATATTCCTCCTGTTTTCCAATTAATTTTTCTGACATATTCACTGGCCCATTCTTTCAACTCATCTACACCTCCACTTTTTTATTTATGCTATGAACATTTCTTTGTTATTCGATTGGTTGTAAGTGCTTTAGTTTTGACGTTGTGGACTTAATATATAAGGGGTCCACCTCCTTATCTTTTTATTATCACCCTTCGAATTTGTTCGTGGCCTATGATTGAATGTGTAAGAACATAGAAGCCATATATCTAGGAGAACGTGCCTTGAATCTGGGGAATCGTGCTAGTGCTAGTTTCGTAACTGTGTATGGATTCATCATGTCACTATAAAACAAAACAAAACAAACTTTTTTCTGCACCGGTTGATTGTTAGTGACTTGTTTATTTATTGGTTTGATTTTTCCCACTAATTCTTGCTACCATCAGGACTACACGTGTTTTTAATTATGCTTATGAGGCAGGTATGAGGAAGGTAAAATTTAGAGGAGTCCCGCATTTGCGTGAAGGGAGCGTAGGAAGCCATTTAGGAACAAATGAACTTTGTAAACCGCTATGGGATTGAAACCTCAACCTCCCCGCAATTGGAAACACAGACTAGACAACCCCGAAATTGAGTCCACCGTCACGTGATGTGGGTGAAGAATTCTCTAACGCATGGACTTTAACATTTATTTTGTTAGAATGTGATACCCTGGTTATTAACGTCTTGAGATTAAGGTGTAGGCATCAATAAGGTATCCTGGGTAGGGAGCGGAAGGGAAAACCACACAATGATCAATTATACTTCAAATGTACTTATATCTACATTTTTAGTAAAACAGACAAACAATTTAAACCCACTGCTGCAAACCGAGATTTGAATTTCAATCTTGCCGTCGTTGTTAACCCAGTATATCACTATCCTGACTCCTTAGATTGCTTGACCACCAATGAAGGTATTTCCACTTTATAAGTAAGGGTCTTAAAATACATGTTTTTTTGTTCCTAAAATTGATATCATTTTACTATTTCATTAGTTTCTTAGTACCATCTATTACTACCCGTTTGGGTTATACGCGTATGTACTAATTACACTAGTGATTTAAGGGATTATGAACGTTGAATTTAGAAAAAGTGTAACCATATTTGCGTGGAGGGAGCGTGAAAAACCATTTATGATCGAGGGAAAACCAGCCTTGGTAAACATGACAGAGATTGAACCCTGCTCTCCCCAACTTTGGCAGTTTAGTATAAAACTAGAGTAGCACCTTAAACCATGCGGCCACCTGACTGTGTTGTTTTATTAGTATTATATTATTAGTATTATTTTATAAATGTATTAATAATATCCATCCAAGTAGTAAGATATGGTGCTAAAAAACTATACCAAAAATAATGTCTATAAAATGTGACAGCTGCAGATAATATGATCTGACTTAAAAATAAGTCAGATAACGTTTCTGGTTATTCAAAGTTAAATTTAAACTAATTATGCTACTGCGGTTTGTGGTCTGCATTAATAATATGATATGCTAAATTTTAGTTAGAGGTTAGTGAAAATAAATATATAATTATTTACTATCCAAGTTCATAAGCCCTAGGTTAAGAACCCCTTATTTAGTTACTCCACAAGTGGATCGAACATAAAAAAATAATTGGTAGAATTGTACAAAATTACAATTGGGAAGCATCAAGATTCAAATATACTTGGCGCCCTCCTCCCTCCATCCCACCTCCCCTCTCGGATTACCTCATGTACAAGCAAAGGCCATTTCCAAAGTGGATTAACTTGGAATGAAAAAAAAAACAGTTTTTTTTTACGAAGCCATTTTAACAGCAGATTCTATTGTAAAGTGCGCAAGGACGACATCATTGTAGACTTTTCATTGGACCATTTAATTGACTTGCTCCCTGTGACTTATCCTCTCAAATACCCACGGGCATTAGTTTCAAGCAAAAAAAAATAATACACACGTTCTTTTTGTACTGGTATAATGATGGCAACTATCTCGGAAATAACCAGTGAAGTATCTCAAGTAAAAATACGACGTTTATTCATACGATCATCATTTTCATCCTTATTTTAGGAATAGTTAATACTACAAAAAAAAATATTTGAAAATCGTTAATGAAACGATATTTTAAAATATTAATGTATATTTTGAAACCATGTGACATTATGATGGGTTAAATAGCCAAGCTATTATATTTGTTAATTACGGTTATAGTCGCATCTAAATAATTATCATATTCTTTAAATTGAAAAATGACATTTGAACATTAAAATTGAACTCGGGACCTTTGTCCTAGAACATATTGTCACATATAAATAATTATCATATTCTTTAAACTGAAAAATGACATCTGAACATAAAAATTGAACTCGGGACCTTTGTCCTAGTATATATTGTCCCATATAAATAATTATAATATTCTTTAAACTGAAAAATGACATCTGAACATGAAAATTGAAGTAAGGACCTTTGTTCTAGTACATCAATGCTATAATCACTAAATTATTTAGGAGTCAACCCATGCCCAGAGTCATTCTTCCCTCATTTTTTAATGAATGAAAAATGACCCTAAACGCTGGATGACTCCTGGATAGCTCAGTGGTAAGAGCATTGCCATACTAAGCCAATGGGTCCCAGGTTTAATTCCCGTGTGCAGGTGTCATTTTTCAATTTAAAGATTATGATATTCAGATGTGACTATAACTGTAACTAACAAAATAATTGCTTGGCTATCTAATAGATCATTATCTACGCATTAATACAGTTGTCATTATATAATTGGCAGTATAAAGCCCTCCTGAGTTGGGTGTATACCATTACATCGCATGTCCATTATATCGCATGTCCATTACATCCCGTTTTGGGAACAAATACATTGCAGGTCCATCACGTCGCATTTCCCCCACTTCTCTATACCCAGCTAACCCTACTCTGACGTACAACCAATAGGATTGAAGGGGAGTATATGTACCATTACATCGCATGTCCATTACATCGCATGTCCATTACATCGCGTTTTGGGAACAAATACATTGCCGTTCCATCACGTCGCATTTCCCCCACTTCTCTATACCCAGCTAACCCTACTCTGACGTACAACCAATAGGATTGAAGGGGCGTATATGTACCATTACATCGCATGTCCATTACATCGCGTTTTGGGAACAAATACCTTGCAGGTCCATCACGTCGCATTTCCCCCACCTTTCTATACCCAGATAACCCTACTCTGATGTACAACCAATAGGATTGAAGGGGCGTATATGTTACAATATAAAGGTGGAAGAACCAGGATGTTGGTCAAAAAAGTTGGCTAGAATAAATACAACTTACTTTTCCACGTATCTTGTCTTCCAACATGTTGGATGCAGCTTGTTACATAATAAACGAGGCTTCACTCTCACTATGAAGGTAGGCTTGGTTTAAAGAATTATGTGCCTGACTCCCCTTGTTTTGTTGGCAAAGTTGATTACAAGGATAGTGTACCCGACACTCATCTTTAAGTTAAGTAGTTACATATGCCCCATGGCTTCTTTGGTACTGACTGACATCTCACAGCTGACTTCTGACACTCTAAATTTAGGTATGTACCTAAATTTTGACTGTCAGAAGTGACAGCTGTTAAACACATGTTTTTGAAGATCATCTGGTTTGGCGTAGGGATACGTAATTTGTTCTGGTAACTTTTAAAACCTGTAAGCTGAGAACTGTGAGCTGTCAGTCAGTACCATTTATTTTAGTAGTTTTAACAATATCATTCTATGTTGTTTTTATAAGTATAAATGAGGCTATTAGTATCTGAATTTTTTATTGTTGTTACATATAAGTTACATATAAAACCAATGTACTTTTTTTTCACAGTGTAATACGAAAATGATTTCTGAGTTTTTATCAAATCTTTAGGAATTGATAGGAGTTTTGTATTGGTGTTTGATGTTAAAAACTAAACAAACTTCACTATCACCGAGTTGCCTAGGCAACAACACTCCTGAAATAAAGACACCATAATTTTATTTTTTACTTCTCTGGAAAAATTGTCTAGAAAAATAGGGTATATTTTTAACTTGAAAATTATATTCTTATTTTATTATTTCATCTTTGATTTTCATTGCACCATAGCAATTAGAATTTACAAATTCAAGTCTCCAAGTTTGTTTAAGGACAATAGATCTCTGGAAAGTTAGAAACTCTTCCCCCTTCCAAACGGAAAATTTAAGGTGGGCGAAATACATGAGAGTGGATATGCTAAATTTGCCCTGTCTGGAACAGATGAATACTTTTTAAATCTAACTACTTAACTTCAAGATGAGAGTCGCGTACACTATCCTTGTAATCAACTTTGCCAACAAAACAATGGGAGTCAGGCACATAATTCTTTCAACCAAACCTACCTTCATAGTGAGAGTGAAGCCTCGTTTATTATGTAACAAGTTGGATCCAACGTGTTGGAAGACAAGACACGTGAAAAAGTAAGTTGTACTTATTATAGCCAACTTGTTGGACCAACATCCTGGTTCTTCAACCTTATATTGTAACATATACGCCCCTTAAATCCTATTGGTTGTACATCAGAGTAGGGTTAGCTGGGTATAGAAAGGTGGGGTAAATGCGACGTGATGGACCTGCAAGGTATTTGTTCCCAAAACGCGATGTAATGAACATGCGATGTAATGGTACATATACGCCCCTACAATCCTATTGGTTGTACGTCAGAGTAGGGTTAGCTGGGTATAGAGAAGTGGGAGAAATGTGACGTGATGGACCTGCAAGGTATTTGTTCCCAAAACGCGATGTAATGGACATGCGATGTAATGGACTTGCGATGTAATGGTGCCCACCCTCCTGAGTTGTAGGTAGCTGCGTTATTTGATAACTCGTGATCTAAATTGATCACTCATATGTAGCTGAATATTTCCACACGTCCATCATAGAATCTGCCTTAATATATGAGTGAATTATTATCATTATTATTATTATTAGCACCGCGTCTTAGTACCCATTCGGGTTATACGCACTTACGCTCATGTGTAATGGTAGGGTGATTGTGAGATGAAATGAAGGACCTACAGTTTAACGTGGAATCCGAACACGGTGGAGGCCTGGCATTCACCCATTCACAAGATGTTTTTTGGTCAGAAGTGAATAAGGGTTTGGTATCAGATATATCTGTGCCGGGACCGAGGATTGAACCGGCCGCCAGCACAGAAGTACTTGACACCTTACCCTAGACCACCAGCTCACTACATGAGTGAAGAATGACCCTGTGTACGGGACGACTCTGGGTATATCAGTAGTTATTGCATTAACGTAAAAAACAAGTTTCCGGGTTCGATTCTCATGTTCAGATGCATTTTTTCAATTTAAATAATATGTAGATTGTTTTGATTATCAAATCAAAGAAAGTTAATTTTTGGTTTGTTTTATTTGAAAGACAAGGAAATCACTTTCAAATTGAAAATGTAAAATTTCTAGTTTTTAATTTTTTATGCATCTGTACTTAAACATTGCTGAAAACTTATATCTGAGCTATCACATTTTTATGATTGTTACTATTTATATTTTATAATTTATTATTTATTATTATACACGCGTCTTAACCCGTTCGGGTTATACGCACTTACGCTAATGTGTAATGGTAGGGTGATTGTGAGATGAAATGAAGGACCTACAGTTTAAAGTGGAATCCGAACCACGGTGGCGGCCTGGAATTCCCCACATTCACAAGATGTCTTGTCAGAGGTGAAGGAAGGGTTTGGCAATCAGATAAATCTGTGCCAGGACCAAGGATTGAACCCCGGCCGCCAGCACAGAAGTCTGACACCTTACCCCTAGACCACCAGTTCAACATGATTGTTACTAATTTGGATAATCTTTTCCATCAAATCTGTTTCTTTTTATACTATAACAGGTCACATGAATTGAACTTACCACTGAACTCAGTACTTCAACATCGGCCATGCATGTGGCAAAGTATATAGTTTATTTACTGTCCAAATAATATCCAGGCATCTTAATACTATACCCATAAAAAAAATTTCATGTAAAATAAATCAAGGGTAAGGCTATTGGTTAACACTCTCTACTCTTACATTCAAGGATGAGGTTCGAATTTGATCAGCTACTTTAGTGATTGTCTTATTTTTTAAAAAAAAGGCTTCTTTTCATTACCTTTGGTTTCCCCTCTCGATCTCTAATCCTTCTTACATTGCATTTAATTGCTATGTCACTAATACCCATTCCTTTCGAAATATGCTATTAATACTACCATTTTCATTATACGGGTTTGCATGTTTATTTTTACTTAATATCAAACTCGGCTATAATCTCCCTTAAAAATCATTTAAATATTTTATTAATTATTATCCGTATAGTTTAGCAAACAAACTGAATACTTCAATTAGTGAGAAGGTCTAGGTTTCGAATCTCAGCTGGGTATACTGAATGTTATATTTCCTAGATGACCTTGCACTCTTACACATTCGCGTGAGCGCAATTCCTCTAAATTCTAACTTTCTCATACAAACTACATTAGTACAATTAAAATGCATCTAACCTGGAAGAATAGTGAAACAATGGATTTTTTAAATTCAACCCCAAATAAATAAGCCAAATTTATGTTTTACTTCTCATCATAAATATTCTCATAGTTCAATTAATTTTTTGGTGAGAATCGTTGCAAACGAGCCAACATATTTCCTCCTCCCGATTCCAGGGAGGATCCAAATGAACCAATAAACAATCCCAGCAGTGCTGGGAACATTGCCAGTGTTTTATTCCTCCATTACTAATTACCAGCATTACGGTAATGAGACCCCTCAAACACCCATCCCCTACTCCTCCCCGTCCGACCATGTGGCGAGAGAAGAGTAGACGCATCCACCGCTTTCTAAGCGCGAATACAATAAATAACCTATTCCATGCTTCCACTATCATTATTAATAACATACTGAATACATATAACTATTATTATTGGGGTATTTAACATGTGATTATTATACAGAATCAATACATTTTAACATGAATTACAAACCAACTTAATATATATTAATGCGTATTTTTACTTTCTCTTATCAAGTGAAAGTATTGTAAAAGTAAAGATTTTCGACCTATAGTTTATGATGAAGCTTTACGTTTTGTGTGTGTCCGAACGGAAGAAAGTGAGTTTTACGTTTCTGTATGTCTGTCTGTCCCCGGCCATTGATTTAAAAATGTTTTATGGATTTTGTTCAAACTTGATATCTAGATGTTATAAGGCAATATCGTGAGATATAGTTTTTTTTATTTTGGCCCTAGCCCTCAAATTAAGGTTTGTTTTTTTTTACAGATGAGTGATTATCTTTTATTCAAATTTTCCTAAAATACCTTTAATGATTTTGTTTAAAATTGATATCTAGGGAGTGTTTTCCTTGAATAATAACATTGTGTACTTGAATTTGGGTAGAAAAAAAGTTTATGTGGTATTTTACTGATGACTGATTTTATAAACGTTGCAATATTTTAAGAAATGTCTCTAGCGATTTGGTTCAAAATTGGTATCTATTAGATTTTTTACATTTTAAATATTTATATAAAATTGTTTTTCCTAAAACCTTTCTTTATAGTAATTCACTGATGACATTGACATTTTTTGAAAATAGCGATAGCAATTTTGCTCAAAATTGAAATTTGGAATTTATTTACATGATAAATAAAGTTTTTTTTCTAAAATAAATTAATTTAAGGTTACTCTAAGTAAGACATTAATTTTGTTTTAATATCTCAAAAATAGCCTTTAAGAGTGAGTTCAAAATGAGTATTTAGGTATAAATTTTATAATAAATAAAATACATTTTTACTATTAGAAATATAAATCATTTAAAGGTAGCTTACAAATAACCTATTTCAAATTTAAATACTCTATTTGGTTGTGTTGTAACATGTATTTAATGAATGAGAAATTCAATAAGATTCTGCATTATACTTCTGGCAAACCTGTAATTCAAGCTTTATTTAAACTAACATTATTATTATGTAATGAAAATACGTAATCTTAGGTAAGCCTCTTATGTTGTTGCTAGAGATATCGCTACCTGAAGGGGCTGTATTACTTGTTCACTAAACATTTAACCAACCACACATACAATAATATAATGAACGAACATCATATTGTTTCTATTGTGTTTAAAGTACATGTATTAGACAAAATTGGGAGGAAACAATTTACTAGTACAGTCTTGTAAAGTCTGGCTTAAATTGGCAACTATCCACAAGCCATCCCTGTGAAATATATTTCCAATACTTGTGATTGTTTACTGTACAATAATTTATTTAATTTTTCCAATAATAGATCCAATTAATATCTAGCACTAGTACACAAAGTTGGTCAAAGATAGTTTCTGAGAGATACTTTAGATAAGTGGGACAAAAGTTTGAACGATATATTAAATTTTGGTTCGATTCTAGTTAGTACGAAATAGGGTGTATAATTATGAGTTTGTCCTTTAACCCAAATGCTATGATGGCTGCAAATACAATTGAGTATTATCTCCAAATGTATCTTCTTAGGTTAAGTGAGATTTTTAAACAATAATTTGTTCCTTAAATTGATCTACCTTGCTATTGGATACTGTATCATGTATTCAAACCAATAACTTTTAATCACAAATATGCTTCAGGCCCCCATGTATTGTACGTTTGATTAATGATATTATTATTATTAGGCCCTATTATTAAATTAAAATGAAATTGTTTTATTAATGGTTTAACTCTCAGATAAACACATGATAAATAAAATGCATCGTTAGTTTCCAGGGGTTTAATTCAATATGTAGTAGGTGTAATATGATAAAAATGTATCTGCACCATTTGTTGCTGAGGGCTTAATTCATTAAATATATAATAACTACACCGCTGGTTTTTAAGGGTCTAATTAAATATGTATATGATGAAAAAGGTGCAACATTAATTGCCTGAGAAACCTTTATGTAGAGCTACCATTGGTCGTATTCCGATTCTGGCACACTAACCAACCGTGCGAACAATCCGATGTTTAGTAACATACCTCATGACTTTGTCACCACCGGGAACAATATATGTATTACCTGTTGTTTTATAGATGAAAGGGTGTACACATTATAGTCAGTAGGAGGGGTGAAGCATTGTTTGGGGATGTTTTGGGGCCCGCTAGTCAAGTAAAACTTCCCTATGACAATGCCCAACTGGGTCCTGGGAACGCTAGTGTAAATACGAGTGGCTATATTATAGAGTGCTGTTCCGTCCGGTAGATAGCAACACACTCTAATGAATAGACACCCTCCCCTCTATTTCCATTAATTGTGTGGGCAGAAAATATTCCTTGGTCATCAGACGAAGGCGCAGCTTTGCCATTTATCCGTTTCCAATATATAAAGCCCGTTATTGGACAAGGGTGAAATGACAAGGGTTCATCATATTGGCAGGCATGTGTGAATTTGTGAGGTTTTAAAAGCACGTCTAGGGGGTCTAAAAAAACCTTCTACCTAACCTTGTAAGTTAGAATTAATCTACATTTAGTTAATATATATATTTAACATTATAGGAAAAATAAAGATATTACATTGTTAAATCATTTATCTTGACAATATCTTTAATAATTCAATGAATTATAAATATTATACCTGAACAGGATATTATTGAACCCAGGAACTTTAGCCTGCCAATGTTTTATCACTGAGCTTCATATCCTAGGTTCAATTCTTTTGTCTAGATTTGAAATATGTTCATCAACACAAGAAAACCACCAATAAAAGATAATTTTCAAATATGTGTGAAATTACTAACACAGTATACTTATTGTAATATCTTGTACAGTACATTTAACAAAAGTGGCTCCCTTGAACTGAGCAACTTGGTATATCACCACACTCAATTTGAGCAACTTGCCAAAAAGTGCTTCCGGGCAAACACTTGAACTGAGCAACCTTTTGTTCTTTCATTATTATAGTATTACTTTTATTTTTAATGCAATTTATAATGTATATTTTACCACGATCTTAATTAGAATTTTTAAAAAAAGTACAACGATTTAGAATTTTAAAAATCACATAATACTAATATAAGCAATTAAACATTTTTAACTCAAATGAGGAATCTAAAATAACAAAACTTTCCATTAATGGAAATGGTGGGTGCAGGCATCTCTGACACACTGTGACTCGAACCAAACTAATTCACCACTGCTTTGTACGATACACACTTAACCAAATGCAATCGGCTGATCTCACCCTTTTGAAATTGATTAATTTTATCGCCTCGGTGGCGTAGTTGGCTAACGCGCTTGTCATGTTGAGCTCGACTGCTGAGGACGGGGAGATCGAGGTTCGAATCTCGATCGGGTGAACTCGGGGTGGTTTTCCCTAAATGGTTTTCCACTCTGCCTCCACGCAAATGCGGGTTCACTTCCTCTGATTCAACCTTCCCAATTCCTAATCCGTTAGCGTAATTAGTACTTAAAGCGTATAACCCGAACGCGTAGTAAGACGCGGTGCTAAATATTATTATTATTCTGAATAAACTTTTGCTTTCCCTTGGCCTTCTTGTCCGTTTTGAAAGAAGCACCCCTTGAGTAAGTGTCTATTTGACTCCTTTTAAAGTTTTTTACAAACATGAAAATATTAGGGTTCTCAGAATCTCAAGACGCGTTCGTGGTTCTCCACAAGCTCACAAATATTTCCGCCCAGATGGAAGGCGGGAATGGAGGTTCATTATCTTCATCTATTTAATTATTTGTGAGGTATTTCACGAATTTCGTTAGTCGTTCTTCAGACGGTTGCACGCTCATGCGTTAAGAAAAGGCTTCACCAACGTCTTCAGGGTCAATGTAAGTTAGACCAAAACAATAATGGAGCCACTTTCCCTCGTCTGACTTTTCCTCTTTAGATGTTGTTGACAATATAGCTATTGAATCTTCCTCCACCTGCAAAAAATAAAATATAAAAGTTTCAAATATTATCAAAGAGTCTATTCTATTCTAAGGCAAATAGTTGATTGGTTAATATAATTATAATTGTTATCGTGCTTCCAATTTTCTTGAGCGACATACATACTAACGGACTTTTTGAAAGTTGTTCATAATTAGCAGCTTATCTAGAGTTGCATGTAGAAAAAAAAACCATAAATGGTATCAAGTTATCGATTCCAAATGTACTTACCAGGCCTGGGCCAGATGAAAGCGAAAACTAATGAGTTTCACTCCTGGAAATGCTGCATCCACACCCTCGAGGATCACTCGCTCAAAATCTACCACAACTACTTTTGGTTCAAAACTCACATGTCTCTTTTTACATTCTTCTTTGGTAATATTAAATATGTGAAAATATTACTGTTTCTTCTTGTCTCGTAGCAGACAGAAGATCAGTGGAATATACAACCCATCAGAATATCCATGAATGGTAAATAATTGTAAGAAGTACTTCGGGGCGCACTTGAAAGTACCATCCATTAAAATGATATCTTGCTCGCACAAGAATTTAAGATTTGAACTACAATAAAATATCCCCATACGCTTGTCTCTTTCATTCCTGATTAAAAATTCTCCGTCTTTCGTAGTTTTCACTGTCATTGTATTAAGTGCTTCATGGACTGCGTATGCAGATTTTGGAAGTTTAGGTAAACTTTGTAATCCTGCATGTGTGATATTATTTCTAATGCATACAATGTACTTCCCTAGGCTTTCCTTTTAATCGCGTTGGAAATATATTTGCAACAAAGAACTTATTCAGTCATAGATTCATGTGTACGAATTTATTACACCCGAGAAAATGTTGTGATATTTCCTATCGTGAAAATTTTAGCATTACAATTATTTTTGGACCATTTCCAACACCGTTCTTCAGAAGTTTTCATAAACCTATATGACTTGTATTGAAAATTTTTGTGAATAATAATTTGTTTACCTCTTCTACTGAACATAGTCCGGATTAGACCATTTTCTTACATAACAAAAATAATATTATAATACAGTATGAAGAAAAAAAACCACTAGTGATACTGCTGTACAAACTAATAAATAATGAAATAGGCTAAACTAAAATCACAAAATAAAATATCACAGATAGGTAGGTACATTAAAAAAAAAGCATAAATAATAAATGAACTCTTGGGTTATCAGATTGGGCAGGTAGAAGTTGCTCAGTTTGAGTGAGCCGCACGTGCGCGTGCCAGAGCGAAAGTTGCTCAATTCAAGTGTGGAGATTACAAGACCCCTGTCGACCCTTTTTTCGCGGTGAAAAAGGCTGTTCAATTCAAGTGCAGTCAACAAAAGTGGTCTTCTTGAGCCTTTTTAATGTAAAATAAGTTGTGTTTCAGCTGCAAATGTATATTTCCATGGCCTGTGACGTAATGGATTATGTAACATGGGATTGTACATTTTTAAGGACTGCAAGATAAATATTTTTTACGTTCGTTGTTTAAAGTATGCTCTTCCCCTAATCACACCCTTTATTAGCTTCCCTCTCCATGAATATGAACACTAAATTCGTGAATGACCTGTACCACGTCCATCCCATGGTGTTATAGTACACCTTTGTGACATAAACAGGGAACAGCTTTATCTTGGCTGGTATGAAACGAAACAATTTGATTCTGTTGGAGAACAGACCGATTCTTGATTTGGTCAAGATCGATCTTGATTTAGGGGAGTTGTATTTATTTCATCCCCTTGTGGCTTGCTAAGTGTTAATATCGAGGGGTGGAATTCTACTAGAATCGGGAAACTCGAAGTGGAAATTACCCACGTGTTGTAATTCTTGATTAAACTGATATTTAAATTTTTTGGATATTATCGGTTCCGCTCAAACATTTTTTTAACATACAAAAAGTCCCGTAATCATTACTAAGCACGTCTTGGGGGCTCCTAAATTAATATTTAAATGTTTGTCGTTCATTAAGAACTTTTTTGTGCCATATTTTTTGTGCTATATTTTTTTGTGTCTTATTTTGTGTGTATGTGTATCTGTGTTTGTGTTTGTGTGTGTGTGTGTGTGTGTTTGTGTGTGTGTGTGTGTGTGTTGTATGGTCTTAGGCAAAGGCTACACCTACTGGACTCGATTTTCACCTGACCCGATCCAATCTGATCGAACAATCAAACCTCAACAATTCAAACACGTTTTGAAGTGGCTTGTATTTTTAGGTCTCCTTCAATCAAGCCTAAAATATAATCATAGGTTTGTAATGATGATCTATCTCTTTAGTACGAAAATGTATATTAACCTATTTTATGGGTCTAAATTTAATAATGAAGACTTTATAAGAAATGCATCACCCTGAAGTTGTGCAACAGCTATTAAAATTACAAAAAAAAAAAAATATTACCGTGACGTATAAAAGGTAGCTTCTCCATCCCTCGGCTCCTCCCCCGATGCATATCTGGAACGGCTGGGGCTAAAAAGCCCATCTTTGGGTGGGGGGGAATCCTTGAAACCTTACCAGAAAAATTTACTCTCAAACCTATTCAGCCCCCCTCTGACCAGACGCATCTCTGAGACAATTGGGGCTATGGGGCCCATCTTCATCTGGGAGAGTACTCCTTGTTACCTTACACTAAAAATTACTCCCCAAACCTCTTTATCTCACTTACCTCCCCAGATATATCTCTGGAAACTCTGGGGTTATAGGGCCCATCTTCGGGTGGAGGTTCGACTTAAGACAGTATTTGAAAAATTTCCTCCAACGCCCTTCATCTCCTTTCCCTCTCCAGACGTATATCTAAAATCACTTGGGCTATGAATCCTATCTTAAGGGTGGGAGTACCCCTTGAGACCTTATCCGAATACGCGTCTACGGGAATTTTCCCACACCTCTCCAGCTCCCCATAACCCTTTAGTCTCGGAACGGATGTAGCTTGGGGACCCATCTTAGTTTGAGGGGGTTACCTGTCATTATTAATGAAATCTTAAATTATCTCATAAATATCTTACAGAAGAGAATATATTCGTGTTTAAAAATGTTTTATATAATATTTATTATTGATACCTAATATTCATTAATAAGGTCAGCAACGTCACCTTCATTAAGTTGTATTCTTTATTTAAAAATGCAGTGTAACACTAATAAAGATGGCGTTAGAATCTCTATAGAAAGTTTTCATTTATTCATGGGGTGATTGTTTTAATTGAGGAATTTAACAAAAATAAAGGTGGTCTTGGAATATCTATGAAAACTTAGTTTATTTATAGTTTTAAATTTTGTTATTCATGTAGTGTTTAATTTGAAGATTTGAAAATGTCTTCATTCTTACCTTCTCGCTATCTTACAGGTAGAGAAAGTATTGTTATCGTAAAAAAAAATTGATTTTGATGAATCTTGACGTTTCACGATCCCCTAACCCCCCACCACCAACCCCCACCCCCAATCCAAAAAAGGTGGTTTTTGATTTTCCGTCTGTTTGTACCTACAAATTGAGCCTAAACTATTTTACCGATCGGGCTAAAAGTTGGTATCTAGGGTTTTCTAGGTTTGCCCTTAGGGGTCATTTGTAGCATCGGATGGTGTACCATAGACTCTAAACAACAACAAGGCGCTGACTTACCCAGTTTGCCCGCTGCCCGAGGCTCCATGCAAGATAGACACAAGTCGGACGTAACTTCGCGTGACCGAAACAAATCTAATACTAACTTGAAGAATGGGGCGCAAATCGGCGACGCCCGTAAAGTGGACTGACTGACGCAATGCGGATATCCACATCGTGAAGATTCCCGACCGGCCACGAACTTCCCCGAAGTTCGTTTTAGGCATGCGCAATGTGTTCCCTGGCGATCCTAAATGTTTTCCCCCCCAATGTTTCCCTTCTTTTCCCCCTCTGTGGCAGATTGTATTTATACGGGCATCTGAGCCTACTATCAACACAATTGGGCCTTAACCGTACTAGGAGTAGGAGAAGCTCCGGCTTCATTCGTATTATAATGTAAGATCTAATTTATTTTCTGGCAACTCTAACTTAGCTTTGTATTAATATTAATTATTCTAAATTCAGTTTTGACGTCATTTCAATTTATCTCAAAATATGGAGCATTGTAGTAAATTTAATGTGACCTCGTTGGTATCACAATGCGAATCGAGTCGTAATCCTTGCTGGATAATAATCGATTATTAACTTTTGAGAGATATCGATTTTCTTTCATCAATATAGAATGTTTGTTTTTTAACTCAATATTTCTGTGAGAAATATTTAAATGCATGTTCGCGGGAACATTGAGTTGGTTGAACTTAGGATTAAAACTTTCGTACCTTTGCTATAGACTCGTGACTATTTATTGTTATAAATTATTCGGAGTAAATTTGTGGATACCAATTTAGGGTATTTTTCTTATGTTTCGTTCAAGGAGGTTATTAAGTGTAAATACGCTTTGGTATTTAACTGTTAAGATATAAACCATATTATTGTAAGTTTTCTCTTGTAACGTATCTTAATCATCACAAACAAGCCTATAAAAGTTTTGTAACGCTAAAGTAGAGTAAATGATTATTTGTTTGTTATGAACTTTCTAAAATCTACTGATAATACTATAACATTTTTACGACGTTTTGGTGAAAAACATAAATATTATACAATTATATATATTACAGCTATATTTGATGTTCAATATTTAATCCTTTTAAATAAATTTGATATTCTATATTCTACAAATATCTTCTTGACGTGATTTATAATATAAGATTTACCCACCATACCCTAGGTATACGAGAGTATATTTAAGTAAGTTTTCTAATATGGTGAACATGAGGGCAGTATATATTCTTTACCTTCTCTTGAGATGGACTATCCATATGTTTTACTCTGCGACAGGTGGGAGTTGCGAGATCTGATGATTTGAATGTTGTCTTTAAACCTTGAAAGGACAGAACTCCTTGCATTCACTCCTGATGTCCCCCCTTTTTTGTATGTACCTTTCTTGTAGTTTGAGCCTCCCCCCCATTAGGACGGTTCAAAATCTGCGCCACCCTGCTTTGAGCCCTTTTAAGGTGATCCAGGGCACGTTGACATCTATCCTTATGGGAGGAGTCATCATAATTCTCTAATAATGGGTCTATGTTCCAAATGGCTAATATGGGGTGATTCAACTCTCTACCCAGAAAGATGGAAGCAGGAGAACAGCCAATCGAATCATGGAAAGCAGAATTGAAAGCTAAATTCAAAAAATCCAAGTCTTGATCCCACGCATTCTGCGTCTCACTGTGGTAAATAGTAAGAGCTATGACTAAGTTGCGGTTGCATCTTTCCACCTGGTTGGGTCCGGGGTGGTAGGGGCTAGTGGTCACATGTTTGATTCCCCAACCGAAACACATATTTTTGAAACAGCTAGATCGGAAACAAGGACCATTATCACTGACCACAACACGTGGTGCTCCAAATAATGCCCACACTCGTCTGCAGAGGGCGTTGACAGTAGTGGTAGCCTTCATATTGCGCAACGGGATCAGAACCACGAACTTGGAAAAGGCATCTACCAAAATAAGGATACACGAATTACCTAAAGTGGAACGGGTGATTGGCCCAATATAATCGATGAAGACCTTGTCCCAGGGACGTTGGGCCACATCGGCCGAATGGAGCCCAACTCTGGAATTTTGGGCGGGTTTAGCCTTTTGGCAGCTCTCACAATGGCTAACCCACTCCTTCACATCGTTATACAAACCGGGCCAGAAGAATTCCTTAGTAATTTTCCTAAAGGTTTTTAAAACTCCAAGATGGCCACCATATGCAGAATCATGAAAATATTTCAGCAACATTGATCGCACCGCCCCTGGCACAACCACTTTCCTGCACTTCCCTTTAGAATTCGTCACAACTAATAGCCCCTTGAATATAGCATATGACCCTATTTTCTCCCCTCTAGATATCCTGTCTTTTAAGTCTACACACCACGGATCGTTATTTTGGTGGTTCCCAATCGACGTAAAAGATTCAGGAATGGACTGAATAACACAGGAAGCAGGAGCTACCTCGAGAGAACCAATAGGAGAGTTATCTTCCGCCATGCGGGACAAAGCATCTGCCACAACGTTATGTCTCCCGGAAATGTGGTGGGTGGAGAACTTGAACCTAGATAGTCTCCAAACCCATCTCCCTATTTTCCCTAGCTGCTTGGGGTGACCCCACATCCACGCAAGAGCCTGGTTATCGGTGTAGAGCTCAAATTCTCGTTGCTCTAGGTAGTCGGCGAAACGCTCAACGCCTGTGACACAGGCGAGACATTCCTTTTCATAGGCGCTGTATCGCCTCTCGGCATCGGTGAGAGTTCGACTAGCAAAGGCTACCGGCCGGACTCCCTCCGATGACCTCTGAGACAACACAGCCCCCAGAGCCACAGACGAAGCATCAACATGAAGGAGAAATGGAGAAGAAAAATCGGGCATCCTTAGTACCTCGGGGGAGATAAGCTTTTCTTTCAATAGGTTAAAAGCCTGAGCCTGCTCCTCACCCCAACAAAAGGTGACACCTTTCCTCTTTAGAGCATTGAGCGGAGCGGTAATCTCTGAAAAGGCTGGGACAAATCTGGCGTAATAGGCACACATGCCAACAAAACGCATCACGCCCTTGAGATTTGAGGGGGGAGGGTAATTAATGATGGGGCTGATTCGCTCGGGATCTATAAGGAGGTTTCCCTCAGAAATAACATACCCCAGGTATTTGATGGAGGGTTTTGCCCAAGTAACCTTATCGGGATTTACGGTCAGGCCTGCTCGCCTTAATCGAGTCAACACTTCCTCTAAATGCACTAAATGATCCTCAAGCGAATTGCTATATACACATATGTCATCCAAGTAGTTAAATACATAATCGTATTTTATGTCAGACAACACATGGTCCAGTACGCGACTTAAGGCTTGTCCGCCTATACTACAGCCAAGGGGGACACGGTTAAATTCGTATTGTCTCCACGGAGTGACAAAAGCAGTAAACTTTTTTGAAGACTCTGTCAAGGCGCATTGCAAAAAGCTTGCGTTGAGATCAATCAGGCTAAATACACGAGCTCTACCAAGATGCTGAAAGGCTGATTCTACGCTAGGCATTGGGTATGGGTCAAACTGGATCTTTTTGTTGACTTTCCTATAATCGACGATAAGTCTGAAGCCTTCCCCTTTTTTGGGTATAATAAATGCAGGACTTGCATACGGTGAGTTCGAGGGGCGGATGACCCCTTTTGATTCTAAATCATTGATCAACTCCCGAAAAACCTTCATCTTGGGCGGAGCACATGAGTACGGACCTGATCTAATGGGAATGTTGTCACTCATTACGATTTCATAAGGCAGGACGTTACAACTACCTAACCTGGTAGTAATGACGTCTGAAAACTTAGATAGCAGACCCCTAATGGCTATTTTACCATCATCAAACAAACATAAACTATGAAAAATATGATTAGTATAAAACGGGATTTTAACCCTGGGCGAAAACCCAAAACTTAACTCCTTCCTAGCCAGGTCAATGACAGCACCAGTTCCCCACAGGAAGTCATTACCTAAGATTAAGTTGTAGGGTAATGATGGAACACAATACAAGTCCCTCTTCCAAGAAAACCCCTTTATTTTTATGGAAAGACTCACTTTCTCACTAACCTTAAGGAGGTTGCCATTGCCTAAGACAAAGGCCTTAACACCGACTTTCCCCACCAGTATCTTCCCAACATTATTTAAACTATTCAAAAAATCAACACTAATAAACGAAGCACTTGAACCAGTGTCAAGTAAGGCAGAGCCAGGCACGGATCTAATTGAGAATCCAACAACAGGGGAAAGGGGGATAGAAGATTTGGAAACTTCACGCGCGGCGGCCCCCTTATTACCACCACGCGTCACACGTTTCCCGAGGGGCACTCCCACTGAAGGTGCCCTAATTGACGGCAACGATAACATCGGACGTGGGTTAAATCAGAAGATCTCCTTGACCTATTCCCGCCTCTTTGCCTAGTAGTGGGACTAGAACCCACGTTCATAATAGGCCTGGTAATAGTCGCAAGTTGGGGGGGTCTTTCCTGTCTGAAGTTACGGGGTACCTGCGCGGGAAATTCATACAAATATTCCCTCTCGGCCAAAAGTGAACCCTCTATACTGGACGCCAACGAGTAAAGCTCGGAAACAGTAGTAGGCCTATAAGAAAATATGAAATGTCTCCTTGTCAAAGGGGACACATTTTCAAGGATAATATCCACTATGTCATTCTCAGGTACATTAATACCCAACACTTCAATCGCCTCAGAGATAGCCAAGATAAATAATCGAAAGGGTTCCTGAGGAAACTGAAAACGGCGAACGTTTTGCTTATACAGGGAGTCCTTATCTCTTTTAGACACTAGAGATTCTAATATGCGACTTTTCACCCTAGTCCAGGGAAGACCTAGCTGAATACACTCAGTGATTAAGTGTGCCAGAAATCCTGACGTCTTGCCAATACATAAGGTTAATAACTCTAAGTCCCCTACGAGTCTGAGTTTCCAAACTCTATGAACCTCTACCAAAAAGTTAAATAATTCCGGGGGCGATAACCCATCGCACACCGGCCAAAGTCTAACGCGCTCGCTAGCGACCTTACTTTGTGTTTTGGAGAGAGTACTAGAAATATATGGACTAGTGGTGGGGACAACGGGAGGAATTGGGAGTCCACTAACCCCCTCTATCACTACAGGCTCTAGTTTGTGCTGATCCCCATCCTCACAAGAAGGCTGGCTAACGTTATAAACAGTGTCCTTATTATTAGGGTCGCTGGACTTACAAATATTCTCGGACAGCAAGGACCGCAAAACAGCAACAGTTGCCTCGGGGGGGAATGGGATTTTCCTCGCCTTGAGCTCCTCACGCAGATCGGAGCCGCTGAGCAGGTAGATTTCAGACCGCGAGCTGATCGTGCTTCCAGAGGCAGAGTCCATGGCAGTCGTGTGATTCATGAAACAGAATTACAAAAAATTAGTTAAACAGAACACGCAAGATGCAATCACTCTGAGCGCAGAGTGGAGCAGATTTTGAACCGTCCTAATGGGGGGAGGCTCAAACTACAAGAAAGGTACATACAAAAAAGGGGGGACATCAGGAGTGAATGCAAGGAGTTCTGTCCTTTCAAGGTTTAAAGACAACATTCAAATCATCAGATCTCGCAACTCCCACCTGTCGCAGAGTAAAACATATGGATAGTCCATCTCAAGAGAAGGTAAAGAATATATACTGCCCCTCATGTTCACCATATTAGAAAACTTACTTAAATATACTCTCGTATACCTAGGGTATGGTGGGTAAATCTTATATTATAAATCACGTCAAGAAGATATTTGTAGAATATAGAATATCAAATTTATTTAAAAGGATTAAATATTGAACATCAAATATAGCTGTAATATATATAATTGTATAATATTTATGTTTTTCACCAAAACGTCGTAAAAATGTTATAGTATTATCAGTAGATTTTAGAAAGTTCATAACAAACAAATAATCATTTACTCTACTTTAGCGTTACAAAACTTTTATAGGCTTGTTTGTGATGATTAAGATACGTTACAAGAGAAAACTTACAATAATATGGTTTATATCTTAACAGTTAAATACCAAAGCGTATTTACACTTAATAACCTCCTTGAACGAAACATAAGAAAAATACCCTAAATTGGTATCCACAAATTTACTCCGAATAATTTATAACAATAAATAGTCACGAGTCTATAGCAAAGGTATATATGTACTTAGATATATTTATAACGTTAGCAAGTAAATGGTAGGTTAGGGATTGTTTATTCTTTGCTACTCCTGGGCCCAGGGCAAGTATTTTGAATGATATAAATATATGTACATTTTTTATTATGTGCCGGACATGTGTATTCCTAATCAAGATACATCCTCGTAGTAGTAACAAGTGCAAAACTAGTGGAATAGTGCACCGAGTGGCTAATGACTGGCTGATTCTGTGCTACCAGGCGGCCATTGAAACTACGAACTGCACCATGTGATAAATAGTCTAATCCTTTTTTCCTCGTATGAGAGCGAGAAAAAAAAATAATAATATATATAAATTTTTTTTTTGAACATTGGATAAGGATCCTAATTAAGTAGGGATGAGAACATTTAATTCTGTTTACTGCTTCTGTTTTTTTAGTGTGTGCAGCCCTGAGGAGTCCGGTTTTCTATGTCGTCTCCCTCCCCTTCTCTTTATCCCGTGCGCATGCCGCGAGAGAAGTGGCTTGGTGATGCAGACCTGATGTGGAAAAGATTGTGGTGGCGGTTAGCAGCCTTCTATCAGATGTGAACGGTCGAGCTACTATGGTGGGCAGCTGAACGACCTGGCATTGGGCATTGTGCCTAATCCCTTCGGCGATCGCAGCGAACACACACATCCGATCTACAAGGGTCCTGGAAGACAATCTGGCGCCAAGAAAGAAGTAGAAGGATGTGATGGCCTACTCCCTCCCCCTTCGCCCCTTCAAGGGGGGGAGATTTGTAGCATCGGATGGTGTACCATAGACTCTAAACAACAACAAGGCGCTGACTTACCCAGTTTGCCCGCTGCCCGAGGCTCCATGCAAGATAGACACAAGTCGGACGTAACTTCGCGTGACCGAAACAAATCTAATACTAACTTGAAGAATGGGGCGCAAATCGGCGACGCCCGTAAAGTGGACTGACTGACGCAATGCGGATATCCACATCGTGAAGATTCCCGACCGGCCACGAACTTCCCCGAAGTTCGTTTTAGGCATGCGCAATGTGTTCCCTGGCGATCCTAAATGTTTTCCCCCCCAATGTTTCCCTTCTTTTCCCCCTCTGTGGCAGATTGTATTTATACGGGCATCTGAGCCTACTATCAACACAATTGGGCCTTAACCGTACTAGGAGTAGGAGAAGCTCCGGCTTCATTCGTATTATAATGTAAGATCTAATTTATTTTCTGGCAACTCTAACTTAGCTTTGTATTAATATTAATTATTCTAAATTCAGTTTTGACGTCATTTCAATTTATCTCAAAATATGGAGCATTGTAGTAAATTTAATGTGACCTCGTTGGTATCACAATGCGAATCGAGTCGTAATCCTTGCTGGATAATAATCGATTATTAACTTTTGAGAGATATCGATTTTCTTTCATCAATATAGAATGTTTGTTTTTTAACTCAATATTTCTGTGAGAAATATTTAAATGCATGTTCGCGGGAACATTGAGTTGGTTGAACTTAGGATTAAAACTTTCGTACCTTTGCTATAGACTCGTGACTATTTATTGTTATAAATTATTCGGAGTAAATTTGTGGATACCAATTTAGGGTATTTTTCTTATGTTTCGTTCAAGGAGGTTATTAAGTGTAAATACGCTTTGGTATTTAACTGTTAAGATATAAACCATATTATTGTAAGTTTTCTCTTGTAACGTATCTTAATCATCACAAACAAGCCTATAAAAGTTTTGTAACGCTAAAGTAGAGTAAATGATTATTTGTTTGTTATGAACTTTCTAAAATCTACTGATAATACTATAACATTTTTACGACGTTTTGGTGAAAAACATAAATATTATACAATTATATATATTACAGCTATATTTGATGTTCAATATTTAATCCTTTTAAATAAATTTGATATTCTATATTCTACAAATATCTTCTTGACGTGATTTATAATATAAGATTTACCCACCATACCCTAGGTATACGAGAGTATATTTAAGTAAGTTTTCTAATATGGTGAACATGAGGGGCAGTATATATTCTTTACCTTCTCTTGAGATGGACTATCCATATGTTTTACTCTGCGACAGGTGGGAGTTGCGAGATCTGATGATTTGAATGTTGTCTTTAAACCTTGAAAGGACAGAACTCCTTGCATTCACTCCTGATGTCCCCCCTTTTTTGTATGTACCTTTCTTGTAGTTTGAGCCTCCCCCCCATTAGGACGGTTCACTTGGAATTGGATATCTAACACTAAAATTGAGGGTAGTTTACTTAAGGGCAAAAAAAGAAAAGGGCGATTTTCTTAAAATTGGCTCTAACGATTTTGTTTAAATATCATTTCTAGACATTTTTAAATATTACAAACAAAGTGGATCCTCTCAATATTTCGACAAAATGACTAAGAGCTCCAGTCTGATTCGTAAATTATCTTTTTTTGTAATATCTCCTAAACTATTTGAGATGTGAAATTACTTATCGTTACAAATATGTAGGTCTCTTTATAATACAAATATTTAAAAGAAGCATATTTTTATAAAACCAATAATTTTCAAGCTATGCGTAAATATATATATATATATGTTTTAACTTTTCGAACATAAAAGGCGTATTGCGACTGCAAAAGAAAATCCAACCTGAAATGTTGATGGATGTCGACGTCTCAAGATCCCCCAAACCTTATAAAGTGGTCTTTGCAATGACGTATGTCTGTGTGTCTGTTTAAACTTAAAATTAAGAGTAGTTTAAGAAAATGTGAAAAGAGAAAAAATAGATTTTCTCAAAATTGACTCAAACGATTTTGAATAGAATTCGTATCTAGATGTTGATTAAGATTATAAATTAACTGGCTATTTTCATTTTACCATGAAAATGAATTTTAGGGTACTTTACAAAAGCAGAAACCCGTATCACCACAACTATTTGAGATACTAAATAACTTATCATTGCAAAATTGTAATACTATTAAAAATAATAAACTTTTATATGAAATATATTTTTATAAATCCAACAGTTTCTGAGATATTGGCAAATATATTAATATAAGATTTAACGCAATAATTCTCCAATGCCATAGAGTAATTAAATATAAGTCTCTAAAAGTTTATGTTGTTTTTCTTTAAGCCACTTAGGAGAAATGTTTGTACAACAATGATCTAAATCCATTTTAGACTTAATAGTCATATATTTACATGTTTTTATTGGTCAAAATTTATAAATGAGGAATTTAATAACAATGTGATGGCTTTAAAATTTGCGACACCTAATAAAATTTCGAAAATTTTAACCAGAAGCCGAAATTTTAATACGAAGTGTTGACCCTTGTGGACCCAGCATTGATCTTTTTATCGGTCCAAACATACAAATGAGGACATTAATTCTTTAAAAACAAAAAAAAACAAAAATTTATAACTTGTTTTAAAAAAAGTGTTACATAATTATAGTACAATTTATGCTTGGGTTTGCTACTGTATATTATTTCGTTTCACATATATTACGAGTTTTGAGTAAATATCTCCATATTAAAACAATAGAGCGAGAAAGTCCATGCGTAGTTCCGTATCATTTATTTACTTTAGTATACAAATAAAAGCAGTTACACTCAGTTTTTCTGGCTATTGTGACAGACTTTTTTTTCTGATTTACTAAACAATTCATTGAATTATTAAATGTGTTTACCCATATACGTTATAAGCTTTCTATTATTAAATAAAGTTTCTTTAAAACTGAAATTTACGTTTCTTTTTAGTGTATTCATTTGAGAAAAATATTAATTTTCTTTGAACCCACGTACCCTTTCGCTTATTAGTTATTCTTAAACTTGAGTTATTAACACACAATAACGATAGTTCTAAATCATTCACTCACGAGCTCTCAGAGTAGGCGCAAAAGTCGGACTGGGTCAAGCCAGGGAGTCTGCTCGGGTCTGGTCAGGTCAGGTCAGGTCGGATGAAATACGAGGACAGTATAGGTGTATCAAAAAAAAAAACTTTTAGAAATTGAAATTTGATCACTTCAAAATGAAACGAAAATAAAAAAAAATCACATTAAATTTTTAATATCAAACAAAACGTTAAAATATTAGAGAGTAAATTTCGAAATACAGTTAACTCTCGATAACTCGAACTAAAGGGGCAGGGTCTGTCCGAGCTACGAAAAGTCAATCTTATTGAGGGGAAATAAAGTTGTGCCTAAGGAATGAAAACTAATATTTTATCAAAAGTAATATTATTCTTTAATGTGACGAGAAAAACAATACATAACAGATAAGACACATAGCCTACACAAACAACACAATTAGGTACTGGAATATGAAAGGTTGAGATTACAATAGTACTATAGTATTTGAAAGCTATAGACTATATTATATACTGTACAGTGTGCTTTATGTGCGGGGTGATATGGGAGGGGTAGTAGCACTGCGTTGCATGATCCGCCATCCCCCTGCAGAACACTACTTCTATAACATTTTTAGCCTGCCACAGCCAGAATGCATATAGAATTTTACTTCGGAAAAATTTGGTCCGAATTATACAAATATTGAAGTCCAAGTTATCGAGAGTTGACTGTACTAAACATATTATAAAGAAAAATACAAGCAATCAAAATGATGTACAAAATGTACCTACTAGCCTAATATTCATCAACTGAAATGCGTCTTTATTGAGATGAGCCCAATGTTATATTTTGTATTTTATTTTCCCAACTGAATGTACTATTCTCTCTTTCTACATAAATTTTATTTTATATTCAGATTTTTTTTTATTTCTCACTTCATTTTGTCCGAAAAACACCTCCAATATTTTTTTTATCCTACTCAAATTGTGAACGTTCATAAATGGATTGTTCAGTTTAGTTGCCATAAAACATGATAAAGCGCATTAAACGCAGTCGGTAACACATGTACTCTCTGCGTTATTTACGAGGGGCGCCTTCCATGACGCCTACTTAGCCAACCCTTACAGCACGGCAGAGTGGGCTTACCCGTACAATACATTATAAAGAATATAAATGTATGTATTGTTTAGAAGGGACAATTTATTTTTATTTTTATGCATAAAAGTGGATATTTTGGTTTGGTGCAACATTGGTTTTTAGAAAAGTAAAAGTTGCGACTGTTTAATATTTGCCTTTTTAAATAAGAATTATTTTCTATTAACGTTTTGGGTGACCTAGTGGTCTAGGGGTAAGGTGTAAGACTTCTATGCTGGCGGCCGGGGTTCAATCCTCGGTCCCGGCACAGATTTATCTGATTACCAAACCCTTCCTTCACCTCTGACAAGACATCTTGTGAATGTGGGGAATGCCAGGCCTCCACCGTGGTTCGGATTCCACGTTAAACTGTAGGTCCTTCATTTCATCTCACAATCACCCTACCATTACACATTAGCGTAAGTGCGTATAACCCGAATGGGTAGTAAGACGCGGTGCTAATAATAATAATATTAACGTTTGATCGTAGTTTGGTAACTAAAGTATCTAGCATCGGGCTATTTCAGAGCACTAATTAAAAACTAACTGGTGATCGCGTTGACAAGGAAGTCAGTTTCGTAGTGTCTGATTTGCCGTTGACTGGAAGGTTGGGGTTTAAATCCCGCCCCAGTGTTCTGGTGTGGATCTACCTATTGGTTTCTCACTCCCTCTTCACACAAATTCAAACAATCTTTATTTAAATTCTACCTTTAAATACTTCCTCTTTTATAATATTAGTGTAAAGGTGCAGAAAGTCACTTTATTTTTCCCATCTGCTCTCAATTCTAATGTGTAAGTAAGTTCTCTTAAACTACCCTCTTGATCACTACCTCTTAAATTGTATCGTTATTAATACGTTTGTTGAACATGTTAGTTAAAAACACAGTTATGGTTATTCGTGAAGTGTAACGCACTTTTAGCTAACTCTGAATCCTGCGTACAACTTCCTTAATTTTACACCATTGTAAGAATGGAATTTCAAACACGTCGGAACATGAACCAAAGTCTCTAAGAGGTAGTTGATCATCTTTTCAATAACAGCTCCACGTCCTTAACTATGGCAGAGCCTGCCCTTGCAACTGAGTCACAATCATGTGTCCATTTAATTTGTATTTCTACATTAATAGCAAATACCTTCTTCGGTACCCTAAATCCTCGCTCTCATGTTAAACTAGAACACCAATGATAGGAGATTGGAGTTTGAATCCCAGTCGGCTGTACTAAGAGTTCAAAAATGTTGTTCCACTCTCCTTTCACGCAAATGTGGGCACACTTCCAATAAATTTAGCATTGTTGATCACTTACTTAAAGCGTAATTAGTACATATGCACATTAATACATATATGAACAGATAGTAGGAGGCTGTACTAAAAATATAGCAAATTATTCCTATCACGGTGTTTGTTAGAGTATCTATTAATTGAAACCATTATATGCTATTCATCGCTTGTTTTTAAAGTTTAGCTTTAATTTTGAATTTGGCTATCTTTGAATCCAGGCCAGTATAATTTATGTTTTTATTTATCATCCAGTTAACTGAAATTGTTAGAATATTAAGTTGATGTTATTCAATAACCAAATTGAATTTCCATGTGGTAATGAATCTTTAAATCAGCTAACTCACATGAAATTATAACAGCAATGAAAAATAAAACAAAGTGCACATTTTGATTTCCATTTTAATCAACGGTTAGCAATTTACACATTCATTGCGTAAAAAGCATAAAGCACGGTACAATTGGTTTTCTAATTGTACTGTACATATCATTAGTGAATAAAACTCACAGTTTGCATGTAGATATTTTACTCTTATTTTTATAGTTTTCAAATTAATTTTGATTTCATCAAAACATGAAACAACACTTTTTCAAGGATAAAAATTATCTCGCCACGCTCCACGTCTTAGGGAGCGTCATTAACTTATGTGAGGCTTTGTTTAATGATTTTTGGCAACCTACCTTTCACTCCACGTAAGGGATATTAATATAAGTGAAATGTTATAGTTATTATATTTATTTTATCATAAATTGTTTACATTATATCCCACCATAAACATTGATAAGAAACCTTACATAAGACGGATTCTGACCCCTCCTCTCACCCTCTCCTCCTAAGAAAACATAACGAAATACTGAAACTCCCCATACTCCCAAAACCCTTACGTAATTTAAGGATGGACCTTACATATTCCCCTACATATTTACACTAACGAGGTAAGGAGATTTGGAGGTTTGAGGAAGGTAATGAAACATAATTTATGTCAAGGGAGAGTGAAAGAAAAATTTGTTTAAAAAAAAAACTCTTTTGGACAATCGACAGGAGTTTGAACCACGACCTTCGAATCATCTCGATAAATTAGACCCGATTAGACAGTCGTCTTTGTCCTCGTTTCCACCAATGGGATGTTGAAGGGCTGTACAATTCTGGTAAACAATGAAGTGATAACCCCTTCTCTTCGGAGGTCCGTTCGGAAGGAACGCAGTCGGTGACATGTAGAGAGTGTAATTTAATCAGAAGACAGACTTGACCACCATCAAGTCCAGCCTGATCTCATCGTCTGTCTACTCACGGATAAATGGGTAGAAGGATTCGTCATCACACTTATTTTACTCTAGTAACACATTTCATGGAAAGTAAATATGAAAGCTAAGTTTTGTAACTAAAAAGAAGGGAGCGGATTTTATGTATTTCAAATAAGCACTTAGAAGTAAGTTTGTATTTATGTAGAAGCAAACGTAAGCTTAAGTCTACCACTTTTAGGTTTTCGTAACAATACGAATATTGCTTACGAAAAATATTTAATCTGATTTTACATTTTTATCATGGCATTTGAATTGAGCCTTTTACATGTATTTAAAAATATCTGTTAAAATTAATTGCTGCTTGTGATATCCATTCATTTACTGTTGAGATTAGTTTTTGTAAAAAATTAAAAATGGCCTAAACATTTCACTTAATCACTCTTTTATTTATTGTGACCAACAAATATTTTGCCATAAGATATTTTAAGTACAGGCGTAAGTTAGGAGATACTTCTCTTTCATATTATAGTGTAATATTTGATAAAAATACACATTGACTGGGAGTTACGAGTATATATCTAAAATATAATTGTCATCCCCAAACTGTTATACTGATTTAATTTATTCATCCTGTTCGCTTTTGTTAACTATATTAAGACGCTGGCGTCCAATTTAGGAAATAATCTCTTCAATACACTAAACAAAGAGGTATAGGTGAAATTTACTGATGCCATATATAACTTGATCACCAGCTTGGCATTGTCAGTTGCAAGTGGTGCAATCTCCAGGGTTTGGTAACAGCATGTAGATGACTCCTCCTTGTACATTAATCCTTGAACTCCAGTATTTCAACTGTATTTAAATGCCCCCAGGCAGGAAGAGGGAGAAACACCTTGTTTTACAATGTCAGTCATATAGAAGGACGGGGAAAAGGGGTAGATGCTCCAAACGTGAACTTGGTCAGCTTTAAGTCATTAGATTGTTAATCATTGTACAGGATGGAGGGACGTACCCGTAGCATCGCGCATTTTAATTGTCTTCGGTTTATTCACCTCCTATCCGTCCTGTTGCGGATGGCCATTCTTTTTGGGGAGAAGTTCGCTGAAGGGATAAAACGAGTATACATGCCTTTAATTTGCATCCACACAAAATATGCAACACTAATATGGATTTAAGGATTGAATACGCTATGAAATAAGATCATCTTCATTGTAAATCTTTCACTCTAAACGCCTTAACATATTTAAATAAATACAATAAAGGGTTTGTGTATCTGTCTGTCATTCAGTTGCGCGATGTACATCACACAAAAAGTGTGAAATTTAAAAATGAGTACCCCCTGGAAAGAACATATGCACCTAGAGGCCAGAATATTAGAATTAGAACTTAATTTTTTAAATTAATTAAAAACTGGGCTGCAAGGAATAATGAATAGTTTTTTTTTGTGTTTGAAGAAAAGAAAGACCTTAATGTGCAAAATATTTTTAAAATGTGCTATTATCTCCCATGCAACATGTACAGATTGTACCTTAAAATGGTGTAGCCTCACCTCACCTTAAATAACAGTTATAGTGAATGAGAGTTAATCACTATTTTAAAATGTATAGTAATTAAAATTTAATCTGAAACAAATATGTAAAAAGCTACGATCATTTTAAAACTATTTTTAGAACTAAAACTACAAAGAAAATAATCATTTATTTTTAATCAATGGGGAGATTGAATTAATTTTTATTCGTGGGGTAAACGTGTCTCTTATAAACACAGGCCTGGTTCAGAACATTATTTTCAAACTGCTGTAAAGGGGTAGCCCATTAGTGCACAGCGTCCAAGCAGGAGTGTACTACAAACAATTTATTTGCTTATATAAATCCTTCGTACCCCTCGAAGGCTAAAACAATGTCTCCTGTACTTGTGTTCGACCAAGCTAACTACTTAACCACGACACAATACTTATGAACTAGGATTGAGAGGTTTTGGTCACACACAGCTTTGAAAGCCCGGAGATGTATCTTTCAATACGTTAATTGGATGTATTTTCTCCATACACTCATATCACGTAAATACCAGTGCATTTTAAATAAACTGTACGACATTGTCGTAAAACATACGTACTTGCACATCTTTTTTTAATCATTAGCACTGCGTCTTACTACTTGGACAAGCTATATGCATATGTATTAATTACTTTAGTGAGTTAGAGATGAGTAAGGTTGAATTTAGAATAAGTATATCCGTATTTACGTGGAGGTAGAGTGGAAAACCATTTTGGAACACCCCCCCCCCTCAGTGCACCCGACCGGTATTCGACCACCTTTCTTCCAGTCATAGGCAGAATAGTCTAACACAATAGTGATGCTGTAGACCATGTGGCCATTGAAGTAGGTCTTTCACATATATTTTGTGACAACAGTTTCAATAATCACTCATCAATAAACTACTTACAAGTGGATTATTTTAGAAAAACAAATAAAAAACATATATTTCTATTTGTTAAGTAAAAACACTTCCCAAATACCTGTTTTAAACAAACATTTTATAGCCACTAACGAAAAATTTCAAATTATCAAAAATTGGTCATCATTAAAATTAACCTTAAACAATATTTCTCCCAAAAAACAAGTATCTAGTGCTATTTGTCACGTCAAACATTCCCAGATATATATTTTTTTACAAACCACTCTAGCAGTTTTCAAAAACTTCCAAATTTTTAAAAATCGCTCATCAGTACACTACCCTAATTGGGGAAGAATACGAATAAAAATTAATGCCCTAAGGAATGACCAGTTAAAACCTAAATTTCAAGATTGAACAAAAATCCATCAAACAGTTAAAGTAATATCCCCAAAGAGAGACAAACAAACAGACAGACAGACATACGTGGGTGGGGAGATAAACTTTTATGAGGCTTGCGTCCACTTAAAATTTCATTATTCATCATAATCTCATGTTGACCTTTTTAATTATTTCAACACCTCTATATAAGCAAGTATAAAACCTAAAGAACCTAATCCATATGTTATAGATTTTAGGCTATGTATAGCGAGTATTAACCTTAAATCAAATCAATATTATTAAAAATCCATGTATAAAAATAACTCCTTTATATAATTGATCCAAGGACTCAGGACTCTTGGCTTATCACGTCATTGTTCAACTACACTCTAGATGTGATTTTGTTTTTATTGGAATAAATTCGTGTAAACACCTATCATTCGTTACCAGCAGTTATTTCAAACAATAATAAACTATTAAGATTACATTGCATTACAATCAATACCAATCTAACACTGTTTTTTAAAAATTTCACTCACCGATTTCAGTTTTGAGTATGAAATTGTTTGAATAAATAAAAGAGAAAACTATATAGCATGTCATGATAACGGTCCTTCTTTCTTCAAAGTGTTTTCTTACCACGTCACTGGGTCTGCCACGAGAGTGAGTCTCGAGATAGGCCTAAATAGGACATCCCACAAGACATTGAAGGCTTTCCCTCGGAGCAATCGTGCGCACTCTCAAGGAGACTTACTACATCCCTCGCTTCGCATCCTCCATGTAAACGATTTTAAAGGCAGGACCAAGTCGCTAAGTGAACGATGTATTTTGTGGGAAGCACCCTCAAGGCGTATCTTCTGTATGTTAGAAAGGAGAGTTTCTCCTTGCGTTTCGTGGGAGTCCCCACGACATTCAAGACAACTTCAACCCGCCACCCCTACCCCTTACCAACCCGTCCTCCTACTTCCTTGCCACATAAAGCTTTTGGTGGAAAAAGGTTTAGGATACAACCCATGGCATGCCTCTCTCATTTTCTTTCTCTTTCCCCAGCCTTCCTTTTACAAGGTATTTATCTTCCCATCTTCTTTGCCCTATGGCCTTACTACGTCTTGTCCAAGCTACGTTTTTATTTTTATTATATCATTATGTTGTGTATTCGAGTAAGGTTTTATTTGAAACTATTTTGCTTTAAGAACCAACCTTTCGGTAGAAATAAGTTTAACTTTTCTTAAAATATTTTCATTCTTTATCCCTATCAAAAAATTAGATGGGCTTCACTAACATACTGTAACATATAATAAAACTATAAGCCTACATATGTTGTCACGTTGACCAAGATGTCAGTATTGTATTGTTTAAATAGCTGGTGACAAGTATGTCTTAGTTCATATCTCATCCGGGTGTACCTAGGTGAATTATCCTTAAATATATTTCCCCTTTCCTTCTACGCAAATTAAAGTACACTTACTAAAAGTTCTACTTTGTTCACCCTTACCAATTTAGTGATTTAGTTATTTAGTTAGCGTATAGCCCGAACGGGTAGTAAGCCGTAGTGCTATAAATAAGTTATTTAACTATCCAATAGGCCGGCTGACTAGTAATACGTGATACACTCACATACACATTATGTATGTATGTATGTATGTATGTATGTATTTTATATATGTATGTATGTATTTATATATGTATGTAAGTATTTATTATATATGTATATATATGCATGTATATATGTATGATATATGTATGTATGTACTATATATCAACATCATCATTATATCTTCCATCGGAGGATTGGGAGGCAACTGTGCTTTATGCATCTCTGCTTAAAGCTTTGTCTTTAATTATCTATAACAATTATTTTCAAACCCAACGTCTTTTATCAGCTGTTACATATAATGTAATCCCAGCTGTCCTTTTGTTTCTTAACCCTCTTGGTTAATCATTCTAATAAGCTCATTGTAACATAGTATGGGCCTTATTCAGATAGCTATGCATTGTTTTATAGTCTTATGAATAATTATTCTTTCATTTATTCTAGTATACAGCTCATTATTTGTAACTTTATCAGTCCATAATAATTTTCTACAATATTCAACATATGTATACATATATACTACAATATATACATATAGAGGCTTATATTAAAGGTAGTTTAAGATGTCTCAGTCTTGAAATACCGTAGTTCTTGTCTACGTCCTAAAGGATTTTAAACAATACCAAAATTAAAAATAAAATATATAAACCTTGGTAGTATATTTTTCTACAGTCCAAACTTAATTTTAAATTTTAAATTTAAAGTATTATTAACCACATTAATGTGTCTATAAAATGGACAGTTAACTCTCAATTTAAAAACAAACAACCTCTTTTGTCTAAATTTACTTTTAATAAAACGTTCAGTACTGCGCTCCCATTGAACAACGTCTGCCTGCTTTGATGAATAATTCATCAATGATGACGATGAACATTCAGGGAGTTTATCACTCCAGATGAACACTATAATACCACATAATCAACGTGGGAGATAATAACGTATGTAAATGAATAGCCAATGACGTTTTTTTAAATGTTGTTAATTCTGATAAACACGCGCAAATTATGGTTTGTTTTATCTCTTCTTTTTTTTTTTTTTTACTCGAGTAAATATTGTGTGAAAAGCAATCGTGCATCAAACCAGTTATTTTAGGTTAAAAGAGTGATATAATGCTCCTGTGTTGTCTAAATCCCTCAACAGGCCAAGCAATTTAACCTAACAAATTAAAATACAGCATGTTTTCCGTAAAAAGAAATCTACGTTCCTGAATCCATAAAAGGAATTAATACAGGATTAGGGGTAATCTGGTTCTATTTTAATCAATAAAAAAAATGTATAAAATTCACGCATCTGTTTGTTCTAATACCCAGGCATTAAACTACTTGCATCAAGTGGAGATGTAAAGCTGCACTCTTAGTTTTGATATGGTGCAAGTGAAACCATGGCTTTTTTTTAAATTGTGCATATAAATTGTTCTCAAGTTGTATATTTGTACAAAAATTTAGTAAATATTTTAACTGCCGCTAGACCCCGTTTGATAGCCGCTTGGTCTAAGGTTCCACTCTTGCAGTAGACTAAACTGCCGATGACTGGAAGATCGATGTTTAAATATCAGTCGGGTGTACTGAAATAATATTTTACCAAATGGTCTTCCACTTTCCCTACACAAAATTCAGGTATACTTCCTATATATATAACCTTCTTCATCCCTAAAATCATTAGCATAATTAGTACATAATAAGATAACCCGAACGGGTAGTAAGATGAAGTACTAAAAAAAAAATCCGTCGTTAGGTTTTCCTACACACCATGTAATTTTGACAGACAAGAAAGTTGACTCAGGCGATTTTTCACCTGAGTATGACAGCTAATTAACTAAATTAAATTTACACATAAGAATCGGAGTCGAACGTTCTGACCGTTCGCCTAGACCTTCACGATCACTGTTATTTTTGATTGAAAGCTTCTTCGACCAATATCTATCTCCCTCCTTCCCTTCCCCCATCACTCCCTCGATTGTGTGTTCTGGTGTCAAACCTGACACAGATGTGAAGAAGTTCAATCTCTCACCCCCTCCTATCTCTCAATATTTTAATCGACACACCCCTTCACATCCCTGCTAACCTTGTACTCTTCCCCTTCAAACCACCAACCTTCCCCCTCCTCCCCAACTTTATGAATCCACACCCGGTGTTCGTTTTCTCATTGTCTTGGGAGGATCTACTGGATTAAGTTGAAGAGACAACGCGTCGCAGAATATTACTTTGCTTGCCACATTTCTTGAGTGCTTAGCATTTTATTAACTTTCACAAGAAGAAAAGGGGGGATTGATGGGGGTGTTGTATGAGGGACTTTTCAAATATATAAATAAAGCTCTGCGTCTTAATAAACTTTTCAAACAATCTACTTATTCCGTTAATTTTATGTTATTTTAAAACGAACACTATCTAAAAATTAAATTAAAAGTAATACGAAACATTGTTTTTTAAATATTAAAATAACTTTTCCTATTTTTCACACGCTTTGGTGGACGCATGGTATAAGGTGATACTCTGGCAGTAGACTAGACTGCCGATGACCAGGTGATAGAAGTTTGAACTTCAGTCGGGTGTACTGAAGATGTTTTTTCCAAAATAGTTTTCCACTCTCCTTCTACGAAAATATGGGTACCCTTCCTCTAATATAATCTTTCTCATAGCTAGCCCATTAGTGTAATTAGTACTTAAGCATATAACCCGGACGGGTAGTAGGACGTGGTGCTAGAAAGAAAACATTTCCCCCCCTATGTGTTTAGGAACTAGTTAGGGCTACACGCTGATGGAATATGGATGAGTAAGGTAAAATTTAAAGTAGCTTTACCTGAATTTAGATGAAGAAAGCATATGAAATTATTTAGAGAAAACAATCCTCACTAAACTAGACCGAGTTTCTAGCTCCGGCTTCTACATCACCAGCAAACATGATCGAATGATCTCGACGTTTATCCAACGTAACCATCGATGTGAGTATTACATAAATAAAAGATTTTGTTGAAAAAAGTGATTAAACTTTTCTCAATTGTAAAGTAAATTTAAAATTAAAATTATTGGACAAGAAAATTGTATTAGTATATTTAGTATAACTTGTAAACAACGCCATTTAAAAAAAATTGATGAATGAATATCATACCACATGGCACTGATGCGAGTAATATTTAAATAAGGTAATTAATCGACAGCTTTTATCACAATTTTATTTCAAAAGATCTACCCAAACATAAGTGCCCAAACAAAGTGAGCTCAAGTATCTGTAAGAGGACAAACCCAAACCATACAAATATTATTTTAAGATATCCCACAAATATATACTACATAAAATATATTTTAATTTCAAAACAAGATAAATATTAATTTAGGCGGTGCAAAGTATTAACATGTTCATACAGGGATTAAAACCTTAAATTATAATTTATAATAATGAAATGGTGAAGTTAGTTCATTTTCAATTAAGTACACAAAATAAATTAGTTTTAAGAACAAAGTAAATTGTTAGAAAAATATAATTATTCATTTAATATAGGCCTATTTGCCTTTTCTCCTAAAGCCCCTTTCATTATCTCTGTCACTTATACTAAGTCGTTAGTAAACCTTTTTATTAATGTTATCGTTAGAAAAACTGGAGTGAAGCTATATTCTTGATATTCTTTAAATTGAAAAATGACACCTGGACACGGGAATCAAACCTGGGACATTTAACTTAGTACGCCAATGCTCTAACCACTGAGCTATCCATGACTCTGTGATGGACTTGCGGAAATCTTCAGCTACATAATTATGTATGATCAATTATATCACAAGCCATCAGATAACTCAGCCACCTCCACCTCGGGATGACTTTATGCTGCCAATAGTACAATGACAACCTGTACGAATGCGCGGATCATGATGGATTAAATAGCAAAGCTATTATACTTTTAATTACAGACTTTACCTTATACAATAAATGAAGAATAACTCTGAGCACGAGATGATTCCTGGATATCTCACTGGTTGGAATATTGGCGTACTATACCAAATGTCCTGGGTTTGATTATCGTGTCCGAGTTTCATTTTTAAATTTAAATGATATGATATTTATATGTTGCTATAACTGAAATTAACAAATACAATAGCTTAACTATTCAATCCATTATATCCATAATGTTGCGAGATGTTTCAAAGGCTGGTATCGGTAAAGGTAGGCTGAAGAGGTTTGCTGGAGAAGTAAAGGGGTAGTCATTCACGTGCCTGCGCCCACCCACGTGATCTTCAGTGGATTGATGAGAGTAGACTTCACCGACGTAATCACAGCGATACCGGTCTGGCGGTGCACTGATTGCAAGTCTTTATTCACTGAAACAGCTCTACTCTACCCAGCCGGGGAATCAGGATGGAGGAGGGGGTATTGGCTGACTGTTCCATTTGGTGATACTAGAATGGATCGAACTTCGGCCGATACCCAGTAGAAGAAAGCTTTTAGTTTCTTTTATTGGTCCCCTACTCGAGCACTTTGCACATTCACTGGTTGGACTAAAACCTGCGATGAATTAGGCTACTGGCACTGGTGGACATGCGGACAAAGGCGTCAATCTAATTTTGTCTGGTTCACTCATAATGGGGGATACTGGGATATGATTTCCGGCTTGCTGGTCTAAGTTTCTTTATGGATTTTGTTTTCCATTTCCCTTTATGTCAATGCGGGTACACCTACTCCAAAATCATGCCTTTCTCGTCCCTATCCACATTGGTATAAAATATTTGGATGCTAGTAATAAGAAGCGGATCACTTAAAAAAGGGGTTATTTCAATTTCACTATGCGGTAAATCAGGTAGATTATTGTTATGTAGTGAAAATGGTTCGAATTACGGTGGAGTTAAAGTTTCTCAATCTTCGAATAGTTTTGAAGGTAGTAGTGATGCCTGAGTGGTACGTAGTCCCCTTAAGTTTGGTACCAGCCACTGATATCCCTATTTACTGTCTTAAGAGGCTAAGTAAACATAATTATATATAATTCTATTAATGTTACTACTCTTCAAACTCAATAGCTCACTCAATCTCTCTTAGAGGGAACAAAAGATTCACTTTACACCCAATATTTCACGAGTACTTCCATTGTTACTTACCTCCTTTGCTTCTGAATATTAGTTTTTCCTTCCAAATTGATAGACCACACAATAGCGCCTTTTTTTTCTCCATCTTCTTCTCACAATTCACACGAGATTGAAGTTGAAGAAGCAAATGAGATCTCGGTCGGCAACCGAGCCAATCTCAGTTCCCCCCCCCCCCCCCCAAACTCTCTCACTCCCTCAAATACTTTATTCGAATGTCGAGTGTGGTATCTATTCATCCTTCACCCCGTATCCACCTTATTTTTTTTTTCCTCGATACGAGAACCTAGCACGGGTAAAGGATGCCGGAAAAATGTGCAGCCATTAAAAAGTCTATGGTTAGACCATCTCGGGCTGTCAGTCACATCTCTTTCTTGCCTGTTCCGTGCGTACAGGGATTTCATCTCTGTCTAGTTAGGAACGATCAGATGTGGGTATTTGAATAGCTAAAAAATATATATATAATATATAATATAATATATATATATATGTATAATAACCGTATATATATGTATAATAACTGTATATATACATACATGCATGTTTTATATGCATATCTATATGTATAGTATGTATATAACCATATTACAAATGTATACATGTATGTATCTGTATGTTTTTGAACGTAATTACATTTCTTTATTTTTATTATTACTTTACGTTTACTTTTATATAACATTTGAAATATTCTTTTCTGTGTGTGGGTTGGAACTTATTTGTTATTATTATTGTTATTATTCATTATTATTACTATTATTATTATTATCATCATTATAATCACTTGGTGTTATAGGTGGATTAACTCAATGGTAATTAGCTAAGTCATGATTTTTTAATAATTATTGACAATTAAATCTGGTAATTAATAAACATAGCGGTTGAAAGCGAATTTTCTGATTTTGACTAAACTCAGATTTACATATTTGTTCTATTCTCTCATCATCATTAGGTCATCAATCTTATGATTGGCTTGTTGCATCTCTTCACTTATCATAAACATCTGCAATTGGTCTAAAAGTGAGTGTTATTCTCTCCTTGAACATAGTTGAAATAGAAATAAATCTCGGGTTTCAAGTTCCCGCTGGGAGGTTATTTTGACTGTTTCATTTTTTCGTGTTCTCTACACGCTGTTGTAGGTGCATTTTATTTAAGATATTTTACTCTCATCCCTTTCCTTATATTGAGTTTATTCCCCTTTACCTCTTACTACCTGCCCCAGCTATACGAATTTAACTAGCTAAGTGGGGTCAGGCATAAGAAAAGTAGAATTTATAGGAAATGTACCCCTATTTTCGTGAAGGGACAGTGGGTAATTTAAAAAATATATATTTAATTAAATTCATTACTGTTTGAACAAAAATAAATTGAACTAAAACAAAAATAAAACTCTGATCCTGTTCACCAATTCATCTTGCATATATATAGGCACCATATATATTTGTATATACATATTCCCCAAATATGCATGGGGCATATATACACATATACAGGTCACATATATATTGGGCATATATATGCGGCATACATATATGAATTACACATATATATGGGGCATATTTACAAACAGGCCAAACACATATAGGGTATATACATATGTACAGTCTATATGTATGGGGCATACATACATATATAGATGCCACATATATATGGGGCATATATACATATGTACAGGCCACATATATATAGGGCGTGAATACATATATATATACACAAGTCACATATATAGGGGACATATATACATATATTTGAAGCCCATATATCTATATATATATATATGTCCCATACATATGTGGATATGATATATGATCTAATAATATACACATATATTGTATAGGATCTCCTTTATAAGGGGTTAAAGTCGCCAACTGACACACTGACGACACAGACGACGCAGTTCCTCTTCTTTCTTTCAGGTATCATGGGCTCAGTGGAAGGCGATAGCCGTGTTACGTGTGGCTTGTAACAAGATGTGCCCAGGATACGGAATGAAAATAGGACAATAAAAAGTTATTTGCATGCCCAAAGTTTTTTAAAGGGTGGTGAGGGGTGTTGAGGAGAGGCGTGGGAAGGGGAAGGTCTCTTCTTCGGATTTTTCTTTCGAGTTAGAAATGTTCCCAAACGAACGTGATGTTGTTAACATTATAATCATGGTAGATCCTGGTGGAATGTTGAAACAAAATACGTGTGGCAATAGGATAGAGAAAATGTGTAGAGAAGGAATTGAGAAATATATGTACAAAGGAAAGGCCAAGTGAAACTCAATCTATTAATAGAAAAACGATCAAGAATAAATAAAGAGTAATTTTCGACTTCCATTTCCAATAGAAATAAAAACCTGATTGCTATATTTTCATCTTATTTTTTAAATAGTACGTTTAATTGTTATTTTTATTACTGTGACGTTTTAATTACAAATCTAGAGGAACAGAATTGTATTTATAGGTAGATAATTCGATTACATATCTAGAGGACAATGATTTGATTGTCTTTAGGGAACTTAGCCATAAATAAAGGAGTCCAACTAGGTAATGTAATTACATATTTAGAGTGATAGGACTATATTCTCTGGTAAGAAATTTGTCAAAATATCTAATCTAGAGGACTACGACTGGATTCTCTGGTATGGAATTTGACCAAATATCTAAAGGACCTAAACTGGAATCTTTGATAGGGAATTTGTCTATAGATCTAAAGGACTGAAACTGTATTCTCTGGCACGGAATCTGACGAAAAATATAAAGGATAGGAACCAGATTCTTTGGCAAGGAATTTAACAAAAGACATAGAGGACAGAGATTGGATTATCTATTAAGAAAATTTGACTAGAGATCTAGAGCAGTGATTCTTAACCGGGGGACCATGAAAGTTTTTTGGGGAGCTTGGAAAAAATAATTTAAAATATGATTTGCTTATTACTTAAGTAAATTATCTTAAATTTTATATTTTGGAAGAAATAATTCGATGATCGTAAGCATGTAAGTACAGTAGAATTTTGATTTTCCGTGATAATTAAGAGGGGTGGAAATACGGATAATAGAAATCAATGATAGTACAACTAAACTTCATCTATTTACCATCGTCATTCAAAATTGTCTGCCCTTTGTTTCTTTTTATTTATGTGAAAAGGAATTTCTCGAAATGGTAAATATTAAATAAAGCAGCGAAATCTACTCCGAATCAACTCCTGCATGTGAGTAGCATTTAGTAATAGTCTACAATTGAAACAAGAATAGAAAAATTAGTGGAAAGTGTTCAAAAACAGAGTTCCCATTTAATACATTTAGGTAAGTTAATTTATTTGTTTATTTATTTGTCATTATAATCAATATGTAACGCTACTTTTTTAGAATAAATTTTAATGATTAATATGATAGTAAAAGCTAGGGGACCGTGAAAATATTTTAGGATATTTAGGGGGTCACGAGTAATAAAAGGTTGAAAACCACTGATCTAGGGGACCATGATTCCCAGGTAGAGAATTTGACTATAACTCTAGAAGACTGTTATTTAATTTCCAGGTAGAGTATTTTACTACAGCTGTTATAAAGAACCGTAATTTTATTCCCATACAGGAAATTTTAAGATAAATCTAGGGGACCAGAACCTTGATTCTCAGGCAGAGAATTTGACTATAGATCTAGAGTAAAGTGATTAGATTCACACTAATTGAAAACAGGCACAAATTTAGAGGACAAAGATTTTATTTCTAAGTAGTACCTTAATTCATTTCACTAATATTCAAATGATTTCAAAATATATAATAATACAATTAAGAGTATAAAAACTTCTAGTTATATTTTTTAAATCATACAAAGTTTTATTTAACGAAATATATAAAATAATTTGAGACCTCATGAAACAAAATATATCTTACATTTCAAATTGCGGGTCTATTCCCAGGATAAATTAATATATCATTATGAGTCAAATGATTTAAATGCAGCTATAGGCCATCTATCCGAATTAAACTTTAATACAATTCATAATATTTTATTTATAGCTTTAAATAGTTGAATGTTTTATTTTTGGGTGGGAGACGTATCCCCTTTTTTTCCCCGGCAGCTCCATCAAATTTGCAGCACTATAAATCCCCGTTCGGCTCTGTTACGGAGACCTAAACCATTTCATTGTACACTTCAAGCTTTTATTGTAGTAAATCAACCTGTCCCACAGAGCCATCACAAACATTACGTCGAATATTAGGATTTTGTGTGTGTGTGTGTGTATGTGTATATGTGTACAATGTCAGTGCAATAAAAATTCATACGAAATACTTTACTAAAAGAGAGTGATAAATTGCTATATGTTGTGTTTATAAAAGACAGCTACATTTATTTTATTTTAGTTGAAATTCTAGAATCTGACTAAGTTTATAATTTCTTATGAAAATCTACTCTCATTTGAGTTTTATATTATCTAAAATCGGTTCTTTAGTAAATAGCCTATTGATCTCTAGATGTGTTTTAATGTAATGCATTCTACAGCACATTCAAGCTGTCCCAAAATTGCATTAAATATACAAGATGATGAGGACGAATTTTAAGTAAACTCACTAGCATTGACCTAATCAGCCGAGTAGCTAATCATTATCACTGAAATAAAACTATCACTGTTCTCTTTGTTCAAATTCAGGAGTTTTAACCCCACTTACACTGACCCCGCTGATCTTATTGGCAAATTACTACCAAATTAAAAATATGTTAACCTAAACTGATTTAGTTACGAAGAAAATTAAGAATATATAAACCTGGAACAGAAAGTAATTCATGTATAAATAATATATATTTAAGAAACTTAAGGGTTATACAAGAAAAGGCTGTAAAAATAGCCAAGGATATAAAAAGAGATGTAACTTGTAATATAAAAACAAGACAGCCATCATTCCGTAAATGGCTTCAGTTTACGAGTCATGGTTTTTGGAATATACGAGTGAACATTATTATATTTTGTCATACTTTTTTGTTATTGTGTGAATAAATATGAAGACAGTGAGTGTGGTATACTTTCATGTCTAACTATTAAAATGAATTATATAAAGAAGTAGTCCCAAGGTACCTTCCTTTCCCCTATATATTTCAGAATTGCGTCCCTTACCGTCTGCGCTAGGTTTACACGAACGGTCTCCGTATCAAATATTCAATAGAAAAAGGAGAAGTTGGTCTGAGTGTAAGGGTAGAGCGTGGAAACGCTTGTATTGCATTGTAGCGCGTGTTGCAGCCCTGCCCACGTGATCGCGGCGTGTGGTTCGTCACCGCAGCAACCCTGACCACCTGACGCGCGCTTTCGGGATTAAAGTTTGGTTTACATGAAACATTTTTCTCTCTACTCCACTCTCTCTCTATTTATTAATCTTACTTTCTCTTACTTCTCTTTTGATGCTTTAAAAGGATTGTCTGGCTGTGGTTGCCTCATGTAAGGGAGGCCAAGTGCAGTTCTAATATATATATATATGTAAATATATATATATATGTAAATATATATATGCATGTAAGTATATGTATATATACATATATACATGAATAGCATAAACACACGTATATACACATTTATAGCCTATGTACATGTATGTATGTATATGTATACATGTATATAGGCTATACATGTGTATATACGTGTGTACAAACATGTAAATAGTCTATGTATGTATGAATACAAGTACATGTGTATACATATATATGTATATATATGTATGTATGAATACAAGTACATGTGTATACATATATATGTATATATACATATATATGTAATATGTGCATGTGCATTTACACATAATATATGCATGTATATATACATATATAAGTGTGAGTGATCTTCCTTTTACTTGTGTATTCTAATCCCTTATAATAATGTTGAGTTTCTAGTTTTCATTGTTGATATCTTATATTAAATTGTTTTTTTTTTAAGTCATATGTGAATACAGGTATGTGTTTATAAATTGAACTTTGGATTCTACAGTAATATTAGTGTTGAAAACCCAACCATAAAATAGCTTGTTACAATTATTCATTACATAAACATATACACATTTGTTTTGGATAAAGAATTTACTTACTATGTTTGAGCAAAAAACTTAAAAAACTACTTAACCTGAGACAACCCCACATTTGTGTTATTTTATCTGGAACCATACTAACGTGCAAATATATTTTACAAAATTCATAGACTTATAAATGTTGATTGGAAGGGACAAAGTATAAGAATAATTTACAAGTTTAACAACCAGCTTATTAATATTCAAAACAGTCAGTAGGAAGTACCGTACATAGAATTATAGATATAATTTATTCAAACCATCCATTGTTAGACCATGAGAATATAAATGGTTACAATAATATAAATAGCTCGACAAAGGAGCATCAGGAGTGAAGCACCCAGGTACACCCTATATCCCACACATATAGGACATAGGTGTAAATAAGAAAGCTTGTAACTCGTTAAAACAGGACGATTACTAAGCCGTCAAATAGGATGAAAGGCTGCAATTCTAAGGGAATATAAATAAGTGGCAGTAATCACTCTAATTATAAAATTATTAGAGATAATTTTACTCCATTCAGCTGACTGCGATGCTTCCAGCTACAAAACATAATTTCAAATACAAAGAACTAAGCCACATAAATTTTGTCCCAGTTTAAGGAGCTACAAGGGCAGTATTTAACATGAAATAGCTAGCTTGAGTTAACTTCATAGAGAGTTTAGACATTACAATGTTATACGCTCCTAGAAGAGAAACTATTATTTTACAACTAGTAAACGGCGAACTACCAGGAATCTAAATGTTACAGATACTATGGTCGGTCAATTCCTGATTAGTACCGTTTGAGCCATCAATAGTATATTTCTTCTGTTACCCTAAAAAAGGGACAGTAATACTATACAAAATAGTGATCATTTCCGACTAACGCTAGAGGCGCCACAAGGGGGCCGTACACAACAGACAAAACCCCGCGGGGCACTACTATGGACAAGTAGCAATTCCACAGGTTGCACACCGCATACCAGTACACAGTTAGACGTATCAGAAACAAGTGTCAGTTACAGACCCAATTAGGTCGTGAAACAAAGTAATAGATAACCTGGTATCTCCATTATTTTATTCCATTCTTTAAGCTAGCCGCAGCATGGTCATATAGTCTAAGTAGTCTAATCTTTACCCTAATAATTGCGACTAAGCTTAATAGACATAGAAAGATAGTGCATAAAGCTATAAACTATAACTTATGGTCATAGGTAAATAAGTTAGTAGTACTGACATACAAGAACTAAGACTTAGAACAAAAGAGCTCAAAGCTCACCATAATAAATTATGCCTTAAGGACATAGGGAAACAAGTCAGTTGTTCTGACATACGAAAATTAAGTCATTTGGACATAGAATAAAAGAGTTCAAGGCTCAACAAAATAAACAACGCCTTAAGGACATAGGGAAACAAGTCAGAGGTACTGACATACAAAAACTACGTCATATGGACATAAAATAATAGAGCTCAAAGCTCAATAAAGATTACAACATCCCTCTAATAACTTTAAATTTTATGCAGTGATCATGATATAAATGATTTAATTTTTTTAAAGTAATTGTACATTTATTTTTCTACAGGTACTACTTACTCTTCACCATAATCACCAAACTGTAGCAATTTACGTAAAATGCCATTTAGAATAAGTGAATCTACACTTAAAAAAACACTTTTAATATTAGAGCACACATGGTACCTTTAAAATTAATTTGGGGGTTGTTTATATTTTAAAATAACAAACCACAATTTAAATCTTACGAGACAGCTGGACGTTTGCAATGAGTTTTAACACTTCAGAGGGCAATCCCCTTAAACTAAGACTTGATACATTCACCCCTCTTAAAACCATCCTTTCCCCCCACTCTTCCTTAGCAAACAGATGGACCATCCGTCTTCACTTGGGAGATCACCCGCCCCCCTAACCTCAACATTTTCCGTGGCGTGGACTTGACTAGCTAGCGTCCCCCGACAAATTAAACACGGAATTAAACTAATTAATCTCGGCCAAACACTTTGAAAAGGAGAAGAAACACAGTATCTGGTTTAAGGCAAGAGGACTGCAGCTAGCAACATTTGAAGAAGTCGTCTCAACTTTCTTTTTCACTTTTAGCCAACGCAACCTGTAAGGTTTACATTTTTGTGTATCACAAATGTATTTAATTTCTATGCTTTTTGATAGTTTTTTTTAAAATTTGTAGTCATATCATCATTATCTGATGGGGAAGAGTGGGGTTTCTTGAAACTAATAATTATCTGGTTTAAGAGACTCCAATTAAATTACGCTATTTTATCAGTTTTATATACAATATATAAATATATTTTACCTAATTATTAATATTATTATTTGTACATAACGTCTTACTTCCCTTCCGACTAGCCGTGTATTTACACTAATGAGGCACGAATAAGAAATATAGAGTCTTAAGGAAATGTACCCATATTTGCGTGGAGGTAGAGTGGAAACCCATTCAGAAAAATATCACCCTCAGTATTCCCTGCCAGAATTCTAATATCAACTTGTGACGCCACGAATCGTATGGTATAGAATTTTAAAGGTATAATGTGCTTCAGCCCACCCAATTTATTTCCCCTCTCTCCCGAAAATGATTGAGTCCTAGATATTATCAACCCCTATAAAATAATAACAGTAGTAATTATAATTATATAGTAAAATTATATCAATTGGGGCAGTAAATTACGTATGTTTATATTTTCTAAAGGTCCTTCACGTGTAAAGAGAACTGTACGTTCCTGACTGTAAATGTTAGTTTCAATAAATATTCTAATAGGCTACATATATAATCTATCATTCAAAGTAAATAATTATTTATGTCAGTAAACTTTATTTTTGCCCAGTTAGCTTTATCTATCGCATTGTAATCTACGTCGAATCAGCTTCTTTTTTCCCTCGTTCTCTTTAAGGGTTTACTTGCAGTTAGTTAAACACGTTAGTGGTTGATTGCGGTAGCAACAAGCCTGTATCTAAACCTCTGGCTTCAATGTGAGATACCACACACATATTTTCCCTTTCAATTACCAACTGAAGCTAGGGGACTGATTAATTGGGAGAGTAGACTACAAATTGCTGAGCCACAGAGTACCAATTAGCCATTGCAAGTTCATTTTTAGAGATCATTCGTCGGGTCTAAACAGTTTATTAGCAGTCAGCATGTTTCGCATTCCTACGCTAGATAGTCACAATGGTTGCCTGTATCGATCTGAATCATCACATATGACGAAATACCGTAGTCTTCATAATATAAAATAAATTTGTACTCTGTTTGGTCACTCTCGTTAAGGATGACTACTCATAAATATCTGTGACAGTGTATGAACCTAGAGAAAGGAACTAATTTGTATATAGAATACGACTTTCAACTGTTTCCTTTTCTACTAGTCCTTTATGTCAATGGTTCTTACTTAACTTTTTATTACACTCGTCCCTCTAAATATCCTAAAATATTATCGTGGCCCCCTAGTTTTTCTTAACTTATGAATCATTCAGATTTATTCTAAAATAGTAGCTTTATTTAATTATTATAATAACAAACAAATAAAAAACCAGAAATTAATTTATCTAAATATATTTATTGGGACCTCTGCTGTTGAACACTTTCCACTAATTTGTCTAATCTTGTTTCATTTGTATTACTTAATGCTGTTCGCATGCAGGAGTCGATTCGGAGTCGATTTCGCTGCTTCGTTTTAATATTTAACACTGTGTAAAATCCCTTTTCACATGATTAAATAGAAACAAAGGGCAACAAATTTTGAATGGCTTTGGTAAACAGATCGTGATTTCTACAATCCGTGCTTCTCCTCTCCTTCACTACCCCAGAAAATCGAGAGTCTATTGTACTTACAATTACATGCGTATGATAATCGAATTCTTTCTTCTAGAACGTAAAATTTAAGATCTTTGACGTCAGTAATAAGAGAATAACATTTCCAATTAATTGTTTCGAGTCCTCTACGAAACCTTTCGTGGTCCCCGGTTAAGAATCGCTGTTTTAGATTGCTTGCTCAAGTCCGAGTTCTTAGAGAAGTAGCTTCCATGTAGCTTATTTAAAGGGTATATTCAAGTTAGGAATACATTTCCTCCCCATCCTTATTAATATTGAAATTAAAATGGTATCTAAACACAGGATTATAGCAACATATGAATTACAAAATATTTAAACTTAAGACAACAATACTTAACACTGAGCCCATAATGGGCAAGAATTTAAGTATCTGCTGAGAAAATTACACAGAAAACAAATTTTTATTTGTAAAAAAACCCCATCTGGAAGGATATAAGTATATTCTATACTTATACATTTGAATGGGCTAGTAACAGTGTTGAGTTTTCATATAATATCAAGGGAATTTCAAGAAAGATAAAAAAATACGTCATAGCACAACTATAAACTTTTCAAAAGTTTTTTCACACTCAAAAGCTTCTATAAAGAAATGTAGCTACACCTACACATACTTGTTTTCCTGAAGTTGCCGTCTTGCGTGTACCAATTTCTCTTGAAGTATATAAACATCCTAGTTTTAAAGTTTATATACTTTATAACAAACAACATTTTATCAAAGTTACAGAATAGGGGAGATGCAAGAATGTAAAGTTTCTCGACCTTTTTCTCTACGTTTAAGGTATACTTTCTGCTAAGCCCACTAAATATATTCTAGTGCTTGAATATGAATATATATTTTATTTGATACATTAACTTAATTTTTTATTTTATTAGCACCACGACTTACTACCCCTTAGGGTTGTACGCTTAAGTATTAATATTACGTTAATGAATTAGGAATTGGGAAGGTTGAATTTAGAGCAAGCGAACCCGCATTTGGGTGGAAGGAGAGTAAAAAACCATTTAACAATCGCCCCCAGTTCACCCTACTGAGATTCAAAACTCAATCTTCCCGTCCTCGGCAGTCTGGCTCTACACAAAACTAGCGCGCCAGCTAACTACGCCACTGAAGCGGGACCTCAATTAGTTATTATAGTAAATGAGTAATGAAAACACGAAGATTTTTTATTTCTTTTTTCTCCCACTGCTCCTTAAAACCCACCCAGGTTATCCGCTTTATCACACTATTGTGTAAGGGAGAGTTTAGAGGAAATTTAACCCGCATTTGCGTGAGGAGATATTGGTAAATAGTTTAGTATTAAATACCCTCAGTAAACTCAGTTGGGGTAAAAACAATGTTATATTGTATAAATTATAATTTTCTGTGTCTAGTATCAGTGTCTTCTGAATCTTGTTTACATAACAACAGTTAATGTCAAGATGTATAAACATTGTGCTATTGTTGGGCGCCACTCCTAGGATCTAGGAGAAAAAAATATTAATAATAAAAAAAACATTTACCTCGGCTAATTCAGACAGTGGCACGACAACTCTCAATACTCGAGACCACTGGGGAATACTTAAAAAAATATGAGCAATTTAAATATAAATTGATTGTTGAAATATAATGTAATTTAGACTACAGTAAAAATAAATTTATAAAATAACAATTAATGGAACTTTTGTAGGTTTATTATTGTTTCCTTTTTTACCACATCCCAATCCTACCTATAGAATTCCGGATAGTAATAATTCTAATTTGACAAAATAAAATGGTATTGTTGAGACAAAAAGAAGAAGAAAAATCAATAAAATTATTATTTAGACATAAAATAAAATGTTAATTAATTCTCTGAATTAGATAGTCTTTCTGAAAGTTCTTATATGAATTCTGATATTTGATAAAAGAAAAAAAAAATATCATATGACTTTAAGGTTGAAGAGTTGGCTTGACCTCACTCATGAATTAGTCCATGCTAAAACAACACCAACTTCAGAAATTTGTTTCACTTTATTAATGTTAAGTCGTCCATAGTTCTTAAAAAAATAAACAGTCTAGCTCTTGCACATACACTTAGCTTTCCAATTGCTACCCGCACTTTACTTTACTACCATTAATTCACTTTAAAAATCAATTAAACCAAGAGCTTCACAGATTCAGCTCCATGTTAGACCAACACCGAGGAGGTAGACCCTAGTCTCCTACAGAAAGTCTTCCAAAATCAAATTTAAAAATGTTCTATTCTTTACTTCCAAGTCCAAAGAGAAAACTAATATATTAAAACAAAATATAAAATGTTGGCTATGGACTGGAGATAAAAATCAAATACAATGCAAATTTAAGATAAAGATTGAACTGTATGATTGATAATGAATATGAACAAAGTTTTCTTAAAGAATTAAATGTTTATTTCCATCTGTTAGAATTGAAAAGCGTGCTAGCTTGGAGTTATTTACATCTTGCCTTGTTTCCTCTTTTACAATCACGAGTCCCACTACTTACTTGTTTGGCAGATCTGCGCATGCGTTGAAATCAATCATGGTTGAAATTTAAAATAAATAGAAGAAGCGTCAACAAACTTTTTAGAAAGATAATTAATATGTTTAATAAAAGGTAAGTGTTCGTCCTTAAGTCAAAATTCCTTATTTAAATTATTTAAACAATGTTATTCGTTGTTCCTTCTGTCTTTTTACTTTATTAAATGGATGTAAACAGTATTATTTGTCAGGCCACCATTACGGCGGGTTAAGCGACGGCCGAACTTTGAAGTGCTTATTTTCAAACGAAAATAAATTGGAAACTATTCACAAAAATTATATAAATCTAGGAAAATACATGGTAGGGTAGCAAATAACGTCACACAGTCAAGAGACGAGCTCCGACTTCCCAATGTATTATAAAACAAGACTAGACGAACTTTACGTTAATTTCGCGTTGCCACCGATGCTAATAGAATTTAAATAAGGGTTTTGGATTTAAAAAAGATTAAGATGAACAATTTTATGAATGGTAAAATAAATTTAAAAAGTAAAGTGTTGTAATAAAATATTGTATTAGCATTAAATACAACTTGTGAACAATACCATTTTTAAAACCACTATATTTAGTCAATATGATTGATTAGATGTGTAAAAAAAGAATGGATTGATTGATACATTTTATCAATAATATATAGGTTCATACGGCAATAACGCTCTAAAGGTGCCACTTACTCGAAGGGAAATATATGCAAATTGGGGAATTTTTTATGGTAGGGTCTAATGGCAATTTTGAAGCATCAAAACTATTTACCACTGCTTTCGTAACTTAGTAAAAAGGTGTAGTTATTTCTTTAATGACGACTAGATCTATTTTGATATTTACTTTGATCTCAGAACTTGCAGAATTTGGCGTGGAACGTCAGATAAAATGAGATAATTATGATACCTTATGATACAATATGATACCTTTCACTATAATTTTGGCTTGAGTCATATTTTAAAATAGCAAACAAGTTTTTAACAAACGTGAGATTTCTTGACGTTTGCAACGCGTTTCAATGTTGTGGTAGATGGCCCTCTGATAATTATGAGTACAGGGGTGGATTTTTAATATTCAGGAGGCCACTTATCTTAGCACTGAAGTGCGTTGCAGATGTCCAAATATCCCGCGTTATTTAAGAAGTTTATTTAAAAATATGATTGTCATCAAACTGGATATGAACGATATCAATATGTACTGTACCTATAGGATTGTAAACGTTATATTTTGAGTTTTCCTTCAATAAAGATAAACTAGATTATTTTTAGTAAAGTTTAACGTGAAATATTTTATCTCTGAGATTAAAATAATAAGTTTGAAACATTGATCCAGCCTTTCTCAAACAAATAAAGTAATTTTTAACAGGGACAAAACATAAATTTATAATGTAATTGAGTATTGTTGTACTGATTTTAAGCCTCAGAACGGATTTATCCTGTAGGATGATGATATTACCCTTAAAGTGGGTGTCCCCCTTAAAGTCAAACTTCGTTGTTGAAAGTCTGTTCGTTTAGCACGCACGAGCGTTGACGCAACAATAGGACCACGCTCTTGTCATCCCGCCGCATTGCGAAACTTCCTCTCCTTCTTTATCCCTTTAGTTCTTTTCCCTTCTTTCTCTTTCTCTCTCTATCCCTTTGCCTGTGCCTTTAACGCCAGTATTCCCTAATCCCCAAAGGTCTTCTTCTTCATCGACCTGAGCAAGCATCGGGCACCCTTTCCTCTAGTGAGATGTCCCTGTCTTTTGCTAGAAATCCCCCGTCCCCCTCCCTGCCATAAACCCTTTCCTTTACCTTCCTTACATTACCCCCTCCCTCTCCACCACCTGTCCAGACGCACTTCCGGAATATATACGATCACGACTCTCCTCGACTACTGCAAAACCTTCCCTGGCGTCTGTTCCGCTCCGTCGAGGAGGGTACAGTGCTCGCAAAGCCTGACAAACACCCTGCTACGGGTAGTACAGTGCTCGCCACGGCAGACAGACACCTAAAGGAGGAAATCCACTATGAACAGTCAGCAACAGCCAGCACGGCACGGCAACGGTCGTAGTACTTTGCAAAGATCTCAATGGAGCGCTACCCACTATGAGCCAGCATGGAAACGGACATCAATGCAATGACACGGCCGGAATGTTTCTCCGGGAATGTATTCCGTTGGTCTAGAATGGCCAGTACGTCTGTGACCACCAGGAGGTATAGTTATTTATCAAGTTTGTGTGTTTATGTTTTTTTAATAACGAGTTTAGACGAGCTTATGATAGAAGTAGTGAGAAAGTTCCCATTTATATAATATGATGTATCTGATCCCAGATACTACGACAACAGGAAGAAATACAGTGCCTGGCAACAAATATCAGAAAATTATGAAGACCAAGCACCGTCCTCACTATGGATGATAGACACCCTGTTAATATTGGTAAATGGCTCGTCCAGTAAGACATTTTCAATAGGAGAATACGCGTAGAGGTGTTGGGTATGCGCGTGCGAATTTCTTTCAGTAAATTTCCATTTCATTTTACTCTATGGTTCTACTATCTGTGTACGGATCTTTTAAAAATCGTTAGCATTAGCTTTAATGTGAAAAAGGTTAGCCTAATTATAAATACATCATAATTAGTTTGAAAAAAGAAAATACATAGTTAGACCTATATTTCTATAATTTTGGAAAACAAACGTGTAGCTTAGAAGATATATTGAGACAAACAAGTAAATGTGTTTTGTTAGATTTTTGATCAAATGTATAGTTGCACTGAAAAGAGTTCAATAATCAGTACCCTAGGATTTGTTTGGAAGAAATTAAATTTAAATATTACTATTATAATTTCTAAAATTATTACGTATAAGAAGTTCCCAAACCCTCAAATCTAAGGCAAGGATGAGAAGTGATGCTAAAAGGATGTATGCTAGCATTAGTGAAGAGAGTGGACCGTCACTGTCTATCTAATATATTGAGAGAGTGGCTCCTTAGACCGTGTGACTACCAGTGAATGTAAAATTATTCTCAAATATACATATAAATAGTCACATTCTTAAGGACGAACTGTTTTTAATTACATTTGACCCCAAGCAGTGGCCACCCTTTTTGAAAGATAGATAACACCTTGAGGCTTTTTAGTGTTCATTCCATCGGTCAAACCAACTCTTTATTTTGAACCACTTCTGTGGTGGAACGGTCTAGCACGTCTGGCCTGTTGAAGGTATTATGATCGGGGATCGAATCCTGGCTGGGTGTACTGAGGAGGTTTTTATTAAATGGTTTTACACTCTCTACATCCAAATTCAGTTGCACTTCCTCTAAATTTAAACCTCATTATTCGTAGCTAATTAGCTTAATTAGTACATAGGTGTATCACCCAAACGGGTAGTAAGACGCCGTGCTAAAAAAAACTCTTCATTTTGCAACTCCCTTCAGGTGCCATCAACTCTGGCAACGGCTCTAGAATCTTAGAAGCGGAGAATTTAGGAAGTACGCGCTTCCTCCATGATAATTACTATCTAAATATCTTATGGGTGATTCCCCCTTCATTAGGATTTACAAGACAGTGTCTTATACTATATCTTCAAGTAGGAGGCTTGAGCACACGGACTTGGAGGTAAATGTTTGAACTTTCAAATACGGTAGAAATAACATGTTAACACACGCCAGTGGTCACATAACCATAGGCGTCTTCCTCAAACGGATAGATTTATCAGTGATGGAGAGGTCAGAATTTAACACTCAGCATAGTGAACTGCCTGAATATAGCTTTACCATGATGGTTTTATCACTATCAATTTACGTAAATGCGGGTAAACATCCCGTGAATTCTACTTTTCTCTTATCTAACCCATTAATGTAAATATATGGATATACTAGACGAGTAGTAAGACGTGCTGAACCAAAACACAACTAAATATTTAACAAAATAAAAACATGGATGACGAATATTGGCATTTTATGGTTTAATATGTTATGTGCATACATTCATCTTACCCTGATAAATAACAGTATTTCCTTGACAAATTACATAAGGTATGTGTCTATCTACTACCGTCTTTAGTTACAGGCATGAGTGGCGTGACGTCATGAGGACTGGCAATATTTTGGAATATTTCCAGTTTTATCTAATTTTAAAACGTGTGTGTCACTTAGAAATGTATTAATTGAAATTATTTTGATAAGGCAGGCCTTACGTGTTTCATTTGAATGAAAATATTTTAAAGGTGGAAAAATCACAAAAGAAAAAATCCAATAAGAATCATACATTAAGATTGGTTTGCTATGGATTTGTGTCATTCACAAACAAAATTAGAATTTGTTGAAAATGACAAAAGGGCATTTTTTAAACCTAGTAATGAAAGTTTAACTAAGGAAAAAAAGGATTGAATTCAATATACAATAAGTTTCTCGGTATAGCTCTTTAGCATTTATTTAAATAGAACTGAATTATATTTCTTTGCGTACATGGTATACATTTGTGTGAGCCATTTGCTTTAAATTGTGCCCTCAAAAAATGTTCCACCACAAAAATACGTAAATTATCCATATTTGAAAATAAACAAGTTCTAAAAGAGTGCCAAATTCAACTTGCAATTGTTTTTTCAAATAAATTCTCACCTCTCTCAAGTATATCTAAGTGAGCTAATCGAGTTTTTAAGTCTTTCATTAAAGTGTACAGAAGAACCTTAAATAGAGACTTAAACTCAGATTAGTGTGCTTAGAGACTTAAAAGAATTGAAAATTTACTTGGAAAGATATTGCAAGTTGAACTCGACACTCTTTTAGAAATAATTTATTTTCAAATCTGGATAATTTAAGGATTTTTTTTGTGTAGAACTTGGCACCTTTTTACATAAATGTTTTTAGCGGGAAATAAATATTTTTGTGGAGATCAAGTATAATATTAAGTTTATTTAACTAGGTACTTACTTACTATAATATATTAACGACTGATTTTAATAACTTTTGTATTATGTTTCCTATCAAAATGAATCAAACGCTTGGGAAATCTACTTACAAAGGCTACTTGGCTGTGATACAAGAAATGTGTACCCTCTACTGGACCCCCCCACAACCCCCCCCCCCACCCCCTTCCCTATAATTTTGGGAACTATGTTGAAAAGTTGAGATAATATGTTTTAGACTTGGTTAATATCCAAAGAACTTAATACCTCTATATCAATTTTCAAGGCTGTATGTTGACTGGGTGTACCCTATAGGTTTGATTATCAGTGAGTTAGTGAGTTCTGATAAACTAAAGGGTGTTTTAAGTCCGGTATCTCATAAACCACTTAAGATATAAATTTCAACTTTGGAAAGATGACTTAAACATTTTGTTTAAACAGAATGTTAAATTTATACATTCCTACTACTATTCTTTGGAGCCAAGTTAGAGGAGGGGTGAATGTGGCCTGAGTTGTATCGTGTTAAAGGTGTTGCTGGATAACTTGGTTTTGCACTGTCATGCACCTTGATTCTTCGTAGCAGTTACACAATAATGAGCCCAAACACTCAATAAATTAATACAAATATAAAATTATAGATGTCAGTAGTTGATTTTATTATAGTTTATCAGCTGAGAGATCACGTTAGAATGGATTTTTGTTGGGTGGTAATCTTATTTTATTTTATGGGCAAGAATTGTCACTACAAAGCTATCAAATATGTAGGCTACTTAGATTCAATTGTAACTTCTTCCATGGATGTCTGTAATTGCTGAGTAGAAATTCTAGTTTAATGATTTGTAGAGTAATGTCAAAAATTCCTATACATTAGTTATTGAGTGAGCATTTAATCAACTCCGCAATCCCCCACTCTATCACACCCACTTCTTGCAATCTATCAACACTTAGCCCAATATCCATTTACGACTTCAAACTTCAGGAAGTTGAACTTCACTGCCGACTAGTACTAGAACGTTACTAGACCAATACAAGTGACAATCACAATAATTAATCAAGCTAGTCTCATTATTGAAACATTATTTTCACCAATTTATTCTGTATAATCCAAAGAACACTAAGGCCAATCACCATTACATATCTCATCCAAATAATGTATTTAAAACCAAACATTCCCCTCGTATCATCCACAAGGCCTGAAGGGTGAGAATTTTGATCACAATAATAATAATCACCCCCTCCACCACCACCAACAATATTATATTGAAGAGAAAAAAATAACTTTTCCTTCCTCGTCATTTTAGCCAGTCTCCAAAGATCAATAAAGATTTTCATTCCCAATTTCAAAATTTAGTTACAAATTATATAATATGTATTGCCTTTACAGGATGATATGTAAATAACCATCCAGCTGTTGAGGATGAAATTATCACAAACCTGCCAGTCCCCAGCTTAAGCGGGGACAGTCCTGCTCTATTTACTATTATTATTACTATTATAACTGAGGGATTTCCCCTGTATTTATAATAATTAAGATGATCTTAACCGTACTTACCTTGATACATGCCTTAGCTATATTACATTGTTCTAAATGTTTTATGCCCACTACACATTAGGATAACGCTGACCATTAATGCCCGGGAATATTTTAATTCACTTTAGGTTAAATTGTTACTCAAGATAAAAACTAAAAACATTTCTATATCACGTAGACTTATTGTAATTGTACTTGGCATTGCATTTGAGAACGCAGCCTTTTCATGGTATTTTTTAGTTGTTGTTACATTTTTTTTTACCATAACTAGGTATGTATCCTAAATAGTATTTCATTAATGCAATAAATGCATACTAATCACTAACTTATGCAATTGACAGAGAAGTAATAATGATAATTAAAAGTGTTGTGGTGTAAAACAAACATAGCTAATGAACACAGTACTGGCCGCAGAACACGTGGCTTGACCAGTCGTAAGGCACGGTGTGGCCGAATGTCAGTATTCCAACTTGATGATAAAGACAATCATAACCGATCATATAATCTGCACCATTGAAAAACCCATCAAGGTAGCAGTCTAATCTTGAAAGATAACATCAAGCCTTTACAATGGCCATGCTTGTTTTAATTGCGGTGAATCCCCTACCTTGGCTGCTTAAAAGATTGCGCTCCCTTCAACTTCTCTCTGCACTTAGCTCTCGTGTTATGCCACTTTCATTGTCAAGAAATGTCCACCTTTTTTAAATGTAAAGGGTTGTATTATTTATTTTATACATATATATTGTTTTAATATAAATTGTTAAATCCGTAATTTATGTTTTTTTTTCTAATATGTCTATTATCAGGCAACAGTTTGAAGGAAAAAAAAAGAGGTAGGATTCGAATTGATCACTGAGTGCGCAAGACTGGTTGAAAAAGGTAGATCAACGTATCTCATCTTCAACAATAATTTGGGGAAAACTTTGTACTACGTATCCCATCGTAAATGTGATAATATTCAATTGTCCTTTTCATATTTTTGTTTCTTCTAAGAACTAGTGCCTCTACAGACCCCCCTTAGCACTGCGCCCCCAAATCCCTCTCTAAGCCTCATGTGAACCTCCCCCTCATAACCCCTCCATCCTGTAGTCAGGGAGGGGGGGGGGGGCGCTGCGCTTCCATAATCTCGCCACTGTGGCTCTATCACATAGGCTAAAATACCGTGGGCCCAAGAAAGGTACAGTCTTACATAGTTCATATGTAACACAATGGTGCGGGCATACCTAGAAGGTATTTAACAACGATACATTGGTAACATCACATAATCTGAATAATAGTAAGAACAAGGCATGTAAGGATATTTATTATCTTTCAGGGTAAACGGAGTGTAGATATTAACTAAAGTTTATTTCGAGCTCTATTTGGGGCATTGAATGTATTCCAACATTCATACTGTCATTGCACCAGTCAACTTTATTTGGGGAAAAATATAAGAATAATAGCTAATACAACAAAAGTTTAAACGTTTAACTCCTATTTATTGGAATGGCTCGAGATTGAGGGAAGTTCTATCTACAAACATTGGGACGAAATTCTACAAATATTACCTAATCTAATTATAAATTCATGTCACATAATATATTGTGTTAATATTGAGGAACAATAGCTAAGAATTTTCCTATTTTGTCGTCAGTCAAATACTTCATCCTCTTTTTTATTCGGTTCTTTAACGTTTAAAATTTAGTAAAGGAATTTGTTTATGGCCTTTTGAAGCGTTCTATGTGAATCTCAATTAAGGGGCCCCTCCATCTTCCACCGCATTTATCGACCACGTTCTTGTACAAAGTCCTATTACACTGAACTTTGACCTACATATTTCAGTAGGACCTCTGATAGGCTGGCACCATTCTCATTAAACACCTCAAGCCACTGTTACGAATTTCTTATTATTATTTATCCTCTTGAGAAAATGACAGGCGATAATAGATCATTTTTATGACGGAGATTGCTTTGTTAAGTAATTTTTGACACTTGAATTATCTTACTATTTATGCCGAGGAATGATTTTTTTTTTTTTGTGTTGGTAAGATGGGTTGATTGGATGGGTAAGTTTGAATATATTGTTAGGTAAAACCACTAAGTTTTGACTAAAACCATATTCATTAGAAACGTTAAAATATGAGTCTAAAATAAATAATTAAGGAACTTCGTTGTCATTTTATTGCTAACACGGAAATAATGTTTTTTGCAACGATGAGCACGTGGACTAAACCACTTCATTTCCGCCTATCTGACTTGCCAACGATGGAGAGGTCGGGGTGCTAATCCTGGCCGGATGAACTAAGGTTGGTTTCCATTAAATGGTTTCGTTCTCTACTTCAATGCAAGTGTGAGTACATTTGCTTCAAATTAGAACTTTTTCATCCCTTACTATACAAGAGTAATTAAATGTGAATATCCCGGACCAGTGGTAAGGCGTGGTACACCCAAAAAAAAGTATAAAATTACTCCCCAACGCGTTTTTCTCGAATGAATGTAGTTCATATATATACCAGCGTAGGTACACAAACGGCCACATTGTAACATGTATCTTTCCCATAAAAATCTTTACCTCTCCAAGTCGAAATAAAAGGTTTTATTTCCCATACGGTATTTTCATCCCCCTTTTTTTCTCATTCCCAGTCATTCTCATTCTTCCTTTTCCGGTTTTTAATAAAAAGACAACACGGAAGAAGGGTAGGAGGGGGTAGAGGTCGGAGGGGGGGATGTATCAAGGCCAGGAAATGTCCCTCAAATGGCATCAGACTAAAACCGTTAACGGAATGCAAATTACACGTCTCTTCGTGGGTGGAAAGAAGACAGTTTTAGGGTACGGGGGGGATCGGTGAGTGAGGCTTTTGGGCGAGGAGGTATGGGAGGGGGGGGTAGTGAGAAGCTTTCGCAGAGGACGAAAAGAGCTTGGAGGGGGAGGGTTTAAAATGCAATAAGCGGGTTACATAAAGGGGACGATTTCATTTGCATCACAGTCTGTCCCCCTTCCCCTCATACTTTCTCTTCTGGCTCCAAGTTATTACATGTAGAGCCTGCTCCAATATGTGGTGACGGGAAGGTGGGATCGTTCTATCACATCTCTTCTTCAACTTTACACGTATAGCGCATTAAGAAAAGGTCTTGTATAAATAAGTCCTTAAGACCGCTACGTTCGTTAAATACACCCATACAATTTAAAGGTTAAGGCTTAATCCACTTAGAAGGTAAATCAAGATATGTATTTCATTGCAATATTTTTGGAAGAAATAATGATTAGAGAATGTACAATACATTTATTTAAAGTTTTTCCATTTTTTTATATATTTTTTCAGTTTTAAGATATCTGCACGCTTATAAACTGAACGGTTAGAAAGACGCGGTGCTAAAAAAAGATACCTGCAATCGTTTAACCATTAAACACTTGGCCACTGTTTACCGGAAGGTTGAGGCTGGATTTACGAATTGCCGTGTTACATACTTTTTAATTCATCATATCCTACATCCCATCTTAGAAAAATTTCCAGGAAACATTTATTTAATTTTCCAACTATTTAAATTAAATTAATGCAATATATATATTTTAAGTTTTAAATCTTTCACTTCAGTTTAATTTCTCCTAAAAATGTTAACACCGAAAACATTATCAAATGGGTTTCAATAAAGGAACAACAGCGAATCCAGGTTTCTTCTTACACCCGCTGACTACAGAAGTTAGTGGTTTAACGTGTTGCTAACGCCGGTGTCCCTAGCTCTGCTGTAGACCAAGTATGTTCAATATCATACTTATAGCCCGCATCGGATGTGGCATGGGGTAATGCGTTACTCTTGTATTAGACTGGATCACCATTGACGGGGAGATCAAGGTTCGAATACCAGTCAGAAGGAATAAGAGTATTTTTCCAAAATGGTTTCTCCCTCTACCGAAACGAAAATGCGAGTAGTTTTCTCTAAAGTTATTTCTACTAATTCCTTTTTTTAGTGGCGCAATTAATGTGTGAGTAAAAAGTCATAATACAAGCCTTTACGAACGCATCCCATTAAATTAACTTTAAATTTTAATAGAAATATTCTAAGAAAATCCACCAGAAAATGTTCCTATTTACAATTTAGAGAAAAAATTTACTAGTGTATCTATGGTAAAAATTTCCAGGGGGAGAGTTCAAAAGCATCTCTTACACTCGGTTAAATTCCAGCGCAGCATGTTTTAATAATACAATATTATTGGTTTGAGGGTAGAGAAAGAGAGAGAGAGAGAAATATTGTATGCTTTAAGTATTTCAAACCCTAGTTACACCTTTCTGGTGATCCTAAGAAAGAGTCTATGGATGAAATTCAAGACAACATTTCTGAGACACATTCCAGGACGGTGTTCTGAAGAATGGCACACGCTGTTTAGCCGCATTCCCCTGCCGATGCCCTACATACACGAGTGGTGCTTCACGTGTGTGAATGAGACCTTGTGTGGTGTGTGAGAATATCACCATATTAACAAAACAGCGGCGGCGAAGGTGCGCACAAAGATAATGGCCGTATTGTTTGAATTGAGTCATTGCAAGGTTGGTGGGGGAGGTACGTCTGGTGCGGATGGTCTTTTAGGGATTTTGAAAAGGGGGGTGGGAGGGATGTCATTGTTTGGTCAGCTGACAAATACCTCGACTCTCAGCTCTCACTCCCTTGGTTATGAATATTAACAAACCTAGAGCGGCAAGGGGTGTTGGAAGCCACCAGACCCTTCTATAAAAGAATGGAGGGTGTTAGCGAATCCTATGTGTGTTTGTTCAGGTCCTATTGTGACGATTAGTGATGACAAATTTTAACAAAAAACATACTTTATTTCTTTATTTGTTTTCACATATGTTGTGTAAATAAAGTATCACGATCGTGGACAAAAACTTGAGATTTTTTACACTATTTAATATTCTTCTGAATATGAAAAATATATTTTTTGACAGGTTTTGTGTGGTGTTTATCACTCTTTTTTTTCCTAGATAGTTCTGACTTCAAATTTTTTAATTAGTATGTTTAAAACACTCCTATTTTCGGTATTAGTTAAAAATCCTCCTTTTTATTGGTATTGTCTATGATGTAAGGATGGGGAGGATAGTTTTATAGAGATACCTGAAAACACGCAATAAACACCTAGTTCCGTTTTGACATGTCTGTTTTATATCTAAGAGTCTCAATTATTTTTAAAGGCTTAAGGTATGAATACACTCAAAACTAAGCATATAAATATAAATTAGACTATAAAATAAGGATACAAAAATCAAACATCCAACATTTGTCTTGCTATATTTCTAGTGCAGGAGTGTGATGATCAATATTCAAGAAAGTGGGTACCAACATTTTCGTTCCGTAAGAATGCTCAATGAATTAACGTTCTCTGCTAAGCACACTCTAAAGTGACTGGAGGACCCTTATTTATCAATCACACTTTTACATACAGTCAAACACAGCTCATTTACTTTTTATATAAAAAAATTATGCACAGCATAACATTATAGAAAAAGTACTCAGCCTACTGAAGCGAACCATTTTCCTCGGAAACCAGTAAAGGAATGGGGAGGGGTCAACTCTACAATCTTCTTCTACGCCTTGGTGGTCATGGCATGAGCATTTCCCTAAACTTCTTCCGGTGCGAGGCAGTAAAACGACTTTACAACCTTCTCCATGAGCCATCGACTTGATTGATCAAAGAGGTTCTTGCAATATTAAGTTCAGATGATGTGACACGATCCTTGTGAACCGAAGGGGGTACAAGATACTCCTTACTCTTCCCTTTCTTCCTCATTTTTCTACTTCCTATCCCCTCACCACCAATCCACTTTTCTAATGGTTGGCGTTGCAAGATATCACGTGACTCTGCTACTACTGAAATAATTCATGAAGAGTTTTTACCTATCTTCTTAGTTGGATGAGTCAAGAGAAGGGGAAGAGGAAAAAACCCACAGGCCATTTTAAAATATTTACTTCCCAGCTCTGTCCTTTATTTTTACTCCCGAACCCCTATACACACACACACACACACACACACACACAGAGTTGTGTGTTGTTTGTTGGGCAGTTTCTCTTCTCTCTCACTCGCTTTTATTTTTATGGCGTTTAAAAACGAATCATAGACATTCTGTCTGTCAGCTTGGTAACAGGAATAATTGATAAACTAAACTTTGATCTGAAATATCATTAATTTTACCGTCTTCTTTGTGATCGCTTTACTCCTTTAAGTACCAACTTAATAATATCCCAACTTCAGGGGTCAAGGTAGTGCTGGCAATAATAAAAAGTCTTGTATGGTTTGACGAACTGAGAGCTAAGTAAACTTTGACCTTGAACAAAAAGGTTAGGCCGAGGAGATTTTTCATTTTCCCCGAAAACTGTGCTCTGGTTAGTATTTTGACTTTCCATCAACTTTTTAAATAACATTTTAGAAAACATTCTAAAAGATCAATTTTTAAATAAGGAGTAATTAAATTGAGAGTTAAGACTTAGATAAGTTAATCTAAATGATTGCTGGTGCATAATCTTTAAATGAGACTTTAATGACCGGTAAGTAAAGGTAATTAACAAATTAGATTCCTATCAGTGCATATTATACAGATTTTTTAAAATAATTTTTTAATTATACTTTTGATAAGTTATTTTGAAACAACTGAGGAAACTAAACGATTGATAATAGTGTCAAAGAAACTCTTATTTTGAACTACATAAACTAAAAAGTAAATATTAAAAAATCAGATCAGATTTTATATTATTTTTAGCTAAGGTTCAAGCAAACACAAAACAATATAATTTTAGAGGAAATTTTAGGCTCACCCACTTCTCTAAGGGAAAGTGTATACACATTTAGGGAAAGACAACTTATTTAACCATGTTGGGATTCAAACCCCATTCCCTTCATTATTATCAAATAATACAAGAAGAGTCTGCCATATTTGTCCTCATGCACTCTTGTGCAGGTAATTAAAACGGTTGTTTTAATTATAATATACATAATATGAAAAGTGGTTGACAGATCTGAGATTGGCATGGGCTTGATCTGACCAGTTGTACTGGAAAATATATTTCTTCAAAACTACTTCGCCCTGTCTCTCTCAAGATGAGTTCTGGCGAAAATATTAACCAAATCTCTAAGCTTAAAATAATTGCCAGTACAGAAATTATCAGGTACAATTAAAAATTTAACAAAACCCATTTATATTATTCATAAAAGATTTAAGAAAACATTAAATTTTTTTTGTGTGAGTGTGTATTTCAATTGCATTTTTACATAAAATATTTTTTGTACTTTTTTAAAACTTATTTCGTGAATGCGTGTATCCTATTATTTTCCATATTTTCTTCCCAACATCAATATCTCTTTCAAGTTCATAGATCCATCCCCTAGCACAGAACATATATATATCACACTTATCGTGTTTATGGAAGTAATATTGAAGAATATGACTTGAAAACAAGAAGAGGGTAACTGGGGAAGGAGAAAGGGGATTGAATGGATGGAAAGTTTTGCATGCGTGATACGATGATCCCAAGTCTCTACTTCTAGGCATTTTGGGAAAGGTTTCTTGCTGGTTTCAGGGGCAGGTGTGGAGAGGGGGGATATTGGTCTCTCCTGGGCCAAGTTCAAACTTCTCGCAGGACGATGCTAAAGGTATAAAGCCCAGTTTCTAGAGGGTTGGGGTGTTCTTTCTATTTCTGTCTTACTGCCCGGAGAAAACTAGAGACTATAGAATGAAATTGAATCGATTTTGTTTTAGTAGGGAATGTGAAAGAAGAGGATGTAGTGTGTAGACACACCTTTCGCGATTTTTCTCTTTCTTTCTAACTTATTTTTTCTCAATATATCCACGTCCTTTTTCTAGACTTAGTTCCTTCACTGATTTATCGCTATTTATTTTCGAGGTAGTTTTATTCCTTCTTGATTTTACCTCCCCTAACCCTATTATTGTATTATATTGTGTTTCTCTTCCCTTGAGAGGAGAAAGGTGCTGGGGGGACCCCCAGGTAAGACTAAAGATTAAATATATTTGCTTTGTTTGATATTTTTATATTCAATTTGAGATATTTTCGTGAAATAAAAAAATAAGAATATGCTTAAAAATTAGATTGGTTCACCATTTTACACATACCTTTAAATGTCTGACTTTAGGTTTTTAGCGTAAGTGGCGCTGTCTTAGGTTAAGCTCTTTTGCAAACTGGGGTTTGATTTAGAAATGTCCATCCGACCTCTTAGCTAAGTCATTAGCATAGCTGCCCACAGTCCGATTTTAAAATGAAGACCACCAGTTAAAAAGTGGAAATTCATTTTGACACAATGGCATGGGAAAAAAATTACAATTTTATTATATTTACATTCTTTGTCCACTTAGTTAATAATGTAAAGATAAATTATAGATCATTTATAAATGAGGTATTATTGTAAGCTTTTTATGAACTTTTGTCATTAATAAATAAAATAAAACATAGCCTAACTATTTGCAGTGTGCTAAAATTTAGTTTAAACTTTTAATCAAAGTGGGCTTCCTATAAAAATCAGGGTTTACTTACATAAAAGTTTAACTCCTTACCAAGCCAAAACAAGTTTCTTTTCAAAATTGAGTTTGGTTCCTTTGCGTCACGTGGTAAATTAATGACCTGTGTTACGGTATATGTGATTCTCCTAGAGCAGAGCTATTCCATTAGTTATCCAAGAGGGCCTCTCCAAAAATCATAATATTTTGTGGCCCAGGCATTTAATTCAATCTTGCAGTAATTTGGAACGCTGTTAGATTATACTTTTGTGATTTAAAAGGAGCCGGGAGTGAAACTTAATTTGATAATATATAATACAATATTGATATATTTCAGTGAAATTTAAAAATATATATAAGTTAGAATAGGACTAGACCTAGTAAATATGAAAAAGAATACTATGTATAAATCATTTAAACATAAATAATCATTATTAAAATATATACCATTAATGGGAAAAATACAATAAGACAAATCACAAACAAAGCACTCCGTGATTACTATAAGTAACGCACGAACAATAAGCCATGCAGATATCAACTGGCAAGACATCAGCTGCTGTTGGCGGGAGGGGAGAAGAGGTGTGAACAGTGAGTCATTCTCAGCTTCCCCGTCGCCCAGGCGCCTGAATTGTTCAAGGTCAAAAGCGAAAATATGTTAAATAGCTCAGCCATTATGTTGTGGCGCTTGGAGGGAGAGATAACGGGTCTGGAGTGCAGGATGCATGCCACTGGAGGGCAATCTCACACTCGTTGGTGGCACCAAGGACCGAGTAACACTGGGCTGGCAGCTTTGCCCACCACTGATAAGAGACTGAAGATCTCTCTGGCCACTCAAGGTCAGGCGCCTCTACATACCATCTGAACTATACAAACGCATCTCCAGTAATACAGTAGTTGGACTTTCAATCCACGGGCTAATCTATGACGCTTGGCAGGCCGGATGTGACTCGCAGGCTACTAATTGAATAACCCTGTCCTACAGTAAGGTTAATATAAGTTTCTAATTGGCTTAAATAAAATATTTGAATAATGTGGCCAGATATCAATTTAAATCTGGAACTTTGTTCTGTTTTGTACCCAAAGGAATAAAATGAGAGCTAAATCTGCCATCAAATCATTCTCAGCTAATTACACAGTTGTACGTTAAACAAAAGATTTGAGGATTGGATTCCTTTTGGAAGAAAGATATGAGTATTAATATCTCTTATCAAAAATTGTTCTTGTAATATTTTATTTATTAAAATAATACCGTTAAATGTATAGAGTGTCTTGGCCAATCAGAACCGTGTAAGAGTATAGAAGGGTATTATAGTAGCACCCTCTTCTCCCTTCGGCAGTCTCAAGAGTGCAATATCCATCCCCCCCGGGGAGATTTGACCCGCTCCTACATGGCCAGGATATTAAACTGGCTTCCTCTACAGGACGTTGACTTGTTGCTGACTCGCCACTGACTGCGTCGACGAACCGCAAAGGGTGGTCTTTAAGATCCCTCCTCTCCTCTAACCATCTACGTGTTTTCCCCACGTTTGCTTGTTCAGTTGCCACGGCTCAGTGGTTAGACAGGCTGTCACCGATTCAACTAGCGTGAGCACTGGAGTTTCATCCTTGACAATACCTGAAATAATTGCATCACGCACCACGCCTTACTACCCTTGGGGCTATTTTGTATATATATACTATAAAGCCACATGGCTGACTAACTCACTGACATTAATGTTTATCCACTTTCAGATGAGCCAGAAACTTGAAATTTGGCAAACTTATAGCTTTTAGCCTGTAACCAACAGAAAAATTCCAAAAAGTCAAAAAAATTATTTTATAACCCTGAAAAAATGCAAAATGGTGGAACAACTTTGAAGTCAGCGCGGACCTTTCTTTGGAGGTCTCTTGTAGCTAAACGATAAGACCTATGAAAAAAGGCTCTGGAATTACATTAGTTTACATCCACTTTCAACGAAAATGAAAACGCGCTGGGGGTTTTAGAGTATATATATACACATATATGAGATGCGGGTATTGTGGAATAGTCAGGCAATACGGAAAACCATTGTTTCTCCTATATTAAGTGTTACAATCTATTGTTAACTATTTCAACTATTACAGAAAACAATTTCGAACAATTAGTGACGCCCTAACTTCAACTAATCAACTGATTGTTTTGTGAGAGACGATTTTTTTGTTTGGATGTCACAAAATCTTTAGCAGGCTAGTGTTTATTATGCTATTTTTTTAGTCTGCTGTTTTTATTGATTTTAATCAAATCATTAGGTTAAGGCTCACTCATGGTTATCTTTGGGTTAAACATTATTTTACTCTACATTTATTATAATTTAACAAAATATATTGTTTTCTAAAATAGCGAGTTGGGCAATAAGGAATACTACTATCCCATAATGCCCGCACATTTTTCAAGTATTTGGCAAGTGATTTATTTGGTCAACGTAAGCTTAAACATGTTTCCTAACACCTAAGAAATCTAGTAAAAGAATAATGTAATCTGACACAATATGTTAGTCTATTATATTTTAATAGGGGTCTATTCATTATTAATACCGATTTATTAATTAGTTATTTTTTTTATTATTATGTATTATTACCATTGATTCCTTATTATTACTATTTTATTGTTTTATACATAGTATTTAAATGTTTTTATAAAATTTCTTATGAAAAATTTGTTAGTTTTAGTAAATATAATTAATTTTTATATAAAATGTGTAGTATTCCATATTTCTCTCCCTATTCCAGATTGCCCTCATTTTTTCCACATATCTTTTATTTGATCCTATAGGACATTAAAAGTTATTCACTTTGCTTTAAACACTAAAAATAGTTAAAAACATATAAGTTATAAGGTTAATATGGAATTCAATGACAAAACGTTAAAATACACTCTGATATTATTTAGAAGTAAATGGTGTTCCATTCCCGCACTTCCTCTATTTATATAGGCCTACACTAATGGTATAGGGATGAAGAATTTAAATTTAGAAGAAATTTACTCATGGATTTTGCATGAAGGGATTGTTAGAAACTTTTGTAAAATAAATAGTACGATGCATCGCACAAACTTTGTTTCTTTTTTTGTCTTAAAATAGAGACATTTACTAAAACTATTTAAGATTTGTGGAACCAAATAATATACATTGATGCAGAAACACTTCACCAAATAGTATAAATGAAATAAGTGCATATCAATCAATTTCAGGACCCACACAGACATCACGAGACGACCACACAGTTAGAAGGTTGACTTCACTGTACGAGGATCAACTGTTGTCGATAAGCTACACGAACGACAGTAATTTTTCGCGCAGCCTTCATCGCTGCGTTATTTTACGTATCGTACCTCAACGGCAGAAAGGTGAGCATAACATCAAGTGGTCGTACCACGGACAAAATACAATAACCGACTAAACTGTTGTAGGCCCTTTTCAGGGCCAACAACAAACTTAAAAAAAATGGACAAGCTTGCAGAGCTTGGACGCGCACAACTTAAACGACACCAAACCCAGGACTGGGCTAGGAATCTTGAGGATGAGGACATTAACGTTGAACTATCAGATAATGAGACGGAGGAATCTGAATTCACTGACGCATCTATCCTAAAGAGGAAACTTCTAGTCAAACCAAAGGAGGACAAACCTCCAAAATCAGTCAAAGTTGCCAACCAATACGAGATACTGACAGTTCGCGAGGAGGAGCCTATGGAAACCATAGAAATACCAAGCGAAAACGCTAGACAAGTCACCTCAAACTCTCAAAAAACCAAACCAAAATTACCACCCATAGTCGTAGCAGGGACAGCAAATTATTCTAGAATATCAAAGACTATGAAATCAACCATGACAGGGACCTTCAAAATACTTTATATAAGAGACGGGCTCAAAATCCACACTTCAACCCTCGATGATTTCAAGACCCTACAAGCCTATCTCAAACAAACAGGGCAAGAATATCATACCTTTACACTCCCGAGAGACAATCCCTTAAAACTAGTCATAAAAGGGCTCCCACCCAACATGCCCACTGACGATATAAAGGAGGAACTTCATACAATGGGTTATACAGCAACTGACATCAGACAATTTACTTCCAAAACACAGACGGAAAATGCAGCACAAGATATCGTCAAACTATTACCAATTTTCATATGCACTCTCCCAAGAACCGACGAGAACTATAAACTCTTTAAGGAAACTTACATCAATAACACCCGTGTCAAGATAGAACACTATGTACAAACACAAAACTACATCCTACAGTGCCATAGATGCCAAAAATTCGGGCACTCTAAGAACAACTGCGCCAACAATCCCAGATGCGTCAAATGCCTGACGCCCCATTTGACTTCTGACTGCAAAAAAAAAGACAACACAACTCCTGCTAAGTGTGTGAACTGTGGTGGTAGCCATACCGCAAACTATTCAAAGTGCCCCGAATACCTGAAATTGATAGAAATAAAGATCGACCAAAGACAGAAAAAAAATGAAAAGATACTTACCTCCACACAAAAACTGACACCAACAAAAACTGACTTCCCGCCACTACTAAGCAAAACTACGCCACCAACCAAACCCAGCGGATCGTCACGATCATACAGAGACACCCTACTTAGCACACGGAACGACCCACAACAACAGAAGGAAGAAGAACAAACGACCCCTATTGACTTCAAAGAGATACTGACAATCTTTAAAGAAATGAATTTATGTGGTTTGCTCAAACATCCTAAAACTTTTCTATCAAGAATTAAACAGGCAGAGGATAAAATGACAAAACTGATGATAATACTTGAAGCAGCAACTGACTTTTACTTTGGTGCCAATGACGAATAAAACACAAACAATAGAACAAATTCAACTCAGAATCCTTATATGGAATGCTAATGGAATCCTACAACTGACACAAGAATTTGAAGACCTGATGCAAACATATGGAATAGACCTGGCACTTGTATGCGAAACCCACCTGAAACCAGACAAACGGCTTAACATAACATGATATGATATATACAGGACAGACAGAGTACAACAGAGAGGGGGGGGTACCGCAGTTTTTATAAAGAGCTACCTACCACACTATAGAAACAACGTCGAAGACTCGGAAAACCTGGAGGCCACATCAGTGACTGTCAACACCAAAAACGGACACATAAACTTCGTGGCCACCTACAACCCTCCAAACAAGATGTTACTCAAAACCGACCTGGACATCATCACTGCAGATAACAACTTCCTAATAGGGGGGGATCTTAACAGCAAAAATACACTATGGAATAGCAGGCTGACAAATAGAAATGGGCGAATACTAGAAGAGCACGCAACAGAGGCAGACTACAACATAATAGCTCCAGAATCACCGACATTTTATCCTGGCAATCACCTGCATAGACCAGACGTCCTGGACTTATTACTAACTAACTTAAAAATAACATCGGAAACCTTAACGGTATTACAAGAACTCGATTCCGACCATAACCCGTACTCTGCGAATGGGACATCGACACTGAACATCAGGCCAACTGGCACAGGCCGAGTACTAAGACAACAGACTGGAAGAAGTTCAAAGAAGAACTACAGGAATCCGTACCAAGAAACCTAGAAATAGAAACAGAAGAGGACGTTGACGCCGCCATTGACATACTAACAAATACAATACAAGAAGCTTACAAACAAAACACAGTGACCTCCCGAAAACAGCAAAACGTAAGGGTTGATCAGCCCAACCTCAACCTCCTGATAGCGCAAAAAAGAGAAGCACGCAGGGATTGGCAGAGGCTACGAACTCCACAAGAAAGAACTAGGTACAACAGACTAAAGGCGCAGGTTAGAAGGACGGTCAACAACATTAGAAGAACCAGATGGAACGACTTTGTCATAGACACTACAGCCAACCAACAGAAACCGTGGACTTTGACAAAAATTTTAATAGGAACTGCGAGAAAGGCGGGAACTCCAGCCATACATGGGCAGCAAGGAATGGCCTATACTAACATCGACAAGGCTAACGCGATAGCGGCAACACTAGAACAACAATTCAGACCCAATCCAGTGCAGGATGAAGACTTAAACAGAGACATTATCAGGGGAGTAAACGCCTACTTTGACAGACAAATAGCCGACATACCAGCCCCTCTCACAGTAGAGGAACTCCAACAAGCTATCGAAGATCTTCGGTCAAATAAGGCACCGGGTATAGATGGCATCAAGAATGAAGAGTTAAAAAATCTACCTCACAATGCAACAGCACTGCTTACCCAAATATTCAACACGACCCTTAAATTACACTACTTCCCAAAATTTTGGAAAAGGGCCAAAGTCATCAGCATCCCAAAACCAGGCAAAAATAGCATCTTCCCTCAGAACAGACGACCAATCAGCCTGCTCAATACAACCAGTAAACTTTATGAATCCCTGATACTAAATAGACTGCAACAACACACAGAGATGAACGAAATAATCCCCGATCTACAGTTTGGATTCAAGAAACTTCACTCCACAATCCATCCTGTACTAAATTTCATAGAGGATGCCACCGATAGCTTCAATAAACGCGAATACATGCTCGCCATATTCTTGGACGTCGAGAAGGCCTTCGACAAGGTGTGGCACTATGGACTGCTATACAAACTGATACAATACGACTTCCCACCAAGAGACATAATGCTCATTAAAAGCTACTTAGAAGACAGAGAGTTTCAGGTCGCTATTGGGGGCTCACTTTCCGAGAGGGTGAAAGTAAAATCAGGGGTACCGCAAGGGTCGGTCTTGGCTCCCTACCTTTTCAATCTTTATGTTTCTGATATACCAACACACCCCAAAATGACAGTGAGATTATTCGCGGACGATACACTAATTTATACAAGAGACCGGAATATATACTACGCGACACTAGCACTACAACTATACCTAACAACACTAGAGACCTGGCTCACAAAATGGCGAGTGAAAGTCAACACTGCGAAGTCCACGGCTATGGTGGTGGCTAAAAGGAGACAATTACCACCAGAGAACTTCACTATTTTTCAAGAGGACATACCATTCGAAAACGAGGCAAAATATTTTGGAATAACCATAGATAGGAAGCTCACCTGGGCGAAACATATTGACAGAACAAAGAAAACTGCAACCGCGCTTTTCATACAGCTTTATCCTCTCTTCAAAGGGCGCCAACTGAGTCAGCAATCCAAGATAACCATTTACAAATGTATTATCCAGCCCATCATCCTCTACGGCTGCGTAGGTTGGGGATACGCAGCCAAAACACACATCAAGAAGCTACAAACAGTGCAGAACAAGATACTAAGGCTCATAACCGGAACAGACATTAGAACAAGAATAGACCACCTCCATGATGTAGCCAAGTGCAAACCGCTCGATGTGTTATTCAAAGAAAGAAGGGAAAAGTTCTACACACAAAGTGTAGCACACAAAAATCCATTGATACGTGCACTTGGTAACTACAATCCTCACGACCAAAGACCATACAAACGCCCAAGGCTGGAATAGAGAGGGATAAGAGGAAGGAGCAACATCATCCACACCTTCACATTCAATTTTCATCCTTCATCAAGTGTATATTTTGACTAATCAAACATGCGTTTCCTTTTCAGAAAATCATCACAAACTCACAATCAATCAACCCATCTTTCATTAGATATATATTTTCACAAATTCATATTTTTCACCCTCATTCCATGAGGATAAGGGCTAGCGAATGCTGCCTGTAACTCGCAAAGAAATACAGCCCTTTCACAGGTGACCTAGCTTGGCGCTTCGGCCAAGGTGGATATCTTGTGTCGGGCTACAAACCAACTCAAACCGTGTACTTTGTACAATTAAATCATAGGTACCAAGTCATTTAATATTAAGTTCATGCAACGAGGATAAGGGTCTGTGAAAACAACCTGTAACTCGCATATCAAATCAGCCAAAACTTCCCAATGCTTGTCAATGTCTCTATTGGCAAGTGGGGAGGTTGGGGCAACCCATTATAATCAATTTCAGTTTCAAAGACCTTAGTAAAAATATATATTTGCTTATATCTCATAAACTATTTGTCTTATAAAAATATATTTCAAATAAAGGATAATGTTTTAAATAGTAGCCTACTAAACTTTACAATGATAAGCTATTTTGTATCTAAGATAATTGCGTGGACATAATCAAAATTGAAAATTTCTGCTTGTGTTCTTTACCCTCACAGTCATGTTTATGGAAAAATTAGAGTTTCCATGTTGCTTGTAATTCTAATCAAGATCTAAAGTAGTTATAAAACTTAATCAAAATCGTTGGAGCAAATTTTGATATTGTCGATTTTATTTCTTTTCTACATTCAGTAAACTACCCTTAATATTAGGGTTGTATATATAATTTCAAAAATTAATTGGGGGAACATTATGAAAAGCTTAGATAAAAAGTTTTAGCCCAATTGGTAAAATTGTTTAAGCTCTAGGCTGAGATACAGACAAACAGATACGCAGACAGACAAATGGCATCGCGAAAACCACTTTTTCGGTTTCAGGGGGTCGTAAAACTTTGACACTTATCAATAATTCCAGGTTGATTTTTATATCAATCACAATACTTTTACCACTCCGAGGGGTTGGTAGAAAGTAAAATCACTCTCGATAAACCAGCCGGGATTCAAACCTCGAGCTCCCCATCCCCGAGCATACATTCTATGGCGAGAGTTTTAGATGGTGCAGACACTTATTCAAAATTGATTATGTTAACAAGTCCGTACTCGTTTAATGTATACAATCTCACATCGGTGGTCGCACAATCTAAGACGTAACTCGTGCAAAATACTCAATTGCTGATGTAGAAAAGGTGGTGCTAGAATCCATATTGGGTGTACTTTTTTTTTCTAAATAACTTTTCACTCTTTCTCTACTCAAATTTGGATCAATCGCCTATATTTTGTCTTTCTCACCCCTAATATATCAGTTTAAAAATGTGGATATCCCGTATAACGGTGTATAAAAATATATTTTAAAACCCGTATTAATAGGAGCTAGATCACCTTTAGTAGTACAGGTGTCCTACATATTAGCTTAGTTGTTGTGGGGATAAAGGGTACAGGGGGGACATGAGATGGTAGAGGAAGCAAGACTGAGATGGTATGGGCAAGTAATGTGGTTGGAAAAAGTGAGGATGCTAAAGAAAGTGATGGAAATGAAGTATGTAGGAAAAATACCTCAAGAGAGGCCTAGAAATATATGGGAGGAGCAGATAACAGAAAGTGTTCAAATGAGAGAAGAAAAATGAAATTAATTAAAAGAGAAAGAATGGTGGAGGGATAGAGGAAGATGAAGGCATTTTACTAAACTGACTGGATCACAGGCGGGTAACAGTTGATTATTATGATAATGGTGATGATGATGTTGGCCCTCTGTCTGCTGAGCTGAGAGTCCCGGGTGTGATTTCAACGGGGTGAAAAACTATGTTGAGTGAAATTGAGGCTTCTCCTTTCACAGAGATGATTTATAGACAGACGCTTCGGTGGTCGAATGGTATAAAGCGTCACTTGATATAATAGTATATGTTTGCTGAACTAGGGTTATAATATTTTTTCCGTCTTGCTTGGGTGGGGATGGATCAACCTAAGACTGCTAGTTTTGGTTGTATAGTCATAACAGTGGCATTCCTTGACGATTGCACGCACATGTGGTCTTATGGAAATTTGTGTTTCAAGAAACCACAGTTGCTTTACGCCGGGATGATGGTCCTGATTGGTGCAGGAGTCTCATTAATTTCACGCGAATGTGCTTTGTGTATTAAAAATAGGTGATAAAATTGTTTAAGGCTCTTGGCCCTGTCGAGTGCAAGTCTAAAACATATTTTGTGGGATGCTGGGCGGGAGGGTGAAAGGCATGGTGTGACTTCCCAACCGACCACAGTATCCCTCCGCACCAATAAGAACAGATGGATCACGGAAACCGTAGACGGTGCTAGCTACCGGACAGGTATTACGGAAAATTCATACGTTTTAAAATATCTGTTTACTCGAGAACGAATGCAATTTTTATGTTAATATTTTCAACACCTCTTCTAAGATAACGTATCGATGTTTATTAATGGTAACCTTTTCTAATTTTTTGTTATGAAGCCGGCAGTTTTCTATTGAAAAGTGTCAATTTTATCGATATTATTTGATCACTGTTAAAATTATAGAGGAGGTGTGTATATAAAACATAAGACTTAATCAACATGCTTCTATTCGTGAACAAACCGTTTCCGAAAAGAAACTTGCAAAACAATAAAAATTCTTGAAGATAACTGTTTGTTCCCTGCATTTCCACGCCAAATGAAAAGGGGTCAATCACCTTAAGACACAAGATGTGTGATCTATGAGAGTAAATAAATTAGTAATTTAATCATATATTAAATTGTGTGGTGCCAAAAGTTTATTTAATTAGCTTGGTTAATAGAAACGTAATTACATTTGAATAATAATATGAGAAAAACCCCTATACTAATTAAATTATAACACAATTTCATAATAGACAGGCCTTTTCATGACAGGGAGAACGGGGTTTGAATCTCGGTTGAGTTTACTAAGGGTGCTTTTTCCCCGAAGGGTTTTCCACTATATATCTGCATGAAAATGTTGGCACACTTAATTTAAACTAAAACTTTATTATACCTAGCTCATTAGAATAATTAATTCCTATGAGTAAAGCCCAAACGAATAGAGAGATGTGGTGAAAAGATAAACATTAACAGGCAGTAGACTGAGCTACACCTCTTTTATAACTAAACTGGTTTGTAAAACATATACACTTTAAATAATAATAATAATAATAATAATAATAATAATAATAATATTGATATATATTTTTTAACTAGTGATCCATTTTCATATCTTCGTGTATTCACATCTTAAGTCCTGTGGTTTAACGCGTCAAGGCGTCAACTCTCATAAGATGAGAATTAAAATTAATTTATTGTTTATAGTAATTATTTTTATGTTATAATTATCTATTTTAGTGGTTTTATTTATTTGGTGAATGACACAATAAAATATGTAGAGTACATTAATACATTTTTGAATAAGTCCAAATATGTAATCACTAAACCTTTTATATTTCAGTTATCATTACTTTTTAGTTACTAAATACATTGTTGTAATACTGCACGCTTCAACATTGTTGCCAAATGCTAAGACATAAAATATTGCATTACTGAGAACTGTAAGTAATATTTACACAACAGTAATGGAAAAACAAGAAAGGGAGGAGGGCAGGGAACAAAGCAATTTTGAACTGTGATATTTAAAAAATTTAAATCAAAGAAATTTGTTCGTTTTATCTAAGTACTAATTGTTAGAATTTAATTTTTAAAAAAAATGTTATGGTAAACAACACATAATTGCTTGCTCCTTTAACTAGAAATTGAGATATTTACTTAAAACCTTTAAGATATGTAAACAGCAATAATATCCATTGTTGCAGAAACAAGTTTGAAATGAGAGCGTTACATTCCATCAAAGAGCATATATGAAAAAATATCCTACACTTCTACAGAAACAAATTGATAAAAAAAGGAGCGTCTTGCTCTATTAAATAGGCCTAGCTTAACAATCCCCTCATTTCCAAGGACCTCTATTTGTAAAAGTATTTTTTTATAGTTGTGAAACTATTGGTTTTATAAAATCATATTTGAAATAAATTATTTCTACTTTTAATAGTTCTACAACTTTATAGCTATAATTTATTTATAATCTCAACAAATTTCGTAGATATGACCAAAATTGGAGACATTCACTTATGTAAAGAAGTAATCCTTTAAGTCATTTTACTGAAAAACTGAGATACGCCATTTTGTTTGTAATGTTAAGATATGAAAGATCAATATCTTAATTTTATTTTAGCATTTTTCTCCTCGATTTTTACAGGAATTTGAGTATCATTAGATTGTCGATGTTCATTTGAGCTACAGAAAAGTATTAAAGACAACGTTTTAAATTTCCTGTATAAAATTTACACTACCATATAAAATTTACACGACCATTATCAAGAAAAAACAATGAACACAAACTTCAATTAACCTTTTACTTGCTATCAATTCCATTCAAGATCTTAAGATAATGTTTGGACCAAAATTATTCTTCGGGGGGCCCTTAGTCAAAATCAATAGGCTACCTTTTATTTTAATCTATTTCAACAATTTCATATTGACCTAAAATAGTTTAGGCCAGTGGACCAAAAAAAGGTAACGTATTTTTCATCCATACACCACTTAGCAAATTGATCTTTATTATTATCTCTAGTTAAATAAAGTCAAAATTTAATAATGATGTTTTCATAGCTCTAAAAACTTAGTTATCAAAGAAAAATTTGTTTGTTTAGTAAGACTAATTTCGTGTTTAAAAACTTCCTAAATAAAATACATAGGCACATTTCACAGGATTAATATATTGATCACGATGATGTATATTTGTATATAACTGCATTGATTCGGGTGTTTACATATTATTTTTATTGGTGCTAAAGACGTTTTAATGAGTCAATCCTAATATAAATGAGCACTCATATATCTGATCATAGTTTGGGAGGGTATACTTCTATCACCATTCGTGAACATCTGTGGTGGTTTCTCAACTACACTCCAATTCTTGAACTCGACTGTACGCCCGATGTAACGCGGCACTAGAATCGGACAACTCAGGAGCGCATTGAGTGAGGTTCGATGTTCACGCCATCATGCGGGAAATGCGGGAATCAATAGTTAAAGTGACACACAGCTCCGGGCTGTCTCTAGAGTGGTGGAAGGGGGGAGTCTAGCCAAGGGGTGGGGAGATATCTGTAGCTGCTGGCATTTATAAGAAAGCTCTTGATTTCCAAATTTATTACTGGGCCGATATTTTAGATGTAACTATTTCAGATACCTTTTCCCGTGCTCCAAGTCTTACTACCAGTTCGGAATATCACATATTTACATAAATAAAATAGGAATGAGGAAGGTAGAATTTGGCGGAAAGATGGCTGACTTAACGTGAAAGGAGTTTGGGAAACTAATTATAAATAAAAGAAATAGCCTTCGTATACTAAAAGGGGATTCAAACAACTGCATATCTATTAAAACGTCTCTGGAAAATCGGATGTGACGAGACTGACATATTTATCTACGAACCCATTGATTTTGCTTATGCTTTATTAAATCAACTTTAATAAAGCCAAGTGAAATTAAAATAAATGTAGCCCGCTTCTGTAGGCACGTAGACAAACGCGCCAATCTCGTTTTGTTTGATTCCTGGAGTTTAGGAGAATGATGTTCAACTCTTTTGGCAGGCTGTGGTAAAAATGTTCACCCTTAAGGGCTTACCAATCTACCTTCACGTAAATATGGGTATACTTTTTTGTGTTAAAACTTCGGGGTTATGGATATATTAACGCGGGTGGTTAGATTAAGAAATTTTAGAGGTCTACATACCAATGAGAAATTACCAACTGTAAATAGCTGTAATTCAATTAATATTATTCAACAAAATACTATTTGTCTTGACATAGACGATGAAGAGTTCGCTGAATATAGAATTGACAATATCAATCTTAACAAAAATACTAAACAAATTCTTATATCCCTAATCCATTAAATACTTCTAATCTCATTGAAGCTAAGCCTCTATCAAATCCAACAATTCCTTTAAAATTTACATTAAAATTAAAAATACCAAATACACCGAAAAACCTAAACAAACCCCAATTATTGATTGTCTTTCATTGTAACAATGAGTCCAGTTCAGTCTTGGATGTGGCGGGACCAAGCACAAACAGAGCAACAGTGGACAACAGTGTGGTCATCAATCGGTCACAAATTTCAAGTACCTCCGCGAAGATACGTCATACAATTCCAAATCCCGAAGACAGGTCAACCACCAAAATTAAACGTTCAGCATCTCCACCAATGGATGGAGGATTTTTTCATAAAATCAAAAGAACTAGAACCATTAACCAATTTGACCCGTCATGTTCAAATTATGTACAATACCAGCAACCCTCGAGTAGTTTGTTGCCACATAACGAATGGGAGCAGCAGACCGATAAGAGAGAGACTAATAGAGAAGATAGTGTTGACTATGGATTTTTACAAACCCAAACAGACTTTCGTACAGATGGCAAACAACACAGAACCAGTAAAACGATTCAACACACCAAGCCTTCATTTAGTAAAGGAAGTCATACTAGGTCGCTAGATAGAAATTATACATCTACCAACACAAATAGAAGAACCACTACCATGGACCATAAAAATGAAATGTATGTTCACGGCAGCAGAGAACCCGAAGATGAAGACGACAGGGGTAGAACACAGTCTCTCATCTACACCTTCGTCGTCAGAGGAGGCTGTTTCCCGTTCGAAGAGATACAAAAGAAAAATCCATAACACAGCCAAAAACAAGCTCCCCAGGTTCATCATCTTCGTACATGGAGACCACTACCACATCATCCTCAAATCAGCATCAGAGACGAACTGCCACATGGTCGTCAATATAATTACAAAATTCACTGTTGAAACATCTACAACAAATACAAGTGTTCTTCTATTTGAAAATTAATTATAGTATTTTCCTCCTGATAGTCCTTGAGATTCAATATTAAATAATTTTGAATGACCTGTTGCGATATCTTCATATTGAAAGTCATCTGTGTTGTCACTTGTTTGTAGTGATGTATCCTCTACTCTTTTAAATGGAAATAATAATAATTGTTTATGGTAAATGTTTCTTCTTGTTTACGTCTAATTGATGATACTATCATTAGATTTTGAGATGTTTCAAAATCGTAAGTAATGTATGATGTAGACCCTTGAGTTAATAATCTTTTCCGTAGTGTGACTTGATTTGTAATTCTAAACAGAAAATCGTACATATTAGCTCCGACACATATATCTAACATTTTTTTTTGTAATATCAATGTTTATGTCTATGTCAAGACAAATAGTATTGTGTTGAATAATATTAATTGAATTACAGCTACTTACAGTTGGTAATTTCTCAGTGGTGTGTAGATCAACGAATAACCAGGGATTATCTTCTAAATCTTGATTAGTGAATCCAGGAAATTCTTGTGCTAGAGGTTTAGATGCGAATTCTTCTTCGTCTAGTGACATTATGAATAGAAATGGAATATTCTGACCGTTTGATATATTCTTAGATAAGATAATTATGGCCATTAGAGGTCATCATCTAGACAGTAAACAAGTTTAAAGATCGAAGGTTAACCAGTAAACAAGTTTAAAGACTTAAGGTTATAGTTACAGTTAAGTGATTGATGTAATATTACGAAACATTACAAGATGATATGTTTAATCCAAACCTCTTATCCAGAAGAAGAATAGCATATATATTCATTATACAATAAAAAAAGTATGTATATGCCCTATGAGTCCTAATCCCATCCCCAATGGGTCTTTTCCATATAGGCTCAGTATACAGAGGGGTCCATAAATATCGTGTGGGGGTATGTAACCAATGATTACAATCACACAGTGACTATATCACAGTTAAAAAATATACCTTTACATGGTCTTAAAGTTACAAAATACATCTAGGAAAGCTGACGTAAAAAACTTAACTATTTTGAAATCATCATTATCAATAGCTAACCTAATTATGAAATCGAAAATTTGTTGTGGATCAAAAATTGGTTTAGCTTAAATAATATTAATCCGGTTACATCTTATACTGATTTTGTAATAATACAAAGTAAAACATTTCAAACGATAATTGGTTTCGTATTACAAGGTAACATTAATACTGACAAATACATGATAATACGTTTATTAACATAGTACATAGAACCTACACTTATTAGCATAGAACTGGACAGGACTGGTTTCCATTATGGCTAATTGCCGTCAGCTACTTGTGTATTATTCGAAGAACCTCTGATAGATAATACAAGTGTGAGGATTTGGAAACTTCTATTAGAGGGAGTGACAGTACCTACTGATATCAAACATTCCGATAAAGAGGACATTAAATGATTACCTATATAACTGACTACCAACAACCCAATAACAACTTGGTGCGACGATTCTGAAATCGCACCTATCAATACGAGAATACTCAAACATGAATTTCAATGGCGGCTCGTAGCTAAAATTAGTGGGAGTGCTGCTCCATAAAATTCTTAGCCTTTGTTTTAAAATTGTGTAAAAAGAAAAAGAAACATGTATGAAAAGAAAATTTATTCATAAAATCGTTAAAATCTTAACAAAAAAACCAAACTTTTTTACTTACTTTAACTTAAATTGTTACAGTTCAAGCTTGATCTATTCATTTAAAAATTAAATCCATTCTTCTTGTTTTAATTGGCGCAAAAAGTTCATTAATGTTCTCCTTGATCTCTGGATGACAATTGGGGAAATTTTTCTTCATTGAAAGTATTGCAAGAACATTTAGTCTTTTTGTTAAATAAAAGAATTGAAAAAAAAAATGAATCAAATAGAATAACTGGAAGCAGAATAATAATCTAATTCTACACTTTTCTACACTTTATCACATTCAATAATATGGTACACGGTTTTTAAGCACAGCACATGCTGAGTAAAAAAAAAACCTTCCTTCCACCATTACGCCAGAGCCGGCACTGCGAGAGCAACAGTACTCTCTCTACCGGGAAGTCCCACCTTCCTCCCTATACCCTTTTATGTGCAAATGCGCACAATAGTCAAACACCACGTCGCTGGCACTGTGAAGCACACAGTTCCATACAAAGATTTTTGTATCTTTTTCATAAACTGGGGGATGGCTACTGAAGTACTGTCACTAAACTTAAGGAATATATATTGTACTACAAAAATAAAGAGAGAATTAAAGAAAAAAGGACTCATTATTTTAATGTTATCGATAATATCAAGTGTAAATAGGGGCTGCTGCAGTTCCACAGTGCCTATACACGAGCCACCACTGGAATTTACTAAAACTATTGAACACTAAAACACTACAACAAAATATTACATTAAATCAACTAAATATAACTTGACAACTAACGACTTGTATCACAAATTCCTAACCCATTTTGACAAAATAAGCACATCCATAGCCAACATCCTAAAAACTAACGCTACCGATAATTATAAACAGGCATTCACTGAAGACATTTACAATAAACTGACTGAATATTCATCGACATTGCAGGTTCCATGGAAGTTTAAGAAGGGTTGTGTTGTTTGTTTTTCTCGGAATTCATTACTTTATGAGTGTTAAGATTATGTTATTTTTAGTATTTAAATTATTAAATGCAAATAAAAATATTTTATTTTACATTGTTAAACACATTTCATACTCACACGATCTAAATATACAAGCCCATTTAATATGCTATACTGGTGATGTCGGCTTTCGAATCCCGACCGAATATATTGTGGATAGTTTTTCTTCCTAAATTGTATATATTTCTCCTTCCAAGCAAATGTGGATATATTTACTCTAAATTCTACCTTTTCCATCTTTATAATAGGCTCTAAAATAGCACAAACGGGTAGTAAAATGTTGTGGAATCAAAACGTGTCATAGAATCTGCAGCCGTTACTTTTGATAGAAATTATCAATACCTATAAAATAATTTGAATAACAAAGTAAAATATTTTCATTGTTGGCCATAAAAAGATATGTCTTTTTAAAAAGTTTCTTCATACCAGAATCCTGCTATATCCATTCTTTTCGGAGGATCCTTTCGTGTGCAAGTTCGACGCTAGGAAGTTCTTGTTTGTGTCCCGGGAATGTGTGTGTGTGTGTGTGTGTGTGTGGCGCGCGCGTTGGTTGGTATTGTCGATGCGTCCATCACACAAACGGACGAGATCTTTGTCAGGAATCTGGGCGATAACGACCCCCTCTGTCCCCTTTAACAAACTAACAGAGGGAGTTACTGACCACCAGTCCAAAGCAATGGTCCTGATTTGTGTACGTCCCCGACAGCTAGGAAATTGTGCACCATCCTGCCGCTGACTTCTACACAAATGTTATATTCTGTTTCTCTTGCTCCCTCCACAAATGTTCTATTCTGTTTATCTTGCTCCCTCTACAAATGTTCTATTCTGTTTATCTTACTCCCTCACTGGCAAAGGGAGTTTGGAGACAGGTATGGAAGAAAGGGAACTGCTATTATTATAATTATTATTAATAATAGTTTGGGATTCATTCTTGATGCGGCTATATGCCAATCTGTCGTTTTTAGGTCATTTTGACTTCCAAATCTCGCTACTCATGTATGTAAAGAACTGATACACACAGCCAACATGGCTAAGGTGTTGAACTAAGCTATCTCGATAAATGTAGGTCAGAGGTCAATTCAAAGTATTTTACGTGAACTATTCTAATTTATTTCTTAAGTCTCATCTAGTCGGTAGTGAAGCTTCCAAAGGTCCCAGGTTTGTTTCTGAATTGGTGAGATTGGACCATGACAGTAACATATATACAATTCCCAAAAATTTATCACTAATATACTACCCTTACGTTAATTATTCTCTAAAAAACAAGTATACAATGTAATTTATAGTATATCCTACATTTGAATTTTGAATAAGCTAATTAGAGAAATTTTATAAATATTCCAAATTTTCAAAAATCAGTTTTGAGCATACTACCCTTGATATTAAAGCTAGAATTAAAGTCATAATTTATCCTCAAGATATGACCATATAACATCCCATATTCGTACCAAATCCATCAAATCATTACAGCTATAGCCTCCGTGTACAAACGGATAGCGTGGTAAAATCTATCTTTTGAGGTTGAGGGCACATGTAACGTCAAGAACCATCCTAATCTGAAGGTCGAAAACTTTCACGACCACAATTTATTTCCATATGAGAAAATTTAAATACAATGAAGTTTTCTAATCCCTTTATTCGTTTATCTATGTATCATTACGCATAAAAACAGCACCAACATAAAAAAAAGCCAGCTGAGACTTCTTAACCTAATTCTTCACCAGAGAGATATGGGGTAAACAACCCCTTTAAATTTCTTTGTTTACGACAGATGTGCTCCCGATATTTTAAAGGAGTTTACTTTTTATTAGACCAGACTTTACCCCGTCATGATCTAGCCAGCCAGTCAACTGTCTACCTCGTTTAGTAAGTAGTCTAGCCTGGCCTAGCCTATTCTACTGAAGCAAAGCTCTTGAGTTTCCTAGTCTCCTGGTAATCCTATCACAGGAACACGCCACGTATATCCCTACCCAGCCTCCTCTCCCATTTCGGTCCAGTGATCTTCTTTCCTCTCTGCGAGTAGTACTGGCGTTCATCCTACCGTGGGCCTACATCCACCATCTTTCTCGCTAAACACGAGACGATGAGAGAATAATATAATAGAATGGGGTTATATATACTTTTTCTCTCCCCGCAAACGGTTCGTTTAAAACTGCTTCACTAACAATTCTTGGGGAATATAAGGCGAGTTTATTTGCTGTGTTTAAAGTGTTATTTCTAAAAACAAGGTTATAACAGCACGTAGTCTACAAACTAACTTAACTAATTTCACATAAGAGAGCTACAGTTAAACCCCCACCACGGTGTAAGACGTGGATCAAAGTGTCAGTTTCGTATGTTCTGGTTTGCTAGGTGATGGCGTGGTCAGGGTTCGAATCCCAACTGAGTGTATCAAAGCGTTTTTATCTGTATGGTTCCTCACTCACCTTAAATTAAAATGTCTGTACACTTTCTTTAAATTATTCCTTCACCATCCCTACCCCTATATTATAAATGTATGAATTTTCTGGACGCAGTGAATACAACTTTAAGGATAATGTATTTATTTATTTATTTATTTAATAAAGCATCTTACTACCTTTCTGCTTTATACGTATATATACTATGTGTTCGATTAGTAAAGTTGAATTTAGAGGAAATGTACCCGTATTTGCGCGGAGAGAGAGTGAAAAACTATTTTGAAAAAAAAACCACTTAGTTCACTCCGCCGGGAGTCAAACACAAATTTCCCCACCATCGGCAGTTTAGTCTACTGTGAGAGTAGCACGTTAAACCATGCGGCCACCAAAGCAAGTTACACTAATATTAAATTATACTAACATTAAAACTACACTAACACCCTATCAATCAAACACTGAACCCTGTTCTGGCACATCTCACGTCCCTGGCACCAGATAGTTCCAACAGTAATTTCAGACAGCCTGGCTCATAGTAGTACGTAGAGAGATATGGAAGCGGTGTAAAATAAGCGAGGACTTATTTGAGTTCCGCTCTCACGAAGCGATTCTCGGCTGCGCTCTCATTATTCTCCGCGTGTGTGGGAGAGAATCATCGTCGGGCACGCTAGACAATGATCACGTGACCAAACATACGAAGTATTAAAAGATAGCACGGTACGGATAGGGAGAAGGTTTACTCTATTAGGATCTAAAGGCCACACTTTCCAAAAATATCATCGCGGATGCAATCTTTTTTTTTTTTTTAGTTGGTGTGATTATTTATTTTGTTCGTTTTGGATCAGATCTTTTTCACCCCCGTATTCGCTTTGAGATATTCTTGAAACACGCTATAAAATTTAAGAACCTTTTCTATTCGTTAAATAAAGGGATTGAATCTATTCTGGTATTTTTATTTCCATCACTTTATTTTTTTAGACAAGCGTTTTTTGTGATTCAAGATAATAAAAATGAATAGTTGAGATAGCATCATACTTAAGTTAAAGTTTTTTTACAAAACTTTTTATTTAATTTAAAGTAGAACGTTTAGGCTATTAGCGACTTAAATTAAGGTGTAGGCATGATCTTGAAACGAGGATTTAGAAAGACCCATATATGCCTATCATATAAATAATCGTATCTCCCAAAATTAAATTTGTAATTTACATTTTTATTTATCTCTCCTACCACCCCCTTAGATACAAGCTTTTTACCTATATAAACATGATCATTAACTTGACCATAGGAGCTATTAATAATAATCCTTGTATGTATTTCTTATGTTATGAGTTTTAGCACATCGGCTTAATATATGAGGTTTGAATTACAAGGGAAGGTTGAGAGGAAGTGCACTCACATTCGTGTAGAGAGGTGGACGCAACAGTGATAAATTGCATATGTAGAATCGCCCTCTCCCTCTTTTTTTTTCCCTCCAATGCACCCAGCCGGCCGTAATTAAAACCTCGACTTTTCGTCAATTGGCAATCCAGTCAATTATTCCAAAATAAGGTGGTCACGCAAGCTAAGGTGTCAAGCTAATATTGTTTGTCTTGCTGATGACAGGGAGGAAGCTTGTCTAGTTTGGCTTGTTGATAAAAGGGAGGAAGCTTGTCTAGTTTGGCTTGTTGATGAGAGGGAGGAGGCTTGTCTAGTTTGGCTTGTTGATGAAAGGGAGGAGGCTTGTCTAGTTTGGCTTGTTGATGAAAGGGAGGAAGCTTGTTTAGTTTGGCTTGTTGATGAAAGGGAGGAAGCTTGTCTAGTTTGGCTTGTTGATGAAAGGGAGGAGGCTTGTCTAGTTTGGCTTGTTGATGAAAGGGAGGAGCTTGTCTAGTTTGGGCCCTTGTTGATGAAAGGTGAGGAGGCTTGTCTAGTTTGGCTTGTTGATGAAAGGGAGGAAGCTTGTCTAGTTTGGCTTGTTGATGAAAGGGAGGAAGGCTTGTCTAGTTTGGCTTGTTGATGAAAGGGAGGAGGCTTGTCTAGTTTGGCTTGTTGATGAAAGGGAGGAAGGCTTGTCTAGTTTGGCTTGTTGATGAAAGGGAGGAAGCTCCTTGTATAACAACCATATCAGGCTCATACTTAACTACATAAATGTAAATTTTTCAATGATGTAGCTGATACACTCTCCCTCAATACAAATGCGGGTGCTCCTAAATTCTACCTTCTCCATGCCTATCAAATTAGTGTAAGTATTAGGACAACCTGGGCAGGTAGTAGGATGAGGTGTAGAAATCAAATAAAATCATCTTACACTTGATTTTTAAACCACCTTGCCACCTGTAGGTTCAGTCTATGCGGTACGGTGGGAATGTAAGGAACGAGAAAAAACCTCAAAGTTTTTGCAGTTTTTATATCAAAACAACTTTTCGGTCAAAAGAAATCAAATGTTTCTCCAGTAAATACGTATAAATTAACTCTATTCATACGGTGACTTTAACAGTTCTTAAATCTTTCCAGGATGTCTTAAAATTTAATGATAATTTTGTCTCTTTATTTAAAAGGTTTTCATGTAATGAAGTTATGCTCACAATATATATTCAACACTTACTGATACTATAACGTTTAGAAATTTAAATTCTATGATTTTACTGAATCAATGTTTTATTTATTTTTGGCAAAGATGTTTTTCTATAAAAACTGCAAAATCATTGATCTTTTCTCGAGTCCCCTACAATCACACCTTAGTACTCTTTGAGACTCCAAATATAATTATTTGTGACTTCCCACGATAGAACAACAGTAGATGATACATATAGTTTTTAGTTATATATTTTTTTTATATTGGGAAAGAGTTGAAAGGAAACAAAGGGTTTCGGTTGAATCTCATGTTATTCGGAATGAATGATGTGCCTCGAAACTCCCAAACTCCTCCCCTAAACTCCCGCGCTCCCCTCACCTAGCTCAGGATTGTTTTAGCATCACATGACGCAGCACCCACGGACCATAAATACTCAAGCGGTCAGTTCACGGTTGACAACTTTATATGGGATTTCGCGCCATTCAGTGTGGAGGCTGCACTGTGACCAATACGTGGACGAGATTTAGTCTTCTGTTATGTTGGTGAACGTGGGGTTGGAGGGAGGGATATTTGCCAATAGATACAGAGAAAACGCATTTCCATTTCGGAAATAAGTGTGATGGCGCATATATATATATACCCACACACATGTTTGGAAATAAAATGCATAGGTTGACAGGCGATACCCATAAAAATTGTGGACTATCCGTCCAAGTTGGATTACGTGCTACTTACTACTGATTGGTCAGTTAATTTTAGAAGAATAGTAGGATGGTAAAAAAAAAATTTGTGAAGTTTTGGCTAGTAATAAATATCACTCTAATTTTCTTCTTTACTTGTATTTGAATTTATCATGAAATCAATTAACGTATTGAAAATGAGAGTTAAATTAGGTTCTGGTGGTATAATTTAAAAGTTAAATTAGCTTATAATTTTAGTAAGTATTATTCTTCAGAATTAATCATATTTTCCCCCCCACATCAATGAGCACACGGTATCAATCCTGTCTAGTTTGAGTTACTGGTGACGTGAGGGTCATATCTCGAATCGATGACGACCGTACTGCAATATTTATACAAACAAGTTTACCACTTTCCTTCCACACGAGTGTGGATCCATTCTCTCCAAATTCTACAGTATTCATCCTTACCCAAGTTGTGTAAATGTTCTGATAGACCAGCTGGGAATGTATTTATTGGCAAAACAAACCGACAAAATACTCCAAAACTTTGTGTGTAGCCATTTGGTTACACCATTTTGGTCAGACATGTTTATTTGTGGAATAAAAATAGTTCCTATATAATATAATGGATTTATATTAATAAAAATAGCTTTAAAAAATTAAAACTAAATTTTAAATGTTGCTTTATCTTAATTTTACTATTCTTAATACGCCCAAATGTTAGTCTACTATCTTCTCTTGCGAGAAGTTTTAATGAAAACTATTAATGAATTAGTGACTTTCCGAGCAAGTGATATATTGGTTGAGTGAGTGAAAGGATGGTTGCGGAAGTGAATACATGTTTGAGTGAGTGAAAAGGTAATACAGAGAGCTAGGCAGGGAGTGAAAGGGTGAGATAGAGAGCTAGTGAGTGAGTGAGTGAGGCAGTGTTATTATTATTATTATTAGCACCGCGTCTTACTATACGTTCGGGTTATACGCACTTACGCTAATGTGTAATGGTAGGGTGATTGTGATATGAAATGAAGGACCTACAGTTTAACGTGGAATCCGAACCACGGTGGTGGCCTGGCATTCCACACATTTACAAGATGTCTTGTCAGAGGTGAAGGAAGGGTTTGGTAATCAGATAAATCTTTGCCGGGACCGAGGATTGAACCCGGCCGCCAGCACAGAAGTCTGACACCTTACCCCTAGACCACCAGGTCACCCCTGTGAGGAAGTGTTCAAGGGAGTAAATTATTTGGTTATCTATTAAGTGAGTGGCTTATTGCCTGAGAGGATAGGTGATGTATTGAGTCGGTGAAAGGGTGGGGAATGGTGTGATTGAATGATTAATTGATTTATTGAGTGACTTAGTGAGAGATTGAGGAATGGTGTTAATGCGTGAAAAAGCTATCTAAGTGATGGATTAATTAATTGAGTGACTGTAGGATTGTGCGAATGAGTGTTTGAGGAAGAGGGAGTGATTGAATGAATAACCAAGGAAATGAAGAATTGAATGTGCAACTGAGTCTGTGAGTGAGTTAGTTTCTAGTAACTTCCGTACTATGGTCCGCTATGAAGAGAATCGTGATTTACAATAGCCAACTTTATGTTATAAAGCTTACCTAGTTTTGGACGGAGTTAGTCGTAAATGCGGATTGGTATAAATCGTGCTAATAAGTGTAAATATTGACAGTTTTCTCCCAAACTACAGTAACATGCGTCCCCGGCTTAATTTGCATGTGTAGAACGTAAACATTTGGCTACAGTTTGCAAGTAAATCCCCTGACAGATTCGCACATACAAAGCTGAAGTCAAATAGGGTTGCTGTGTTGTTCTCCGTGGTTAATGGGCGATCATTCACAAACCAAACAATGGCCATGTGTATGTTTTAATGATTAAATTTAAATTCGGACAGTTGATTCTAGCTTAAAATATATGGTTTTGGCTTCATTATTAGTCGTAGGAAAATAGTTCCTCCCCAGCGGGTGAAGGGGAAGTAAGTAATGGCGAGAGGAGGGAGTATATAAGGCACTTTAGTTTAAGTCCATTGAAGACTAAAAGTATGTATTACTCAATGTGTATTTTTACCAAGCTAAAATTACTTGTTAAAGACTAGATCTTCTTATTAAATAAATTGTACGACACAGTGGCATAAAGTTTCTCATTTAGTGCAGGCTATTCAAACTTGGAAGAAAATGTCCAGAAATAGGATTTCACTGAACTACTCTTAAGTAAGTGTAGTCATTTAAATATATACATCATCTTGTTATTCAAAATGACTACTCTTTATTTATGAAATTTAAACCATATTGTTGACATATTTTTAGCAAATTTCAAAATTTCAATAATAAGTTATTTGTAATATCCCTAACATTATTTTTAGTTTGTAGAAATAGAAAAGTATTCTTATTTAAAATGAAAAACATTCCTAGCTAAACATTATTAACGCAATTTTCAAGGCCAACTTCAAAAAATTAAAATTCTTCTATAATTTGACGTAAATAAACTACCCCTAAATTAATTTAGGTTACTTTAGAAACATAAACATATATTACTTAAAATCCAATACCAATACAAATTTTGAACAAAATTGTTGGAGATGTTTTAAAAAAAATCTAATTTTACCAAAATCAGTCATCAGTAAAACTGCTATATATATCACTTATTTTTATAAAATAAAATATATATATCACCACGTCTCATTATACGTTCAGGCTATCCACCTTATACATAATTGTTTATAATGTAAAAAGCTTAATAGCTACCCATTTTGAACACATTCACAAGAGCAATTTCTTTTAATATTAGGGTTTAAAAAAATATATCAGTAAGCTATTCATAAGTGAATCTAACCCAATAAAACAAGTTAAACAGATTTAGTTGTCTTATCAAACCACCCCAGATATACATTTTAAGCAAAATCATTAGAACCATTTTCAAAATATTTTTAATTTTCAAAAATCACTTAAATATAAACTACCATTTAACAAATTTTTACCCAAAAACCAATTACTTAGGTTTATTTTGGAGGTAAAACAATCCATATATGCATCCATTTCAAACAAAATTATTGTACTTCCTCAAAGTAAAAAAATGTAGGCATAAAATTTGTTTTTTGATTGAGTTAGAAGCTTAGTTTGCAGACTTCAATTATTCCCGGCGTCTGACGAAGCTGCCTAAAGAATACTAACTATACTGTATTCTGACTCAAGTTCGAACTGTGCTGGGAGTGAATTCAAAGCACTTCATCACTGTCCATGTTTTGAACTCACTATGCTGTGGGTAGTTGAAGGGGAGGAGAAAGGTTAGGAAGTGCACTAGCTCATTTCCTCTCGTCAGTGATTGACTGACTTAAAGGACTCCCAACGATGGCTTCTCCAGTATCGATACTGCTTGAGTGGTACCACATCCGCCACATCGATTCTAGACCCTGATGGGATCGAGAGTGTCTAGAGACGTTGACTGGAGTGGAAAGTTGAAATATCTACAGCAGTATGCTATAGCTCTAGACTCGTCACGTGATATTGAAAAGTTGAGACTTTAGCCCCATTTGGGTGGGCTGAGGGAGATTTTGCCTTTTTGTAATTCATTTCTCTCCCCAGCTAATGAAGGTGCATTTGCTATGGGAGCCACCTTCCTCTTATCCTACCCTTAGATTTACTTATTAATAACTCTTGCATTAAATTTACAGATAGTAAAAATTATAATAATATTGAGCGTCTGGGCACCCAGTAGTGGAAAGATTAATTAATACTAATGTACCGTTTTTCAGGGGACAACCAAAAGTACTAATCGTGCATTCTTTCCGTGGAGACTATTTCCATGTCTCGATTGATGAGATGATGGTGATAGTGAGTATGAGGGTGTGAAACCTAATTTAATCCCAATCAACCAAGCCCTGGTGAATTTTGAGATAATTTTTGGGAAATCCCCGGTCCCGGCACATATTTATCTGATTACCAAACCCTTCCTTCACCTCTGACAAGACGTGTATTAATCACAACTTTTTAATTTGAGGAATGCCAGGTGCCACCGTGGTTCGGATTCCACGTTAAACTGTAGGTCTTCAATCTCATCTCACAATCACCCTACCATTACTCATTAGCGTAAGTGCGTATAACCCGAACGGGTAGTAAGACGTTGTGCTAATAATAATAATAATAATAATAATAATAATAATAATAATAATAATAATAATAAAAATAATAATAATTAAGTAACTCAAAAGTCTAGGAGCAAAATATCTACAAAACTCAAATCCATCTTAAGAAGCCCTGGACCTTACTAATGGCAATAATGATTCATTAGAGTACGAATACTATACAAAGTAGTTTATCTGTATCTTACCTACATTGGTGGTCACGTGGTATGGATAATCAACCTTATCCTGTCTGGTTTGCCAGTGATGGGGAGGGCAGAGCTCAAATCCCGGCTGGTTGTCCTTAGGATGGTTTTTCCTAAATATTTTTACACTCGCCACTCAAGAATAAGTGGAAACACTTATTCTCAAATTCTAACCTTCAGCATTTCTATATTATTAGTGTAAATATTCAGATATCTTGGCCGGTTATTAAGAAGCAGAGAATGTAGAAAACAAACTTTTCACCTACTAGTGATGTGCCAAAGAAGATCCCGGCTTGTTTGTTTCTGACACGCACGTCTAACTTTTTAAAAAGGTATTAAATTTGATGGAAACAGAGCCAGTTTGTAAATAGCTCCATAGCAAATACGTGAGGAGTTGAGCCATCATTTGAAGAACGATTCAAATTCAAGGACCGATTTTCCACAAAATGTACAGTAACATTTGGTTTGATTTTACTAGTCATCCAGTTGAATTATCACCTTATCCCCCACCCCCTAAAAGCCCACACACAACCGATACTTTGAGTAAAAATGGTGACCTCAGTTAGACCAACAATATGGATTGGTACTTTTTTACATCCAGGTCAAAATATCCATTAATCTCTCCATAACATTAATCTAGAGACCGTTTAGCACAAAAGGTCAATTATGATAACGGCAATCGGTCAATCTGCGATCGTCCTGCACCTAGTGTCATTGGATATCTTTTGTTCTCAAGGATGAGAAAAACCACTTTTTGGATAGAGATAGCTGCTTCAGTGGGGGAAAGGAAGAGGGTGGTGATTGTATTTTAAACACAGAACGTGATTTTAATACACGTGTACAGTACATTCAAAAATGAGGCGTGAGCTTTTTGAGAGAGTTAAAAAAACCTACATCATAAGGAGACGTTCAGTGCTAAAGGAAAAAACTATGTTGTTGCACTCAATGGCTGTCATACCTATATTACGCACACACACGCACACACACACACAATAAATGTTATAAAAAATAGCCGGGTTTGAAGGAACTGTACTTATAAACTCAGTTTCTAGCTCTACCTTTTAAATCAATACATAGACATACTCTCTATATACTATCGTGTGTGTGTGTTTAAATGGATAGAAAGGATAAATAAGAGTTTATATTACTGTCCCGTCAATCCTGGCTTGGGCTGTCAATAACCAATATAGTTTTATTAAAAATAGCCTTTAAACAACACACGAACCCCAACTTACAAGGATAACATAATATTTATTTATAGCACCACGTCTTACTATCTGTCCAGGTTATACGCATATGTACCAATCATGCTAATTAACTAAGTGTGAATAAGGTTGAATTCAGAGGAAGTATACCTACATTTACGTGGAGGGAGAGTAGAAAACCATTCAGTAAAAACCGCCCTCAATACACCCAACCACTATTCGAACCCCTATCTCGCTGTCATCGTAAGTTTAGCCTATTGTGAGAGTGACGCTTTAAACCATGCAATCACCAAGACAGGTAACGTAATATTTTTTATAAAATTACGTTAAATGTGTATTTCCAGTCATTTTTATATAGTGTGAAACTACTTAGATTAAACATATTCCAGGAAAATTTGATGAAACAATATTTCAAATAATTCTCAGAAGAATTTTAAACAATTTTTTGCAATTATATTTTTTGGTGTATCGTGAATAGGAATTTTTGATAATTTACACTAAATTATGTTTGGATGAGGAATGTATAATTTAAAGGAAATTTATTTTTATCAGCGTAAAGGGAGAATAAAAAGCTAACTAGAAAAAAATCCTTTAGTACACCTGTTCGGGGTTTGAGTCCTAATCTATACATCAGTGTCAATCTAGATTATTGTAAAAGTGACCCCTTAGACCATGCAACAACTGATTCGGGTCTATGTATAGCTCATGTTACTAATTTTATTTTTAATTACTTAGGGTCTATTATTTCGAGGATTATTGAAAATGACAAGTTATTACGAATTAAATGGCCTCTATGTATCTAATAGAATAGAATATGTCAGTGGGAGAAATGTTTTAAATTAAATAAGAAAAGCAGTCGAGTGCAAAGATAATCAAATAACATGCTTGGAAGTGTTGAAAGTATAGTGCATTTTGTCAGGATACACCCTTGCCCTCCCAAGTCGAGAGTTTAAGACTGTGCTGAGGCACCCAGGGGTCAGATAAATATTTAAAATGCTCGCCAAGGGGAAAAAAGAATTGCTACACATTATTTATTACATTTAAGTTCTAAAATATTAAAACATATTTCTTTTATTATAATTAATTTTTCAAATTGTGCTAAAGTATTCTGGTGAATTAAAACTTAAAGGAAATCTATCTCTATTCTAGCATGCTAGTTAAATATATAGCTTACAGTCTGACTAACAGAGAAATACACTTGACGTAAATATAGATTTACAGCTGACCACATCAAATATAACCAGAAATTTAAATTACGACAACCTTTCAGGTGCAATTTTTGCATTAAAATTTAGGAATTATTATTTAATCAATTAAATATAATTAATTTTAACTAACACTTTGTTCAATCAAAATAAACTAAGACTTCTTACATTTTGATGAGAAATGCATATGTAGGGTTAATATTTTAATTTAGGGGTCAGCTGATAAAAAAAAGTTCGTGCGTCACTGATATAAAGAACGAACCTCTTTTCTGAGCTTGTGAGTTGTGAAATCAGGGGGGGTATGTGAGGAAGGGCTCTTGTGCGCCGCTCTCCCTGCAAAATAAAGTAAAAAAAGAAACAAAATATATTTTGAAATTCATAACAATGTTCTCATGTTTTTCATTACATAATTAAGAACGTAAATAAATGATTAAAGGTCGTTAAATTATTTTCCCATTTTATTGAGGAAATTAATAAATCCACATTCACATCAACGTGGAACAAGAAGCGCACCTATGTTCACATATGCTCTGCAAGCATTATAGGGTGGTTTATATGGCAATCAGACGTCAATGTCCTTATCTTAGCGCTCACCTAGCACGTTATCTGGGCTGAGTTCAAATAAAACCATGTTAAACACTGCAGTCAGTCGTTTACATGTATAGTAGAAAGTAGGCCTAAAACTCCACCGGTTTCAGCTCGAATTTTCTATTACTTCATTGAAAATCAAGGTTTCAGATCTTAATAATAATAATAATAATATTAATTATAATAATAATTATTATTATTATTATTATATTTAGCACCGCGTCTTACTACCCGTTCAGGTTATACGCTTTAAGTACTAATTACGCTAATGGATTAGGAATTGGGAAGGTCGAATTGAGGAAGTTAACCCGCATTTGGGTGGAAGGAGAGTGTAAAACCATTTAGGAAAAACCACCCCCAGTTCACCCGACCGAGATTCGAACCTCGATCTCCCCGTCCTCAGCAGTCGAGCTCAACACGACAAGCGCGTTAGCCAATTACGCCACCGAGGTGGGTGTTTCCGATCTTAAAAAAGAAGGAAATTTGGTTTTTTATTATCGGAAGAAAATTTGAAATAAAAAAAATGCGATTGCAGGGCCCGATTTGAACTTAAATTAATGTAGGTACAAAAAGAATGTTAAAGGAAATATGAGAATTTACGCGCTCTTTATTAAAAGCTATTTAATAAAAAAACGTGAATATGTGAGTGTAAAGAAAGAAACCTTATTTTGTTTGTTAATTATTTGGTTAAGAGAAACCATGAGTTAGACTTTAAATGCATTGACCATGTTGTGTATAGAACAGTAAATGATTTGTGAAATATCAGACTTTAACGCACTAGTAATAGAAAAATTCATTCCATACATAAAACAAAGATTAAATTTTTCATTCAAACGATGAACTTACTGATATACTAATTCCTAAAGTGTATTGTATGCATAGTGTTCAAGATAGTGTTAAGAACCTATCGACATATTATTGGTTTACTGGTGTGTGTATGTTCAGATTTCACGATGGACAGTCTTAGACTTCGAACCAAGTGAGTCATTATACTTTAAAAGCTTAATATCTTTTACTAACGTTATGCTTTCATACTTTTTAAGTGTAGTTGGTATAAGGATAATACAGGGTAAATTGTTGTCCACCTAATTTGACAATATTTAAGAGAGAAGTTTCTTAAGGTTTACTCACGATCCACCACTGCGTGAAATACACCTTTATTCCACACATTTTATAGGGAGAGAGGGGTGAGTAGGGAGTAATCGATACCTTGAACAATAAAGGTCATATTTCTTCAATGCCTTCACCCTGACACAAAGAACAACCGAGCTCAGAGACCCATTTAATCTATTTTTCAGTCTTCCACGTCTTTAAACTTTTATCTGACAAGAAAAAAGGGAAAATTTATGTTGTTGTTGTTGTTGTTGTTATGTCGCATCTTGTAGACAATGGATCTTCTTTGTCATATTTACTTACAGTAAATTTGAGATCATAGAGTTTCTCGATATTTAACTTTCAATATACCGCCAAAAACCGTATATTTATCAATTTGATTAGGTGTGTTCTTTTTTTAAAAAAACCCACCATATATTGGTGTTATGTATGGAGTCTGGTTGATGTGTTGTACTTAGAATAAAATAGGACTAGGTCACTAAAATCTAATACACAGATTTTTATTTTTATTCTCCGTTTCTTAGTACTTATCAACGCTATCCGCGTATTTACACTTATGTGGCAAGGAAGAGGAAAATATAATTTAGATGGAGAGATATCCAAATTTTTGTGATAAACCATTCAGGAAAAAACATCAAATTAAACTCAACAAGGATTCTAACCCTGAATTCTTCGTCACCAGCAAACTAGAATAGACAACATTGACGCCTTTATTTGTGTATCTATTGGTGTGAACCATATATTAAATAGTATGAATTTTAAAATATACTTAGAGAGAAGCTTAGCATGTTAACGAGTAAAGCTTGATTTACACTTTCGCCAACAGATGATAACCTAATCTTATTGCGTTATGTCGTGAACAAATCAAAACAAAACAAGAACGACACACCTGCAGGTTTTTTGCTAGCATGGAGTGGAGTGTCTCGTATCTCACTTTGTATGCGCATTCCACTTATTGAGTAGGTTGGTTCTGAATCTTAATTGGGTCTCCCAACCTGATGATGTTGCTCCGATAATTAAAATCTCAAATTATTTCAAGTCGCCCTGAACAAGCGACACCGATAAGATTGAAATCTTTTGATTGATTTAGAGCTCGTCACGTGACCACGTTTTTGCTCTTCTCTTGTTTTTCGGCAAACGTGTCAATCAACAGTTACAGATAGTCCCTAAACGGATCAATTTCCATTCACATGATGCTGTTGTGATATCTTATTGGATTTATACTTGAGTATGACGTTTACGTTCTTTAATTTTATTTAGCACCGCGTCTTACCACCCGTTCGGGTTATACGCTTAAGTACTAATTACACTAATTGGTTAGGGGTTGGGAAGGTTGAATTTGTAGGAAGTGAATCCGTATTTGCGTGAAGGGAGAGCGGAAAATAATTTTGGAAAAACCACTCCAGTTTACCCAACCGAGATTCGAACCTCTATATCCTCGTCAGTCTGGATCGACACGAAACTAGTGCATCAGCCGACTACATCACCGAGGTGGGTTTTACTTTTTAAACTATTTTTTATATTATTTTCTGATTTCCCCCTCCCCCTCCGTATTAATATTCGTTCGGATTAAATATTAACTACGATGGTGGAATAGGAATGAGGAAGGTATAATTTAAGAGAAAACGTTCCCACATTTTAGTGGAGGAAGAAAGTAAAATCATTTAGGAAAAAACACTATCAGTACATCCAACCAGGAATCAAACTTCGATCTCGCCGTCACCGACAATCCAGTCTAACACGAGAGTGATGTGTTAGACCATGCGACTAACGATGCGTGTATTTCCCGAATTATGAACTGACTTAGGCCAGGTGCACACATCCGTGTTTTAAACGTGCGGTGATGCAACGGCACCGGAATTACGGTTTGGGATACTAAACGTTTGATGGGGCACTGCACACATACCTCCGGCAACGTTACGACGCTGCACGCCCATCTTGCGTGCATTTCGTGCCGTAGCTCCCCGCGACGCCGCAACGGTACCGTACACGCAACTCCGGCCTCTCAGTACCTTGTTGTAAGTTGATCAGTGCACACATACGTGTTTTTTTTTGCCGTAAAACGTGAAATGGTGGGATCAAATTTTGAACAGTTGGTTATAGAATATTAAATATTGGTGAAGTGAGAAACTATATTGGAATGTCGCTGCAGAGGAGTACCATGACCGAACCAAGAAGAGAAGTGTATGGATTATTATTATTATTATTATTATTATTATTATTATTATTATTATTATTACTATTAGCACCGCGTCTTACTACCCGTTTGGGTTATACGCACTTACGCTAATGTGTAATGGTAGGGTGATTGTGAGATGAAATGGTGGACCTACAGTTTAACGTGGAATCCGAACCACGGTGGAGGCCTGGCATTCCCCACATTCACAAGTTGTGATTAATACACGTCTTGTCAGAGGTGAAGGAAGGGTTTGGTAATCAGATAAATCTGTGCCGGGACCGAGGATTGAACCCCTAGGCCCAGCACACAAGTCCGACACCTTACCCCTAGACCACCAGGTCACCTGCATGGATTATTGTTTATCGGATGTTTTGTGAAGGATTTGATGAGAAAGACGACTGGAAAAAAAAAAAAGTACATTTGTAAGTACTTTACTCCCCTTTTTTACTGTCTTGTATCAAAAGAAATTATTGTAATACTGAGAAAATCTTTCACGAGAATTTGATGAATCCTTACGTTTTATATAGACCCGAACTAAAAAAAAAATGGCTTTAACAATTCTATGTGTCCCCTTGTATGCCAATCTGTTCCTGGCCACGGATCCAAAACTGTTAGATTGATTTTATTAAAATCTGATATTTAGATTTTATAGGATTATACGTATGGACTTTATTTTTATTTTGACCCTAACCCACAAATTAGGAGTAGTTTACTGATGAATGATTTTTTCCAATTAAAATTTTTTAGAAAATGGCTTCAACTATTTTGTTTAAAATATACATATGATTATAGTATGGTATAACAAATAAAACTGTATATTTGTTTTTGGAGTAAAAACGCGTTTATGATGATTCATTATTGTATTATTATTATTATTATTATTATTATTATTTAGCACCGCGTCTTACAACCCGTTCGGGTTATACGCACTTACGCTAATGTGTAATGGTAGGGTGATTGTGAGATGAAATGAAGGACCTACAGTTTAACGTGGAATCCGAACCACGGTGGAGGCCTGGCATTCCCCACATTCACAAGATGTCTTGTCAGAGGTGAAGGAAGGGTTTGGTAATCAGATAAATCTTTGCCGGGACCTAGGATTTTCATTATTGTAAAATATAATAATTTTTTTTTTTATAAATTAGCTGTAACTATTTTGTTCAAAATTGGTGTTGGGAAACTATCTCACATGATAAATAATAATAATTTTTTTTTTTTTTTTTTTTTAATAAAGTAGTTTAAGAGCAACTTGTAGAAAAATAGAAATTTATCGAAGGTTACCTTAAATGTTGACTTCATAATGGATATTGGGAATAGTGTTTCATGCTAAATAAGCATACATTTTAACTTTTATTAATTTCAAATAATGTTAGGGTGGTCAAAAAAAAATCAATTTTGGAAATTTGAAATTTGTAAAACATATTTTAACAATTTGATTTAAAACTTATGTATAAATAATGCTCACTGTGATTAATTAACATAATGATGTATTTAATTTTATGGGGAAACTCCTTTAAAGTTAGTTTACTCAAAACATTTTTTATAATCGCTTCGAAGCTGTGATACACAATTATATAAAGATTGTGTGATTCTAGGGTACCATATAAGTAGGACGGAATCTCAACTTTCAGAACGGAAGTGACGTCATAGCTCCCCCTCACCCCATTTCCTCCCGTCTCGCGTGTTCCAGGGATTCCCTCCCTCCCCCTCTGATGATCCAGAGGAGACGGTGGTTGCGGGGGACGGGTAGTATGATTGGTTCAGGAAGTCCCCTCACCCCTTTCCCTCGACGGGTTCTCCCCCTCCCTCCCTCTCGCTCGGAAGGCTGTTCATGTTTCAGAACGGAAATGCCCCCTCACCCCTTTCCCTCCGGGGAGTGTACCTTCCTTGGGCTGGAGTTCTCCCTCTCTCTCACACTCCTACTAGGGCAGCAACTTTTTTCGTAAGATAATGTGTTTGTTTTTCCATCCTCCCTCCAAGCAAATGAGGCTACACTTCCAGGAATAATGTTTTTACTCATGGTACATTCGCGAATGAAACTTTTTTCGGAAGATGTCATGTTTGTTTTTCCATCCTCCTACCAAGCAAATGAGGCTACACTTCCAGGAATAATGTTTTTTACCTACTCTCATCATGGTACATTCACGAATAAACCTTTTTTCGGAAGATGATGTGTTTGTTTTCCCATCCTCCCACCATGCAAATGAGGTTACACTTCCAGGAATAATGTTTTTCATACTCTCATCATGGTACATTCACGAATAAACCTTTTTTCGGAAAATGGTGTGTTTGTTTTTCCATCCTCCCACCAAGCAAATGAGGCTACACTTCCAGGAATAATGTTTTTTCATACTCTCATCATGGTACATTCATGAATAAAACTTTTTTCGGAAAATGATGTGTTTGTTTTTCCATCCTCCCTCCGTGCAAATGAGGTTACACTTCCAGGAAGAATGTTTTTTCATACTCTCATCATGGTACATTCATGAATAAAACTTTTTTCGGAAAATGTGTGTTTGTTTTCTCATCCTCCCCCAAGCAAATGAGGCTACACTTCCAGGAATAATGTTTTTACTCATGGTACATTCGCGAATAAATCTTTTTTTCGGAAAGATGTGTGTTTTTTTTCCATCCTCACTCCAAGCAAATGAGGCTACACTTCCAGGAATATAATGTTTTTTCATACTCATCATGGTACATTCATGAATAAAACTTTTTTCGGAAAATGATGTGTTTTTTTTCCATCCTCCCTCCGTGCAAATGAGGTTACACTTCCAGGAAGAATGTTTTTTCATACTCTCATCATGGTACATTCATGAATAAAACTTTTTTCGGAAAATGGTGTGTTTGTTTTCTCATCCTCCACCAAGCAAATGAGGCTACACTTCCAGGAAGAATGTTTTTTACATACTCTCATCATGGTACATTCACGAATAAACCTTTGTTTCAAAACATATCGAGATGATGTGTTTGTTTTTCCATCCTCTCACCAAGCAAATGAGGCTACACTTCCAGGAAGAATGTTTTTTACATACTCTCATCATGGTACATTCACGAATAAAACCTTTTTTCAAAAATATCGAGATGATGTGTTTGTTTTTCCATCCTCCACCAAGCAAATGAGGTACACTTCAGAAGAATAGTTTTTACATACTCCATCATGGTACATTCACGATAAACTTTTTTCGGAAGATGATGTTGTTTTTTTTCCATCCTCCCTCCAAGCAAATGGGCTACACTTCCAGGAATAATGTTTTTTACTCATTGGTACATTCACGAATAAAACTTTTTTCGGAAGATGTGTGTTTGTTTTTCCATCCTCTCCGAGGCTACACTTCCAGGAATAATGTTTTTTACTCATGGTACATTCACGAATAAAACTTTTTTCGGAAGATGATGTGTTTGTTTTTCCATCCTCTCCGAGGCTACACTTCCAGGAAGTAATGTTTTACTCATGGTACATTCCCACGAATAAACCTGTTTTTAAAGCTATGTGTTGTTACATCCTCTCCAGTAACATCCTGTAGAATATAGCTCTCTATGTAACACCCTGTAAACATTAAAGCTCCTATGAACAGCTTAGACATTAAATGCTCTCCCATGTAACCCCTGTAGACATTATAGCTCTCCCATGTAACACACGTAGACATTACAGCTTCTCATGTAACACTTGTATACTTATAAGCTCTCCATGTAACACCTGAAATAAAGCTTTGTAACATCCGTAGACATATGCTCCTCATTACATCCTGTAAACATTAAAGCTGCCCCTGTAACACCTGTAGACATATAGCTCTATGTAACACCTGCAGACATTATAGCTCTCCCATGTAAACCTGTTGAAACATTAAAGCCTCCATGTATCATCCTGTACATTAAAGCACCCCATGTAAACTGTAACATTAAAGCTCCCCCATGTAACACCTGTAACATTTATACCCTCTATGTACACCATGAAGACCTTAAAGCCTCCCATGTAACACTCTGTAAACATTATAGCTCTCCCATGTAACACCCTGTAACATTAAGCTCCCTCATGTAACACCTGTAACAATATAGCCCTATGTACATCTGTAACATTATAGCTCCTCATGTAACACCCTGTAAACATTATAGCTCTCCCATGTAACACCTGTAACATTATAAGCTCTCATGTAACACCCTGTAGACAATATAGCCTCCATGTAACACTCTGTAACATTAAGCTCCCCTATGTAACACCCTGTAGACAATTAGCCTATGTACCTCTGTCATTAAGCTCCCGGTAGCACACCTGTAAACATTAAGCTCCCTATGTAACACCTGTAACATTAGCCCCTATGTAACACCCTGTAAACATTATAGCTCCTCATGTAACACCCTGTAAACATTAAAGCTCCTATGTAACACCTGTAGACATTATAGCTCCCTCATGTAACACTCTGTAAACATTAAAGCCTCCCATGTAACACCTGTAGACATTAAAGCTCTCCTCATGTAACACCCTGTAGACATTATAGCTCTCCATGTAACACTCTGTAAACATTAAGCTCTCCTATGTAACACCTGTAAACATTAAAGCTCCCCTATGTAACACCCTGTAACATTAAAGCTCTCCATGTAACACTCCGTAGACATCATAGCTCCTCATGTAACATCCTGTAAACATTAAAGCTGCCTCATGTAACACCTGTAGACATTATAGCTCCTCATGTAACACCATGCAGACATTATAGCTCTCCCATGTAACACCCTGTGGACATTAAAGCCCTCCATGTATCATCCTGTAAACATTAAAGCACCCCCATGTAACACCCTGTAAACATTAAGCTCCCCATGTAACACCCTGTAAACATTATAGCTCCCTATGTGACACCATGCAGACCTTAAAGCCCCCTATGTAACACTCTGTAAACATTAAGCTCTCCCATGTAACACCCTGTAGACAATTATAGCCCCTCATGTAACACCTGTAACATTAAAGCTCTCCCATGTAACACCTGTAAACATTAAAGCTCCCCTATGTAACACCCTGTAGACAATATAGCCCTCATGTAACACTCTGTAAACATTATAGCTCCTCATGTAACACCCTGTAGACATTATAGCTCCTCATGTAACACCCTGTAAACATTAAAGCTCTCCTATGTAACACCCTGTAAACATTAAAGCTCCCCTATGTAACACCCTGTAGACATTAAAGCTCTCCCATGTAACACTCCGTAGACATCATAGCTCCTCATGTAACATCCTGTAAACATTAAAGCTGCCCCATGTAACACCCTGTAGACATTATAGCTCCTCATGTAACACCATGCAGACATTATAGCTCTCCCATGTAACACCCTGTGGACATTAAAGCCCTCCATGTATCATCCTGTAAACATTAAAGCACCCCCATGTAACACCCTGTAAACATTAAAGCTCCCCCATGTAACACCCTGTAAACATTATAGCTCCCCTATGTGACACCATGCAGACCTTAAAGCCTCCCCCCCCTATGTAACACTCTGTAAACATTAAAGCTCTCCCATGTAACACCCTGTACACATTAAAGCTCCCCCTATGTAACACCCTGTAGACAATATAGCCCTCCTATGTAACACTCTGTAAACATTATAGCTCCTCATGTAACACCCTGTAAACATTATAGCTCCCCCATGTAACACGCTGTAGACATTATAGCTCCTCATGTAACACCCTGTAGACAATATAGCACTCCTATGTAACACTCTGTAAACATTAAAGCTCCCCTATGTAACACCCTGTAGACAATATAGCCCCTCATGTAACACTCTGTAAACATTAAAGCTCCCCGCGTAACACCCTGTAAACATTAAAGCTCCCCTATGTAACACCCTGTAGACAATATAGCCCCTCATGTAACACTCTGTAAACATTATAGCATCCCTGAGTACGCTCGCATCATGCGCAAATGATCTCAGATTATTCACGCAAATGATGGGACATGGCATCCTAAAGTCACGGCTGCACTCTCATCATGCGCAGTATATCTGACCCTCCCTGGGTACGCTCTCGTCATGCGCAAATGATGGCACATAGCATCCCTGAGTATGCTCGCATCAGACTGTAACTGGCTAACCGTGAGGTCCCAGGTTGTAACCCTCCGACTGTAGAAAACAGATTAGCTCCTGATCAACTATGCTCAGCTTCTAATCCTGACCGTTCTCTGAGAGGACCGTACCAGACCGTACTCTGAGAGACTCGTACCAGACTGTACTCCGAGAGGCTCGTAACAAACTGTACTCTGAGAGGCTCGTACCAGACTGTACTCTGAGAGGTCCGTACCAGACTGTACTCTGAGAGGTTCAGCTTCTAATCCCGAATGTCACCTTATGTCATTGTACCAGACTGTAACTGACTACCTCGTTTTATTGTAGCAAGAGGTTCGAGGTTGTAACCGGCTACCACGTATTATTGTAGCAAGAGGTCCGAGGTTGTAACCCCCCCCCGACTGTGGCAGTCTGTACTCTGAGCGACTTTTATTGTACCAGATTAGCCTCTGAGATTCGAACCCTGGTATCGTTAAACCATGATGATGTAATAAACCCGAGCGAAAGGTTTTTTTTCTCTCAATACGTTTGAGTCAGATTCGAACCTCGTTACTGTCGAAAGTATTTTTTCTCTCAATACGTCCGAGTCAGATTCGAACCCTGGTATCGTTAAACCATGATGATGTAATAAACCCGAGCGAAAGGTTTTTTTCTCTCAATACGTTTGAGTCAGATTCGAACCTCGTTACTGTCGAAAGTATTTTTTCTCTCAATACGTCCGAGTCAGATTCGAACCCTGGTATCGTTAAACCATGATGATGTAATAAACCCGAGCGAAAGGTTTTTTTCTCTCAATACGTCCGAGTCAGATTCGAACCTCGTTACTGTCGAAAGTATTTTTTCTCTCAATACGTCCGAGTCAGATTCGAACCCTGGTATCGTTAAACCATGATGATGTAATAAACCCGAGCGAAAGGTTTTTTTCTCTCAATACGTTTGAGTCAGATTCGAACCTCGTTACTGTCGAAAGTATTTTTTCTCTCAATACGTCCGAGTCAGATTCGAACCCTGGTATCGTTAAACCATGATGATGTAATAAACCCGAGCGAAAGGTTTGCACCCTCCAAATGAGGACCGCCCTCCTTCCAAATTCCTGCTCTCGTACGCAGCTGGAGTTGGCGTATAGGGAACGAGGAGGGTGGACTCTTCCCAGGGAATTAAACGCACACCCGGTAGGAAACGAGGGATGAGGAATGAGGTCCGGAACACAAGGATCAAGCCCTCCACTCATAAAGTCTGCCAGCGGTATGATTTCCTACTATAGCAAACAACTGATCTGCTATACTAAGCCAAACAGCTGATGATCTGTTATACCAGTCATCTGATATACTATATCAAACAGCAGATCTACTATTGATTAATGTTAGCGCTTAAAAAATAAGCTAATTTAGTATGTATCTGTTTAAATAGAGTTTTGATTAATGCCGCTAGAAAAAGACTTGAGAAAAAAGCATGCGTATGTTTTGATTACAAGGATCAAGCCTCAACTATTCCAAACAACTAATCTGATATACTATACCAGAGCCAAACAGCCGATGATCTGCTATACCAAACATCTGATCTGCTATACCAGGCAACTGTTGATCTACTATAGCAGACGCTTGACGATCTACTATATCAAACAGCAGATCTACTATTGATTAATGTTAGCGCTTAAAAAATAAGCTAATTTAGTATGTATCTGTTTAAATAGAGTTTTGATTAATGCCGCTAGAAAAAGACTTGAGAAAAAAGCATGCGTATGTTTTGATTACAAGGATCAAGCCTCAACTATTCCAAACAACTAATCTGATATACTATACCAGAGCCAAACAGCCGATGATCTGCTATACCAAACATCTGATCTGCTATACCAGGCAACTGTTGATCTACTATAGCAGACGCTTGACGATCTACTATACTAAACAACTGCTGATCTACTATATCAAACAGCAGATCTACTATTGATTAATGTTAGCGCTTAAAAAATAAGCTAATTTAGTATGTATCTGTTTAAATAGAGTTTTGATTAATGCCGCTAGAAAAAGACTTGAGAAAAAAAGCAGGTGTATGTTAGTGCTTTAAAAAATATGCTAATTTAGTATGTTACTAGAAAAAAATGTTAGTGCTTTAAAAAAGACTTGAGAAAACAATACGCTAATTTAGTATGTATCTGTAATTTCTCGAACTAGCCTCAACAGACGGGCAGGCCAGAATACGTTTATCTTCTTAGAAGGAGCTTTACGTGGAGGGAGGATGGGAACCCTCTTTCCGGAAAGTGTGGGAAAATCTTAATGTTCGATGTAGAGGGGGAACATGTAGGGTTTTTTCTCTCCCACGACCCTCCTGAGCTGGAGTACTGATGAAGGAATATAGCTTGAGCCTATTGGAGGACTCTCAACAATCGTCTCTTCTATAAATGTTCCACCATTCGTCTCTCAAACAAAGCTTCAGTCAGATTTTTCTCTCCCACGACCTTCCCGAGCCAGAGTACTGATGAAAGAATATAGCTTGAGCCTATTGGAGGACTCTCAACAATCATCCCTTCTATAAATGTTCCACCGTTCGTCTCTCAAACAAAGCTTCAGTCAGATTTCGATCATGAGCACAGCTCGAGACCATGCACTGGTGAGCTCTCCTCGTCACTCGTGAGTTTATCCTGGGCTCAGTATTACGTGCACGGGTAAGTACAAGACATTGGCTGAGAGGGTAAGGGTCAAACTTCCGCCCCTTCCTCTGTAACCCGTACAGGCTTTACGGTTCACATCTGTACGAACTTTCCGAGTCACACGCTGACTCCTTATATATAGAAGTAAGCTTTCTAGATGAGATCATTAGTTACTATCTACATTCTAGAGGAAAATATCTAAGGTGGTTCACCATGTTGATTGATATGCAAGGATACTCGAGTGAAGAAATAGTATTCATATTCAAAGAGTTGAGTGTTTTACATTTCGAGCCCTTCGAGGAGATCAACTACAAGTTTCTTCCGCCGTTCAAGATTGATAACCTCTCGACTTCAAGCTTGAGAAACGTAAGTTATCTAACTCAATATTATCATGGGTTATCTTGGAACGGAGGGGAAGTACAGTACTCGGATCTTCGTCCTATTTTAGAGCGGTACACAACACCGCCGACAATCTACATTAAAGGTGCTGAGAAGATGAAATGGTTACCGAAGATAAGTATAACTTTCGCGAGCTAGGTGAACTCGGCTGTCCTTCTCTGAGTAAACTTAAAAAACTGTACAAGGTGGACAAGTGTCCTACACATTCTGATACTATTTACTCCTGTGCTACGGAAAATGTACGAGTAATCAACGAATGGTTTAAGTCTGATCAAGCGAGACTTTTACGGTCGGACTAAGTGAGGGAGAGAACAGGCAGTATAACTAAAAAACTATATGAACATGATAAATGTAGGTTGTCTAAGTGAATATATTTTGAAAGATTATGATAATTGTATATTTTTGAAAGATTGACAAAGCTTATGATTTATAACAGTATTTAACTTTTAGGCTGTCAACATTGGTCAAAACATTTTTGCCGGCTTAGTCAATTTGAAAGAGCTAATCTGTTTTATCGAGGGGATGTACAATGTTTTTTTTAAAAGAGTTAATTTGTATTCCAGGAAATGATTTAATAACCGTAAGCGATGCACAATTAAAAAAATCTCTTAAATTTTTGGCCTCGACATTTCAATGTATTGCAAATCTATTACACCTTACTGTTTGTTGAGATATTTTCCTGAACCAAGTGAAGTACAATGTGTTTTTTTAAAAGAGTTAATTTGTATTCCAGGAAATGATTTAATAATTATAACTTGCTCCCTGTTAGGTTAGCTAAAGTTTTGATAAAGCTATTCCAGGAAATGATTTAATAACCACAAGTGATGTACAATTAAAAATCTCTTAAATTTTTGACTTCGGTATTTCAATGTATTGCAAATCTAACGCTTAAACGGTATTTAACTTTTTAGGCTGTCAACATTGGTCAAAACATTTTAGCCAGCTTGGTCAATTTAAAAGAGCTAATCTGATGCAAGTGATGTTCAATGTTTTAAGGAATAATTTGTATTCCAGGAAATGATTTAATAATCTTTATACCATTGTAAGCAAGTGATGTACAATTAAAAAAAACTCTTAAATTTTTGACCTCAGCATTTCAATGTATTGCAAATCTAACGTTTAATCAGATTGATCTTTTTTTGTAAGCAAGTGATGTACAATTAAAAAATCTCTTAAATTTTTGACTTCGGCATTTCAATGTATTGCAAATCTAACGCTTAAACTGTATTTAACTTTTTAGGCTGTCAACATTGGTCAAAACATTTTAGCCAGCTTGGTCAATTTAAAAGAGCTAATCTGATGCAAGTGATGTTCAATGTTTTAAGAATAATTTGTATTCCAGGAAATGATTTAATAATCTTTATACATTGTAAGCAAGTGATGTACAATTAAAAAAATCTCTTAAATTTTTGACCTCAGCATTTCAATGTATTGCAAATCTAACGTTTAATCAGATTGATCTTTTTTGTAAGCAAGTGATGTACAATTAAAAAATCTCTTAAATTTTTGACTTCGGCATTTCAATGTATTGCAAATCTAGCGCTTAAACTGTATTTAACTTTTTAGGCTGTCAACATTGGTCAAAACATTTTAGCCAGCTTGGTCAATTTAAAAGAGCTAATCTGATGCAAGTGATGTTCAATGTTTTAAGGAATAATTTGTATTCCAGGAAATGATTTAATAATCTTTATACCATTGTAAGCAAGTGATGTACAATTAAAAAAATCTCTTAAATTTTTGACCTCGACATTTCAATGTATTGCAAATCTATTACACCTTACTGTTTGTTGAGATATTTTCCTGAACCAAGTGAAGTACAATGTTTTTTTTAAAAGAGTTAATTTGTATTCCAGGAAATGATTTAATAATTATAACTTGCTCCCTGTTAGGTTAGCTAAAGTTTTGATAAAGCTATTCCAGGAAATGATTTAATAACCACAAGTGATGTACAATTAAAAATCTCTTAAATTTTTGACTTCGGCATTTCAATGTATTGCAAATCTAACGCTTAAACTGTATTTAACTTTTTAGGCTGCCAACATTGGTCAAAACATTTTAGCCAGCTTGGTCAATTTAAAAGAGCTAATCTGATGCAAGTGATGTTCAATGTTTTAAGGAATAATTTGTATTCCAGGAAATGATTTAATAATCTTTATACCATTGTAAGCAAGTGATGTACAATTAATGTTCAATGTTTTAAGGAATAATTTGTATTCCAGGAAATGATTTAATAATCTTTATACCATTGTAAGCAAGTGATGTACAATTAAAAAAATCTCTTAAATTTTTGACCTCGGCATTTCAATGTATTGCAAATCTAACGCTTAAACTGTATTTAACTTTTTAGGCTGCCAACATTGGTCAAAACATTTTAGCCAGCTTGGTCAATTTAAAAGAGCTAATCTGATGCAAGTGATGTTCAATGTTTTAAGGAATAATTTGTATTCCAGGAAATGATTTAATAATCTTTATACCATTGTAAGCAAGTGATGTACAATTAAAAAAAATCTCTTAAATTTTTGACCTCGGCATTTCAATGTATTGCAAATCTAACGTTTAATCAGATTGATCTTTTTTGTAAGCAAGTGATGTACAATTAAAAAATCTCTTAAATTTTTGACCTCAGCATTTCAATGTATTGCAAATCTAACGCTTAATCGAATTGATCTTTTCAAATAGCACATAGGTTGGAAAGGTGATGAAGATTTCCAGCGTTATAAGAGGTGGAGAGGTTTTTTGAAAAAAGATCAATTCAATTAAGTCGTTTAGGGGGGTATAATCCATCATTCGGTCCAGCTCCCGAGTTGACCGTCCGAGTCCCTCACCTCGACCCTTCCCTGACACATCACCCGAGGGTAAGCTATACCAGAACCTCTCCCCCCTTCCTCAGAGAGGGAGAAAAAAAGTGAAAGTGTTTAAACCATTTGTGACGCGTGCCTGCTTTGGTGACCATATGGTTTAAGGAAACTAACTAACGATACTGAGGGTTCGAATCTGACTCGACGTATTGAGAGAAAAAAAAACCCTTTCGCTCGGGTTTATTACATCATCATGGTTTAACGATACCAGGGTTCGAATCTGACTCGGACGTATTGAGAGAAAAAATACTTTCGACAGTAACGAGGTTCGAATCTGACTCGGACGTATTGAGAGAAAAAAACCTTTCGCTCGGGTTTATTACATCATCATGGTTTAACGATACCAGGGTTCGAATCTGACTCGGACGTATTGAGAGAAAAAATACTTTCGACAGTAACGAGGTTCGAATCTGACTCAAACGTATTGAGAGAAAAAACCTTTCGCTCGGGTTTATTACATCATCATGGTTTAACGATAGCCAGGGTTCGAATCTGACTCGGACGTATTGAGAGAAAAAATACTTTCGACAGTAACGAGGTTCGAATCTGACTCGGACGTATTGAGAGAAAAAACCTTTCGCTCGGGTTTATTACATCATCATGGTTTAACGATACCAGGTTCGAATCTCAGAGGCTAATCTGGTACAATAAAAGTCGCTCAGAGTACAGACTGCCACAGTCGGGGGGTTACAACCTCGGACCTCTTGCTACCAGTTACAGTCTGGTACAATGACATAAGGTGACATTCGGGATTAGAAGCTGAGCATCTCGGAGTACAGTCCGGTACGGACCTCTCAGAGTACGGTCTGGTACGGTCCTCTCAGAGAACGGTCAGGATTAGAAGCTGAGCATAGTTGATCAGGAGCTAATCTGTTTTCTACAGTCGGAGGGGTTACAACCCGGGACCTAACGGTTAGCCAGTTACAGTCTGGTACGAGCATACTCAGGGATGCTATGCGCCATCATTTGCGCATGACGAGAGCGTACCCAGGGAGGGTCAGATATACTGCGCATGATGAGAGTGCAGCCGTGACTTTAGGATGCCATGTCCCATCATTTGCGTGAATAATCTGAGATCATTTGCGCATGATGCGAGCGTACTCAGGGATGCTATAATGTTTACAGAGTGTTACATGAGGGGCTATATTGTCTACAGGGTGTTACATAGGGGAGCTTTAATGTTTACAGGGTGTTACGCGGGGAGCTTTAATGTTTACAGAGTGTTACATGAGGGGCTATATTGTCTACAGGGTGTTACATAGGGGAGCTTTAATGTTTACAGAGTGTTACATAGGAGTGCTATATTGTCTACAGGGTGTTACATGAGGAGCTATAATGTCTACAGCGTGTTACATGGGAGAGCTATAATGTTTACAGGGTGTTACATGAGGAGCTATAATGTTTACAGAGTGTTACATAGGAGGGCTATATTGTCTACAGGGTGTTACATAGGGGGAGCTTTAATGTGTACAGGGTGTTACATGGGAGAGCTTTAATGTTTACAGAGTGTTACATAGGGGGGGGAGGCTTTAAGGTCTGCATGGTGTCACATAGGGGAGCTATAATGTTTACAGGATGTTACATGGGGAGCTTTAATGTTTACAGGGTGTTACATGGGGGTGCTTTAATGTTTACAGGATGATACATGGAGGGCTTTAATGTCCACAGGGTGTTACATGGGAGAGCTATAATGTCTGCATGGTGTTACATGAGGAGCTATAATGTCTACAGGGTGTTACATGGGGCAGCTTTAATGTTTACAGGATGTTACATGAGGAGCTATGATGTCTACGGAGTGTTACATGGGAGAGCTTTAATGTCTACAGGGTGTTACATAGGGGAGCTTTAATGTTTACAGGGTGTTACATAGGAGAGCTTTAATGTTTACAGAGTGTTACATGAGGGACTATATTGTCTACAGGGTGTTACATGAGGGGCTTTAATGTCTACAGGGTGTTACATGGGAGAGCTTTAATGTTTACAGAGTGTTACATAGGAGGGCTATATTGTCTACAGGGTGTTACATAGGGGAGCTTTAATGTTTACAGGGTGTTACATGAGGAGCTATAATGTTTACAGAGTGTTACATGAGGGGCTATATTGTCTACAGGGTGTTACATAGGGGAGCTTTAATGTTTACAGGGTGTTACGCGGGGAGCTATAATGTTTACAGAGTGTTACATGAGGGGCTATATTGTCTACAGGGTGTTACATAGGGGAGCTTTAATGTTTACAGGGTGTTACATGGGAGAGCTTTAATGTTTACAGAGTGTTACATGAGGAGCTATAATGTCTACAGGGTGTTACATGGGAGAGCTATAATGTTTACAGGGTGTTACATGGGAGAGCTATAATGTCTGCATGGTGTTACATGAGGAGCTATAATGTCTACAGGGTGTTACATGGGGCAGCTTTAATGTTTACAGGATGTTACATGAGGAGCTATGATGTCTACGGAGTGTTACATGGGAGAGCTTTAATGTCTACAGGGTGTTACATAGGGGAGCTTTAATGTTTACAGGGTGTTACATAGGAGAGCTTTAATGTTTACAGAGTGTTACATGAGGAGCTATAATGTCTACAGGGTGTTACATGAGGGGCTTTAATGTCTACAGGGTGTTACATGGGGCAGCTTTAATGTTTACAGAGTTTTACATGAGGGACTATATTGTCTACGGAGTGTTACATGGGAGAGCTTTAATGTCTACAGGGTGTTACATAGGGAGCTTTAATGTTTACAGGGTGTTACATAGGAGAGCTTTAATGTTTACAGAGTGTTACATGAGGAGCTATAATGTCTACAGGGTGTTACATGGGAGAGCTTTAATGTTTACAGAGTGTTACATGAGGAGCTGTAATGTCTACGGTGTGTTACATAGGAGAGCTTTAATGTTTACAGAGTGTTACATGAGGAGCTATAATGTCTACAGGGTGTTACATGAGGGGCTTTAATGTCTACAGGGTGTTACATGAGGAGCTATAATGTTTACAGGGCGTTACATGGGAGAGCTATAATGTTTACAGGGTGTTACATGAGGAGCTATAATGTTTACAGGGTGTTACATGAGGAGCTATAATGTTTACAGAGTGTTACATGAGGGCTATATTGTCTACAGGGTGTTACATAGGGGAGCTTTAATGTTTACGGGGTGTTACATGGGAGAGCTTTAATGTTTACAGAGTGTTACATGAGGGGCTATATTGTCTACAGGGTGTTACATGGGAGAGCTTTAATGTTTACAGAGTGTTACATAGGGGGCTTTAAGGTCTGCATGGTGTCACATAGGGGAGCTATAATGTTTACAGGGTGTTACATGGGGGAGCTTTAATGTTTACAGGGTGTTACATGGGGGGTGCTTTAATGTTTACAGTGATATACATGGAGGGCTTTAATGTCCACAGGGTGTTACATGGGAGAGCTATAATGTCTGCATGGTGTTACATGAGGAGCTATAATGTCTACAGGGTGTTACATGAGGCAGCTTTAATGTTTACAGGATGTTACATGAGGAGCTATGATGTCTACGGAGTGTTACATGGGAGAGCTTTAATGTCTACAGGGTGTTACATAGGGAGCTTTAATGTTTACAGGGTGTTACATAGGAGAGCTTTAATGTTTACAGAGTGTTACATGAGGAGCTATAATGTCTACAGGGTGTTACATGAGGGGCTTTAATGTCTACAGGGGTGTTACATGGGAGAGCTTTAATGTTTACAGAGTGTTACATGAGGGGCTATATTGTCTACAGGGTGTTACATAGGGAGCTTTAATGTTTACAGGGTGTTACATGAGGAGCTATAATGTTTACAGAGTGTTACATGAGGGGCTATATTGTCTACAGGGTGTTACATAGGGGAGCTTTAATGTTTACAGGGTGCTACGCGGGGAGCTTTAATGTTTACAGAGTGTTACATGAGGGCTATATTGTCTACAGGGTGTTACATAGGGGAGCTTTAATGTTTACAGAGTGTTACATAGGAGTGCATATATTGTCTACAGGGTGTTACATGAGGAGCTATAATGTCTACAGCGTGTTACATGGGAGAGCTATAATGTTTACAGGGTGTTACATGAGGAGCTATAATGTTTACAGAGTGTTACATGAGGGGGCTATATTGTCTACAGGGTGTTACATAAGAGGAGCTTTAATGTGTACAGGGTGTTACATGGGAGAGCTTTAATGTTTACAGAGTGTTACATAGGGAGGCTTAATGGTCTGCATGGTGTTACATAGGGGAGCTATAATGTTTACAGGATGTTACATGGGGGAGCTTTAATGTTACAGGGTGTTACATGGGAGGCTTTAATGTTTACAGGATGATACATGGAGGAGCTTTAATGTTCACAGTGTGTTACATGGGAAGCTATAATGTCTGCATGGTGTACATGAGGAGCTAGCTACAGGGTACATGGCAGCTTAATGTTTACAGATTTACATGAGAGCTATGTGTCTACGAGTGTAAGGGAGAGCTTTAGTTTACAGGGTGTTACATGGGAGACTTTAATTACAGATGTTACATAGGAGGTAATGTTTACGGTGTGTTACATGGGAGAGCTATAATGTCTACAGGGCTTACATGGGAGAGCTTTAATGTCTACAGACTGTTAATGAGCTTAAGTTTACAGGTGTACAGAGGAGCTATAATGTCTACAGGATTCAGGGGCTTATGTCTACAGGGTGTCACATAGGGGAGCTTTAATGTTTACAGGGTGTTACGTGGGGAATGTACCATGAGTAAAATCATTCTTCCTGGAAGTGTGGCCTCGGAGAGGATGGAAAAACAAACACATCATCTTCCGAAAAAAGTTTTATTCGTGAATGTACCATGAGTAAAAAACATTATTCCTGGAAGTGTAGCCTCGGAGAGGATGGAAAAACAAACACACCATCTTCCGAAAAAAGTTTTATTCGTGAATGTACCATGAGTAAAAAACATTATTCCTGGAAGTGTAGCCGCATTTGCTTGGAGGGAGGATGGAAAAACAAACACATCATCTTCCGAAAAAAGTTTTAATCGTGAATGTACCATGATGGGAGTATGTAAAAACATTCTTTCCTGAAAGTGTAACCTCATTTGCTTGGCGTGAGGATGGAAAAACAAACACATCATCTTCCGATATGTTTTGAAACAAAGGTTTATTCGTGAATGTACCATGATGAGAGTATGTAAAAAACATTCTTCCTGGAAGTGTAGCCTCATTTGCTTGGTGAGAGGATGGAAAAACAAACACATCATCTTCCGATATGTTTGAAACAAAGGTTTATTCGTGAATGTACCATGATGAGAGTATGTAAAAAACATTATTCCTGGAAGTGTAGCCTCATTTGCTTGGTGGGAGGATGAGAAAACAAACACACCATTTTCCGAAAAAAGTTTTATTCATGAATGTACCATGATGAGAGTATGAAAAAACATTCTTCCTGGAAGTGTAACCTCATTTGCACGGAGGGAGGATGGAAAAACAAACACATCATTTTCCGAAAAAAGTTTTATTCATGAATGTACCATGATGAGAGTATGAAAAAACATTATTCCTGGAAGTGTAGCCTCATTTGCTTGGTGGGAGGATGAGAAAACAAACACACCATTTTCCGAAAAAGGTTTATTCATGAATGTACCATGATGAGAGTATGAAAAAACATTATTCCTGGAAGTGTAGCCTCATTTGCTTGGTGGGAAGATGAGAAAACAAACACTCCATTTTCCGAAAAAAGTTTTATTCATGAATGTACCATGATGAGAGTATGAAAAAACATTCTTCCTGGAAGTGTAACCTCATTTGCACGGAGGGAGGATGGAAAAACAAACACATCATTTTCCGAAAAAGGTTTATTCGTGAATGTACCATGATGAGAGTATGAAAAACATTATTCCTGGAAGTGTAGCCTCATTTGCATGGAGGGAGGATGGAAAAACAAACACATCATTTTCCGAAAAAAGTTTTATTCGTGAATGTACCGTGATGAGAGTATGAAAAAACATTCTTCCTGGAAGTGTAACCTCATTTGCATGGAGGGAGGATGGAAAAACAAACACATCATTTTCCGAAAAAAGTTTTATTCGTGAATGTACCATGATGAGAGTATGAAAAAACATTATTCCTGGAAGTGTAGCCTCATTTGCTTGGTGAAAGGATGGAAAAACAAACACACCATTTTCCGAAAAAAGGTTTATTCGTGAATGTACCATGATGAGAGTATGAAAAACATTATTCCTGGAAGTGTAACCTCATTTGCATGGTGGGAGGATGGGAAAACAAACACATCATCTTCCGAAAAAAGGTTTATTCGTGAATGTACCATGATGAGAGTAGGTAAAAAACATTATTCCTGGAAGTGTAGCCTCATTTGCTTGGTAGGAGGATGGAAAAACAAACATGACATCTTCCGAAAAAAGTTTCATTCGCGAATGTACCATGAGTAAAAACATTATTCCTGGAAGTGTAGCCTCATTTGCTTGGAGGGAGGATGGAAAAACAAACACATTATCTTACGAAAAAAGTTGCTGCCCTAGTAGGAGTGTGAGAGAGAGGGAGAACTCCAGCCCAAGGAAGGTACACTCCCCGGAGGGAAAGGGGTGAGGGGGGCATTTCCGTTCTGAAACATGAACAGCCTTCCGAGCGAAGAGGGAGGGAGGGAGAACCCGTCGAGGGAAAGGGGTGAGGGGACTTCCTGAACCAATCATACTACCCGTCCCCCGCAACCACCGTCTCCTCTGGATCATCAGAGGGGAGGGAGGGAATCCCTGGAACACGCGAGACGGGAGGAAATGGGGTGAGGGGGAGCTATGACGTCACTTCCGTTCTGAAAGTTGAGATTCCGTCCTACTCATATATTATATTTATTGTTCAATATGGTAAAATGGTAACAGTTCAAGTTCTTGGTAGAATGTGTTAAGTCTATTAATCTATAGTTTGAACCGTACAAGCACTTAAAATAATTTGTTGGCCCAGGGACGCTGCCAAAATCAGAAACAAAATTATCAGCCAACCTGTTTCTTGCTTGAGTTGACTGAATAGGTGGTCTTGAGGATCCTGAGGTGTCTTCTCTCACTTAAAAAAACCCTTGTACACTCAATTCATCATGAATGTTGACCCCATCTCTAAATCTTACAAAATTGTGGAGATCATAACATGTCTTTATTAAAATGACGGCAAAATCCAAGTCTGTATTTATAGCTTTTTGGAAAATTCTCAGTTTATTTAAAAAAATGCCAAATGAACCCACATAGTAGATTTTTTTTTCTGACAAAACTTTTCCGCTTCAAGGCTTCATTACATTTTGGGAAAGGGCAAACGCCTCATTACCAATAAACGTGTAGGGCATATTTGGACCTACAGTTCGTAGGAGAGGCTGGTCTTTTGGAATATTCAGTTCATTATTTTTGAGCTTCTTATAAAAATAAGATCTTTCAAATATTGTGCTGTCATAGTCCTTTACAAACGCACTAACGTCAATATAAATAAGTTGGTAATTCGCATCAGCAATTGCTAGCAACACAACTGAAAAATAATTCTTATAGTTGTGAAAGAGTAACCCATTCATATTTGGTTTTATAATTCTCCCATGTTTGCCAGCATTAGCACCTAAATAATTGGGAAACTGGCAACATTTTTGAAACCCTTCAGCAATTTCTTTCCACCATTCTTTTGTCAGTTCAGGAAAGGATTCTTATTTTAAGGTTTCCCAAATAGCTTGGCAAACTCTTATCAAGATTTTGCCAATTGTTAAGTGCCCAATTCTGTAGGTCAGGTGTGGATCAAGCTTATCGCATCCTTTAACCAATTATCTGTAATAAAAGAAGAAAACATGACATGTTCATGTATAAAACTGAAAGGTACTTTATCTGTTTGTTTTTTTTTTCAGGCAACAAATTAATCAAAAGTGGCGAAATATAAAGGACAATTTGGCTATTTGCTTCTTAAATATGCAATCCCTTACAATTATAATAATCGTACAAGTGGCAGCAATAAGCCAACTACCGAGTCGAGGGTTGCTGCGTTATCTGATAGCTCGTGATCTTAATAAAATCACACATTTGTAGCCGATAATTTCCGCACGTCCATCATAGACTCTGCCTTAAAATATGAGTGAAGAATGACCCTGGGCACCGGGCGATTACTGGATAGTTCAGTGGTTAGAGAATTGGTGTACTAAGTCAAAGGTCCCGGGTTCGATTCTTCAGTTCAGGTGTCATTTTTCAATTTTTAGAATAAAAATATAAGTGGTTAATATAAAAACAGCAAATCAAGTACCTCAAAGACCATCAAGAGCTGAAGTGAAAAGTTCCCTAATACCTTTACAACATGATAATGTAGATATCTTGACATTTTATAGGTTAATATAGAGTGATCTCGACATAATGATATAGGAAATTGTAATTTTATTACACATCACTTAAAAAAAATTCATATTATGGTGATTTTCAACAAAAGGTAAAATATTTGGTAGTTTATAAATTCTAGAGCCAAAATCTCAAGGCTCAATTTTTTAATCAATAATTTCATAATGACATAATAGCTAGTTAAAACTAGAAAATATTAATAAACAGTAATTTACTATGTAAAATTATTATAATCTACCTAGCTATAAAGGGATAAATGTTTGTCATCTATCGGGACATTTATCATAGTAAAAAAAAGTGTTTTATAAAAGAATGAATATAGTGTTTTTGTCTATACTGCTTTCATGGTAAAAAAAATTCAGGTAATGGTATTTATTATTAAAAAAAAATAGATCCACCACAAAAATGGCCAAAGAAATCAACAAAGATTCCTAACCTAAGGTCCAACTAAGCAGCAACAACCTTATGTTCATCTATCAGAGCTCACTCTGAATTCAACATTTTCTAGTTCATCAAAGAGAAAATTGATTCACTTAAATGCAGATGTAAAAGATAATATTAGTGATAACAATAGATGTGGAAATATTATAATTGATTTAAATGTTTTGTCAACTATTTCACATATAATAGTCAAATTTAAGGGTCTAGGGTGGGGGAAGGTGATGTGAAAAGGCTGACCGAGACTCTTGAAACGCTGGTGTAAGAAATGGCAGCGACTGACTGGCATTACTTGTAGTTCGGAAATCTGCAAAATAAAGGATAGCATGGACATAACAAGCATAGCAGTCTCAGTTTAACTGGGAAGGAAATTGTATTCAATTTTAAACTGTTACTAAAATAGCCTTCATAAGTCAGATGACAAGTCATGTGATCTTCAGCTACTACTTTCGATAATATCAAATAATAACACTAATAGTGTATTAACATTCTTACCATTGTATACTGCACAGATACACGTTTTTATGGAATGTTTTCTGCAAGTCCTTTCTACTAGAATATTAAATTAGGGTGTCATTGCACATAATCATCTAATTGATTTTAATTATAACCACTTGAATTACATTTTCAAATAATCTTTTTTGAAAATACAGTTTATTATTCAAAGCATTGCATGTCAACAGATACTAGTTTGATTGATATTGAACATTAAAATTTGTAAACAAATACATCTTAATCTTAACACTCACAATGAGAAGGACACACATGCTATGTACGGTGATTAAAACAAGATTAAAGGGACAGGACAGGCCTTACATATCGACCTGAGTGCATTATATGCTCTTAAAGACTCCATCCACTAATACTAGACACGTTCATTTAGATTAAAGTCAATAAAGTCAATTTTAAAAAGCTAGAATGTTTATAACAATTGTATAACTAGTTTTGTAAACAATGCTTAATTTTCTGTTAACTATCATGAAACTTACACCTATTGTGTATGTCTGTATTAATATTTTTATTAAAAAGTAAATAGTAGACCTACCCTTTCCAATCCAAATTAGTTTTATAAATATAAATAAACTTAAAACATCGGTTTATGTGTGTGCATCTCTCTGTAAATATGAACCTTATAGCTTTAACATCTCATGTAGCCTACCTGTTGTATCAAGATACTCCAAAATAGTAGTGTCAGCAACGGTTTAACCTGTAGACCTCAGAGCAGCAGTCATGTCAGAGTTAAATATTTGGTGACGCTTGGTAGCCGTAACCGCGTCTGCATCCCATTCGTAACCAAGATGGTAGTTAAAGTGGGGAGGTAGAGGGGGTACGACCTTGACCTTGGGACACGATGGCTTGTGAGATTTGTAGGGCCCTTGTCCAGTGTGTCTTCGACTAGTACCCTCTTCCTTCTTGACCTGACATTGTCCCAATGTTTGCGCAGGTGAACCAGAGATTTATAAGATAATTCACAAAATAATATAACCCCGTTCCAATTTGGTCAGCTTGGGGTGTTTTTGTTATCAAACAAGAAAATATAGCTACGGTTATTGTAAATTATCATAAAGGCCTATATTATTATTATTATTACTACTACTATTATCACCGCGTCTTACTAACCATTAGGGTTATACGCACTTACGCTAATGTGTAATGGTAGGGTGATTGTGAGATGAAATGAAGGACCTACAGTTTAACGTGGAATCCGAACCACGGTGGAGGCCTGGCATTCCCCACATTCACAAGATGCCTTGTCAGAGGTGAAGGAAGGGTTTGGTAATCAGATAAATCTGTGCCGGGACCGAGGATAGAACCCCGGCCGCCAGCACAGAAGTCTGACACCATACCCATAGACCACCAGGTCACCCATAAAGGCCTATATTAATAAAAAGTCCCACTATATAGCTGGCTATGTTAATATATCGGTTCTAATAATCAATGTAGCATTTTACGAAATTTGTTGGCTCTATAAACTTCAAGGTGATCCAATATGCTTCTGTGTTGTAATAGTTTTATATTTATGAGACTGACCTTGCTAAGTTAGTTAGGATTGTTTCGTACTGATTTAGGTTACGATATTCCCTTTGTGACTAGGCCTAGAGCTAGTAAAAAAATATTATATTGAAAGTTAGCTAGCCTAAATTAGTACTGATCTAAAGTGCTAAATCAGGCCTAGTAAGCCCTACCAGTACACAATAGATATGAAGTTAGGTGTAAAGAGTAGGCTAGTTCAATAATATATCAATTACACTCGTTCTTAGAATTTCAAAACCCCCTTTTTTCAACTTATACTATGCAAAAATAAACGCTAGGCCTACAAAGAAAATGAATAAAACTTATCACAGCTAGGGTCTACTCCAGTTAATAGCATACAAATAATGTTTGGTTAAATTGACGATTGTATTTAACATCAATAAGAAATACTTTTAGAGATTTGAATTTACTTGTGTTTAGTTATATAAACGATCCAATTACTCAAATAACACACGTCATTTTATATAAAGTATTCAAGTCAAAATAATGTACAATAAAAATAAACTCACCTTTTTTAAATTATCGGAATATTTAAAATTACTAGTAATTTTCTCCCATGCTTTTTTCTTAGCTGCGATGGTCCTAACATCAGTTTTTTTTAATTCGACAGTTGAAAACCTCCCAATTAATTCAAATAAATACAATTTCTCTTTCTCACTTCATCACACACCATACGACGTTTCTATCATTGCGTTGACGTATTTAAGCAGGCTAGCAAACTTTGCAAGCACAATCGACACTTTAGAAGGCAGTGGCTGTAGAGAATATTTTATTTCCCTCCGGGGTGTGGTACTTCAGTGTAAGATTTCATCACGAGACTTTGAGTGATTCAAACCAGACGTTCAAGCACGACGTGGCTCCCTTCCTCCGGCGTAGCCAACTCCGCCTTTTCTCATACTCCAACATTGTTCTTGCATTTCGGCCTTCATCTTGTCAATAATTCTTCCAGTAAGCTCATCTCATTAGGAAGTAGTTAAAAAAACTTATCTGTATTTCCTCTCAAATCCGCAAAAGATGTAACAAATCTGCCAACAATGAGTCTTGAGTCAGTAAACGAATGAATCCAATTTTGCCCTTTTTTTCTTCAAAATATACGTTTTATACATCAGATAAGTAAAAATTACACGTTTTCTCTAATATACAACCATTTTTGATGGCAGCAAAATATGTACTGTGCTTCATTTCACCATATTGTGTTCATTGACTTCAGGTGCCGCAGCGGCACCGCACTTTTAAAAGACGGATGTGTGCACCGGCATTTGATTACTACCAACGTTTAAAATTTACTTTAAATTTTCCGTGTTCGAATCATGTTATCTACAGCTGTCCCTTTGGATTTATAAATAAATGAATTAACTATACGAATACATTGCTTCATTCCTGATAGGAAAAAATAATAAGTATTTTAACAATAGATTTATTTTTATTTTTAATCTAAAAATAAAATATACCAAAAACTACCTTATTTCCAATATTTTATTGTTTATTTCGGTTGAAATTTTTGTGTCAGGCTTGGTTATTAACATAATTTAGAGTAAATGTTTAAAATTCTTGATTTGTACAGATAAGTTATTCGCCTGTAGATTTGTAGGAAAATATAATTTGTGGTTGGTGGGGGGTGGGATGGAAGGGGATGGAAAAATGTTCTTAGGCAAGGAATACAATCTATTATCCGACACTGTCACCCTAAAACATGTGTAGAAACTACTTTGTTCTTAGCGAGTGAGACTGTAATAAATTTTAAACTCTTTCCTTTAAAATATAATATTTTTAAACTCTTTTAAACTAAAAATAAAAATACTAGATAAGAAAAGAAAATGAAAACGTTCTCTCATAAGGTCTACAATGATTATGCGGTTCTTCTGTAATCAGTCAATTTTTCCAGACCTTTTAACGAGGATGAAGTGGAACGCGTAGGCCAAAGTGAACATTAATTAATTTGCATAAAAAGGAAAAGTGGAACTTCAGAAGAATGGAGGAGAAAATTCTGATAATTTATCACAAGTTTTTCCATACCCTCCGTTAAAAAGAAATATTTTTTCTTATAATGGTGAGTTCTTCAAACGAGCATTCTTTTATCATCTTTTTTTCCATTTCTTTATAGTAATCTATTAAAATGTGGTTATACCTTTGTGTTTCTTACTATAGCCCCTAGCCTTTTGATGGGACCAAATGAATATTAGTATAATTTGTAAACTATACCTTATATTTGTGAACCGGAATCTAAAGAATAATATATTTCTCAATAATTAATAGGAAAGATTCCTATTTTTTCTACCTAAAATACATAAAGGAGTACGCAGACTTGGTCACTTAGTAAAAGAAGTTAGACTCGCATGAATTTTATAGCGTTGACAGTAATCTGGTTCAATTCATGATAGATATAATTAGGGCTTTTTTAAATATGTGATTTATCATCATGTTCTCTCGATGCTAATGCGGGTGCACTTAATATAAAATATACAATCATAATCACAACTTTTTAGATTAAACAACTACTTCTAGCTTTAGTCTTAAACGCACTTATTATTTGGTAAAAAAAATCCTCAGCTCTATCGTTTGAAACTTGAACAATAATTTAATATGTTAGTGACGCTCAAAATAAATTTAAAATAAAATGATTTGCCAATACATAATAATATATTGTCCATTATTTAAAATTATATTCTAATTACGATCTGAAGCTATATTTAAACACGGCTAATGTTTCAAACGCCACGTCACTATACAAATGTCTCATTGTTGCAGATAAATGGCGCTTGAACTTGATCTAGGGATCATACCCTAAATTATCCCCCTCGTCATCCCCCCTTTCCACCCATTCTTACAAAATGATGACTAGCTCAAAATGTTACATACAGATAGGGTCACCCTTTGGTAGGAGACCCTTTTCTTTCTCTCACACTTCGGTGAGCCTGAATTCAAAAGACACTTTTCATACATTGAAAAGGAAGAAATGTCATAGCTTTTAGTATATTCTATATCCATCGCGTGGGGGTGTAATTGCCTTTTCAATGCAGTGACTTCTTGTTAAATGCCTGTCCGTGAGTCAGCAGTGACAATCATAATAAGGGAGTATATTTTATCTCCTGGACAATTTCGCTGGAGTGTCTCGTTTAAGACTAATTTAGAAGAATATGGAGCTCTTTACTTTAGTATTTTTCTCGTGCATTTTTTTTTTGTCACCGTGTTAAAACACGGTTAGGATTGTACGCATACGCACTCATTACGTTATTGTGTTAAGGCTGATAAAGACTTAATTTGAAGAAGTATACCTGCACCTGTGTAGAGAAAGAGTAAAAAAGAATTTTGAAAAAACTCAATCAAATTAAAACATTGAAATACCCCTTATAGGAAATCCACTATATTGCGATAGTGACACCTTATAGTCAGACCATTCGGCAAACAAAGCGGAATTTTTCTCGTGGTCCACGCAATTTTTACTACCCATCCACTATCCTTGTATACATACTAATGGATAATAAAGAGAAAGATTGAATTTAAAGGAATTTTACCTACATGTGCATGAAGGTAGAGTGGCAAACCATCTATATAAAGTTGTCCCAGTCCACATAATTAGGATTCAAGCATTGATCTCCATTGTCCCCGTAAATACATACAAGATGAAACTGACGTCTTTGCCAGTTTGCCCACTGATATGAATGATTTATGAGCCATTCATTTATTAAATGAGCAAGTGTTTCAAATGCCGGAAATTTTTTAATACACCTAAATCTACTTTCTAGGACAAGGAACAATAAACATAACATTATAAAATGCTAAATATGGCTTAGTCCTGTACCCGGTTGAAATAAAAATTACTTCGCCAGCAATTATTATTTATAGTTTTTCTTATCAACAGAAAGGATTGTGATTTTGATAGTTTTCAATCTTGATAAATCTTTACGTTTTATGCGTGTCCAAACCATAAAAGTGGGTTTTACCATTATTTCTGTTCTCAAGTCTGTATGTCTGTCCCTAGCCCACAGACCCTTCTCTGTGCCCTAGCCTCAAATCTGAAACGGTCTGATGGATTTTGTTAAAACTTTATTTTGAACCTTGCCGTCAAATTAAGGGTAGTTTACTGTTGAATGATTTACAAAAAATTCAAAATATATAGTAAATTTTTCTAACAGAAATGTGTATCTGAAGAAAATTTGGCATTACAAACAAAACTATATAGTACTTGTATTTCTGGGGAAAATCTGTTTAAGGGTAATTTACTGATGACTTTTTTTTAAATTCGGGTATATTAAGAAGTGGCTCTAGTTATTGGGTTCGAAGATATCTGTTAAAGTTGTTTTCACTTTACTATAGATAAATATATAATATACTTGTATTTCTTCAAAATATTAGTTTAATAGTAGTTCACTGACAACTGATAACTGAAAAAATTTAAATATTTTCAAAATAACTTTAATGAATTTGTTTAAAATTAGTATTTGGAGAGTATATTAAATTATTATAATATTTCTTTTTTTTTTCTAAAATTTATTAATTAAATTATACTTCACCTGTGTATAGTTATAAAAAATTTCAAATATTTCAAAGTTAAACTATAAAATTCATCTCAAAATGGGTATTAAGATTTGCTTTCTACTATAAATAATTTTCTTTACATATATAAATTATTTTAGGGTAGTCAACAAATAACTTAGATTTGAATTTTACTCCCAAGCTTTACACTTCTCTAAATGAGAAAATTTGTACGAAAACTATATATTAACTTATAGCAGTGCAATTCTCGAGAATAGTACTCTCCCAGATCAGTAATAATAGTAATAATAATAATAGTGAAGTAAATCTCTCGTGAGTTCACCATATTGGAATAGATGGTGTGAAGATGTTTGACTTGCAGTCACAGAAACCTACTCAAGGCACCGCGCGGTTGTAATAGTCTGGCTATAAACAGAGCCAGTTAGTCACGATCCATTACACCTGTGTTTACCGCGCCCAACCGCACCACAAGATGTTGATTGGTAAACTACAGGGAGGCGCGCGTGTTTACTGAGCGTAGCGGTATTAGCTCATTACTGATACAGGGCTATTATCGGTCTAATTGGTTCTTAGTCTGGTCCTCGAAACTCTAGGGAATGTAATGTACAGTCCAAGTTTCAAAATTACACATTTTATTTTACGGTCAACATTGAAAACATTTTCTATTATTATTTATTTATTTAAAGTATATAAAGTGCACTTTATTAATCGAATGATTATATCAAAACATGAGAATTTCTATGAGCGTGAGTGAAAGGGTCTACCAATTTCACCTGAAAATGTATCTCCACACACCATCCAGGGTTCTGTTACATGCCACAATAAACATAGGACCGACGTCTTTACTTCCCCTTCGAAGGAGGTTGGGCTAAAAAATGTTATCGCACAAGAAAAATCCATCGATCCCGGCTGGGTTTGTACCAACGAACATTGAGTCCTGAAACGAGTACTTTGACCCAATACCACTGAGATCAACATTTTACTATATTATTAATCTAATTTTATAGGAATTTACAATAGCTATCATAATGACAGCTGCAGATACCATGACTTTACAATACGTGAAATTAGATCTCTAGTAACTTTTTAATCTGTCAAATAACTCAATTTAAGCTCACAATGACAGACCTTTCATCGTAACTTATGAGATAATCTCAACATTGTCACTTAATTTGTGTGACTAAGTTTATAGCTGAATAATCACGATTGTTTACTGTCACGTCACCTCGTAGTTTACTTTGAGAAAGTTAACTAGTTTTACCAGTTAAATTGGAAGAATCGCTAAATTCAAATGGTTCGTTTGTGAACTATGCATATATATATATATATATGCAAACACATCTCCTCAATAGCAACACGTCTCTACAGACACTACTGAAACTTCAGGACGCACATGCAAAGTCATACAGCTCCCCGTTGTTTAAAGATAAATAATTATAGTCAACACAAATTGAAATTGAATAGTCAATCCAATCAAGCTGATTATAAAATTTAAAAAATTTTGATATTTAATGCCCTAATCAATGTTAAACTAGTACGTATATATTGTTTGGCATTTCAAAAACAAAAATAAAGTCACATATATAAGTGAATCACCACTCTTTTTCCATGTAAATACGTGTACATTTGGTATAAATGCTACCTTCATAATACCTAGTATTTTATAGTATTTTTATGGATAGCTTGAACAGGTAGTAAGACCTGGAACACGAGGAAAAGTATCCAAATACTTTGGTAACTTGCAGTTTTGAGATTGTATAAAAGACCAATTAAAAGAGAAATGTTTATCGCATCTAGTACGGAAGCAATGAATTGGTATGAGAAGTCTACGAGTAATAAACATTATAGGAAGGTGACACAAATAATATTGATCTGATTGATTTGGTTCGGGAGGGGGTGGGCCAGGCCACCAAAAAATACCTTCTCTTCAACATGATAATTTAACGAAGCAAGAGGAAGTGAGGGAGATGAAGGGAGCAGATACCTACTCACCTAAAAAAAATCATCCAGGTTATGAAAAAAAAAATAGGGCAAATGAAGAGATGGAAAGTTAGGGGTTGGAGGGACATGGATATTTGTAACGTACCATTGGGGACTACTGGCTGAAGTTGAAGTATTTTTGTAACGGTTGCTCTTTAGGTAAGTCTTAGGATCTCTATAATGTACTGGTAAGAACTTATAACTACTATAACTCATATAAAAATAAATTATTTTATTAGTGAACATTTTTGTTTATAAGATTTACGATAAATGATTACGTTTTTTGTGCTCCCACACAAAAAAAAAGAGTCAATTTTACAGTTCTGTCTGTCTTCATTTATGTCTGTCTGTCCCTGAGATAAGATCTGAAATGGTGAAATGGATTTTGTTCAATCTTGAGATTTTGATGTTCTATGGAAAAACCTCAGAGCTTTGTTTTTGATTCCAGCCCTAACCATTAATTTAAGGATAATTTACTACTAAAAGTGTTTTTATTAGAAATATTTTGAAAATCTCAAAGGATTTTCTGAAAATTAGTATTTGGGGACTAGTTTACATGATAAACAATAAATAACACATGTTTATTTTTCCAAAATAAATTAGAGGATAGTTTACTTTTGGAAAAATTTAAAATTTTGAAATTTCTCAAAAATGGCTTTCATGGATAGTGTTAAAAATGAATATATGGAAACGTTTATTAATGATAGATAATAGTATTTTTTTACAAACATAAATAGTTTTAGTATGATCTAGAATAGCTATTTTTTTATTTTAAATTTGTTAAAATGAAACTCTGTTTAAAATTAAGTGTGGTTATCATGATTAACTAGATTTTATGTTTGTTTTTCTGATGACACATTAATAAAGAGTGGTTTACTGAAAACTCATTTTTGAAAATTTTGCTCTGCAATGCATGATAAATTTATTATTTGTTTTGTGCTGTTTCTATTACCTACTTCCCAAAGTTATATTTAAAATAATATGTCTATAGTTCAGATATTATTGATTTAATAAAATGTTCTTTCAATAAAAAGTTTATTTTTATTTTAGAATCCTTCAACTTTGCAATGATAAGTTATTTAATTTTTCAAAGATTTATGGAGATATGATCAAAATTGTAAATTTCCGCATAAGTAAAGTTATATTAAATTAATTTTAGTGAGAAGATTAGATGCTCCATTTTGTTTGCATTGTTGAACATTTTATGGATATGAATTGAATGAGAAAATGAGATGTTCCATTTTGTTTGTAATGTTAAACGTTGTATGGGTAAGAATTTTAATCAGCATCATTAGGACATATTATTTTGAGATAATAGTTTTTTTAAATGTTTTTGCCCTTAAATAAACTTGCCTACCCCTTAATTTTAGGGCTAGTTAGAGAATTCTAAATAGTTATCTGAGTAATCTTTATAAACCCCCATTTGGTAAGATGGTTTTGGTTATAGTTCCGGTAACAGAGAGAACCCGATTCTATGACCGCATGGTCGAACGTTATATTCTAGTATTAGACTAGACTGCCGATGATGGGGAGATTGGGGGTTAAATATTTTCCAGGTGCAGGGAAAATGGTTTTACACTCTCCCTCCACAAAAATATGGGTTCACTTCCTCTAAATTAAACCCTCCTAATCCCTAACACATTAGTGTAAAATAGGCCTATATAGGCGTATAGCTCGAATAGGTAATAAGACAAGGTGCAAAAAAGTAGCAGACAATGTCATTGCAAAAAATATTGTTTAAGGTTAAGGGGATCATGAAACGTTGACGTCCAACAAAATCTCGAATTCGATTTTTTTGACGATCATAACACTTTCTCTTTCTGAGGGGAAACGAGAAAGTACAACATTATAAATGCGACAATTATTTAAATAATTAGTACCACACATTAGTAATAATTTCTCATATAATGTATTAGGCCTAAAGGTTTGGTAAAAAATATTCAAAAATAGGTTTGTGCTAATCTTTATTTAAGTTATTAATTTTTTTAAATAAAGACAAACAAATAATTTTTTTAATCACAATAAATACTCTTAATACATAAATTTCAAACAATTTATGTTCAAAAATTCTATAAAAAAAGTCTGATATTAACGGCTTGGTGATGGAAAAACCACACTCATTGTAGCAGTGATTTGAACTACGGCCTTCTCGTTTCTAATAATCCATTTTTTAATCAGTAGACCCTGGCAGATCAGGGCTAGTTTTATTTAAAAACAGGCTTAGTTGTAATTTTAAAAGAAGTTCTTGCCTATTTATACAAAGGTTGATCTATATTCAGTTAATATAATCTAAAATGTTCTATGCTCCGTATCCTACTACCCTTCAGACTATCTGCATTTAACTAACCTAATCAGTTATGGATAAGTTGGGTGGAGGGATACGGGAAATCATTTAGAAAAGATCACCTTTCACAAACCACAACCTTGTCCTCCCGTCATTGACCAACTAAATCAGATGAGTTTAAGGTTAATTCTGCATTCCCACCAATATGGGTAACATTATAAATCAAATTTGTGGCATACGAATGCCTGTGTTTGACCTATATTATGTATAAACTAGGCTTGTGGAAGAGCATGTGAGTTTAGAAACAGGTCTCCTATGCATGGCTTTAGTAAAGTACCCTAGATTGTAATATCCGGCATGACCCGACCTTGCGAGACGGACCTTGCTAAATACAGTAGTACAAACCCTAAAGGCAGGAAATGGCAGCACTTTGCGCCAGAAACGGTATAATTGTCGCTCCGTACCGGCGCTAGGAACCGGATGTTACCACAAGCGCGACCTGTGTTAATTGCTCTTCGATGTACGGAGAGACAGTTGAATTATGGATCTTGCTTCTGTTTCTGGGGGAGTTTCCGCTTGCGCAGGAACAATGTGAACGAAACAATGAGTCCGTTGGAGTTAGCGATGTCTGAGGGGGAGAGTGACTGGTTGGAGGTGGTGGAGGGGTAGATTTTAGACGGAGATGGAGGACAACGATGTATGGGACAAAGCTCTTGTGCTGGTGGAAAGGAATTATTTGTTATACATCAAAACTTGAGACGCACAGAAACTTTGTTGGGAATGAAAACGGGAGAGAGAGGGTAAGTAAAAGGAAGGGGGGGGGGGGGGAGGCTCGTTTTGAATTGTAGAATTGTTTTAGAATGTGATTGTGAGGATGACAATGTAAGGGTTTTGTTTCTGTTTCAAAAACTTTTGAGTTGGTGGGCCTGTATTTACATTTAAATCTCGACCTTTCTTATAAGTTGAGTTTGATAAAATAGCGTAGGGCATATTCATCACTTAAACAAGTAATTTTATCTCTAATTTTAATTACAATCAAATATAATCAGTAATAAAGTAACACACATAGGTGTTTACACGAACTTTTTGTCAAACGTGTATAGTCAGATTTTGCTGGTGATGGAGAGGTTGGAGTTCAAATCCCGGCCGGATCTACTGAAGTTGGGTATATCTACATGGTTTTCCACTCAATTGCAGGTACAATTTTATCTAAATTCTCACACAATTTTCAAATCTCAATTTCATTATTGTAATTAATGAATGCCTGGATGATTAATAAAATGGGGAGTGAAACAAAAATAATATATATATATATATAATACGGGTGACTATGGGTAATATTAGAGGGTTTCCGATGTCATCAAAAGTGGTTAAGCTATCTAATAAAAAGATTCTAGGCTGTAGATTTGCACAAAAATAACCAAATACTTGCTTGGTGGCTGGGTTTTATCGTAAGCGCTCTGACATGGACGAGCAAGAAAGTTGGAGCAATAAAACTGATTTAGGTGATTTTTCGCCTAGATCTGACTAGTATTTTTTGGTTTTACTTATGCCATTTTCCTTCGAATTAGCTCGAAAGTTATAGTGAACATGCGCATCCAACTTATCTGTTTTAGCGGATGGGTATTTCTTCTTGAAATATGCGTTTGGTCAGCCTCTTAGGTTATCAGACGTAGCATTCGAAAGGGGGTTGCCTAGCAGCATGAGATAACACTGTTTCACATCAAATAAAATATTTTAGGTACCGTAAGGGTAGAGTTATTAAGTTAATAGGGAATGTAGGGGGGTGTAATCAAAGTCCCTTCATCAATTAGGGGTGCCCTAACCCCTTTACTTGCCACCCTACATGTAACTGATAACGGTAGTGTTGCGTGTCCTTCATAAAATGTGTGAATTAAATATGGTTATTTCAGGAGACCCACACATGAGTTAGATAATGAAAATAGCCACTTTATGATATGGGAAGAGGGTATTTAAAGAGGGGCTTTTAATGAGAACAAGTTGAGGACATGTTTTTATCTCCACATTAAAACATTGAGTAAATGAGGAAATAATCTGTTTTTTTCTTAATTCATTTTCCCCCCACTTTCCATGCATCATGCCTTACTGTTCGAGTTCTTAAATTCATCTACACTGATGCGGTATGGCTGAAGAAGGTTTAACTTGTAAAAAATGTATCAGTATTTTAGTAAAGGAAAACTGTAAACTATTGATAAAAAAATATCTAGGTGAAAATTTACTTTATAAATACATGCTCACATAAGCAGAATGATTAAAAGTTGGCTTAATCTAGGTCAGCAACAATTATAATATTTAACACTCAAAATTTTAGAATAATAATTTAAATATTAGAGAATATTAAACGCTTGTCTTTATTTACTTTACCTTAGTAAAAACACATATCCAAAAATAGTTACTCTCAAGAACATAAAGTCAGACTCAAAATTTCCTCTGCTTTTAAGTAAATGAAGTCTGCTCCACGATATTGTAAGGAAAATCTTTTCAACTAAGTGCCGAAACCTCTCATGGTAACACCAAAACATAATCATGTTATTATGTATCTTAAGGAGAAACATTCCTTCCTTAAAACGTCGGGAACTTTAATTTTCAGTTTCAATTTAGAGATGCAACATTTATTTTCAAGATGGCAAGAGTTACATTGAACGAGAAAGGGTGGGTGGTCCTTTGTTTTTGAGCATCATAGAATACTTCAAGAGGAACAGTAATTATTTTGACTAGCAACAACAACAAAAAGGCTTGAAACTCAACAAAACTTGTGCTTTTGAGTTTTGGATGTGTGGGTGTGAACTTTTTTTTTTTATCTTTCAGGATGATCATTAATTTTATTGGAGTGACGGGACGTAATGTGGCTTTGTCGTGTTTTGGGGGATTTTTTCCTGGGGGTTTCTTTTTTTTTCTGTAATACTTAATTTTTCTTCCCTTGATTATTTTTTTTTGTGGGGGACACTCATTCTCTGTACTCTGACATGTCCACCTTCAAATATTTTGGTTTTCCTGTTTCAAAGGATGTGGTTAGTGTATTAAAATCACAGTGACTACATAACCTGACAGAAATGTGAGAAGTGTCTCTTGAATATGAATAATAGCTTTGCTTATTCAGTCGGTAGAATACATGAATTTAAAAATAATTTAAGGTATAATAACCTAAAAAAAATTTAAATAAATATAATATTGTTAAAACAGTACTAATATTTTTTATATCAAGATTGAACGTGTATAAATTACCTTGTCTCTTGACATAATTACGCTTTTTGCCTATAAATTAAATTGTTTTCTTGCTTTGTGTTTTCTTTGATATAAAAAAAGTATCGATCTTATTACCAAAAATTGATTCTCGTTAGTTACATTTCTATATTTTATTTTAGACCATTTCGAAAAGCTTGGTTGTTAACCGGTAACACCTTATCCCGACAGCTGTTTCCGATGTTTTCCTCCGAGTCCTTAATACTTGTAGACAACGTTGCAGTGACGGCGGCGTCTCCTTGTTAATGATAATGGGCATCTCAAGACTCGTTATGAACGGCACCCGGCACTTGACCTCACACCTTGCGTCGTGCTCTATTGCAGGGGAACTGTTCACTTCATCAGGTGCCGGAGCCGACGAAAGGGAAGTTAGCGCTTTGGCGTTCAGAATATCACGTCTTTCAACCTTTTATTTGTGTTTAAATCTCTCATTAATAAATGGTGCTTTAAATACAAGCGTTTGGCCATAGCTTTACTCACATTAAAAACACATAAACACATTCGACAACTTAAAATGCTGGAAAAGAATAAAACTTGAGTATTGTTTTATGATCAGCTGTAAGGAAGGCCCTCTACTTACGCTCAATTTTTTTTAGACTACTTCGCTCACTGATGAGCAGGCATGTTGACATATGCCCTACCGTGGTTGTCTGAAAATAATGAGTACAGCAGAAGTCTCGTCTCGATCCGATTAATACTTTTTGAGTTTATTGGAAACAAACAAATGACAAACACACAAACCTTCTAAAAATGAATTAGTTGGTGTTATTATAGTTTATACTAACCAAAAGGAGGAAAATAACACCACCAAAACTTGAATACGTGTAAAAACTAGGCTTGTGGTCCCATTATTAATACGGGGAATATATAAAGTAACTTTGTAATTTTATATTATATAAAATTAATCTTATGAAGAGGTAACCTTAATCTTAAATAATGTATAAATACTGTTTTAAATTGTGTTACAAAACGTGAAAAGTAGGCTGACTAAAATACATGATTAAAATTCAGATCATAATACAAATACGTGTTAAAAGCTGGAATTTATTTTGTAAATTAAATTATAGCTTCTCGATACACAATAGTTGTACTTTAGATTAATGGTGCTATTTAAAGTAAATGGTACGAAACTCCGCACGGAATTTCTCACTCCATTATTTAAAATTGGAGATATCTACTCAAAATATGTAATATTATGCGTGAAACTAAAAAATATATACTAACAAATCCGAAAAAAAATGCGTTATACTTAAGTAAAATATTTTTTTGTTCACGTATTAAATTTTATAATTTTATTAAAAAAAAAATTAAAGTCCTCATTTGTATAACTGGACCAAAAACAAAACAAATCTATATTTGGTCCACAAGGGTCAACACTTCGTATTAAAATTTCGACTTCCGACTAAATTTTCGATATTTTATTAGAGGTTAACAACGTATACATATTATTTTGCTATTAAATTCCTCATTAAGAATGTATACAAATAAAAGAGTCAAATATTGACTATAGAGTATAAAATAATAGAGCTAGATCATTGCTGTACAAACATTTCCCCTAAGAGGTTGAAGGAAAGAGAACATACAATTTTTGAGAGACTTACTTATTTCTTACTCCATGGCATTAGAGAATTATTGCAATAAAACTCAAGTAGTATCTCCTTACATCTAAAGGTCACAAAATTGAATTAATATATTTGACCATATCTCTGAAACTATTGGTTTTATAAAGATATATTTCAAATACAAGTTTTTATTTTTAATAGTAATACAGTTTTGCAATGATAAGTTATTTAATATCTCAAATAGTTGCAGAGTTACAGAAATTTCCGCTTCTGTAAATACCTTTAAATACATTTTAATGGTAACATTAAAATAACCATTTTGTTTATAATCTTAATCAACAGCTAGATACGAATTTTAATCAAAATCGTTATATCAAATTTTGAGAAAAGCTAATTTTTCTCTTTTCACTCTTTACTAAACTACTCTTAATTTTAGGGTTAAACAGACTCACAGATGGCGTTGCAAAATCCATTTTCTAGGGTTTGAGAGGTCATCAAACGTCGAAATTCATCAACATCTCGGGTTAGATTTTTTTATTACGCTCGCAATACTTTACCTTTAGGGTTCGAAAAGTTAAAACATATATTTGCATATAACTTGAAAATTATTGGTTCTGTAAAAATGTTTTAAATAAAGGATTTTTATTATAAATATACCTGCATATTTACAATGATAAGTAATTTTATATCTCAAAGAGTTACAGAGAAATGATAAAAAAAACACTAGAATCTATGCACATGATTGGGACCCTTAAAGTCATTTTGAGAAAACATTTAGAGTAGCCATTTGTTTGTTATATTAATCATTGCTTGGAAATGAAATTTAATCAAACCTGTTTGGTCCAATTAAGATAAAATCGATTTTTTTCTCTTTGCGCCCTTGAAGAAACTACCCTTAATTTTAGGGTTAGCTATCTAATTCCAAAAACCTCTCAGGGCAACCCTATGAAAACCCCAGGTATCAAATTTAAGCCTTATCGGTAAAATAGTTTAGGCTCTACTCCAAGGTAAACCAAAAACCACTCTTTCGTATTCGGTGGTTTATGAAACGTTAACATTCATCAAAGTCTCGAGTTCTATTTTTTGACGATCACAATAGATACTTTTTCTACCTGTAAGATAGCGAAAAATTAAAAATAAATAAGATTAATTTAGTATAAATAATTGGTTGTTAAATAGTAATAACAAATGAAAGTTTGATATAACTCTAACCATTTAAAGTATCATTTTCAATATTTTTGGCCTAATTTTATCCACTATTTTAAATCCACCATATTAAATTTTAAATATCCAAAATTTTCAAGAGAACATTATTATTAAGACCTATCTGCATGCCAGATTTTAGATTTCTATGATGTTTAGAAGTTTTCGAATAATTCATGCAAGAGACAAATATCAAAACTATACCGAAGTAAGATTTTCAACGTATGGCTGCACTTTGAACATAAATTTCAATCTAAAACAAATATGTCAACCAATAAATTTTGGAAATCATCTTTCAAACAAAGCATCAATAGGCCATTAGCTGAGTTCACAAACGAAATACTTGCCCTAAAAGCAATCATGAGATATGTAAAAATAAATGTTATGCATTGTTATAAAAATATATTGGAAATAATAGAATCACAGTTTAACAAGGAGAAAGTCCATCTTTATGTGTTTAAATATTTCAACTGCCTACCACACGGGAAAGCTTTTATTCTATTATTTTAAGAAATTTTGGGGCCGCTTTCCCCCTTTTCCGTTAATTAATTCTAAAATTAAGTTTTTTTTTAGACTGTTTAGGTTGTTCTTATACCTGTTTGACCAATGTTCAATCTTCCCACACAGTCAGAAGTATTTTTCTTAGCCAGCGTCTTACTACCCGTTCCGGCTATACGCAGATTATGTACTAATTACGCTAATGAGCAAGGGATGAGGAAGGTTAAATTTATAGAAAGTTTATCCACATTTGCTTAGTGGTATATTTGTAAAATATTAAGGAAAAACTATCCTCAGTACACCCGACCAGGATTCAAACCCCGATATCCCTGTGATTGGCAGTTTAGTCTGTTGCTAGAGAGAAGCCTTAGACCATGCAGCCACAAAAACATGTTCAGTGAGAAATAGCTTTTTACATAAGTCTTGACAATTTCTAAATCCCCATTTCAGCAAACACCCATTAGAGATTTCATATATTTAGAAAGCATAAGGGTATTTCGAGTAATCCCACTAAATTTTTGGCATTTTTTCATTTTCTATATCTCCTAAAATTATAGAGTAGTTTGAGCGTGATTGAGCGGGCTCGCCCGAATTGCAACAATTCTCTTGCTCGGACCTGAATTGCGCCAAGAGCTTAAAAGTGCCACCCCAGACCGGACCTGAATTGCGCCAATACCCCCCTTCCCAAGACAGGACCCGAATTGCGCCAACTCTGAACATAAACAAATATTAATGCTATGTCTGGCAGTAAGAAGGACACAAGTCAATAAATATAAATCAAACAATATTATATCAAAGTGAAATTTTCGTTTTTAAAACATTGTCAATAATAGCTATATGTATGCTAAATAATAGTGTAACAAACATAATATAAACAAGTCCTACAAAGGAGTTTTGGAAGGACACACACTTCACTAAGCTTAATCTGTCTATTTCTCCATTCTTAAACTGTTAAGTCTTTTTTCAATAAATAATTGTTTCAACTTAGACTTATTATCTGTCTTTTGCACATTACCTTCTCTTACACTGTTGATTCGAATGTATGTGTCAGTTTGGACCGATTTTAAATTTTAACGAAGACAAAAATGTTTGGGTGTGGAGAAGCACATGATGAATTAAATCTAGAATGGAAGCTCTCGCACGCATTTGTTGTCCTCCATAAGTCCGATGAGTCAGCTGCCCAAATGCGTGGCGGGAATGTCGCTTGCTCCATCTCATCTATATATGTTTCAATTAGGTAATCTGCGAAGCTCGTCAGTTTTGTATCAGCTGGCTGGATGCTGATCAGATCGCAGAAAGCGTCTTCTACTTCTTCGGGCCTCAAGTAAGTGAGCCCAAAACAGTAGTGGAGCCATTTCCCTCCATCCGAGTTTTCGTCTTTGTACGTGGCAGCCAAACCGAGCTTTTGAATCTTTCTCCACCTAAAAGGAATCATAGTGGATGTTAATGATAAAAATATTAAAAGGAAGCAGGAAGAAAAATAGGAACGTAGCATTCTTTGAATAATAGTCTGATTTAATACAGATCATAAATATATTTTACAAAATAGCCTATCAGTGACCGTAGCTAAAAAAATGTGGCCGTAATCATATGTACAAAAATGTGATGACACCCACACAGACAGGAAAACATTTCACTTTTTTTGGCTGGCATATGTTTAAAATGACCAAGAATAACAAATAAAAATAGGCTTACGACAGAATCGCAGATACTTTATCATAGCGTATAATATTCACTTTTTAATTAATGGGTCAGCTGAGACAATATTATTCGACGATTTGATAGTTACACTTATATGGATCTCTGTGTTAAAACCAAATAATAAATCATTTTATTTGGCTAATATTTTTAATTTGAGTGTTTTAAATTTGTTTACCATATGTTTGTTTTATTTTAATAAGCACACAAGCTGCTATTGGTTTTTGAAAACTTGTCACCAAAAACTATCCTTTTATTTTAGCAACACGTCTTACTGCCCGTTCGGGCTATAGCCTATGTACTAATTACTCTAGTGGGTTAGGGATTGGGAAGGTTGAATTTATAGGAAGTGCATCCGCATTTGCGTGGAAAGAAAGTGGGGAAACCATTTAGGATCAAACCACCTCAGTGCACCCGGCTGGGTTCGAACCCCAACCTACCCGGTCTCGAGGGCCAGTCTAGTACGAGAGTTGCGCCTTAGACCGTCCAGCCACCCGAGGAGGTAAAAAACTATCCTTGAAATAGTTTGTTTTACCCAAAACTAAGTAGGCCCCTCACAATGTTATTATTCATTATAAATGCACGCCGATTTAAAAAAAAATCGTTAAAAATATTTTCAAAATATTTTGAGTTTTTGAAAACTAGTCATCTACTTACTACCCTTAAAAGAACTTTGCCCCCTAAATCAAATAAACAGTATTAATTCTCATATTAAATACACCCAAAATGTAGCCTATGTTAAATCAAAATTGTTAAAGATATTTTTGAGAAATTTTAAATTATTTTCAAATTAATCATTAGTAAACTGCCCATAGTTCAATTATTTTCTGAAGATCGATTATACAGTTCTATTCGTCATTTAGAAAAAAACTCTCCAGATATACACTTTGAATAAAAATAATTCAAGCCGATGATTGGGAGGTTGGGGATCGAATCCTGGTCGAGTGAACTGAAGGTGGTTTTTCCTAAATGATTTTCCACTCTCACTACATGCAAATTAGGATTCACTTTCTCTGCATTCTAGCTATCTCATACCAAAGCCTATTAGCGTAATTAGTACATAAGGAGGCCTATAACTCGAACAGGTAGTAAAACGCAGTTCTAAAAAATCTTCAAGAGTGAAAAATATAATAATCAAGTCACAAACTATATAACATTATTTATGTAAAGTTGTAAAATAAAATTGTTTTGCTTACCATGCTTGCGCTAAATGAAATCGACAGCCTACTATCCTGGTTTGTGGAAAAGTCGATACGATGCACTCGTGAATTGCTTGCTCGAAATCAATCACAATGTATAAAGGTTGAAGGTGAAGTTGTCCCTTCTCACAACCGTCCTTAAGGATTCTCATAGCGTCAATGTAGCTCTGCTTTTTCTTGTTTTTAAGTATGCAAAAGACTAGAGGTATATATGACACTTCGAAATATCCATGTACAGTAAAAAGCTGAAGAAAAGGTTTCGGTGCGTCTTCAAAGGTTCCATCCATTAACACAATTTCATTCTGGCACAAATACTCAAGATTCGAGTCACAAGAAAATGTCACGATCCCCTTCTCTTTTTCGTTTCTCAACAAAAAGTTTTCGTCTTGAATAGTTTTTATTTCAATTGAATCTATGGCAAATTGGTTTTCTTCGGAAAATTTAGGCAACTTTGGCAGTGTTTTTAGTTTAGTGTAGTTGATGTTATTCCTGATACATTTAATGTCCTTGCGGGTCAATGTTTTTTATAGTTTTTTTTCTGTGTCTGTACCTCTGTGTGGATTAACTTTAAAGGCCTTACTTCAATCTCATCAGCTTTCCTCTTAACTGCGTTGCTAATGGATCTTCTGTTCAACTCTTGATCTAGTAATGGTTCGTGGTTGTGTTCGTTTTCAGTCCTCGAGAAAATGTTTCCACCATCAAGAGCAAATATTTTAGCCTTGCAGTCCTTTTTAGTGCATCTCCACCTCTCTTCCCTCGTCAACTTTAATTGATTCACCTGTCGATACGTATAATTATAATAGGCAATCAGAACTTTCCCTTTTTCACTATAAATCCTTTCCATGTCAATAATTCTCGCTAATATTATCACAGTTCACACAAAACCCGAAAAAAAATTAAAAAAATACACCGGGACAGTCACTGTTGTCGAGAAAATTAATAAGTATTGGACAGACGGATATATATACTACTGTTACAAGTCTTGTTGGGGGCACTTAGGGCGTTTTTACATTCATTTACTAAGGGGAGGAAAGACATGACGGGGAGAGAGCTTGTTTGCAATGGTCTTTGTTTGTGTCATCCCCCCACCTCCCTCACCGACTACCTGAACTTGACTTGGCCCAATTCGGGTCCGGGATTAGTAAACAGTTTTTAATCCCTTAATAACTGGCGCAATTCGGGTCTGCCCGATTGAGCAACCAACCCAAAAACAAACAAAAGGCAGACTTTAATTTTGTATAGTTAGTATGTTAAATTAAATCTAAATCAAGATTGACATACACTAGTTTCCCTAAATAATAGCTTAACAAATTTTAATATTTTCATGGTCCTTAGTTCCACATTCTTATAAACCTTCAATAATGTGGTCTAATACGTCAAACTCACCAAAAACTAATGTTTCCCAAAGAAAGTGGCTAGTATCAAGTTTTTTATTTCTATGTTGCTTGGTTCTTTAGCTACCCGATAGAAAGTGACAATGTCTAATGTACTACGTTCACTATGGATGTATAAAAAGAGGCTAAGGGCCAGTTTCATAGTCAAATTTAGTACGCCTCAAGTGCGGCGCTACACTAAGTACATGACGACACCTACCTAAACCAGAATGGAATGGGCCGTTCTCACATAGGAAACTGGCCCATTCCATTCTGGTTTAGGTAGGTGTCGTCATGTACTTAGTGTAGCGCCGCACTTGAGGCGTACTAAATTTGACTATGAAACTGGCCCCAAGATTCAAACCCTAAAGAGTCACCAAACTACTTATTTAAAGTTTAAAACTGCTTGGCTAGTTGAGTTTAAAGATACCCTTTCCATTTGACACGCGGCTTAGGGCATAAGGCTCGACATGTTTGATTTTAAAAAAGAACATCCTAGATGATCACCTTGGAGTTTCAATAACTAGACTTGAAAATTGTCACCTCTATATTTTTCTTAGGCTTGGAATTACTCACATTGGAGGTCACAGGGTTTAAGCCATCAAGTTCCCAACATAGTCTACTCTTACAGTGAACCACTATGGACCAATTATTTGATTCATAATGTCCAAAGCTTACTGAAAACCGAAATGTGTCTCCACTTAATCGAATGTGAGATGGGTAGGAACAAACAAAAGCAAATATCAAATTTATATTAAAATATTTGAAATCTATTTTTTAACATTTTAAGTCGGCTATGTGCTGTTACTTTCTGTATACTATTTTAATAATATATTTTGCCTTTTAATGGGATAACTAATATATTCGTTTGAATATATACCCATGTAAATGTAAGATCAAATCGCATAAAGACGCTGAGATATACCTATGTGTATGTTCTGTTTGTTAAAGAATCACGATTTGTCTATTGATGTGAATTTAAAACAACCAACACAAATCATAGTTTCTCTCTGGATTTAATTATTGGAATGTTTTCTGTTATTTCTCTTGGATTTGGAGTTTATTTGCTGATCAAGTAAAACAGAAAAAAACAGATTTTACATTAATAGTTTGTTAAAATTTACAAATCCCCGTTGCATAGGTGACTTTCAAAGACTACTTCTATGTTAAATAGTTAATATATTTGATTTGTGACAAATTTAAAACAAGAATGTAACCACACAAACATTCGGTTTTTTGACAATGGTTCGCTTGCTTATGAGCTATCGTGATGGTATATAGCCTACCCTCTATCATTAAAGATAAGAAGTAAAAACGAAAAAATCCCCTCTAGATCCGATGAAATATTTTTGAGTTTACTGGAGACAAACAGACGAAATCGAATGTACTTACAAATCTACCATTTTTATAGTTATATATTATCTTACTTTACACGGTTAATTTGTTATTAGTACGATTTTATTTAATACTCATTCTACCATTATTAATTAGTAAATTTCGCACCACAGTTATTAACGGCTTGTCATAAGAGATAAGGATGAGAGAGTATTTAAAAGGAAATATATCCATTTCAAATTGGAGAGAGGATGAGAAAGTTACAGTGATAAATACGCCCCCTTTATCCAAACGTCTTGATCCAAACATTGAGCTTTCCCTTCAGTAACAAGCAATTATAAAATGTTTAGCTCTACTCTTTAGAACAAGTGACAACCGTTTAACGTTCAAGCTGGTAAGATAAACAAAAGCGTTACTAACGACTTAATATAGGGGCACAGAAATAAATAAAAATAGTCAACTAAACACACATCCACATTTATTTCAAGAGATTACATGAAAACCAATCACGTGTGAAAAATCAACTACAATGAATTTACTCAGGATACGAACCTTAACTTCACCACCAACAGTGACAAAGTGCGATTGATTATTATCTACCATCTTAGACTACTTGGCCACCGCCGTGAAATATAAATCACGTTAATTTAAAACTAAAATTAAATTACAATTTTTTTAGGACACCTCCTTAGCAGGAACTTTCCTTCGCACGACGTCATAGAAGGAAAGATTGAGGGAAATAAGAGCTTAAAAAGAAGGAGGATTCAAATACTAGATGACTTAAAAATAAATAAGAAAATTCTGGGAGCTGAAGGAGGAGGCAGAGGACAGGGCGCATTGGCATTGACCCGTCTTAAGATGTGACCTGGCGGTCTAGGGGTAAGGTGTCGGACTTCTGTGCTGGGGTCCGGGGTTCAATCCTTGGTCCCAGCACAGATTTATCTGATTACCAAACCCTTCCTTCACCTCTAACAAGACATCTTGTGAATGTGGGGAATGCCAGGCCTCCACCGTGGTTCGGATTCCACGTTAAACTGTAGGTCCTCCATTTCATCTCACAATCACCCTACCATTACACATTAGCGTAAGTGCGTATAACCCGAACGGGTAGTAAGACGCGGTGATGATAATAATAATAATAATAATAATATTTTAATAAATTAATTATATCATTTACACAAAGTATCAAGTTAATCCACATAATATTTCAAATGTTCGCAATAATTAGTGAGGAGGCTTGATTTTTATGTTTGCTAGAATGTATAGTTCAAAAAACATTGTCGGAAAAACCCATTGATTTCTATAAAGTGCTTAGAATAAGTAAGACTGACTTTGAGGGTTAATGACGTAATTAAAGTCAATTTTTCAACTGTGCAGTTATTTGAATCTTCAGATATAAATGTAAAAGTTAAACACTTTGAGCTTACTATATTGTTTCTTATTTTGTGTGTGTACTAATTTATAAGTTTAATTTAAAAATTCATTTACAGGTATTTTATAGGATGTGTTCGTGTTTTTGCAGATTATTTTTGCCTTCTATTATTTAGTTCATAAAAAAAAGAAGGAATTGCTTGATTCCCTTTACGTCAAAACAAATTGTCTTTCACAATATTATTTAAACATTAAATTATTAAAGTCTTAAGCCAAACAAAAACATTTTAAGGCGGCTTATAAACTACCTCGCTTACTTCTCTCCAAAGTAATCTCCAAGATCTGAGAGAGAAACTCAACTTTACTTGTAACAGACGTATGTCAACAAGAAGACAGTAAATTTAATTTGATTCTCCTCTCAAAAGTCTTTTGTGGTATTTAGTTCCTAACAAAGAAGATCTCACGCCAGATAAAGATATTGAGGCTTTGAAATTTTTTTTTTGTAACAACTATACAGTGAGCTAAAAAAACTAGAAGATTAAATCTTTGACATTGTAGGCTCTATTATTTTTGCAAGTTATTTTTGAATGAAAGTATAATTTATAATATCTTTGTTTTGTTTAGGTGACTAACAGATATTACTTTAAGCTCCCTAATTGGTTTTCTAAATATTATATATGGGAGAGATTTATTATAAAATGTTTTACAAGCTTACATAGTTTTCAAATAAGAACGACAGAAAAAAATATTTATTTATAACTATTTTATTTCAAAATAAATCTTGGATATTATTTAACTTGGTAATTTTTTTTTGACAAGTAGACCTACATATTTTATTTTATTTTATTTAAATAGTTACTTATTTCATATGTTGGAAATTAGTTAACGGAAATACAAACACACGATTGTTTTGAAGATAGGGTGAACAAATCACTATTAAAAACAAACAAATAACTCTTACCTCCCACAGTTTATAAGCTCTTAGTTTATCTTAGAGAATTCTGGTTTGATTTGAGAATGTGCTGATGAAGCTATTGGATATTTGTAAACGGTTTCATCCTGTTATCTGAGCTGTAAGCAGCTAAGTGTTAAAATAGGCTGTGTAGTATGAAGAGTATTCACACAGGAATTTAAAATAATATCTTCAGCCAGAAGTGGTTCTCAACACACACACAAATCATAAAGATAAAGTTTACCACTAGTTTAGAAGCCCTTTTAATAAACAAGTGATTTGGAATTTACTACGGTTACGTTGGCTAGTGTCTTGTGGAATTAGTTAATCCAAAACGGTATAAGAATTATGTTTGTAGTGTTTGTGAGTTTTGTTTCAAACTGAAATGAATTTGTGACACCATCAAAATATTAAGAAAACATATTTAGTTGGCTATATTTCTAAGGTGGTGGAAGAACGCTTTAAAGTTGTTTCGTCATTGAAATGTTTTCTAAGAACTTTCTACATAAAAAAATAATAAAATGTTGTTAATGAAGTTTAATTGTTGAGGCGGCTTCTTTTAGGAATCGGAGGGGAGGGAGAAGTGTGGTATGGGGGCTGATGAATAATATATTATTTCAATAACCTTCAACGAATACCTGGCAATAACCTTTAAGTGGAGACTGTCTTATTTGCTGGTTATTAAGTAATTTTAGCTAGAATCACAGAAGGGTGAAAGTTTTTCCTAAATCATTTTACACTCTCCCTCAATTAAAATGCGGATACACTTCCTGTAATTTCAGCCTTCATCCTATTGAAAAGTGAGTGTAAACTAGCTGGTGTATCCGTTCATCATATGGAGACTCTCTAAAGTAGCTTAATTATTTATAGTAGGCTATATAAAATAAACCACACGGAATAGTAAGCAAATCCTAACTTATGTTTGAAGATTTGTCCTTTATTGGTTCAAATTGTGTCACAAAGCTCTAAGAGTAGGCTGACTAAAAGAAAATAGCAATATATATACATATATATAAATATATGTATATACATATATATAAATTATGTATATACATATATATAAATATGTTATATATATATATATATATATATATATGTTGTGTGTGTGTGTGTGTTCAAAGCTTATATTGCTTTTGACAATTAAGTTATAACTTTATATAGACCATTTTGAACTCATGCTTGTTGCTGCTGATAAAAAAAAAAGAATTAGGATTGAATTAGTTGTTAAAAAGTTAAAACAAATGAGAGGTGCATGGTACTGTAATTATTAGTTTATAAAGTGAATTATTAATTTTTTAACTTTTCTGGACTAACTTTATACCCTATTTTGAATACTCCATTATAATTTTCATTTTTCAGACATTTCTAGATAAAGTTATCTTATGAACTATCAGGATGCCAAATTTTGGATTTATAGCATGTCTAGAAGTTTTCGAACAATTCATGCAGACAGAGATATATCGAAACTATACCGAATTAGGATGGTCAACATTTTCTGTACTCTTCATATAATTTATTCCTGTACAGTAGTAAGATAGATATGGCCATCTCATATCTAATATCTCAACCAAAATATATATTTTTTAATCCTTGAAACAAAGACTAGTCAGTCCACAAACTGAGCGCACAAAAAAACACAATCCATAAATAAATGATGCGACACAATCGAACAAACTTTCTCATAATGTAATGGTGTATTATAGCTTTGAAGATAATGTTCAAAAATAAGCTTTGAATAAACTACCCTTAAGCATGTAGGCTTCATAAAACAAACACGTCATCTTTCTAACAATATTACATGTTGATAAATAAATTTTAAACAAAATTGTTTAAATATATTTAACAAAATTCAAATTATCAAAATTAAATTATATTTAAGCTAACCTAAAAATATTTTCTCTTTGTGAAAATAAATAGCTAACTATTCTTGTTTACCATAGAAAATTATTCACAGATTCTCATTTTGAATTCAACCTTGAAGATCTAGTTCTAAATTTTCTATAATTTGTTGTTTTTACTGTTCGCCAGTTCGTATAGGATGGGAGCACACGCAAACATTTAAATAATACAAGAGATGATTACTATTCTATAGCTAACTAATTTAATGCATGGAATATATATTATACAATTATTTACAAAGATGATAGTTGGTGCATGATAACTGCCCTAACACTACAATATTCTTGTATCATGGTCTTAAGCTTGACAATATCCTCTGATGAAGTACCGGCACAACTGTCCTGCTAACTAGTCAGTCAGTTTTCCCTTCATGAGCTCCGAGTCATGAACCGGCGTTCATCCCTAAATGGAATTTACATGGTCAGTACAGAATACATTGGTTCAAGACTAGGAATGTAATCGTAAGCTGGGCGGCCGTCCTAAGTTGCGACTATTCCTATCTTCAACTATGCACGTCTGTAGCTCCACATTCTTAATTATGAGTGTACACTCTGTTTACATATTGGTACCCTTTTGGTCCCCAACATAAGTAAACTACCAGTACCCTTAAATTAATTTATGTTTGATGATTTGGATACTGAAAGCTTTATAGTGGAGGTCAAACAAATAAAGAAATTTGGGATTCATCATCAAAGAAGTACAAAACCAGGAATATAAATAAAAGAAAATAGATAGAAAGAAGTAAATGATGTGTGTTTACCATTCAAAAATAGTTTTAGAAAACGTGTTCCTGTCGTCTCTTAATTATTTTCTTTAGAGATTACTAAAAGCCCCATATTAAGATCTTGCAGGTTTCTTTTCCGTATTTTCAACGTAATGTGATACGAAAAAAAGACTATGCACGTATCCATCTTCCACTCTCCAACAACTGGACGTTCAAGTTACACCTTGCAAAATTTTAACATCACCATCAGGGAACAGTGGTTTTGGCGTGGTTGAACAACAAACTTGTTCTTCATTAAGTCACGGTCTTTTATAATGCTCTATTCATTGTTGTTCTGTAATCATGTTAATATGTGCTGTGTCTTTTACAAATTTGTTCCAGTGTTTCATAACTCCATATGATATTGTCCGTCTACCATGTAGCTAGATCAAGTTCTATTATACCTATAAATGTTCTCACGTGGAGTTTAAAATTCTCAAGTTAAACGATAATTTATAAGAAATCAAACATAACTTCAGTTATTGGCTAGTAGGCCTACATTTTTTTGGTGTAAAACTGAAAAAATATAGTTTGAAAGAAAATATAAGTGACAGAGTAAATGTTAGTGCACAGCTCGATAGTTCACGAAACATTTGAAAATAGGTTGAACTCAATTGATATTTCGAATGATTATTTTGTGTATCCTGCGGGAATTGACAAGTTACGTCAAATAAATGAGAAGGTAGTCAGTAATTTAGAGGAGTGGTCCATTGTTATATTGGTGTAAAGTCAGTCGACAATAAGGGTGACTGGTAAAAAAAAGCAGCTATCTAGTAGAGTTTTTGAACTGTTTTACGCCCTCAGGAATTCCACCATACAAGTTAACTTAAAAATAAACCCTTCCTTCACCTCTGACAAGACGTGTATTAATCACAACTTGTGAATGTGTGGAATGCCAGGCCTCCACCGTGGTTCGGATTCCACGTTAAGCTGTAGGTCCTGCATTTCATCTCACAATCACCCTATCATTAGCTTAAGTGCGTATAACCCGAATGGGTAGTAAGACACGTTGCTAATAGTAATAATAATAATAATATAATAATAATCTTAAATTATTATTAGCACCGCGTCTTACTACCCGTTCGGGTTATACGCACTTACGCTAATGTGTAATGGTAGGGTGATTGTGAGATGAAATGGAGGACCTACAGTTTAACGTGGAATCCGAACCACGGTGGAGGCCTGGAATTCCCCATATTCACAAGATGTAATAACTTAAAAATAGGCAGCAATGCTCTTTGGGTACCCAAGTACTAAACAGGGCCTACGTAATAAAGCCTGACTAGCAGTGACAAAATTGGGTAAAAAGCTCAATGCAATAATTTTAAAAGGTTTACTTCAGTGGAATGTATATTTTTTAACGAGAATCGATTTGACACCTGTAATCCTGAGATCTCATTTATTTTCAGATGGACGTAGTTTTCAGTTAATTTAAGTGGTGTTATCTCAATTACTATTGATTAGTTGCAAGGTCAAACCCAGGACATGGTTGATATATTTATGTCCAAGATCGTTTTAAGTCATGGCCAATTGTACAGTACGTGGCCTTTTTTTTATACAGGTACAATTTTTATAACTCATTTAATGTTAAATAAAATGAATTTAGTTCACTCTCACTTTATCCACTTTTAGAAAATAACTTACAGAGATATGCCCATTTACAAACAAAATCCAACCTTTTATGTGCTTATCAATTGAAGCTAGATTTTGTTAAGCTGGTCATTATTATAATCAAACTGCTGTAGACGGGCATAAAAAAAACCTACCATTTATATAAAAGCCAAATGCTAGTGCAGTCATGATTTTTTTTCACTTTTATAAATAAATCTATCGATTTAATCTAAACACCATTTTCATGATCTAATAACTAAAGAAGCCAACATTAAATATCCTTGTTAAGACCCAAATATTAAAAATATTAAATTGTAATAAAACATTGCAATGTTTTTTTGTTTTCTCATAGTTTGAGCATTGAACACGCTCCTTAGCTCATAAGTTATTTTTTCTGTTTCTTTAGCATAATAATTTATATTATTCTCCCTTCCATTATTATTATTTTTTCTCTAGTAAATAAAATATCAAACTCCAGTCTATTTTTATTTTGTGTCAGTCTCAAAAGTTTTGTTGCTTTTCACCTCCCCCGCCTTGTTGCATGAAACACCAAAGACGCTGGCGGCAAATGTTCAATACGGTAACGTCTGTTATATATTTCCTGTTCCTTTTCTCTTTTCCATCCCACTCCGTTCCCCCTACCTTCAACTCTTGAACCCGCCATCCTCCCTCACCCCCGGACTTGAGCAATCTGCGGGTCCTCACTAGCGCGCCCGGCGACTCTGTAATGTACTATAGTGTATTTCATGGCGACAGTCGAATGGCACACTCTCTTCTCTCTTTTTCCCCTCAAGTTGCGTCTGACAGCTTGATTTCCCGCCTCACTCGACCATGACACTTTATTTCCCGCCCTTCTCTACCTTCCTTCCCGCCCTCCCAACCCAACCAAACCAGCAAACCCATGTGACCCACACCAGGTTTAGCGCCAAGAACCACCTTGGTTGGTTCTCCGTTTGTGGGTCTCATCTGTGTGTCGCGGCAATTCAATCAATCATCATACGCGGTCAAGGCGTCACTTTGGTGTAGTATAGTTTACCAGTGAATAGGAGGTTTAGGTTCAGACCCCAGATGGGTTTAATGAAGTGGTTTTCTCAAAATATTTTCCCAATCTATCTCACTGTAAATGCTGGTATGCTTCTTCTGAAATTCTATATTCCTCCTCCCTGCACCATTAGTGTGATTAGATGAGGACAGATAGTTCAGAAGAGTAATAAGACACGGTACAAAAAGTCCACAAAGTAATTAATGAATTCTCGAAATCCAAGATTGGAAAAGTTTTACGAACACCTAAAGTTGATCTGACGATATCTCTCTCTCAGTTTATTGTTTTAAGTCTAAGAAATATAGTCAATTAAGAATGGAAATATTACTAATTAGTGAAGATTTTTTATGGCAATGTAATTTCCCGAGGGCCGCCTCTAGCTTACCAAGGTTATTTTTATTAATTAGAAAAATAGCAATGAGTAACTCGATTTTATTCTTCAATTCAGAATAATTTGTTCATTGGAATAACAATAATATTTTATTTTTAGACTTAGGAAAATTTACATTATACTGTATATAGTGAGTTAATGAAATATGTTGACAGTCACTTTAGCATCCCAATATAGAATTTGATTTTTCAAATTTATTTAAATATATAGAAAAAATCTAGTAAAATATTTTCTCACAAAGGCAGTCATCATCACACAATATCTTTCCCTAAATAAATTAGGAAATAAAGTCTTTGATCACCATTATATGTTTATACTTTATAAATTTATTTTATATATTCTAATTTCAATTTCAATTTTTAATATGTGTGTAAATATATGTATAGATAGAGTTTAAAATTAAATTAAAGATATACGTAAAAATGCTTTAACTCAATAATAGCTCAAATTAAACCATAACAAATATTTTTAAAGTTTTTGTTGATTGAAACAGAACTTTATATTTTACTAATTTTTTATATCTAGTATTATCATTTGTGAAATAACTATGCTATCTCCCTTCACCCTTTTTATGTCATATAAAAGGCCATGAATAAATAGAAAACCTATTTTTTAGTTAACCAAGTATTTATGTTACTTAACATAAATTAAAATATAATTAAATACGCATTGATAACTTCAAGGTTTGATGTTTAGTGTTAAGAGGTTATGTCAGTTTGTATATAACATAGTAATATTAAATGTTTTGTCATGAAATTTCAACTACCTATTGGTATTTTATATAACTCAAGTCAAGAGAAGCTGACTTAGTTATTGTTCGTTTTAAGATAAAACATAGGCTAACTTCCCCAAGAAGTGGGAATGAGTAAAGCTATACCTACTAAAGAAAATTTAAACAACACTCACTACAAGCCTTTATTTAAGGAGTTACGGAGTTGGCCAATGACTGATGTTTAATGTGCTTCGTAGCTCTAGCTTCTCCTAGTAAGAGCTATTAGTAACAAATTCCGCAATTAAAGAACTATCATTCATGTCCGTTCAATGTCCCAAACTACAGGTGACATTTCTTCAAGCTCAGGCTGGGTACATATTATTTACAAACATGTAACATGTAACTGTCATGTAACAGAATTCATATAAAATGAGCGCGCCAATGTACTCATAGTCTAACGGTGTTGGAAGGCTTATCGGTTACAATAATATACAATACTACGTGTGCCTCCTCACAGGGGTGTCGACAAACCCATAGTTTGATCACCGCCCAAAGTTACACTATAATTTACTCGACAACGAGCGACAAAGGGCCAAAGACCCAATTAGGTCATGCCGTAGAATCATGAACGTATCTAAATTCCTCAGCACTGTTACAAAGTTTGGACTATTGGAAGAATGGTCTCAAAGTACGGGGAGTCTGACCACCCCCATCAAAAACACTAGTCTAAAGGACATAGGGCATAGATCTAACAATAGCTAAATTAAGCCTAACCAACATTAATTACTCATATTCATTCTAATAATAGCCAAGGGTGATTAATTTATAATTAAAACAATAAAGCTTAGGCTAATGAGCCTGCACAACAATTAACTTCTATCCTGTAAGTGCGTGAAGACGAAGACTGCCTTAGAGTCCGTGAATGGGAGGGACACTTCCTAACATGTCAATTTAAGTTGATATAATATTACTTTAACAGCCTTGTCTGCGGCGAGCTGAAGTAACGTAGTGGCCGACCGACCATCTTATGTGCGGTAGTTGGGACGAGTAGTAGTTAAACGGAGGGATTATATGAAAATGAATACAATATTCTGAGAGGCATGCATTATATACCGTCTTGATCAGACGTACTTGGAGTGGCAGATGGGGGAGCAGTAGAAAGATGTGGAAACAACGAGAAGCATTCCGCGCAGTTGGCCAAAGTCCAAACCGGGGTCAGAACGCAGGGCAGCAACGAGCGTAAGTTCTTTGTCGATTGGTGACCTGGCGGTCTAGGGGTAAGGTGTCGGACTTCTGTGCTGGGGTCCGGGGTTCAAATCCTCGGTCCCGGCACCGATTTATCTGATTACCAAACCCTTGCTTCACCTCTGACAAGACATCTTGTGAATGTGGGGAATGCCAGGCCTCCACCGTGGTTCGGATTCCACGTTAAACTGTAGGTCCTCCATTTCATCTCACAATCACCCTACCATTACACATTAACGTAAGTGCGTATAACCCGAACGGATAGTAAGACGTGGTGATGAGGATAATAATAATAATAATAATAATAATAATAATCTTTGTCGACGACTTGGTCAAACGCGTGTGTGTATGGTGATGGTCAACTTATTTTCGTTCCACCGACAGCTGCTCCATTGGTGAACCGGTAAACACAATAAACATTGTGTTAGTAAAATGTAGTTAATTATTAAAATAGGATCGGATGTATGTAATCTGTCACATGATTGTGTATGTTCTTGTGAATTTTCCCTTTACATTGTTTTAATTCGTGATTTATCTTTTGTTTCTAAAATTGTTTGTTTGAGATATTATCTATTGAGAGTTTTTAAAACAAGGTTTTAATATGTCTATGCTTACATATAACAGTTATAAATTATTTTGGAATATGTCCAGCTAAAACATTTTTGATAACAATCTTGGTTCTTCGTTTTGTTCTTGAATATGAATAGGAAGCAATCATACAACTAAGTTTTAAAACGCATAAATATAAGGTAAATTTCTCACTGAACCATATACAGTGATTTCAAGATGATGCTAAGTCATCAAGTGACCATTTAATTTATAATTTGTAGAAAGTTTTAATAAATAAAGGCCAAAATTTGTATTTTATTCAAGCCTTATATTTTTTTACGTGATCTGGAAGTTTTCAACATTGGTGAGATCTAAACAATTTTTATTAATCCACTAATATTTTCTGTCATCTATTAACATTTTATCTAAGTCTTATTTTATTAAAAGAATAAATAAACAATATTAATACAAATATTTACAAACTATTTCAATAATACAAAAAGATTGTATTAGAGCATTCTTTGGAGAACAAGAATTTGGGTTGTGTCATAACCGCCGAGCAATGTTTTAAACGTTTGAATGTTTGTTTTGATTTACATAATTCGATTGGACGCACGGGCTGAAAAGTTCTGGCTTAGCATATATGATGAGCTAACGAACTAGAAAGGTTAAAATAGAAAGCTGACAATTAATAACAATAATTGAACTAGTTGGCTAGGAAAGGGGCCATTGAGGGGTATAAAAGAATTTTATTTTTGGCATCGGGGCTGTCACAATTCCATAGATATCGCAGGCAGTTACGCAGCCTGACGCTGTATTATATCAGACTAAATCCACGGGCCAGCAGTAGTGCTTGTACTCAGGGCATCCCTGGGTCACAAGATCGAGTTCTGTATGGATCACATGCATTATCAGTCAATTCCATTGGTCTAAGTTTGCACGGATTAAGCCAGTTCTTCCACGAGCGCAGGCGTCCAGTTTCTTTATTTCATTCATCTTACATTACATTTTGTATTATCTTTTAGTAACTTCTATAAACAAAAAATTCGTAAACTTACATGTGATTTCAAACCCACACAATTACCTTGCCTGCAATATAACCCCTCCCGCAAGCTATCTGGACAGATTGAGCCCACAGGGGTAGGTCACGACAGTTTGTTTAGTTATTACATTGAAATTTCAGATAAAACAATAATTCTTTATTCAATTCAAACAAGTTTTTGTTTGTAATAAATTAAATTGTAAAAATGTAATGTTTAATTTCCATTAACTAATGTTTTTATTTTTATATACAATTTTAAATGATAAACCATGAAAGCGTGCCATAGGTGGGGTTTATAATGATTTTGGTTGATACAGCTATAATAATGAAATTGTATAATTATTTGTTACTATTCTTTGATTGTATTTTACGTTTATCCCCATGTCATTTGTGTGGTGTGTACTGGCTACTTAGTGTGGGTATTGTTTCACGCTGCAGGAGAAAGTAGTGCCAAGGTAGTGGTTGCGATTGGCGTATTCAATAAGAATTTAAGGTATATTCCATTCACAGTAGGAATTACTCTCTGAGAGGTCTTTTTTCCTACCAACTATATAATAGATTTATGGTAGGGAAAAAGGCCTTTCAGAAGTCAATTCTTACCGTGAACAGACATTAGAGTGTAGGGGTCTCGGAAAAGGAAATTCTCGTCAAACCATTGATAAGTTATGGGCTGAACTAGATAGTTAGAAAGTATATATTTATTCTGTAATTTCTTTGTTACAGTGGCACACACCTAAATCATGTAGAGGTAATTTGAGCCCACTGCCTATGTGCAAACGTTTACTACTATAACTACCATCCGTCTCGGTCGCGTAGTTGGCTAACGCACTAGTTTTGAGTTGAGCCAGAATTACAAGGACGGAGAGATCGAAGTTCGAATCTCGCTCGGGTGACTAGGGGCGGTTTTTCCTCAATGGTTTTACACTATCCCTCCACGCAAATGCGAGTTCACTTCCTATATATTCAAACTTCCCGATTCTTAGCCCATTAGCCCTAACGGGTGATAAGTAAATAAAATGAAACTTTTACTACTACTAAGCTCTTCATAAGCTGGATTCAACATGTAGCCAAGAGGCCCCATGGTAAAGTGGTTATTTCACCATGCTACAAGCCTAGTGGTCACGGGTTTGATTTCCAACTGGTATTTTGGTTATTTTTCCATTGAGGTGAATGACTCACACCAACTCCACAACTTCATAATAACTATCATCACATCCTATCATAACGGTTACAACGTGTAGATAACCTATGGTTTACCCTGGGCAACACACTATGCCACCAGATAAGCTACAGATAAGTTGACCAAACTGGGATATAGTGCCCCTCACGGTAAAAATTATAAAAAAAATATTATAGCTTCATTCATTTAACTAGAAAATTAAACTCAGTTTCCATCAATAAAAATACTAAATTTAGGTCATTTGACTTTTACAATCTCTATACCAATGTTCCAATATTAGAAACCACCAACATCATTAAAGAATCTCTAACTCTTCTGGACTTCAATAAAGATTACATTGATCAAATCTCAAATTTAGTTCAAATTGTGACTGATCAAAATTATTTCCAATTCAACAATAAATTTTATTTCCAAAAGGATGGACTCACAATGGGATCCCCCAATAATGCCTTATGTAAGAAATATTTTTACAAAAATATGATCCTATCATCTTCAATAACCTAAACAATGTGTTAAACATTAAATTTTATTGCAGATACTTTGACGATATCCTATTTTTGTATAACAATAACCCCTGTCTTTCTGACGTATCCACTCAAATCAATATCATTAATCCTAATCTCTCTTTCACTATTGAGAATGAAAACAATGGCAGTATCAACTATTTAGACCTCAATATCTCCAAAAACTTCAACAACCAATTAATCTATAAAATATATAGGAAACCTACCCATACCGATACCATCATTCCTAAAGATTTTAATCATTCCATTTCTCACAAACTCGCTGCTTTCATTGGTTTAGTTCACCGTTTATTAAATATCACACTCAGTAAATCCAATAACAAAACTGAGCTTAACACTATCAAACCAATAGTCACTAATAATGGGTATTCTCATTCCACCATCTACAAAATCATAAACAAACAAAATAAGATAAAATAATTTTGCAACCACCCTTAGTTATGATAACCACAAAAGTTCTAATCACAAAAAGTAATGGGTTAAATTAACATACAGTGGTCCTGAAATTCATTGCATCACTAATATTATTAAAAAGTATAATCCCAACATTTATTTATCCACCAACAACACATTATAGAGAAATCTTAGCAACAGTAATCTAAATAAAAAATACTAAATATAACAAAAATTGGATTTATAAACTCACGTGGTAATGAAATAGTATCTACATTGGAAAAACAAAAACCGTTAGAAATTTTAGGGTCCGTTATAATAAACATTTTTCTAACTTCATACACAACAGAACTAAATCAAAATTTGTAGACCATCTAAAAAAATTCAACCATCAACCCAAATCAAAACATTAATTTGTGGAACCCCTTCACACATCTCACAAAGGTAATAATCTAAATACAGCTGAAAATTTCTTCATACAAGCCACTTTATTCCAAAATAAATCAATCATTAAGAACAATTACAACCATTTAACCAATTTCTTGTGAACGCATTAATACATTTACCTAAAAACATCAAAATCCTATAACCTTTCAACGTAGATAATGACCTGTCCGAGCCGGAGTCGAGAAGATTAGTTTCCTATTCCCTCATTTTTATATTTATTTATCCACCAACAACACATTATAGAGATATCTTAGCAACAGTAATCTAAATAAAAAATACTAAATATAACAAAAATTGGATTTATAAACTCACGTGGTAATGAAATAGTATCTACATTGGAAAAACAAAAACCGTTAGAAATTTTAGGGTCCGTTATAATAAACATTTTTCTAACTTCATACACAACAGAACTAAATCAAAATTTGCAGACCATCTAAAAAAATTCAACCATCAACCCAAATCAAAATATTAATTTGTGGAACCCCTTCACACATCTCACAAAGATAATAATCTAAATACAGCTGAAAATTTCTTCATACAAGCCGCTTTATTCCAAAATAAATCAATCATTAAAGAACAATTACAACCATTTAACCAATTTCTTGTGAACGCATTAATACATTTACCTAAAAACATCAAAATCCTATAACCTTGATTATCCTGCACCACCTTTCAACGTAGATAATGACCTGTCCGAGCCGGAGTCGAGAAGATTAGTTTCCTATTCCCTCATTTTTATATCTTTCTTAAATATCTATCCATCCTTGCTCTTACAGATCATCGCACATTCATCGTTCATTAGTCGTTTCCCTGCCAAAATCTAACACCATGCTCATATTAACTCTACGCTGCTATATCACTATTTCGTTAGTCTTTTGTTTTTACCATCAACCCGTTTTCTCCAACCAGACTCTGGTCATTTTCCATCTTGCAATCTATACAACACTTTGTGTCTGACTCACGACTTTGGTAAGTTTGTTTGTTTATCATATTGTATTTAAAATTCATCTTTATAAGAGATTTATCTGGTTTTTACACTCATGTTAAATACATTTTCGTCATGGTTCTTTAATTTCTATTTACAGTGGCCATGAATATGGTATCAAGAATACCGAAACATGTCGGCAGGATTTGAATCAGCATTCTTCTAATCGCTGAATATCAAACAAAGGAGTAACGGGACCTGAAAAAATAAGACTTGGATTTGATATTCAACATATGCTTAAATAATTTTTCAAGTACTGTAACTAGAACACTCAACTAACCTTTTTAGCAATTTGGGAAATACTATAACCTACGATTTCTAAAATGATTTAACTATTTAACATCAGTAATGAATTGAAACTTGGTTTTTATCTTTAATTTATTGTCAACATTGTAACTATATTTTAATATGTTGTTTGTGTATTTTTAGACTTGTCGTCAACACATGTTTTTTTTTCAATTTTGTTGATGATGTTATTGCAATGTATGTGACTAACTCTATATATGACACTTTGTTGTGCGCTTTAAGTGCAATTTAACCAGACGTTTTAACATTAAAGCCATTCAGTTTTAATCACAATTGTTTTAATATATTTAATTCATTAAATTTTTCAATCTATATGCTGGGTATAGCAATCCTGAGGTCTTATCTAAGTGTTAACAAAAATTTAATGTGATGGTTAAACTATATCTGTCCGTATCTTAGTCATAGCATGTGGAATCCTTGAGTTCACGCTAGGCCGTGACATGTTAAAAAATTTAATTCAACAAAAATGTTGATGTCATTCATTTTTGCTCTATTTTTTCTAATAAATGCAATAAAATGATAATTTTTACTCTAAAACTACGCATTTTTTGACATATTTTTGTGACGTATTTTTAATAAGGGATGGGATATCTTAAATTTAGTGACCCCGCCACAAATAAGGTTCTCTAAATTACCTAGTTTTAAATCACCAATGGTCTTGTTCAGGAAAGTATGAGCACAAACGAGCTAATCGAGTGGTATAAAAATATGTTCGCTAAGTTAACTTATAATACATATAACATGAACTTAATTTTTCTATATGTTGTGGGTAAAGGAGAGTTAAAGTCGGCCCACCACGTTAAATGTTCTCTTAAAGGCTTAATTTTATAGAACAGTTGTCCATGTTGGGGAATGTATGAGCACCGAAAATCTTAAAAAAATAAAATCTTAAGCTACTTGGACTCAACCAATGGGCTCAGTGGACGTGGCGTCACAAAGAGCAAAGTGTTGTGAGCTGTAATACGTGCTGGTCTTGTCGATGCCAAATTTGAAGTATAATTATTTTGATTTAGATATTGTTTATAGACGTGAACTAAAAATGAAAAAATGAACGAACTCACAACAGGCTTGAACCTATAGGTTTCTGTCTTCTTTTGAATTTCACTCACAGAGACGAGGCAGTGTGGAGCTGTTACTTTCAGGTGTCTCTTTTTCTCGTGCCGTTGAGAAATAACACCCTAGAGGAATATTTCCCCTGTCCTCCCACCCGTTCAATTCCCCTCATGGACCCTCGCTCACCCATCCACCTTTTGGACACTGGGAAGTTGGGATAATATGGTGTGGAGAGAAGAGAGATCGCATTAGAATCCAACTGCTATCCGATGCTTGTACACTCGTGGTTTATCGAGAGTGGCCCCTTTATTTGTGGGAGGTTGTGGTAGGTTTCTACCTGGGGGATAAGGAGCTTGGGTTCACGGCCAAGCACCCATTTGTGGTCTTAAATACTCTATTCAAATGTTTTTCTTTTAAATTCATTCTCTATTTATTGTTATCTCAGGTTATCTAGATGTTACCGTTAATCTTTCAATAATGGATTTGAGTTTTTAAAATTTATATTTATGTTTTTATCAAATCTTATTAATGGTAATATTCCCTCTGTCAATCACAATTACAGTTCTTCAGTACACCAATGACAAAATAAATTATTTCCGGTCACCTTCTTATTTTATTTACTTATTATTAGAATTAATTTACCCAGCACTATTTTTAAAATTAAACGTGTCTTTAAAACGATTGGCCATATTTTTATCTATCCTATCTCACCGCGTCTTAGAACTCGTTCAGGTTAATTGAACATAGATAACGATGATGGAATATGGAGAAGGAATGTACTGTACAATTTTAGAGGAAAAATACCAATATTTTCGTGGAAGGAGAGGGATAAGCCATTTAGCAAAAAACATTCTAAGGACACCCGACCAGAAATCCAACCCTGATCTTCCCTTCACTGGCAATCCAGTCCATGATGGGAGTGACGTATCAGACAATGTAACCACTGATGTGGGTGAAAACCAATTAAAATTGTAACCAACCACATCGGTGGACACGCGGACTAAACGTTAAGCTCGTTTTGTCTGGTTTGGTTGTTGTCGGGGTGCGACCTCCTGCCAGGTGTAATTATGTGGTTCCTTACCGAAATAGTCTCCCACTTCATTTACCCTATTTTAACTGGTACACTTTCTCTCAATTCTCCTCTTATAATCCCGTCTCCCATAAGTGGAAATATATGGATAGCCACCCCTTAATGTTATGCCTGTGATATATTATGTATTCCTCTATTGTGTACACTTTTCACGTACTTAATAAGTTCACTGAATTTAAGAGTGGATCAATTTAGTTAATTAGGTCGTGTTTCCCACACCAAAGCTAAAAAGAAACGACGAACAAATGACAGATATAAACAAGCACTCGGCCGCCACATTTGAGAACCTCGTCATCCCGGAGACCTGTCCTTGACGTCGTGTGCTGTTTCCCTTGCACTTAAGTTCTCTACGATCCGGTTGAGTTGCCTTCCCTTGAGAGCAGACCCTGAACATTGTACCTGGGTCTATTTATCACGTTAAGTTCCAGGCATGTCTGTGTGTGTGGTTCTCACTTCATGGCGACAGCAGGGTTGACAACTTTCCTTATTATAATTCCCACCAGACAAATGGTTGACGAGAGGTGATACTCTAGATAACTTAGAGCGGCCGCCTACTGGGGTGCTGAGACACATTTCAGACCGCGTTGTTTAAGAAGTAGTTTGCTATTTTAGAAAGTAAAAACATTCTTATAAAATTTATATTTTAAGTTTCATACATTTAAAAAATCATGAGTGTGTAATATTAACTCATTTTAAACAATTTTTCCCGATAAATTACGCAGCTTAAGACCAAAGTAAATGGTTAGAAAGATATTTCAAACCATACTTAAATAAATTAAGTCAATTTATACTGGTCACAAGATAAAATTCCAAGATTCTTAGTGGCGATTGCTTTGGTGGTTTTAATGCTTTTAGGGCAGCCATCTCATAAGAAATCGCGTAGTGTGAGGTTACTTCCTTTGATGTAGCTGGTTCCTTTAAGGTGGTTTCAGTTCGTTCAAGACTCAAAACATCATTTAAAGGCATTTTAAAATGAAAAGTTTTCTTAAATAGCAATAAAGAGCTTTACACTAATGAGCACTTAAGATGTAAACATTAGAATTAATGAATGAAACATACAGGTAGCAGATCATTGTATTTACGGCACTTTCCGTCTGGAGGGAAACACATTTAAATTAAATTCGTTGAAAATTGACGCCTGGACACGTGTATAGAACCAAGGACTGAGGCTTAGCGCAACAATGCTCTACAACTGAGCAATCCAAGATTCGCCCTGTGCTCGGCGCCATTCTTCACTCATAGCTTAAGGCTAGTTTAAATTAATTAGAAATAATACTTAAAATAAATAGTTTTAATCCAACAACTTAGCTAATCGGTAGCACTGTCCCCTACCACCCCACCGCATCATACTCAATTTTAATTACGCAGTGGGGTAGGATGAGGACCGTAGAATGTGTAGTGAATGTAGCCGGTGTTGTGTGGGGAGAGAAATATGAACCATTTAGAAAGAATAAAATCAGTGTACCCGACTGAGATAAGAACCCCTACTCTTCCCGTCACTGGAAAGCTAATCTAGAAGAGCTTGACAATTTTTTCCACGTGCCCGCTCATTACGGTTACATCGTATAAGAACACAAGTAAATACATAATTATATAAGTCTGGTGATGGTGTAAAGCTGTTTCTTTACTTCCTTCCAATCCCTAAATCCCCCGGGAAACTGTAATCTGCAGAATAAATGCGCTGTGGGGCCCACTTGTTAACAAGACAAATGTGGTGCGGTGAAGATTTTACCCGCGCCACGTGTTTCAACAATCATCTATTATTTCCGTAATTTCCCTTCCCTGTTTTTTCAAAGCCTTACTTCTTTTTCTTTTTTATCTTTTATCTCTATCTAATTCTTCCCTTTCTTTAGTGCTCTTGCCTTCTTTAGATTAAATATTTGACCTCAATTTATATCCCTTAACCTTCAAAGTTTTAACGGTCTCAGTTTTACTTTGCGTGAGAATTATTTTTATCTAAGTCTATTTTGGATATCTGTAATTGTGATTTTAATGGCAGGGGGGTGGGGGGTTATGGTGGATGAGTGTAATGGTTAAAGTTAGTATTTCCCTTTGAAGTTGGAGAAATGATTTGGAAAATCTTTCTTGGTCGAGATTATAAGCGTTATTTAAACCGGACAAAGGCGTCAGTATAGTTTTGTTTGGTTTGCTGGCAATAGGAAAGTCGTGGTTTAATTATAGCAGCTAAATTATGCGCGATTTTTTCCTGGGGGTCACCGATGGAGTTCCTCTTATATATCCTCGTCATCCCTTCACTAAGTCAATAAACAATTAATAGTGTTACGTTAAATCCTATAACATAAAATATTACTTTTATCAGGTTGATTAAAAGATTGTCTTCGATTAATAATGAGTTATGAAAAGAAATCATTTAACTATTAAATTGTGTTTGTTCTCATTCAATGAGTAACAAATTAGTGAACTGAGATTAGGTTGTTGTGGTTTTATTAGAATATTAAATGAGTATAGAGCCCAAAGTTGGTTCCAATGTGACACCTCATCCATACAGAGTAGCGTATGCACTAGTCCCATCGGTTGGTTAGTGATACTCACCCAATCCATATGAGGAAAAGCACATGCTCAAGGAAAGTTATGAATTGCGATAGTTTCCATGTGATTTACCCCACAAAATTATACAAGTGAGCGCCAAATATCCCACACATTTTGACAGAAAGCTCTCTTATATACCATCTAGATATCTTTTACATGTTACAATACACCAACATTGGACCGATTATTTTAACTCCACCCCAAATAAAGTTGTGTTACGGATTTTCAAAGCTCCATAAACATCTGTTAACCTCAGATGGGCTTATACCCCAAACATAGGACCCTAAGACAAGCACTTTACCCCAGGACCACCTAGGTGGTCTAATACCAATATAATATTCAGACCTTTAGTTCAACATTTTATTTCTGCGTTTAGCAGAAAGGTTAGTAATTACTTGAAATGTTCACTATTTTAAGGGTGAGAGTATAAAGGAAGGGGTCTTGTGTTGGTGACAATATGAAAATAGGAATTATTTATTTATTTACTCATCACGCACTTGTATGATGTCAGATATATTTTCTGATGCTACACTTATATCAGACAGTGATAATTTTGTTATAATTTAGTTGCAATTCATGCAGTGATACGTAAGTTTTATATTGAGGACTGGCATTTAGTTTATATTAAATAATATTATTTACGTGTAGGCCTATATGACCGAGACAATGACACAATCTCTCACACAAAGAGGCTTCTGAAAAAATTGAGGCGAGGTGTCGTCGTCACCTAGGACTCAGCCTGTCCCAAAATGTAAATCTTACTCTTTTTTCAGAAGGTTTTACGATCTATTTCTTTTACTACTTCAACATACTGCGGCGGTCGAATAGTCTAAATCAAGGTTTGGTAGCCAGTCTACCGCACGGCATAAGAAAGCTACACAGTAGCTAAAAATGTATCTTTGGGTCTTCTAAGCTTGAAAATGTATACAATTATTTCACATAATTTTTTTAGAATGGCTCAAATACCATTGATCGTTAATAATTGGTAATGTTAATTTGTTCTCGTCTTAGTGACGATATGTCTAATAAGCAAACGAAGAAAGAGAGAGATGCAAGACCTAGACATGCAAATGAAGGTTTACACTCTGACATTGATGGCAGATCCAAGTTGTTTTACGTGATTGAGGAAATGTCACCTATTCAAATAATTTAACAGTATAATCATAGAGTGTACTTGTGAATTGTCATACATTTATAAATGCTTTCTTTAACTACGTCAAACAGAATAACAGTGTCCGTCAATTATGGAGTATCAGAATACAATACTCTCACTCTCAAGCTCTATAAGGAAAATTCTTATATATAGAGGACGTCATGAATTTTAAGAATTTTTAACAGAATATGGGCATAAAAACTGGAGATGTAATCAGAGAACATACAGAAAAGCTGAACTGCGAGTTTGGAGAACAGCTTTTTCACATCAATGTTCACTAGCTAGATCAGGAGTCAACAAACACTTTTTTGTAAAGAGCCAAATAGTAATTATTTTAGGCCTGCGGGCCAAAAGGTCAAATTGGAGGATGTTTGTGCAGGTTGGGCTACTTAAATAACAAGCAAAAACCAACTTTTCATGAATTTGTTGGACAAAATGCAAGGTAATAAGACGTGTAATACTATTGTTTAAAATACAGCTCTATCAATGAGAAGAGTGGAATTGAGTTTTTAGATAAAATTTCCCCAAATTGGGGTTCAAAGTAAGTAGTACTCCCTATAGTAAAAATTGATTATACATTTTCATTTGTTTATGACCTGTACTGAGATTTTACTTCATTTCATCTTTGAAAATGTTTTTACACACAATAAAAATATAAAATTCTGAGAATATGATTTTAATTGAACATATTCATCTCTTGGAAGATATTAATAGAATTATATTAAATTCTTCTATTAAAATTTCCCTTTTAGCATCATATCACACTGCAGATTAATATTTTCCAATTGAAGGTTAGGGGAGCCTTTCAATTGTAACCTACAGTCAAATAGGTTTTGAAATATGGAAATGTCTTCAGCACTTGCAACAATATTCAAATAACGCTGCTGGATTTGAATTTGAAAAATATAAAATCCATTCTTAGCTCCCAGGCCGTACAAAAAGAGGTGGTGGGCCTGATTTGGCACAGATAGACCTTAGTTTGCTGACCCCAGGACTAGATAAAGGCTAGATAAAGCCCCTTGGTGATTAATAGCGCTGCTTCTTTAAATAAAATAATATCTCAAATAAATTTATATGATCTTCTACCCAGACTGGAGGATTCGGAATTGATAATCTATTTTACATTCCTTATTAATACCACTGTTGAATTGACTAAATTTCTAACTGCATGGTAAAGAGAAAAAACCATAAATATGATTTTGAAGTCCAAACCATTTTCAATAAAATTGAAATTTTGGGGAACCAATTTTAATAATATGAATTTTAAGCAATGCACTTCCTTCAAAAGGGTGGGTTAATGATTTTTATTACAAAAACTTAAGAGCCAAGTTTGCTTGAAAATTTGCGAATGTTGGAATAATTGAATCAATTATAAGATTGATTTTAAACTCATTTTCTCCTAGTGATAGTGAGATAGTTTCAAGAGGTTTATTATGTCTTAAAAAATCCCTATTCTGCTACATTAGAAATAAAAATCACCAAAATTCAAAATTATATTGAGCTTGTAACACTGCCTTTGGCGACTAGCCAGTGTTCAGAAGTATCTGCGTTTCTCATGTTACATAAAAGTTTATAATTTAATTTATGTAACTTATTATGTAACTTATTATGTAATATTATAATAATTATGATAAAAGTATGTAGATACATTTTAAAATACACATTTTTTATTATATAATTCCTTAATTTTCTTTTTAGATGAGAGAGAAAATAAGTATAGAAGAAAAATTTAATTCAAGGATTAAATATAAGTGGTTTAGACGAAAACAAATTAAAAATAGAGAAACAATGGGCGAATGTGGGACCAAGGATAGGTTTGTAAATTGGTTGGCGCCTTGAATGATTGCCAAACCCTGGTCTAAATGCATCACTCTTGTAATAGACTGAAGTGCCGATGATGTGGAGATTTGGGCTCGAACCCCGGTATAGTATACTAAGGGTGTTTACTTCCTAAACGGTTTTTCAGTTTCCCGCCATGCAAATGTGGGTAACATACCTCAAAATTATACTTTAATCGTTCCTAATACATTAAACTAATTAATATGCGTTTAACGCGAACGGGTAGTAAGACGTGTTTCTAGGACTGTTACTACTTCAAAGCCCCTTTGCAGGTGCCTGCCAGTATCGAGCAAGACAAGGACAGTGAAGGGTTTGGCAATACCAAGAGACTAACTCCTTTGACTATAAAAAGAGATACTTTTAAAATATTTGATGTTAAAAATTTAATCAACTATAAGGGATGTATAAAATTATAACATTACGGACTTAGCCTATGTGGTGGACAGTAAGAAATAGGGCAACTTAAATACATATTTCACTACCGGCGTTTGTGGACTGACACCGGTTCTTTGGCCCGTTACTTCCGATTTACAATTAAATAGTTTAGCTGTGGTTATAATTGAATTTTAGAAACTTTGAAATCAAGAAGTATATTTAAAAAAAGTAACGTTAAAATTTACCTTGGCTCATTATGATGGGGATGTAGTGAACACAAGAAAAGACCAGTGTTTTTGCAGATTTCTATCAAAACCTTTTTTGACCAAAATAAATAAAATATTGCCCCAGTATAAAAATAATTTTCTTCACATGGTGATATTAACAGTTCTCTAATATATGTCAAGCCTGTCCTGGAGTTTAATCATGACTTTTTCTCTTCATTTAAAAAGTTCGTCATCTAATACCACTACGCTCATTACAGATATTCAACAACTGTAGAGATCACAATATGAAGAAAATTTATCTATATATTTATGCTGAAGCAATATTTAATACATTAAAAAAAAAATATTTGCTATAAAAACTGCGAACAAATTGTAAGTTTTGCGTTACTTGCATCCCATCTCAATAGTTAGACAAGTCTCGTGAGAGAGTAGCACCAGCTCTAACTCCGTTGATTGGAAAAGATCGTGAGAAAATGACTAAATGCGATGCTCTCTCATCATCGTGGCGAGAGAGTGTTATAAAATTGCAAGTAAAATCACTTTTGTACAACTAAACACAGGGCACTCGTTCGAGAGTCAACCCCGTGTCAGTAACGAGCGTTGCGAGTCTAACACCTTAAGTTTCTCGGACATAAAACGCCAACGAAACCAAACATTGACACTAAAGCATAATAATAGTATCAATTTTAATAATAATAAATATATAGATTGGTGAATAAAATTTCCGATTGAACTAAAATCCAACATCAAAAAGTAAGGTTGCAGGTTACCCTATTTTATACTAACTAGACAATAAAAAATGTAAAAAAAGAGAACAGTTCAGAAATATTACTTCTCGTTTCTTTATTAAGCCATAATGAGCAACCCCTTCTGTTTGTTTTAGTCCGGAATGTGGAAGATAGAGCCAAAGAAAACACTTCTCTCCCTCAGCTAGCCAAGACACGTCGCACTCGGCTCTAAGCTTTCTTTACGCCACCCACGCATTTCGTAAACCGCAACTGGTGCCATTTTTCATGACCGTGTGTACTTTTGTTTTTTAACAGTTTCCTGTTTTCCCTTGTTTTCTCAACTTTCCGAGGATCAGAAGGGAAATGAACCACTCGCACCGAATTAGAGAGTAAAAATAAATAAAATAGAATGAAATAGGTAATGTCTGGTACAAGGAAAGACCATTCTTGTATCTTTTTCGGTTAATTTAAGACACATTTCCCCTCCTCGCCCCTCATAAAGCATTACTACCATCCGGGCTATAAGCATTTTAACTAAACAAATAGGATAGGGTGAAGAGGGTGTAGTTTGAGGAAATGTACCCACATATTCATGAATAGAGAAGTGGGAGACTATTTATGGAAAAAACAACTTCTTTACACCCGGTCGGAATCCGAACCTTGACCTTCCCATCACCAAAAAACCTATTCTAGATAATAATGATTTTTATTTCTGGCAATGCGTCTTACTACTTTTTCAGGTATGGATGTACTAATAATGCTAGTGAGTTAGGGAAGAGGAAGGTTGAATTTAGAGGAAGTGTATCCCCATTTTCGTGGAGAGAGAGAGAGAAAGTGGAAAACAATTTAGGAAAATATCACCCCGACTATATTCGACCGAAATGCAAACCCCATTCTCCCTTTTATCAGATGTCTCGTATATTGCTACAGTGACGCTTTCAAGGGACCTCTTAAGGTCTAAGGCCCGAAGTTTTTTTCTCTTGTTGGCTCAGGGGCCGCAATTCTGTACCGAAAATGTTAGGATTTAACAATTAAGCTATTATTTTTCTTATGGTATCCTGATTGTCTCAGCTGTGATAGTCAATGCGAACATTCCAGATTATGTTCGAACGTTCCCGAAACAGTACTATCAGGTAGTCATTTGCCGGTGAGGGTAAATTTGTACCAAAACGTAAAAGGTTTATTTTTATTCACGTATAAGTTAAAAGTATTTATAAATAACTGTAAATACCTACGTATTTATTTAATCATTTAATTCTGTAAATATAAATTTGTTTTTTGTCATTTTTTCTCTTGAAATAATTTTATATTTTTCATGACACGGCGGGCCGCAAAAATTTTTACTGAGGACCGCAGGTTGATGAACCCTGGCTTAGTCCACGAAGTCACCGAAGCAAGCTACTACCATTTAATCTTTGTTCGCGCTATTGGGGAGTTTGGGAGAGTTTAAAATATTTATGGGAAGGGGGGGGGGGAGGGTAAGCATAATAGTGGTCATCATAGAAATGAGACATTTGAGAGAACAGGCACTACACACTCATAAGGTGTTTCACATAGTAAAGTGTCGTTTTATTTGCTATTCGACTTCCATATCAAAGATAAAAGATGAGAATTTGGTGCATGGCCGGGTGTGTGTTTTAGCCTCATTTTTGCCAGATACATATCTCAAAAGTATCTTCTAAATTCTACCTTCCCCATTCCTACTCGATATTGTAAAAGATATGGATGGACCCTGATGAATTCCCATAATATTGAAGGGACCAGTCCATGAACTTCTACTGAATTTTATGTTATTTTAGCTAAGTCTCCACCAGTTGGGTCTACATCGTCTGAACTAAAGAGATTGACGCTCATGACCATGCCTGAATAGAATCTTTCATCTTAATATTCCTTAACATTGTCCGTTTATATCCCGACGTTCTCCCCCTTTCTTTTTGAGTAGTCTAAAGAAGTAATTTTTGTGAGGGAATAAAAAAGGATTGAGATAGAGAATAACAACAAAAACACGTTGAAGTTACGACCCCAGACATCGTAAAAACGGCGACGAATGAACATAGTTTTGCTCGTAAAGTTTGGGGTTTTCAACGTTCATCCCTTACTTCACTCCACCACCGTTTTACAATGCATCTTGGTTTCTTTGTATGCTTTTATTTCACGCGATTGTGTAAGAGACACAATTTAATCTCGCCCGTCAGGGGGTTGTGTGGGGGTGAACAGCTTCATATTCGTATGAAGAAAATATCTCGCACCCTTCTCGTAAGGTTAGTGTAATATTTTATATCTAGTTAGTTTGGGTTTTATCACTAGTGTGATTCATGGGAAGGGAACTCTCTAAGTAAATGTGGGTACATTTAATCAAAATATTGCTTTAAGTTTCACTGTTTTTTTTAGTGCACAAAGTCTCATTATCGATGAATACTACTAAAGTATTAGCACTCTGGGATAGCGATGAGTAGCTCGAATTTAAAGGAAAAGCACCCAGATTAGCATGTAAAAAAGTATTGGAAAACTGGCGCATATAGCATATAAAAAACCAATCCCCAGAATACCCTTGAATACCTTGACTTCCCATCAGGGCAATCCTGTCTATAGAGACAATGACATCTCAACCGTGTGACCAATGGTGTGGATATCAACAGAGCAGAGTGTACGTACCTGTGTGAAAATACATTTTCAAATATGAAACACGTAGAATCTCAATACAGGTCAGCATTAACAGAAGAACATTTTTAATCACAAATGATGATAGAGCGTACTAACTTTAAGATACACTTTGGCGAAATATCTCAAAAAATGCAATTTCATTATTTTGATTAATAGAGCTATATTCCAAACAATTGTATTCTTATTCTTATTATTATTATTATTATTATGAAAAATATTATTACTACTATTACGTTATATTTTGTTCAATAAATCTGCGAAAACTTGTGCTTTTTTTCGTGTTATTTAAGTAGGGCTACCTACATAAATATTTTCAAGTTTGCCTCTTGAACCACAAAGCCTAAAATCTTTATTATTTTGCCCTTTACAAAAAATATTTGCCTAGCCCTGGCTTAGACCATGCGACTGGTTAGGTGGGTAGAGATCATTAGTGGTAAGTTTTCCTCAATATGTCTACCCCACCCACCCTTTTACCCGTGAATCTAACACACCTTATTTAAAGCGTACAAATAATAAAAATAATAATTGTTGTAATTATAGTCGGACACTTTATCTTAGTTGGTAGCGCGTCTGCCAACTGAGTCATGAGCTCCGAGTTTGATTCCTGGCATGGTCAAAATAACTTAATCGTTGACTAAATTGACACTTTTTTTTCATAACCTGAATTGACAGTCAATAGGATTTTGTGTTATGACTGTCCTAGAATTAAGTTAGTTTGTAAGGCGTATGCTATTATAATAATTTAATAATAAGTGTGTATACTTATCATTAATAAATTAAAATAATAATAATAATATAATAATAATATATATAATAAAATATATGATAACACTTCATCCTGTGGTTGGTTGATTATTTTAAGACTTTAGTGGGATCCTACTTAGAATAGAACCAAGGTCCCCCTTATCTTATACTACTTGCCACGGTAAAGGGATTTCATCCCTCCCTTCACTCCTAAATGAATGCAACCTTCCTGACCTATCACAACTAGACACAACATTCACCGATTCTAATATCCACCATATGAGTCAAGTCATCCCCCTTCCCCTAAAAAAAATCCACCTATTTTTTGCCACTTCTTATTCAATTGGATTTCCTCTTCCATTCTTCTCCAACTCTCATCTTTTTTTTATCACTTCTTCTCTTTTATATATGTTTCTATCCATGCCCCTCCCCCTTCCCTCGAGGTTTTCTAATTTTCCACCAATTTCTTTTCTCGTTGGCACGCCTGCTCTCCCCTCTGGCTCTGTATCTATCTATTCTAATGTCGCTGGTGTTGGGTCTCGGTAGCTCGTCAGGTTAAATTGACTCTCAACTCCTTTCTCCATGCCTTGACTTTGTTTCCAATTTTAGAAGAATGAAGGAATGATTTTGTTTGTTTTATTTATAGTTTATTGGGTTTTATCTTGAGTTGAAAGGGTGTAATTAAGATACGCCATTATTTGAAAATATTAATTTTATTTTAGGAAATACACATTTTTAGCTTTTAAAATTCCATCTTCGTACGTGATCTATATTTCAGGTCCCTATAGTCTTTTTTTGCTGATGATAATCCTGAACGAGTTTTTTCAAAATAATTTCTTATGATTAGTTTCCCAGTCCTCTGTAAGATATAGTAAATTTTATACAATTCATAAAAATAAATATGTTTACTAGATGCTGAAAGCTGTTACAATGTAGTTTTTTTTTAACTTATACTCTAAACTACATTTATTGTTTTTGAGGGAAATATTCTGGTTTAGATCGGAAAGTTTTAGAAATTTGTTTTTAACTTATATCCAAACACATCTGATTGTTTATGAAGAAAAGTACTAATTTGTTTAAGAGTATTAAAACTTGGTGCTTTTATAATTATATCGTTTACGACATACAAAGTAACCATATAGACACAGCACTCTATATTTCCAAACTCAAGTGTCAGTAATAGTAGGACTACTACAGAGTATGAACACAAATCTTTACACAAATACCTTAAAACACAACCATAGTACTTTCAATTGGGATCACCTTTGGATTATAAGTTTACATTATAGCCACTCGGTTACCCTCAAGTTGGTGTTGATGTTTAAGGATTTTTGGTCACCAAATGAATATATATTTCATATTTTAGTCCTGTAAAAATTGTGTCATTGAAACAACAATTTTAAATACAACAATTTTGGTAATTACCATTCTTAATTTATTAATCCCTTTATTTTTAATTCAAGTTGACTTAGAACCTGGAACTAAGCATATAATTAACTCTGAATGACTGTTCCAAATTATGCATGGGAAAAAGTCTAAATCCTGGTTCTCATGCAAGGATTTGTACATACAACATTTTGCCTGCGCAGTTTGAGACGTTGCAGACAAGACGTTGTGTCTGAACAGGAAAATTGTGCAATTATGTTACTGCATGGATACGGTATATGGATACGAAAAACTGAGACCGATATAATATTTATCGGTGAATTGCACATACTTGTCGGTGCGTGTGGACGCCCCCCTCTATATTTTATATACAAGTTGTTCAGTTTTCCTTTTCTTTTGGTGCAGGGACAATGATAGTTATGTTCAACAACTTTGTTCTATATTTTTCTTGATTAATATTTTATTGTTCAGTGATGACTGATCTTCGTAAATATTTACGTGGGTTCTTAGGGACACGGGATACCCATGACCTATGTGATTTTTAAATAGCTAATAACGTCTCGTACACTTAGGATGTTTTCTTTTTCTGCAAAACAAATTTAAAAGGTTGACCAGACTAGCACTTCCTCCACGATGATTCCGTGTAAATGAGTGGGAAAAACTTTGTTGAAAACTTAACTGTGTGGACACCACAGAACTGCGACTTTTTTTTTAAGTTTTGACGGCGCAAACAGCTCAGTCATAACTGAGTTTTAAAATGTTGTGTGTGTACTGAGGCTTGGCATTAATTATCTCAACCATCAGGATTTGAATCAGGGCATATCAGATGAGGAAGCAGCAAACTCCTAAAGTTAAACATTTCAATAAATATGGCCACGGGTAAGGTTACAGCACTTCCTCTAAAACATAAATCTTCTTTTAACACAAAAAAATACCCGCTATTTTTTTTTACTTGGGTTGATTATTTCTTCCTTTTTTTCGTTGTACTTCTTTATTTTTTCTCTAGGTCTGTGTCACATCAATTTCCAGATTGGCTGCCGTTGGCTCATTGTCTTCATGGCTTGCTAGTTTCTGTTATCCGTGGTATTAGCTGCCACATTTTTATGGTCCTTGCCAGCCAGGGCAGCCAACCAACCGAACACATTGTTCTTTTCAGATTCCGCTCTTACAATATCCCCAGAGAAACCACCCAGCGGAACAAGCACGTATGTTTTTACGATCGATTCAGCGATTGAAGAGAGTAAGTAGTTCTTAAGTTATCCGGAAGGGCTAGATCTATATCATACAGTTGCATTAGAAAACTAATACTTATTTGTACACAGCATCTCACTATCCGTCAGGACTATCAAAATTTAACTACACTAGTGAGTGAAATAATGAGAAGAGGCATATTTGGGAATTAATGTATTGAATTTGCTTAGAAGTACAGAGAAATACATACGAAAATATATTAAGTGCCCTAATGTGGTAGTGATGAGGAAAGTAGATTTTGGAAGAAATTCACCTGAATTTGGGGGGTGGTAAAGAGGAAAGACATTAATTAAAAACAAGTCACAGTACACTCAGCTAGGATTTGAAACCCGATCTCACCCTCACCAGCAAGCCAGAAAATATGAGAATGATATGAGAAAGTTGGATTCACACATGAAGCTACGCTACGCTATTCTACGCTTTGCTAAGCTATAGTATGTTTTAAAATCCCTAGCCAAATATTTAAATGAACAAGTTCACACATCAATCTATGTTGTGCTATGCTATGCCATGCTAATCTACGCTATGTGAACGAAATATTGGACCGGGTGATTTTTTACATCTCACTCAAGCTACTTTATGTACTGCGCTTGCGCACAACAGTCATCGACCAACCAATGTCATTCTCGATTTTGGCTTCAATGAGGGCTATAAGTCCATAAAATTCTGCTTAAACTATTCGAAAATCATTTCGAAATTTTTCGAAATTACATTCTATATCGCAATTTAATCTCTCACGGAATATAGCATGTACCTACAAAAGTTTTTATTCTTCGTCAGCCATCACTGCCATAAAAAAACAGCCCTTACTCTTCATAACTATCACTTCCACAACAAATTAAACAATTAAGATGTTCACCGATACACCTTAAATGACAGAAGGCCATCTTATATTTACAACTATAAATACTATACTAAACCATTCAACGAATAGCTTAGTACAGCTCACGTATGAAACGCGCAAGATAAAATAGCATAGCGTGGCGTAGTTTCAGGTATGAATCCTCATTGGTTCATATGCTTACTGATGCGGCTGCCTCGTGTTCTGTTCGTACGGAAACCAAAAATAGCCTTATCCAATTATTTCCCTTTTGACAAGTATTTAACTGTTTGCTATTTGATATATTTTTCACGGTTGTTTTTATTACCATATAAGAGTGTGATTTAGAATAAACCTATGTTTACGAGTGGCAGTCTACAAAGTTCGTTTCAAACGCTTCAATATGCATTTAAATTCAGTATACTACAGCCTTACAGACAACTACAGAATACTTGAGAACCATATTAAATCTTTAAGTCTCGTTGTACACGTTGCTTAAATGTTTAGCTGAAAGTTATAGCCAAAGAGGATGTTAACAAAATGTCTCAACATGCATTATATATTCAAATACCAAATCAACATAGCTTATATAGAAAAAAAAAAGCAAAATTTTATCTAGGGTAAAATACAATACAGCGTTAAGATTCAAAATATTAAATTTAAGGGATAACAAAATATTGACCATTACAATTAAATATTTAATCTTCGCATTATCTGATTATATTTAACACGTAAATATCTTTATCACCTTAAAAATAAAGAAATAATCTAATTTTATTACTGTTCTGCAACGTTCTATGAATACTTTATGGGATTTTTATGAGATAAATTTTAATTTTTAAATATATGTCTTCAATAACGTTCTGTTAAAGACACAAAGTAACCATTATAGCGTGTTCATTAGTGGATATTTATATATATTGTTATGTTATAATCTTTCAACGTTTCCGAAATATTCACATTTAGTTGCACTAAAATACGCGCCGATAGCACGTGGAATCCACCTCACTTAGTCTAGTTTTCTTGCAATGGTCAGGTCAAGGTTAGAGTTCCACCCTTGTGCAATCAGGTTGAGTTTTCCTAATTGGCTTTTCACCCTCCCTCTAAACAAAAGTGGGTAATTTCCTCCAAGCTATATCTTTATCCCTTCCCGTTAGTTTAAATGAATGTTAATAGCCCTTGCAAGTAGCAAGAGACGTAAAAATAAGTAAAAAATATAGTATATTATCAGGGATGAGGAAGGTAGTATTTATATTGGCTACCCGCATTTTCGAGCATGGAAAGTGAAAACACATTTTGAGAGACCACCACCAGTACACACAGCCTGAATTAGAACCCCAACCTCCCTTTCATGGGCAAATCAGAGTAGATTGAGCGTGAACAAACACACACCAGTGTTTCTGTCAGCCTCTCAGTTCTACTGTTTATGACTGTACACGGCATGAATCTATGATCGTTTCCCTCTGATAACTCCAATCAATCATCCTCCACGTCACAGCGGGATATGAACTGCTCATTTGTTTTCACAAACACACACGCTGACATCGCTTTAGTAGAGACATGGTTCGGAAAACATCCGAAACCAAATTACAGATGTATTACTCCCATGGGGACCGCAATTTGATAGTGGCCGGAAGTCATCGATAAAAATCATTAATCGTAGGTTCAATTCTCCGTAAGTTATATTGAATATTGATTTTTTTATATTTTTAAAATAATATCTGGTTATTTTCCGTGGTTAAGGGGTTCAACGTGTTGACGTACAGTCTGAAAGTAATAGAATCCAATCTCACGGAGGTCTTTTGTTTGTGTGTTGTTGTTGATACGAACTACTTGTTATATAGCTGTGGTGTAGTACACTAGCTAGAGTCCCTTGGGATTGATAATTCTCTGAAAACCCAGCGATTAAACGTTATCAGCAACGAAAGAAAACAATTATTGTTTTAGTCATGGTTTTATTTTTAATTTTGTGAGGTTGACTGTTTGCTTGAATATTTTTTGATGAATTTAAAGGGTTATTATTTATACCGAATGGGTAGTAAGACGCGGTGCTAATAATAATTATTTATAAATACATATTATTTACTACTAGACTTTTTCACTCACTTAAATTAAGAGAGTATACTTAGACTATACCGACAACCTTAGTGTCAAGATATTTACAAACTGAAGAACAAGACAAACCAGTATACACATATAAATATCCTCATTATCATCAGCCGTAGGCAAATAAAGGTCGTTTGTATTTAGTTATCCATTTTGGTCACTCATCTATTTAGACACAATTCCTTGTTCGTTACGTCGCTAACCTACACAAACTAATCCAATTTCATTGAATTCACAAGGTGAAAAAAAATGAAATGTATCAACATTCACTTGGATGTGGATTAATTTTCAATCCATTGTTTACCACCTGGTCAGAACCGAGCCCTTGTCCTTCCGATTACAGTTCCAAGCCAACATTCTACCTACCATTATTAAATCAATAATGTTAGATATATCTTCTGTAAATATTTGAGATATACAATAAGTGTATATCAATATTTGGTTGATAACTCTCCTTTGGAAATACAATTTTTAGCCTTTTTTATTATCAATTAAAGTCACATTTTTCTCTAGATTTGAGAAAAAATAGATTTTTAACAATATTTCCCCAACTCTACTGTCAATTTACTAAATCCTGATTGATTATGTTATAAATACTTTAAAAAAAAATGGGTGTTTGTACTTATGTACGCGCGTGTGAAGTTATACTTCTTTGGCATCATTAAATAAGCTAAAAGAATCTTAGATTGATGAATAAGATTTATTGTAGAGAATTAGATATTAGAAATTAATAATTATTTAAAATTGAAAATTAATAATTTAATAATATATACATAATTATTAAAAATAACATTTAGAAAATAGTAAATTTATATGAAATAATTTGTACTAAATATTATAAGATTCTTAATTTTAAATATTTATTATTGATTATTTAATATTTTAAAAGTAAATGAATAAATTTAATAATAAATTCAAAAATTGAATTTAAGTTTATTCATTTTTTAAATATTTATTATTTTCTTAATTTAATATTCACGTTTCATTTTTATCAAAAAGTTTTCATTAAATTGGTTCATTTATTTTTATAAATATTTATTATTTTTCAATTTAATAATAAATATTAAAAATTAATATTTTAATTTGATGTTCGATTTGCATTTTTATCACAAATCTTTTATTAAATGTTTTATTAATTTTATTTCTTTATTTTGTAAATATTAAATAACCAATAATAAATATTTAACAATAATAATTTAATAATATTTAGTATTAATTATGCTAAATAATAATATTTTAATTTATATCAATAAATAATACATACAGATAGTTAACCTCAATTATATTGGAGCACTTGAAAAAGTCTATAAGCACAATTTTTTTCACTAATATTTTCGAATAGTAAATAATATTAAACAAAATATTCAATTTAAATCACTACTGAATATAATTTATTAGCACATATATAATTCGCAATTGTATGCAACTAAAACACGTGTGGTGAATGTAGAAACTAAAAACATGTGGATAAATATTATATATATGAAAACAGTGATCAGAGGCGACGAGCGTACCAACATGCGCAACTAACAGAGGTCCTATTTCTATTTTGTTGGTAGCTTTTTTTTTTTCGAGACTTAATGAGCGGTTTAGCTTCAACCTGTTACTTTTGTGTTACAGTGATGCGCGCGCATCTTAAAATTTCACTCTCATCATTTTTTCATAACGCGCCTAAAGAAGTATAACTTCAATAATAATAATAATATATAATATAATAAATAATAAATATTATGTAGTAAGAAGCGGAGATAATATTACAAATATATTTCTTTTTTTCTATAATTTAACGTTTTACAATGTCATAAAACAAACAATCTATGAAGAAATGTAATATTTTATAATAATATAAAGAATGTTCATTCATAAGTGTATCCAAAATTATGTACATGGAAAGGCTGTAATGAAAATCAGTTTAAGAAAAACCTGCTAAGATTAAGAAAGTTTTTATAAATAAAGTTAAATGTGGTAAAAAAAAGAGCAGTTAATAAACTGTACAACATTTAGGCATGTAAAATTATGTGCTCGTAGAGTATAATTATTTACTTAATTAAGGATTTGTTATGATACAGTATGTACTGAATTATACAAATATCAAGTATCTTAAATTTACCAACACCAAACGAAATAGTTTACATTTTTGTATTCCTTCTATCAAAATTCTTTCTCTTATGTGGAGTCATTGTTTCAATAAACACCAATAGAACTAGTTTCAATTTAATATCTAATAACTAAATAAACATAAATTACAATTAAATACCATAAAATAAAGTACCTAAATTTAACATTAGGATACAAAGTGAATAAACTTTATTTTCATACAAAACCACAAAAAAAACCTTAAAAGTATCCAAAGGTATTATTTCACACTAAAATAAATAGTTTAAATTTTCCATCAAAGAAACAAAATAAAGTTAAGTAAAAAATATCTCTAAAGTGAGTGCCAAACGAAATTGTACAGTTGGCTTAGTACCGAACAGTACTATTCACAGCGCATTCAACACAATCGACAACTTTAATACCAGAAAAGAACTAAACTGACTTGAGACCCGTGATTTATGCGCGTACGAAGATTGCCGAAGAAACATGAGCTCGCCTCCCTCCCACTGGTCAAATCAAGAGCCATATCTTGTACTCGCACCACGCCACCGCGACGTAATGCTAACGCCCAGTTAGTTTTGTTAACTTTGCTTCTCTCGCTGATGAGATAACGTGAAGTTATACACCTTACCATGTGTCCACAAATAAGGAGTGCAACAGAAATAATCACGTTTCCACCTTATAAGTATTTTTCATTTAACAGACATACAAAAATTCTAAAAATATATTATTTGTTCTTCTTTGTTATCCAGAAAAAATACAAAATTCACAAAAATTCGAATGTACAGACAGACCTTAGAAATTTATTATACAGTATAAAATATATAGCTATATTAATAAAATCAGATTTAAATAAAAATCAATTTTGATAGCTCAGGGACCACTTTATTTAGGCTACTTTTATATTTTAAGAGATACGGTTTATTTAAAGTTGTTTTTCGCTTGAGCCTTTACTTACCCATGGTATGACAGTAAGTTCATTGCCGCACTCACAAAAGTAAGCCAAATATTCTTATTTTGGGCCAGTTATATCCATTCCACCCCATTCCACCCCATCTCTCTCCGGTCCATTCTAATGTTATCCTCCAATCTACCAGTCAATATGCTGATCATGGTTCTAAAATATCCCAATCGCACGAAATGTCCTGCCCATCGTAATCTGCAAGACTCGATTATACTAAAAATGTCTTGTGATGAGTACAGGTTATGTACTCATCATTATGTAGCCTCCTCCACTTCCCAGTATCCTCATCCCTTTCTGGACCAAATATCTTCCTGAGAATCTTGATTTTGAAATCTAAGCAAAAATATTTTCATTTTTTTAGTGTAGTAAATGGGTTAAGCCAATACCTATAGATGAAAGATAATCTATTTAATTAAGATATTACTCACTGCATTTCATTAAAAATCATAGTACTTTAATGATGAATTGTGCACTGTACTCTATGCATTATATAATACTAAACTTATATCTCCACTTTTCATATTAAATCGTATTTTAATGATGAATTGTTTATGCGTTGTTTATTATTGGACTTTAATACCTACATTTAATAATAATTTGGTTTATTTTAATTGTGAATGGTGCACTGTATGCTATGCATTGTTTACCATTATCCAAGCGCTATGCATGAATATAAACCTAGATTTATTTATTTAAAGTCGATTCGCCATCGGAGTGATGGTAGGTGACAGCTATTAAAATTACCAGATCTATTCTCCTGTATCCATTCACCAAACCATATGATTTGCAAGAACACACGTTGAGGTGTTGTCACTTTTGACAGTCAAAACTTTCACAACAAAAATTTGGTTTTAATCATTTATTTATTTCGCCGTTTTTACATAAATGAAACAAGGAATTACCAAAATAACACCTTTTGTGGAAATGGTGCCTGTGTTTTACTTAAAAATGCTTTACAAACTAGATTAACTAAAATGCAGCGTCCTCCTCAAAAATTAATATGGTGCACCAATCTAAAGCAAGGCATCATACAAACGATGTTCGGTTGTGCTTATGCATATCTACCTACCAAATAAAAATGTCTCATTTTAAACCTAATATTTTGTATGGCTTTCTCTTTATATTACAAAGTTATATTTACTTAATTTTTCATTTTGGTGCCAGCTATAAGAAGATGCAAGTGCGAATTTAATAAGTTGCTCTTAAATGTATTATTTCATGCACTCTGACATATCTATTTGCCACAACAGTGAAATAAAAAACACAATAGATTTAGTAATATATTTTTTCTTTCAATTAGCTACGAAATAGTCGATTATAAAGTAATCCTTAGGGAAGTATTATTAAAAGCATTTTTGAACACTTTTGATTGATAACATGTCATTACTAGTAAAATAATTATTATTTTCAAATGGGTCAACCAACATCAGTGACTTTCAAACAATGTTTGCAATAAAAAATCTTCTGCTAGCTGTCAGCCCCTATTCTAATGGCTAATTGACTGTAAATCTAAATCAAATGAAATAAAGATGTGGTAGGTTACTTGTGTAGTGTAGATAAAATTTTCAAATAAAAACACATACTATTTACTAATGTGAAGGATACGAAACAAACAAAACTATAAAAACAAGTTCCAGGTTACATTATGTATATTTCTTATTTGTCAAAGAAACACTATATACTTATTAATGCTCATTCAAAACAGCCAACATAACAAAAGTATAATTTTGTTATTTAATAATGAATATATTCTGTGATTACTCTTTGAATTGCAGTTGGTTTAGCGATCAATTTAAAAATAAAAATAATATGATTTACATTCATTAGGAGAATACACCATTGATTACGTAGTTTGAAACAACATCTTTGAAGAACTATATTTTTTTTAGCAAGTAAAAATATAGCCTATGTTCGTTCTGAGGGTATACATAACACATGATTTAAAACCTTGTATAAATCGGTTCAGCAGTTTTCGAATTTATCGCAAACAAACAAGCAAACAAGCCTCTTTATACAAGTGACATAGCTAGAGGTAAAAGAAACGAAACCAAATATACACAATGTACACGCAAAGCCATAAAATAATTGAAAAAATACATATCCAACCAATATTTTTTCAACATTGATTCACTCAGGATGAGATAGCGTGATGCTATATACTTAATTTACTCAGTTCCCAGAAAAATAAGGCGTACAACAGAAAAAGCTACGTCTCTATCTGATGAATACTTTTTGAATTTACTGGCAACAAACGAACTGAAGGATAGACAAAATGTCTGAAAATGTAAATTTGACCTTCTTGTAGTTTATACTACACAGAAAAAAAAGATACTCCACAAAAATTCTAGTGTACAAATATACTTTAGAGTTAAATAAATGTATATAATACCATTAGTAAAATTTATTCTTGCTGATATTGTATAATTCTGTTTTTACTGCGTCACAACTTAACATTAATTCATCTTATTTTACTCTAACAGAACATTTTTTACATGCGTAAGATTTAGTATATCTTCAACCGTATTTTTCTGTATTATATAACTTGATTTATAATACTTTCATAATCTTAACCGATTTCCCATAATTTATTTTGTTTTAATAACCATTTTCAAAATATAAACAATTTTGAATAAATGTATGTATGAAGATTCTTTGTCTTAATAATATTTATTGAATCGATTCATCAATTGCTTGTTGTAAATCATTGTAAAACAGCAAGTTATATAATCTGCAAAAACATGTGTTTAGCAGATGTAACTTCTGACAGTCAAAATTTAGGTATATACCTAAATGTTGACTGTCAGAAGTCAGCTGTGAGCTGTCAGTCAACACCAAAGAAGCCATGGGGCTAATGTAGCTCTATTTATAAATCACAGTCCTAATTTGTATCTAGATTAGTCAATGTTAGTTGCCGATAGCCTAAACTGTAAATATGATTATGTATTCACCTGGGGGGGAAGTACGTGGATAAATCAGTCACTCTTGGCTAGTCTGATTAGCTGGTAACAAGGAGGTCTAGGCTTGAATCACAAACGGGTGTAAAGAGGTGTTTTTCCTAGATGGTTTTTTCAATCGCCCTGCATAAAAAACCTAGTTTATTTCCTCTACATTCCACCTTCCTCATATTTACTCTATTAGTGTAAATAATCGGATAATCCAAACGGTAACTAAGAAGCCTAGTAGGAAAATTTGTTACATTAAACACATATAATGATAATTAACTTTTATAAAATATTAAACAATTCATAATACAATACACGGTCCCCGTCTTTATTTATTTTAGGCATTGCTAAGCTTCTTGTAACTTACAAAACAACATCAGTTGGCCCCACCCCCACCCAATTCCTCTATTTTTATAAAATAAAAACAACCAACTCCAGTAAACTTTAAAACAATGTTGCTTTCAGCACCCAAATTCAAGCTGTTGCTCTCCAAACTACCGATAACTAATTATCCGAAACTTTGTAAAACCCAGAAATCAATGTAGGACCTACCCAAACTGAAATTGTAACGTATATTCCAATGTTTGAAGTTTGAACAGTTTAAAATCATTTCAAAACATTTGACAAATAGCCGGTGTGCAAGCGTGCTAAATTTTTAACCTCATCTAGTTTGGTTTGCGAGTGACGAGTAGGCTGAAATTTGAAACCAGCCTGTGTGTATTGATAATGGTTTCTTATAAATTGACCCAACTCTCCCTAAATTTGAATGGGGGTTCATTTATTGTCCTTTGTACTTACCTCCTCGCCACTCTACTGGTGGGATTAAACTCAATCACCTCAGATGGTGAGATACGAAGCAATAAGAATCAACTTGTGTGACTGAGAAAAATGTTTTGTGTTAAAAATAAAGGTAATCTATTTGATTAATACGTACATAACATCCTACTAACTATCCGCATTATCTGCATATATCGGATATGAATGAGAAACGTAAGGTTTAGAGGAAATTGATCTGCATTAGCTTGGAAGGGTAAAAGTAAACCGGGCAGAAAAATTCCACCTTATTAGAGCTGACCAAGACTCAGATATGATCGTCCTATCACAGGCAAACCAGACAAGATATGACTGATGTATTTGTTCACTTCCCTTCAAATACGAGCTTTCATTCTAAGGCCCAGTTTCATAGTCAAATTTAGTACGCCTCAAGTGCGGCGCTACACTAAGTACATGACGACACCTACCTGAACCAGAATGGAATGGGCCGTTCTCACATAGGAAACTGGCCCATTCCATTCTGGTTTAGGTAGGTGTCGTCATGTACTTAGTGTAGCACCGCATTTGAGGCGTACTAAATTTGACTATGAAACTGGCCCTTAGCCCCAACTCAGATAGACTGCGGAGAGAGAGGGGATCTCCGAATGTGAATTAAGACGATAATTTTATACTCTTTTATCCACAGGTGGCACCCAACCATCAAAACTCTCCTGGGTTGACCTTGAATTTAGTTTGATCACTGTCAAAAGCTCCGTAAATCTACCCTTCTCTACTGCTGCATTCCAGGATTGTCATAATACCGGGAGGACTCGATCTCAACTGGAAGTGTAGATGGTTTCTTATATAGTATATAGAGCCTACTATTCCTTCTCCCATGAGATTATATGTGTAGTGTCTTTCAAATATTGTTATCTTTCAATCCGACCTTCTGGTTAGAGCCAATCTCATATAATGACAATATTACCATCCAAAATGAACCGACCCATTGGTGTAGTGGTCAGTGCATTTGGCTACGAGTGTAGGGGTCTCAGATTCGACTTCCGGTTGGTTACTTGGGAATTTTTCCAAAATGGGAACTACCCCAACGGTCACCAAGGTTTGGTTGGTTAGGTTTAAGTTCTTCCTCTGGATCCAAACCCTGATACTATCATCATCACCTCATATCATCGGGACAAAGAAAGAGCTTCGGAAAGAATTTACGATAAAAAAAATTCGGGCAGCTCCTGGGCAACGGTATATTAGTAATGGATAATCTTTCCACTACTGGGTTACGAATGATGTATCCCAGAAGTGCAATTTTAATATTATATATATTATATATTATATATAAAATATTATTATATATATAAAATATATATTATATATAATATATAAATATATATATAATATATATTATATATATAAATATATATTATATATTATATATATAAATATATATTATATATATAATATATATATATAAATATATATATATATATATATATATTATAGATATATAATATATATATTCGTATATTAATATATACACATATATTGGCCTATATAGGCATATATATACACACACATCACTCTTTCCAATGCCTTTCTAAAACACCTTGTAGAAAAAGAATGACACGAAGTATTGTTGTTTAAAAAAATCCCTCTGTGACACCCCTTTTATCACCCTTCAGACACACTCTTATCGATATCACCCTTTAAAACTGTTTGAAGCCGCATGAGCCCCTCTCGAGCGGTATCGGTTTCTCATCTTACTCCCCTTTAGCACGCCCCCCGCTCTCCCCAATCTATCCTTGAGGATATATACCCTCCTTTCATACAACCCCTTCTCTTATATTGGCATTCACCCTCTTACCCTTGTATGAAACCAAAAGAAGGACGCATTGAGCAAAGGGGGTGGATACTCATTTAAGCTTTTTGGAACGTTCAATAAATTGAGCCACTATTGCGGAAAATTAGATTTATCAATTTTGGGGTCACTTTCTTTTATTTTGAGAGGTTCGAGGTTTTCGCGGGAAATGTATTTATTATTAGTTCTAAGCAGACAGTTGACCTGATGGTCTAGGGGTAAGGTGTCAGACTTCTGTGCTGGCGGCCGGGGTTAAATCCTTGGTCCCGGCACAGATTTATCTGATTACCAAACCCTTCCTTCACCTCTGACAAGACATCTTGTGAATGTGAGGAATGCCAGGCCGCCACCGTGGTTCGGATTCCACGTTAAACTGTAGGTCCTCCATTTCATCTCACAATCACCCTACCATTACACATTAGCGTAAGTGCGTATAACCCGAACGGGTAGTTAGACGCGGTGCTAATAATAATAATAATCTAAGCAGACATGGCATGTGATCGTTCTTAGGGCAATCAAAGTTTGACAGGTCAGCATTAGTGAACTTCCCCTTCCGTTCACAATCCATTTGACCAGTCACACGCATAGTAATGTAATGAACGAGTGCATGTTGTCCGACACACTAACTCGGCCAGTAGCACGCCTGTACTCAACCAAGGGTCGTGGGTTAGATTCCTGGCATGGTTGACGAATTTTTCATTGGTAAAACTATAGTTGTTCCCCTCTAGCGCTTTTGTGTTAATGAATTAATGGACAAGGAAGGGGATGTTGTGATATTAGTTCATGTGTGCGTTAAATATACCAAATTAGAAATGATATGTGTATATTAGAGTTAAAGGGCAATTTTTATACAGAACGGGAATACATGATTTAATAGTACAATCACGTCAAGAGCAGGTAGACCTGGAAAAAACCCACGAACAGTCCTTGGTGTTTAAAGAAGCTATTTCATTTTAATAATAGATGTGTTTATTTACTGATACTACGTTATTTATAAAATTACTGCGTTAGCTAACCAAGTGAATGTATTTGTTTAGACTTATATACGTTATTTATTTTAAGTTTAATTTAATGTGCAAAGGATTAAGAATAGCATTAAATAAATTATTATATTTTTGATCACAAGAAGATGTAAATTTAGCAGTGAACATTTTAAGAAAAATAAGTAGAATTGTATAGTCAAGTTATGAGATTTATGAACAAATGGTTCAACTCGAACGATTCCTCCAACTGAACTAGATGGACTAATGCAGTTTCTAGGCGTGATATAATTTAAAGTAAGGTAGGGGGACATAGCACAAACCCATTGTAATTCTCTATACCGTAGCCAGAAAAGGGGGGAGCTATGGGATTCAACATTCCTCTCCCCCTTTAAATTTGAAATAAATATAAAATTAAAACCGCTTTATTTACAGTCTATACAATTTAAAAATTATGACAAACAAAAAGATATATACCTAGTAGCCACTATTCTGATATTTGGTACATGATTGTTTTAAGGTTCTTAACAGAACCTAAAAGGTCATTAACCCCTGGGAGTGCAATTATAATAATTCAGAAACCCTTGAACCCCCACCAATTTCGCTACTCGCTAGGAACTGAGTTACTTAGAACTGACCGGAAATAAAATTGGTCAAGCGATCATAGCTATTGTTCACCAGGCCATGAAACTGATGATGAAATAAAATAAATTTAGAACAAATAATTATATCCAATAAAATTATAAAAAATCTTACTAAATTTTACAAAAATGAATGTTTGTAAGCCTTTTATGTATTGTCAAAAAATGTAAATAGCTCATTTATAAATAGTATATTTTGTCAAAACAGTTCTAATTTGGCAGAAAATACTACTTTTTAAACATTATAATACCTTTCTTAAGCTTTTATCTACGAAGCATGTAGTATTATCGACATTGTTCAAACTTTGATTGATTGTTTTTTTAACTTAACTATCAACTATAATATCACTGAGTCTTAAATCCGAAGGTTGGCCTTGAAGTGCTTTTCTCATTCTGGAGCTGTGCATGCACTCGGCCCTTAGGTCAATTAGTGCCACCCACACCATCTGAAAGAAAGTACATGTCCTAAGGAAGTCCTGATAGTGCTGTAGATTCCAGTTTTTTTCCGCACTAGATTTTACGAGCGACATAAAAAGAGACTACAAATTTTGCCAGAAAAGTATTTTCCCAAATCTGTGGGCAATCTTTTACATGCCTCAATCGACATGGGCCAAAGGCTTCTTGTCACTTCCGAAGGAATATTTGTTACGGAATTTCATCTTCCAGTAAAAATTTGTCGAACTCGGCTGCGCTTGAAACCGCGAATATTGGGTCCATAGGGGAGCACCTTACCCAAAATCAACGAGAGCCCACTATCTATTATAACACCTACATTATTTATATCCCTGTTCTGAGCTACCCAAAAAACTCCAATTTTATTCTACTCTATTCTATTCTATACTGATACACGTTATTGGTCTTCGTTGGTCAGGGGTTCACTGCCCCTCCACCTCGACATACACATTCTTCAGCTGATCTCTACCACTGAAAGGAAATCATAAAAACACCTAAACCTAGCAACCTTACGGAAGTTTGAGTAATCTTACTGTTTCCTAAGAAAATATTTAATAAAAAAAAAGAGACGTAATGTCATAAAAACATAATTATATTATACTGTCAATTGTCAGCATAGTTATTTAAAACGAATCGTACAGTAATTTTAAAAAGTTTTAGATTTGATGCCGGAGCATAAATTAAAGATGAAGTCAAAGATCTTCAAATTATATTTAAAAAGTAAACTAAACGCTACATTACATACATGAAGGATACATACATGTGCCTACCAACAATAATTATATATATTTCATGATTAGTGAATGTTAAAAAAATATCGAACTATAAAATATTATAGTCTAATCATAGTCACTTAGATTGGGATTATTTTTCAAGTTACTATTATGTATATACACGCCGAATATAGGGGAGGGGGGGCGTAGTTTTTCCCATTTCTCTTATTATACAGAGTGGTAAAGGGGGCCAAAATTTTGAAAAGAAAAACACCTGTGCAATTACCTTTTGTATGTTAAGGGATATAATAAAATTTCCAAATTGACCGTGTTCTATCTTAACCTAACACTATTTTGATAATATTTGATATAAGCTATCTTGTCATAACACCAATAATATGTTTAAAACTAATAAATCTTACAACACAAGTGTTGGGCTATTGCGTGTTGATGTATGCGTATTTTTATTTGTAATAGTTTTGAAACGTTTTTTCAATGTAGCTAGTGGACAAACGCATAGTCAAATTGTAGAAAGCGTTCACATAACTTGGCACAAAAAGTACTAGAGGGAATTTCACGACTTTCTATATTTTATTATCACGTACCGATAAAAAAATATAGGTACTTTTTAACCCCCATTCCTTTTATGTGCCTTATATGCACGTACTTTTACGGATTTTATCCACACGAGCTATTTTAACTCGGACATTGTCATTTTGACCCTCTCCCCCAGACATAATAATCCCAGCACTTATGATTACGTTACATTTTAAATATAAAATGTATTCAGGCCGTCTCTTTATGGCAATGGGTGGTATGTAGAGAGAAGGGCTATTTTATAATAGTTTTGTTTATGTGGCCGCTCCCCTCCTCCCCCCATCCTCCAGAATAAATGTTGAATGTAGCCCTGATGTTAAGTTTTATCATAACTATCATAACTCAGATATCTCATATTGTAAAGAATGGCCATTAAAAATAAAACATTAATGTTCTAAGAACTTGTATTATTGATAATGATTGGATTTGACTGATATTCAAAATGCAGGAGAAAATAATTATTCTTTACTTTGTATCTTAACTTATTTGATATATTTGAGGTATTTAACGTGCACTTTATAAAAATGACACTATATCAGCACACGAGACTTACTATGAGCAAGAGTAAAATAGCTGACCAATTTTGCCAGGACAGGTATTTTCACACATCTTCCAGGGTTCTTTTACATGCTACAATCAATATGGGATCGAAGGCTTTACTTCCACTCCGAAGGAAGTTTTACTACGGATTTTTATCACTAAAGAAAAATATGTCGATCTGGCTGGGTTTGAACCCACAAACATCGGATCCTGAGGTGAGGACATTATCTCAAGTTCACCGCGGTCGATCTATCTAATGTGAAATAGGACTGTATAGTTCCAAACTTCTCTGTATGGCTACTTATTACCAGAGTTTAGTATAATAAGCCGTACATACTAACTTAAATGTGTTAATACTTAATTATGCAGAGTATAACATTATTATTAAGTGGTACAGATTAAAGTAATCTACGTTGTCACCTCACTTACGCCATGTACAAGAATGAAAAAGGCAAAAATGACTAACTAGATAGTTCTTAAGATGAACAGAGTAATGGACTATTGGAATCATAAACTCAACACTCCCACGCTTTGTTCATTGATATCCCTCAATGACACAGATCCACGATTCATACAAAATTTCTTTTGTGGTAAAGCCGTAGTAAAAAAAGGCTGCTAATTGGTTCTCAGAACGCGAAACTATAACATTGTTTTCTACACACTCGCGAATGTAATGGTACTTAACATATATGTGTTTGGTCATTTTGTGATGCTCCCAGTTCTTAGCCAGCCTAATTGCACTTTGGTTGTCCAAGAAGAGTGTGGTAGGCTCATTGGAAATCAGATCAAGTTCCGTGAGCATCATTCATAGCCACACACATTCTTGAGCTGCTGAAGATGCTGCTATATATTCAGCTTCTGTAGTTGACCTACTAACACACCCTTGTCGATGAGATGACCAGGTGACTGGTGCTCCTGCTAAAAGACTGATATATCCCGTCGTAGATTTTCTGATCGTTTCATCCCTAGCATAGTCAGTATCTGAATATACAGTTAACTCATTTTGATTTCCTTGGTAGCAAATACCATAGCTCCTAGTCCCAGCTAGATATCACATTATCTTCTTAACTCCTGTCCAATGAATGTCTTGTGGCTCATTTAAAAATCGACTTGCTTGATTAATTGGGAATGCAATATCTGGACGTGTCACTATAGCAAGAAACATCAAGCTTCCAACTGCCTCTCGATAAGGTACATCGAGAGCCTTATTAGATTTACCATAATTATTATATAAAACCAGATTTGTATCAGCTGGTACTGCTTGAAATTTGCAATATTGTATAGTTATCTTGTTCAATAATCTCTCAAGATACCCTTGTTGACCTAAAAATATTTTCTTAATTTTTCTGTCCCTTTCGATCTCAATTCCAACAAAATAATTGCAGTCTTCTTCTTTCATCTCAAACTGTGCCTTAAGCTCTATCATAACAAGTGCCAAGATTTCCAAGCAATTACTTATTAGCATTCCATCCTACATACATAGTGCAAGCCAAATTTCAACGTTGTCAATTGTTGTTCTGAAGACAGATTGATCTGATTCCAAAGGCTTGAATTCATATGATTTTTAAAAATTCCAGGAATTTCTTACTCTAACAACGTGGAGACTACTTTAGTTCATACAAACTCTTCCTCAACTAGCAGACCATGTTTGGATCACTCTTCTTGAAACTTTCTGGCTGTTTCATAAACAATTCTTCAAGCAGTTCAGCATATAGAAACGCGGTTTTTATGTTAAACTGTGTCATTTCCACGTCATAAATCGTTGCAAGTGCAAGAAGCATTCTGATTGGATCATACTTAATTACGGGGGAAATGTTTCTGTATAATTGATACCTGCCTTTTGTGAATATCCTTTTGCACACAACCGTGCTTTGAAGCGCTCAATACTCCCATATGGTATATTATATATTATATATATACCCACTAGCAGCCTATAGCTTATCGATTTTAAAATAGATTTGTCAAGGTACAAGTTTCTTTATTAATTAAAGACCTCATCTCTTCCTCTATAGAAGCGGTCTAATCCTTAGAATAAGTGTCAATAACTGCTTCCGGGTATATTTGAGGATTCTCATAAATTACTGCACAAGCCGTTTTAATGGATTCTCGACAAACATCAGATCGTTTTGGTGGACTTACCGTAGCTCCTTTACGAAGTGTTGGCCCTGTATCACTCTTGTCTTGTATATACTTACCTCCCTGTTTGGCATTCTTCTCAGGTGTGGTAACACTTTCCTTAACTTCTTTCTCTTTTGGTTCATCGTTCTGTGAAGTTAAATTATAAATTTAAAATTATAGATCATTAATTACATCACCTTTACTAATTTCTTCATTACATTCAATGTCCCGAGCTACTGTGACTTTTCTACTACTTGGATGATACAATCTGTAGCTAACACTATTACCATCATAGCCAATAAAAATGGCGTTCTTAACCTTGCTTCCAAATTTAGTACGGGCTTGCTTGGGTAAATGCTCATAAGTATCTGCTCCAAATGTACGCATATGCTTCAAAGTTACCTTTTTCCAGTAAACTTCTCGAATGGTGTCACGTTGTTTACCTTGCTTGTTCCCCGATTTAAAATGTAAACACTCAGATTTACTGCATCCGCCCACAGATCCTCCAGATGTTCTTTGTCAATCAGCATTGTCCTTGCGCATTCCACTATGGATCGATTTTCCCGCTAGACACGCCTATTATATTCCGCACAATATGGAGAACTTCTCTCGCAGATAGTCCCGATTTTCTTAAAATGCTCTATACACTTTTCGTTCCCAAACTTGCGACCATTGTCACACTTAAGTACTTTTATTTTGTTTCCATTATGCGTCTCTATCATCTGCCGGAAATGTATGAACGTATCAAAAACATCACTTTTGAACTTAATAAAATACACAAAACGATATTACGTGCAGTCTAACTTAAATAGTAAGAAATAATTGGCTCCTCCCATTGACGTAACCGGTATTTTTCCACAGACGTCTGCGTGTATAAACTTGCCAGGGCTACTTGCACGAAAATTAAGATTTTAATAAAATGGCAGTTGATGCGTCTTGCCAAATTTACATGACTCACAAAACAGATTGTCTATGTTGTTCACCTTTAACCCCGGTAGCAGTCCCTGACTTGCCATGGTCTTGAAGCTATTGATGCCTGGATGTGCCAGTCGTTCATGCCATTGCTTCACTGACTCCTCTACTGAATTGGCTTGCTCAAAAGTTTTAATCTTGAAAAGCATCTTGTAACATTGGTTAACTATTTTAATTCCAATTACAAAATTACAATAAATGGATTCTGTGCTGGAATCTGTAATTCGATTTTTCTTTCATCGAAAATGACATAGAACATTTACTAGTCACTGCTCCTACTGAAAATAGATTCTTCTTAAATTTGGGAACATACAAAGTATTTTCAAGTGTGTGAAGATACCACTGTACATTTAAAAGTGCTAACACTTCTACAGAGCTAATACTTTTAGCTTGAACGTATTTATTAACTACCCCAAATCTGTATGACACTCAAATTGTCTATTGGATTTTGCACATAATACCACTGCTTATGATAGGTCATATGTTTTGACGCAGCACTGTCCACCAGCCACACAGTTTCACATCCAGAAACAGAAACATTTTTGTATTCAGCACATAAAGCAACACGCTTAGACTCATCCTGCTTACTTCGATGAATATTTTTCGCTAGCCAGATTTGGCACTTTTTTATATGACTCACCCAACCATAGTAAAAACATTTCATATTCTTCTTACTACTAAGTTTTCCGTAATTTTCTCTCTTCTCGTCATTGTGGGACGTTTGATTTTTCGTAATTTTGTAATTTTTATAAACGTTCAGCACTGCAAATACTGTAGTGACATCATTGTTTTGAATGAGCTGCTACTTTTCCCTGAAAGTAGAGAGGTTAGGTTTTCAAATGTTGCATTACCTCGGTGTACGAGTACCACGCACTTATTAACGCACTAAAGCTACTTGGCAAACTCTCAAGGGTTTTTGCAATTCTGTCCACGTTGGAAACAGATTCTCCAACGTCCGCTAATTACAGTGCCATTGACTCGATCGTACTTAGATGCTGAGCCATATTATCGTTTGGATTCATACTATAACTGAAGAACTGCTTTTTGAGACTAACCTTATTTACAGAGCTACGTTGTTCGTGAACGTTCTTGAGGCGATTCCACATATGAGCCACCGTCTCACACGCGATAACTGTTTGTAATTGACTATACTCAAGTCCCATTGAAATTATCAACATTCATTTTTCGTTTCCGTCGTTCCATGACTTAACCGCCTCAACTTCAGTTGTTGTGTACCGTTCTCCACTTCCATGTCTAATAGCTAGAGGCCACAATAACCTAAAAGAGGGTGGACGGAATCTAAGGAAATTATTATAACAAAAAAAAAATTAAAATTTTTAAGTTTAAGAAAAATTTGAATTATTTATTCAATGTAAACAGCAGAGATAAACAAAAAAATACATGACTTCACAAGGCAAACTGAAGAGTGTTGAAAAACATATAACTATGTACTTGCGCAGTACATTTGAGAATATATTTCTCAAACTCATATTAAATTATTCATTTATATCAATTAGTATAAAAGAGACCCATTAATAAACAAAATCGTTAATATTGTGATAAAGAGCTTAAAGAGCCCTTTTTAAACGGTTAACAACGCCCTGAATCACCGTTGTGAATTCAGACTAAACAAGTTTAAATTTTACGATTAAAATTAAATATTTAAATATAAATTCTGATATTTATAAAATACCCAAAATTTTGACTTCCCGACATAAATCAAACTTCTGTCGGACTACTAATTCCACCACCTTTGAAGTAATCGAGAAGATTCCGACATGTTAATATAAAACAAACCAATATTACAATAAAATACTTGTAATTCCTCACTAAACCAATCTGTAAATGTTTAAGTTGTAACTTATAAACCTACAAAAAATGAATTTAATAATTTCTTCAAAGAAAATACGTCTACAAAATATTACCTATAAAAGAAACATTATAGAGTATTAAAGTTCAAACAATTATTGGTAACCACAAGTTCAATAACAATTTATATTTAAACTAAATGTTCTAAACTTGAAAAATAATCGAAAAGATGCTACCTATTAACATCTCTACAAATTACAAAGAGAATAGCACCCAAGTGGCAAAAGGAAACATTATGTGATAAATAAAACAAATTTACTTTTAAAAATAAATCTTCTAATGAGAAATTACATACGCCTACACTGAATGATTTCAATCATATAATTAATCTAAGTGTTCAGACACTCAAACCCATTAAATTTCGTTTATTTTTTAAATAATCAATAAAATATATAAAGTTTACATATTGCCATCCTGGAGTAATTCTGTCCAAGTCCATACCAGGACTTCTCGGGCTTGTGTTGGATATAATAGTCAATTATGATGGCTGAGCGCTATCAATATATAGGTCTAGTTGATGGCTAAAAAGGTGGGAGATTTTCATATTAAAGTCACAATGCCACATCATGAACACGTGCTAACAGCATAACTCTCTTGTTAGCCAAACTTGGCATGAGCCCAAGTCATGTAAGCTGGACATCTGGTTAGTTGAAGTTAAAATTTGGCACGTTCTCAGGTCACGTAGGCCGGACACCTGGTGAGTTGGCCGTCAAAACATGGAAGGTTCACCAAGTCACGTAGACCGAACACCTGGTGGGTAGGCAGTTCATGATTGTGAGTGGTCCGTCTGTCGGCTGACTAGACCAATCAGAGCATCTATGGATTCCCATATTAAAACAACTTATTGGTACAGCTCTCATAGCTTGTTAGGACTTTATATCATTATATAAATCTGAGTGAAAAGGTTGATCATGGAACTCATGCTAAGCCTGATGATACAATGAGTGAGTAAAACACATATTGTAGATTTTGTAAATCTATGGAATTGCAGGATGTCTATGAGCATTGGATTATTTGGGGAGGGTAGAACTATTGTAGCATTAGATAGTAATTTTAATGTTATAGTTGCTGGTTTTTCCTTCTTGCCATTTATGATATCCATAATTTTTTACGCATGGAATATTATTTCCATTTGATATTTCCACAGTTGGAAATTATTACCATCAAATTTCTGAATGTGGAAATTCTTTACTTTATCCATCTTTTTAAGTAACCTTTATGCTCTTTTCACCAAAAACATATCCACTACCGTGAAATTCTCGGAGCCCTCACAAATAAATAAAGACTGCATTAAAAATTGCGTCTCTTGCACGCCAATGTTTTAGTGTCCGTTCACAACGTTCAATACATTTTAAAACGGTACCTTATTCACTAATACATTGATCAGCACTAATGAGCCCATAACCTGTTAAGGTTTAGTATAATAAACCGTACGTACTAACTTAGATGTGTTCATATTTAATTATACAAAGTATAGCATTATTAAATGGTACAGAATAAAGTAAGCTACGTTGTAACCTCACTGACGCCATGTACAAGAATGAAAAAGGCAGAAAGTACGTACTAGATAATTCTTAAGATGAACAAAGTAACTGGACTACTCGAGTCATAAATTCAACAGTTTCAATTAAGAGAATAATAATTAATATTTAGCACCGCGTTTTACTACTCGTTCGGGTTATACGCTTTAAGTACTAATTACACTATTGGATTAGGAATTGGGAAGGTTTAATTAGAGGAAGTGAACCCGCATTTGCGTGGAGGGAGAGTGGAAAACCATTTAGAAAAAACCACTTCCAGCTCACCCGACCGAGATTCGAACCTCGATCTCCCCGTCCTCAGAAGTTGAGCTTAACACGACAAGCGCTTTAGCCAACTACGCCACCGAGGCGGGTGCAATGAAGAGAAAAATTTCCCATTACTTACTCTTTTACATTTATTCTTCCCTTGAGTTTTACATTTATTTTCCCTAGGCCAGATCATGGACCCCAAACATCTGCACCCACACCTCTTATGGTTCTGAATGTAATAAAAAATATAATATTAAAAACCATCCTTTAAGCATTTGAATCTTGAATAAAACCATTCTAAACTATCATTATATTTAAAAATCAAATAGCCGAAGTTATTATTAATGGTTTTTAGTGAGGAACTCTCCATCTAGATAACATATTCTGAAAATTGAAAAATGACAGCTGGATACGGGCTAGATTCCCAGGTTCGATTCTCGTGTCCAGGTGTCATTTTCCAATTTTCAGAATATCATTCATTATATTGCCATATTTAGAGTAGATGTCTCTGATGCAACCAATATTGATTTTAGGGATATATTAAAATCTAAATAACTACCTTTTACTTGTTTGAGTTGAAGACCAGGTGTTCAATCCTATATCATAGTGTTTAGGATTGGATAGGAAGGGTTTGGAGTTCCCCACATATATGTTAAATTTCTACTAGCGCTCAGTCCATAAACTTGTGTAAATATCCTTCAATGTATTAATATTTTTGGCAAAAAGTGGCAATTTTAAACAAATGTGTAACAATTGGTTATTTGAAACTTAAATGAATAAATATCCTCATATTAACACTAAACCAAATTTAAATTACATCTATTTGTGTTTGCCTGCTGTCTTTATTACACAAGTAAACCTATTGGTTATTTTAAATATCTAAACATACTAACTTGCTTGAATAAATGAAAATATAATTCTAGTTATAAAAAAGCAGCTATACAAAGTACCATCAGTTGGTAGCTTTAAAAAAAAAGTTCTAAGCTCTTTTTAACTCTAGTAAAATTAGTGGCACCGTTAATTACTAATCTTTAAGTTGTGTAAGGCCCCGACATTTGTAATTTATTAACCTCCCCCAACAATCCTACATCCCCTCTCACCGCATTATCTTTATATAATTCATATTGATTCATAGTAAAACGATCCCTGCAATAGGGACTTGTACTGAATTATGCACCATATCATAAAAATTAGTTTACCTACTACATCATTCACCTCCTCCCTAAAATATCCAGTGGATCCCCTACTGGCTACCCCTTAGTGGCTTTTAAACTACCCGATAAGTTTTGATCAAACTTTCCGCTTCACTTCACGTCTATACGCCTTCAAACACGCGCGTAGAAGTAAAACTTTGTTTCGTATTTATATTGAGCAAGGGTGTATAAAAGGAGGATCTAGGGTTCAGAACTCCTTGAATTAACGGGGGTTATAGTGTTTTACTTTTACTACAGTTTTAATTGTACGTGCTATAAACCAAATACTTGTTAATATTTTAATATTCATCTTCAAGATGCCCCTTGTAAAACTTTATATTTTGAGATTAGCTATGTCAACATTTCAAATGCCTTTATTTCCCTACATTAATCATGTCATTGTAAAGTAAAATGGCGTTTCTTGAAATGAGCAGAGTAAATGGGGTCAAAGAAATGGAGGCAAACATTTCTACTATCATCTGTAGGATCTTACTTGAGGAATTAATAAGTGAAATAGCAGATTTAACAAAATAAAAACTTTTAGATATGGAGTTGGAAACGTATGTAAGTAGGTTTAGGACCTACTACCTTCCTCCACCAATTCTTTCAACATGTCTTTTTACTTAAAACATTTGTAAATATGAAAAGCTAGAAATAATACACAAAATGTTAACAACATTGCTAGTTAAAACAGGGTTGTGAAAGTTTATGATAAGAGAAGGGTATCTGTCTCAAAGTAGTAGTGGTTTGTTTCTAATATAATACCAATATTAGTTTTATAAATATACGTAAATATTAAAAAAAATGGGTGTGTGTACTTATGTACGCGCGTGAGAAGTTATACTTCTTTGGTATCATTAAATAATTTTATTTCTTTATTTTGTAAATATTAAATAACCAATAATAAATATTTAACAATAATAATTTAATAATATTTTGTATTAATTATGTTAAATAATAATATTTTAATCTATATCAATAAATAATACATACTGATAGTTAACCTCAATTATATTGGAGCACTTGAAAAAGTCTATAAGCACAATTTTTTTCACTAATATTTACGAATAGTAAATAATATTAATCAAAATATTCAATTAAAATCACTACTGAATATAATTTATTAGCACATATATAATTCGCACTTGTATGAAACTAAAACACGTGTTGTGAATGTAGAAACTAGAAACATGTGGATAAATATTATATATATGAAAACCGTGATCAGAGGCGACGAGCGTACAAACATGCGAGACTAACAGAGGTTCTATTTCTATTTTGTTGGTAGCTTTTTTTTTTCGAGACTTAATGAGCGGTTTACCTTCAACCTGTTACTTTTGTGTTACAGTGATGCACGCGCATCTTAAAATTTCACTCTCATCATTTTTTCATAACGCGCCTAAAGAAGTATAACTTCAAAAAAAAAAAAGTATGGAACTACGAACGGACTTTCTCGCTCTATTGTTTGAAAATGGAGATATTTACTCAAAACTCGTAATATATGTGAAACGAAATAATATACACTATTAAACCCAAGCATAAATCACACTATACTTATGTAAAACTTTTTTAAAGCCAGTTTCAAATTTTATAATTTTGTTTTTAAAGAATTAATGTCCTCATTTGTATGTTTGGACAGATAAAAAGGATCAATGTTGGGTCCACAAGGGTCAACACTTCGTATTAAAATTTCAACTTCCGGTTAAAATTTTTTTGACATTTTACTAAGTGTTGGAAATCTTCATGCCATCGCATTACTATTAAATTCCTCATTTATAAATTTTGACCAATAAAAAATGTAAATATTGACTATTGAGTCTAAAATGGATATAGATCATTGTTGTACAAACATTTCTCCCAAGAGGTTTAAGGAAAAGCCACATACACTTTTATAGACTTACTTATATTTAATTACTCTATGGCATTGGATAATTAGTGTTAAAACTTGAGTAGTACCTCTTTACAACTAAAGATCACAAAATTGTATTAATATATTTGCCAATATCACAGAAACTATTGGATTTATAAAAATATATTTCATATAAAAGATTTTAATTTTTAATAGTACTACAATTTTGCAATGATAAGTTATTTAGTATCTCAAATAGTTGCGGAGATACGTAAGTTACTGCTTCTGTAAAGAACCCTAAACCTAATTTTCATGGTAAAATGAAAATATCCAGTTTATTTATAATCTTAATCAACACCTAAATACAAATTTTAATCAAAATCGTTAGAGTTGATTTTGGGAAAATTGATTTTTTCTCTTTTTTCCCTTTCTTAAAATATTCTTAATTTTAAGTTTAAACAGACACACAGACAGACGTCATTGCAAAGACCAGTTTTTAGGGTTTGGGGGGGCTCATGAGCCGTCGATATCCAACAACATTTCAGGTTAGATTTTCTTTTGCGGTAACAATACTTTTACCTTTTGTGTTCAAAATTTAAAAAAATATATATATTTACGTATATTTTAAAGTTATTGGTTTTATAAAATATTAATCTGATAAAATATTTGTATTATAAAGAGACCTACATATTTGTAACGATAAGTAATTTCATATCACAAATAGTTTAGGAGATATTATAAAAAAATATAATTTATGCATCAGACTGGAGCCCTTCAAGTAATTTTGCCGAAATATTGAGAGTAGCCATTTTGTTTGTAATATTTGTAATATTTATAGACGCTTAGAAATTAAATTTAATCAAAATCGTTAAATCAGATTTTGAGAAAATCGACTTTTTCTCTTTCCACCTTTTAGAAACTACCCTTAATTTTAGGGTTAGTTATCCAATTCCAAAAAAACCTCGTGGCATCCTTATGAAAACCCTATATACCAAGTTTTAGCCTGATCGGTAAAATAGTTTAGGCTCTAGTCCGAGGTACAGACAGACAAAAATTCAAAAACCACTTTTTCGGATTCGGGGGGTAATGAAACGTCGAGATTCATCAAAATTTCAATTTCGATTTTCTTGACGATCATAATACTTTCTCTACCTGTAAGATAGCGATAAAGTAAAAACTGTCTTAACATATAATTAACCATCACAGAGCAATGCACTTAGAATCTAATTTATTTTCTCAAAGCCTGCTACACTGTTCTACTAGTATGGGATTAAAATCCTGGATACTTTTAACAGTTCTGACTGTTCTATTAGCTTAGGGTATAAATGACAGATACTCTTAACCTTTCTGACCATCCAGTCTTCATTGGATTCAATCCTCAGATGTTCTTAACCTCTTAACAACCTATTTAGATTAAATCTTCCGATACTTTTTACCTGTCTGACTATTTAACCTGCATAGGATTCAAACCTCATATACTCTTAACCCATCTGACTATTTTACAATATGTACGAGGAAATATGTATCCAAATTAACTTGGTTTACCCTGAAAGATAGAAAGCTTATCTTACTTAAATCAAGGGAACAGCCTAAAAATACAGTAGGTAATGTAATTTTGCTTCCTTTCAGGGCAAGCGGAGAGTAAATAAATACGTACAAATCTTTCATAATACTCTTTTCAAGGTTTTTTTAAAATCTTAAAAATGTGCATAGATAGAGAAATACTCTTCTGTATAAATGGAAAATTTAAACACAATAATATGTTTAAAAAATGGTCTATTATATATAGTAGTAAATAGATAAATTTACATGTGGTACCAATACCAATTATTGGTACAAGGAAGTTTGTAAACTGTTTTTACAACTATTTTATAGCATGCCATAAAAATGCACACTATTCCTAATATGTTTCCATCTAGTTGGGCTTATCATTACTCTTTGCCCCCAACAGATGGGGTTAACGTTGTATGGATATTACCACTTTTAAGCCAGGCGTACTTTATTCTCTGGAAATATTTTTCCTTCTCCTGTTCCGTTTTAATTTTCTGTGAGTTAGTTAAAAGTGTATTTACCTCGTTAAGTACGGGATGTTGAAAATTAATGGGATATTTTTAAAGTCTACAAAGAAAATGATTATGCAGGACTGTAGAGAAAAAGAAAGGATTAATGACTTGTTTAAGCTCTTTTTGCCTACAAATATTCTTTCTCGTTTGGTTCGTAAAAAACATATTTATTTTTTCCCTTCAATTTGGTTAAGGTATTTTTCTTCTTCTGATTTTAGGTGCTGTCCTTTATTCAATAAATTTGGTATTTATTTTATAAGGCCATTTGCCAAGCTAATATTTGTAGAGATAAAATTAAAACATTTCTTTCGTTTCAATTTTGTTTTAATAAAAAATATATTAGGATTTTGGTATTTATCACGAAGTTCACAAATAAATGTATTCCTATTCTGTGTTTTAATCTTGAGAATGATAGAAACAAATATATTTACAGACTATTACGTGTTTATTTTTCTTTGGTATTATCTTCAAATAAAGTCCATAGATTATTGGTATTCTAAAGACTTTACCTTGATGAAACAATTTTTTTCAAGATTCAAAAAATATTTTGTTACAACATAAAATATGTAATTGTATGTTTACTCTTAACTGTATAACCATATGTAGTTAAGTTAAACAATAATATAATTTTTATCATTAAAGTCTAGTATGCTAGTTTTATTTCAAGGAAAAGTGGAGCCTTGGTACAATTCTTTTAGAGAATAAATCATGCGTGGACTGATGCATTATTGGTGGATTCATTTTTGAGGGTCATAGGGCTAGTAAGAAACCTCATAACCCAGGCAAAAGTAACACTTTCTGTGTTAAAGTTAAATAGTACAGATGTGAAATGATCATTCCAACTCATTATTCTGCAGTCAAACAAGATCGATATAAGATAAGCACATCGATTTTTTTTTCTTGTTCTAGAGGATAAACATTCAATAGTTATTCATAATATGTTAGCTATAATTACGTATATCAATAAATACTCAACTAATAAATGTAATATTATTTTCACAGTTTATAATAAATAGCCTCATCTTAAAACGTTGGTATGATACGTATCTACCTGGCGCCCGAATACAACACAACAGAATCTTAGGCTCACGAAGAACTACCACGCGTATCGAGATCCCTCTACTCGTATATTAAACAAGTAAGGGTCCGAGGCATGGGATATTTGGTTATAATATGCCACATGTGGTTAGAAGTCTCAAGGTCATATAAAACAAGGATGACAACCAGTGTTCCGCGAAATTTTCTAAAGTTTTTATATAATATTAGGTAAAATATAGATTTATATAAGTATATCACATGAACATGAGTCAATAGTTTGAAGACAAGCTTCAATATATATCCCACTATTCATACCATCTGACTCCATTGTTTATGTAATTACAATAAACTGTCTTTAAAATGTATGTTGGTATAATATAAGATTAATATATTTATTTAGAACAGCATCTGGATATTTACTTATCTTAATTCTCACTTAAATTTAATAGAATACTTTAGCAATATTAATTTATCAATGCGAAATATTGATCTGATATTACAGCTTTTAGACAAGTGTGCCTTAAAAATATTTTCTTCAACTAAGTGTGCCCAGAGTTGGGAAAGGCTGATAATCGTTGGTCTAAACATTCCTGCTCGATGATGGGTCCTTGTGTACAATTGGCTGTCAGGCCAGATTATCAAAAGAGATGATTGGACAGAATCTAGAGAACATTGCCTAAGCCACCATTCTCGCTAACGGGCCTGCACTTACCTTTGGTAGCCGAACCACTGTCCTATTGATATATCGACACAGTGTCAAGGCCAACGTTTAAACATTCATTCTCAATCAGAAGATCCGTTTTTTATTGCAACAATATATTATATTCTTTTATTTATTTTCAAAATTATTTTCTTAAAAAAACACACTTTTTAAGTTTCCCCTTCTCTTTTTCAAATTTTCAACTTGCTTATATAATATTACAATATAATGGATTATTTGTAAGACTTTGTAGAGTTGATTTTTATTTTCTCTTTACAAGTGTTTGCTTGCCGTCATTAGACGCAGACAAATAAAATACAACTGTTGATTGTTTCTTCCTATCATTAATGATTGGATTGCAAAGGACATTTATGAGAATAAAACCAAATCCAAGAATTTTAATCTATTGCTATATTGTCATTTTTAAAAGAAGTTAATATATGCTGAAATTTTTGACTCTACGAGATTTATAACATAAGCTGACGATAAATACATTCATTTCTAAACACACCAAAATTCACGAATCCATTCTTACTAATTGACTAATTCAGCATTTAACTGACCATGTACGTATAAATAAGGTTTTTTTTTCTAATCCTGATAGAAAATCTTTGCCTTTCGGTTCTAAAAACTCCTTTTATTTCCTGTTTTTATTGTTTGTGTGACACTTCCGTTCCCCCTCTTTTTTTCTGTGTGTTGTGGCGGATAGGTATGGAATTAGGAAGTAAATTGAGTTGTCTGCGAACAGATAAAGGTTCCGTAAATCCCCCAGATAGTAAGGGTCCTCCGTAGTGGTAGAATGAGAGGGGAGGGGAGGCTAGTGATAACCCATTGGGATCAACACCCCCACCCTTCCCGTCCTTCACAGAACCCCAACCCTATTTTGTCATAGGAAAGCTGACAAATCAATTGCGACTCAACTCATATACTACAAGGGTGCGTCGTCGGGGGATAGTGCATCTTCTAATTTACAGGGATTACTCCCGCGCTATTTCATACCAGGAGGGTAGGGAGGAAGCCATTTTGAACAGAAATTAAACATAAATGAAGTTTTTAAGCGCAATTCAAGCGTAGTTTTATTACTAGTAGGGCACTCATTTCCTTAAATCTATGATTTGTGTTTTCACACACACACAACACACACACACACACACATATATACATATATATATATTATTAGCACCGCGTCTTACTACCCGTTCGGGTTATACGCACTTACGCTAATGTGTAATGGTAGGGTGATTGTGAGATGAAATGAAGGACCTACAGTTTAACGTGGAATCCGAACCACGGTGGAGGCCTGGTATTCCCCACATTCACAAGATGTCTTGTCAGAGGTGAAGGAAGGGTTTGGTAATCAGATAAATCTGTGCCGGGACCGAGGATTGAACCCCGGCTGCCAGCACAGAAGTCTGACACCTTACCCCTAGACCACCAGGTCACCCACAATATATATATAATATATATATATATATATAAATTTAAACACACACACACACACACAGCATCTTATTTCCCATCAGGGCTATCCGCATTTGACAACACTTATGGTGTAGGAATGAGATCGGTATAATTTATAGGATATTTACCTGAATTTGCGCGGTAGGAAAGTAGGAAACCATAAAGGAAATAAACTCTCAAAACACCCGGCCGTGATTTAAACCATGACTTCTACATCAGGTAAAAAAAAAAAAAAACTAGGTTATATTGACGCCATTTTCTATGTGCCCACAGATGTTTGTAACTTTTAAATAATTAATTGATCAGTAGATTCTCTACATAATCTAATTTTATAAATAGATATGAGCTGAGATTATAAAAGACACATTAAATTTCAAAACTATAATAATAAAAATTGGGACAAGCACGTCTTTTAAGATTAAATTTTAATGTGGTGATTGTGTGTATATCAGAATAATAAAACTAGAACATGAATTTGAACCCTGACCTTTCGGTGGTTGGTGCGTAAATTTGGAAGACCAAGCTCAAATCTCTGTCTGGATGTAGTTTTTCTGAATTTAAATAATAATCAATCCGTTCCTTTTTCCTTTCCACCAAATTCATACATAAGTATAAAATTATGATTTGTTGTATACTATTTTTTCTCATATCACATAGTAACAGAGGATAGTATACTTTATTTTAACGAAATCATAAAGAACACGGTCTGTTCAAAATCGCTTCTTACCCATTTTGGGAGAAAGGGGTTGCGAGACCCCCTAGAACACCAAATCCTGTGGTATATTAGCATATCACCCTAGACATAACCTTTAGCCCTGTAGCTTGCAGCGGGGCGCTTTCTTTGCCCTTTTCTTAACCCATAAAGATGTTCTTCATGCCACCCTTTAGGGCTTCGTTCGCTGACGTTTATAGTCCAATTTACGAAAAAAAAAAAGAAGAAAAAAAATATGGACAGTAAGTTCCTCATTTTATCGTTACTCTTATTTATATCGTGCTTAAAATAACCCCGTCTCACTATGGTCATATCTTTCTGAAATGAATATTAATAACTTAAATGAAACAAATCGTATCTACGTTATAGAATTTTGGTTTATTCTTAAAAATACCTTATTATTTAGTGAGCATTTGGGAAGATATATAATCAATATTTTAATCCATAAAATATCCTTGACTGCGAGTATGTGAACTAAACGTCAAACTCATTTAATGTTCTGGCCTGCAATAGGGAGCTTGGGATTCTAATCCCTAGAAAGTTGTTTTCCTAAATTGTACCATTCTTTCTCCATGCAAATTTGGGTACATTTACTCAAAATCCAGTTTCATCATTTCTTATCTATTAATGTAATTAAATGCAGATATCACGGACGCATTGTAAAACGCGATGTAATAAATATTGATAATCGTTAAAAACAATTATAAATCTTATTTAAGTTTTTGTTTTTAATAATTAAGAGTCATATATTTCAAAAAATATATATCATAAATGTGAAGATCTACCCTTTGCTTGGATATTTTAATGTCCGAAGAACTGAGCTACCTCAAGGTCTCAGTTATGCCCAATGAACGTTTTTATAACTTCTCGGAAGATGCAGTAAACAGTTTGGGGATGTTCTAGCTCAGAAGGTCAATGTTCTATACACCACCTCGTGCAATTGTAATATTTCTCTTTCCAGAATGAGCCTACTCTGGTGGTTACACGGTTTAAAGTGTTAGTTTCAAAATATGCTAGGTTGCATTTGACAGGGATATTAATATTTCTATTATCAATCGAATGCACTTCCACTAATTTAAGTTCTTGCCACGATGTTCATAATTATAAAAGGTATGTATTTAAAAAACAACTTTGTGTTGAACTTAATAATAATATTTTCTCGTGATTTGTAACTCCATGTTATAATTCAATTTGTCTTTCCGAGAGATAAATTGGGAACGTCTCTTCTCCTTGAAATCGAAGTTTGTATCTAGCTCGAAATTCTTTTATTTTTCCCTCCGAGTAAAAGGATTGGGGAGAATTTACTAAGGGATGAATCCACTTGAGCGGACTGGCCTGCTGACGTCAGCTTTGCGCTGATCCCTGTTGGTCGTTTTCTCAACTAGTAGAAATAATTATTATAGATCATGAGGTCTAGAAGGCAAACATTGGATTTCCAGGGGAAAATTTAATAGAGTGATACAAGAGTTTACTAACGAATTTGGCCGACTAGGTATCTTTCTGCACTACTAAGATAATTATGTTGAATTTGCTTTTCTTTCAACACTGCTGTGTAGACTTCTACGTGTGTGTGTAGTTTTTTCACTTTGAAAGCTAGAATGGTTATACATATGTATATATTTATACAGAATATATACATCTACAGGTTGTCAGCAGAAACTTAAGATACAGCATTTGCAGTAAGAAAGAAACAGAAAATCTTAGTAACAAATTAATGTCCGGAAAAGTCATCTCTTACCACTATATGAAAGTTGAAGGGATGTGTAACAAAGTGGAAGTACGCATCTGTAAGAACGTGCATTAGCTGCATATCCTAAATTGTATTAATGATACAAGATTACCTTTCCAAACATTCCTCTGCTAGGATTTTCTGTTTATTTCTGCCCACATATATTGTGGTTTAAGTTTGAGCAGAGCATTTAGAAACACACTATATGCGTGCGTGTGTGTATTTACCGTATCTTAGCACTTACTCATGATCTAAATTCTTTTACACAGCTCTCATTATTTACTCTAGATAAGAATATTTAAAAAGTAGCCTAAAACGTTAAAAAAATATAGATCCAAATAAAAGAAGGAAGTCTCAAAACCTTAAGGTAGATATTTAGTTAACTCGAGAAAATGTAAATGTTTTTACAGTTTACATATCAAAACTTTTGTTGGTCAAAATAAATCAAATATTGCTTCAGTAAAAAACACAGTTTTATTTTCACAAGGTGACCTCATCCATTTTTTTAATTCTTGGAATTTAATGACAACTTTTTCCCTTTGTTTTAAAATTTTATTTTCCTAATGTCGCCATGCCCATGATAATACTCAAAAACTGTTGAAACATTCATGTGAATAAAATTAAACTCTATGTTTGTACTGAAGAATTATTTGATTTATTTTAACAAAAAAAATTTGATAAAAAAGACTGTAAAACCCTAGTTTTTAAAGCGTTACCTATATCCTCACCTTAATCCTGCCAAGCTGAATATATTAATCTTGGATGATTGTTCTACTAAATTAAGTTTACACAAAGCTACATTGTACCTTGGTGACATGAAGGCACCATAATTTGCTTTCAAAATTGACGATCCATAAAAGCAAGTGGTTCTAAATCGAACAGATTAATCAAGGTTACATCTAATCGGCTCATTAAAATGCGATAGCTGGACAAATTAATGTTTCCTGTGAAAACCCACTTAGACAGATTTTACTCCCACTAATTTTGCGCATGGTTCAAATAAATAGAATCCTGTTTAGATGATTGGCCACGAGGAACAACGGTTGAAATTATCGTCACATGCTTTATAAATCTTTTCTTTCTAATGACCCGCCTCAGTGGCGTATTTAGCTAACGCGCTGGTTTAGTGTTGATCTAAACTGCAGAGAACGGGTAGATCAAGGTTCGAATCCCACTCGGGTGAACTGAGAGGGGTTTTTCCTAAATACTTTCCCCCTCTACCTACATGCAAATGTGGGTTCACTTCCTCCATATTCAACCTTCCCAAATACAAACCCATTAGATTAATTAGCATTAAGCGTATAACCCGAACGGGTAGTAAGACGTGGTGCTAAGTGTATATTTCTAATTATAATTTAATTTTTTTTTGACACTTTGAACCCAGGGATTTGATTTTTGCTTTGTGGATTCAAAATCCTTCAAGATTCTTAAATGTTTGATAATGTGTCTTAACTCTTAACTGACCAGTGATAACCTGAGCAAAATTAAATTGTTATATCTAAAGCACAAAAAATTAGGAACATTATAAAATCTTTTAGTGCCCCCCCCTCCGCCCTCCTTTTCTCTCATGTAGGCCTACTGTACTTTATATAATAATTTATACATATATATAAATTAAAGCCCAACTCTAGAGCAGGTCTTCTTAAACTGTGGGTCACGGCCCTAAATGTGGTCACATAACTGAATGTTAGGGTCGTGAAAAATTTGGCAACAGTAAAAGGTTTCTGAACGTGCAACGACCAAAAATTAATTCAAAATCAAACGCGTAATGAATCCGAGATATTTTTGGCAGTGTCAGTTCGTGTTGCATCGCGCGACCTTCCTGCAGATTTGGTTCTGAACACACAACAGATTGTAACATATTGATGCTAGAAGATAAAATTTAATGACTTACTTTAAGAGTTAACATATGGAAGATTAGGGTGAAAAATGGTTATTTATAAATGTTTACAGATACAGATGATTTTTTAAATTGAAAATAACCTTTCTAAAGACTTAATTATAATAAATCATCTCAAGTGCCTGGAAACAGTCTCAGAAATACTTCCCTTCAAATTTTGATTTAAAAAATCTAAGTTGGGTTCATAAGCCATGCTCAATTGAAATTAAAATCGTTAGTCATCTCACATTAAAAGTTCAAGAAGAATTTTATGAGCTATCAAGGATTACAGGTTTAAAACTTGAGTTTCCTAAAAAGTTGTTAAATGAATTTTGGCTTAGGATTAGGACAAAATTTCCAACAATTTCTTAAATGACCCTAAACATAGGTTACTTCTGCCATTTTTTACTATGTATCCATGCGAAGCAATGTTCTCGTCATTGACGATTATAAAATCTAATTATCGATCAACTCTGAAAAACATTAAAGAAGTTATACGTCCTGCAGTATAAAATATTCATTTAATATTTAATTCTTTATGTAAAATAAACAAGCAAATCCATCTTATTGGTATGGAAATTTGCTTTCATCTTTATTAAATAGTATACTAATTTATATATATACCAAGGAATTGTTTTATAATAAATGTCTTTATTATTTATTATCAGTGAATGTTTGATTTATATACCTATTTTATACACCTATATACCCGGTGTCAAGTAGAAATCTATCGGGTGAAAAGGGGTCGCGAGTGGAAAAAGTTACTATAGAGGAATGTGATGGCTGGTATAAATTAAAAATTAAACTTTCTACATTCCCAAATCTATAACAGGTCTGATGGTTGTCACCTAGCGCGTTCAATATCAAGGTTATTAATGACATATTTATTTCTAAGAGATACAGATTGGAAGGTTATCCTAGAGAAAATGGACCCGATTAGTATGTAGAGGGGGGTGGGGTGGTAAATCTACATTGATAGATCACATTTGGGAAACCACACCCCAGTACACCCGGCCTAGATTTGAATCTCAATGCATCCGTCATGAGTAATCTTGTCTATTGTGTGACTAATAATGTCTTAAATCGTGACCTCTCGTATGGATTTCACTACTTTTGATTGTGAGGTATACGTGAGTAAAATTTCTTCTTGATGATAATGTTTTGCGCATCTGTGACAGCGCATTAAAGCCTTAGCTACTGATGTACTGTACAATTACTTGGTTATCTTTGATAAGCTTATTGTAAAAAATGATCTGCCTACCCCACCTACTCCCTCCCCCTCCCTCCCCTCCCCAAGATGAACCAAAATGTCGACACAATATTAATTATTCCACGATTCCTCACCAAAATTACACATTGAGTGACTCCTCAAAGTAGCAGCCGCACTTCTGAAAAGTGTGTAATCTCTTTATTCCGATATCTGATGTTGACGATCAACGACAGCTGACACGCCTGGTAATCTCGTGAACTCTCGCGGCTATTAGCAAGATTGCAATGCAAGTGAATCAGGAGAACAGAAGGCGGGAGGAAGTATTCTTTCCCCTTTCCGGATCTGATCACTAGGGTTTGATGGGAGAGAGAGCCGACAATGAACGCGGTTTTGGGGAAACGAAAGATGAAGCGAGAGGAGGTATCAATGTTCTTATTGGCTGTGACGTGTCAGAAAGAGTGTTAAGGGGAAAGAGGGAAAATGGGGGGAGAAAAATCGATTAGCTCGTTTACGCAGTTTGGTGTTCGACGAAAGATTGAAGGGGTGGTCAAAGTTGTATGATCATTATTAACGGATTGCAATAATACTGAAAGATATAATTGTCATACAAATCATGTTTTTACTACATTTGGTTTGGTATGTTAGGATTTTTTTTTTATTATGATGTTACTACATTGAAATTGTTGTCCAGTCTCAACATTTTATTCATCACAGTTAAATAGTTTATATATAAGGTGCTGGTAAGATTTTTATTGCTAACAAACCATATTTCATTAATCCTACCTCCCAAACGGAAAAAAAGCACACCATAGTGCCTTCTTTCTAGGTCACTCGCACAACATATAGCCTTCTAGAACATACAGTGTATTTTCATAAGAAGCCTATATTTTGAGAACTGAAACGATATGGTCACAATAATGTAAATAAAAATACCATAGGCTAATCATGTGTATATTATTAGTCAATTTAATTAATAATGCAAAGATAAAATACACAGTAATCCATATGTAAGTATTAATATATTTTGATACATTTTTAATCAATACCAAAATAAACCTTTTTTTCTGAAATACTAAATTTTAGTCAGTGCTAATGGTCGAAAGTGGGCTTTCCAGAAAAATCAGAGTTTAGCGGCTTCCCATTCACAAAAAAAATGAATAATGTTGGCTACACGTATAACGTTTAGTCAATTTTACATTAAAATGGAAACCATTTGTTTGGTGTTCTTTAATAACAATGGAAACGTGATTTGTATTTTTGACTTCACTGCAATACAGTGACTCTCTTGTTGTAACCTACATTTTCAGATACCTGCATCATATAAATTCTTAAACCCAATCCTGCACCAAATCAGAAAGGCAAGATGTTTCCAATCTAGAACCAATCTATATGGAATAGCTACAATTAGCTTGCATGTTTCACATTTTATAATATACTTTTATAGCACAGTATAGTATTTGACATTACACAAAATTCCTCTAATATAAAGTATGAGAATCAGTTTAAACCTTACATTAAATTAGTTCCTTCTATGTCATAAAAATACATATTATTTTAAACTGTAGGTCCCACTAGAACCAAAATGTTTTCACATTAATTTAATTTATCTTCATAACAGTATACAGAATTTTATGTCTGTGGGGAAAGGAGTTAATGGATTATAGTTTTCTACCTGAGGGTCTGGGGGAGAAATCTCCCAAAATATATTATGTAAAATGACTTTATTTTTAACAATGACTCCCTTGTTTAAATTTTTGTCAACATAATTTTAAGTTGTAGATGGTACTAATTTTTTTAAACTCCAATAATTTATTAGGAATTAAGGAGGAGTAAAATAATAAATTGTTAATCATACTATTTGAAGGCTAGGGGGTTGATCCCCCATAGTACACCACCTCGGTATGGCCTTGTATTTATTTATATGTACAGTACGTAGTCTCATAAAATATGTCATAAAAGCCAATAATAATGATTGTTAATTTGTGAAGGTACTTAACTATGAGTATTAACTCAGTATTTTTAAATAGGCATGGGCCAAGTGATTATAGTTAATTGTGTACACCTTTGAATAGTCCAGTGGTCGAAAACGTAAAGTGTGGTTGGATATAATTATCGGGTATAATCATGCGAGAAAGGACCAACCGACATACGTCCCTTAGAGACCACATTAGAGCGTTGCATCGTTGGAATACTGACCCTAAGCCCCTACTTGGTTGGTTTCTATAAGAAAAATGGGGGTTGGGGACATCACATTGGTTGCAGTGGCCAGATGGTGCCAATATTTAGTTGCAAATAGGGAGGGGGAATCAACTTTTAGAGCACTGGCACCACTATTTCTAACAATGCCCCATAATTATCACTGTCATACGCACAAGGAATTGACGCTTTAAATTGGTTTTCTTAAACAGTTGGTGGTAACTGGTCAACGCCAATAAAGATAAAAAAACATATTTATTTATTTTAAGTTTTAGATGCACATTTTCAAAACACATATATTCAAAATTGATGTAAATTACGATTGAAAACGGATGGCAGCCAATTATAAGAATTAATTTTAATATCTATGAAAAATTACACCTGTACACGGGAATATAACCAGGGATTATTGGATTAAATCACCACTGATCTATCTAGGATTCTTCCTGTCACTAAGGTAATTTATAACTCATGGTTTAAAATATATGTCTATCACCATCTATGTACAGCTTAAATTTGTACACTCCGTTTACACTGAAAGGGGACAGTCCTACCTTGATTAATTACACCACTTCCCTATCTTATAGGCTATACCATAGTGTAAGTTTGCTACCTTTCAGGGTTAATGGAGTGAAGCTGACGGGGTAGCATAAATTCCAAACCTGATTCACCGGTGACTGTGTTTCTGATGGTTCCAAGTAGTCAACGATTGTACACGTCCATAACAGACTCGGATTTAGATTATGGTTGATTAATGACCCTGAGCAAGGGACGAGTTCTAGATAGGTTAGTGCTAGAGAGTTTGCGTGCTTACTCTACGGTTCTATCCTATTATCATATCTAGGGGCCATTTAAAAATATACATTTATACCTTAATACGTAATTTGAGAACCATTACCACCTTCTAATCATCACAATCCATCTTCATAAACATACATAAGCAAATACACAAATATACTGGTCTGTTATGGAAATGTTGGAAGTTGTGGTTTATTACAAATGTAATTAATAATAATAATAATATTTAGCACCACGTCTTACTACACGTTTACAAATGTAATTAAAATAAGCATTTGCTCATAACTTAATATTTTTATTGCCTACTTAAGTCTAACTAAAAGTATGCTTGGAAATAACACTATGACAAAAATACAGGAGAAAAAAACTATACAATTTTTTTGTAAAAATTCTAGTAGGCATATGAGTAAACCTTATAATATATATATATATATAATAACATTGTAAATTTGTCTGCACATTTGATTTATTCTGTTTTTTCCAGTAAACTCAAAAACTACTCATCGGATTTAGATGGAATTCTTCTTTTGTACTTCTTATCTTTAATAATAGAGGGTAAGCTATATACCATCACGCTAGCTCATCAGAGAACGAACCAGTGTCGAAAAATTGAAAAAACCAAATGTTAGTGTGGTTACATTAGCGATTTAAATTTGTAGCAATAATTCAAATATTTTAAATTTTTGTATTAATCTTCTATGTAAGTCTCCTTGGCAACGAGGGGCTTAGAAATATCAACAAACCATGACTGTAGAATATTTTTCTCTCTCTTACTTGTTTGCCAAATCAATTGCAATTCAAATAGTAATAACTACAGAATACATTTCAATCTAAAATCCAAAAAGAAATTATATTTTGTGTTGGTTAGGCATATAATATTAATTAAAATGTTAAACAGTAAGCAATAACATAATCATATTTGAATGTTAGAAAATAGATTTCAATAAATTTTGTTTTGTTTTCCCCTACCATTCTCACTTATAGTTGAGTGGAAGCACAATTTTGTTTAAATGTACTTTGGACATTGTAAACCAAATATCTGGGCCTATTGTGGCGCACCATATGTGGAGTTGACTGTATATTGAGATATTGACACTTTAAAACTTGTGACCTCCAGTGCGTGTAGTTCAAAAAAAAAAAAAAAAAAAAAAATAGAAATTTGGTACTTTTCAAGTCTACTTAGTGAAACCTCAAGGTGTGCACCTTGGGTGTGGTTTCAAAAATCAAATATATTGATCCTAATCCCTTAGACCATGTGTCAACTGAGAAGTGATTCTTTAAACTTTAATAACCAAGCAATTTTAAACTTTAAATAAGTAGTTGGGGAAATCTTTAGGGCGTGCAACTTAGCCTTTTTTTATAGATACATAGTGAACCTAGCACATTAGACATTGTGACTACTTATTCGGGTGGATAGAGAAATAATAAACATAGAAAGATCAAACTTTGTATGAACCATTTTCTTTCCGGAAACCTTAGTTTTGGTTACCACACATATATTGATCTTGAAGTATTAAGCTACGTGATAGCTGGTGTTGAAGGATGCCAAGCGAAGGACCGTGCAAATCTTAGACGTATAATTAATATTTAGTTAAACTAGCGTATGTTAACCTCTTTTTTTTACTTTTACCCTACTAATTATATGAAACTGAAAAAAAAAATTGCATTTGGTTTTTTGTTTGTTTTTTGCTCAATCACACCCAAATTACTGAACCAATAGTTTTGCTGAAATTTCACATGAATATATCTTTTACGTTCGGTTAACAAATAGGCTAATTCCAAATTACGTCCGTCAATTTGTTTCAAGATAGCGTTTACAAAAAACATATTATTGACCTTTCCCTCAGCTTATGATTATTGGATTTTCATTGGATCAACTATTAAAGGATTCTAGATATATTTATTTTAAACATTAAGGTCACCTTTAAAAAAATGGTGGTTATAAAACACGACTTTTTAACCTGTCCAGAGTTCTAACTCATAAACTATTGGAAGCCTGAAAATGGGAACCAATAATTAATCATTATATAAATAATATAGGATGTTTTTTGGTTTATATGTATGTGTTTGTTGGTATGTTTGAAGGTGTTTATAAACTCCAAAGCCAAGATACCTATAAATATTAAATTACACTAACATATACAAACGAAATGTTATCTATATCTTTGTATCTCCTTTCATATTACCAAATATAATGGAACAGTAAGGTAACAATTTTATACCTCGTGGTGAGGTTCAATAAATATTATTTACGTAAATAGGTAATTGTATCGATGCTATAATGATAGGGATCCCGATGTTATACAAAAGTGGTTACAGCATTGATCTGTAGATCTACACCAAAATCACAAATCATTTGTTTTATGATATGCTTGGACACGCAAGCAAGTTAACATCAGCGATTATTATTTACCTGAGTACGACGACTAGTAATCGTTATAAGTTATCTTTGTCCACAACGTCCATGTACCCAAATAAATATGTTCATGTATTCACGTTGTAAGCTTCATAGTAGTGGACACATAATCTCATAGATAATTAATTAGTCATAGTTTCATGTCTTGAACCAGATATCACCTCACAATACTCATCTCTTTGGGTCAATAAATAATACACAACTCGAACACAGATAGATATGTTGCTTACTAAACCATGGCTGCACAACCTAAGAGCAAAATCAGAGTAGCACATATCTGTAGTCAACCTTACTTACCATTCTAACACCTGAATGATTCACTGAGTATGTAAATATGTATAGGTAACACAAATAAATAAACATAACATTATAATGTATTAATTAGCTATTATATTTGTTAACTACGCTTATAACCTCATCTAAATAATACATCCTATAAATTGAGAAATGACACCTGAACATGGGAATCGAACCCGGAACCATTGACTTAGTACGCCAATGCTTCAACCACTGAGCTATCCAGTAATCATTCCGTAACCGACCATTTTCGCACGACCATCACAGACTCTACCTTAAAATATGAGTGAAGAATGATTCCGGGCACGGGACGATTTCTAGATAGTTTAGTGGGTGTCATTTATCAAGTTATAGAATATATATTCTAAATATATAAGTTAAGATTCTAGTTTGTCCGTTTCCCGCTTAGCCACACTTATATCTAGTATTTTTTAACTTTCTTGTTACCTTGCAGATAGAGAAAGTATTGTGATATCATAGAGTAAACAAGTTACAGTGTATATTATTTCAATTATGTTTTTTATTGTAGTGTATCTAAAACAATGTATAGCCCTATTATTTTGATTCATAAATCTGACGAGTTTTTAGTAATTGTCTATTTTAAGATAAAAGGGGGAGAAAGTCTGTGTGCTGCACCTTATCATCTATTTTATAAATAACTAGATATCTGTTGCCCGCGGCTTTGCTCGCGTGGAAGTTGATTATATACAAATACGAAAATATACATATGTATTTACAGATTAATTTAAAATATTACGTTACGTTGATGACCATAACTTGACCTCAGATCAAAATTAATGCAAGTCCGATACAAACTTTCACTCCCTTTTTCATCCCTTATTAAATAAAATTTCCAAAATTCCTGAAACACGTATTTATTTGTTTTACGTCAATAACTGAAATACAAAATTTTGTTTATGTAACTTTCAAAATGACGGACTTTTATACATATTATCATACATATTATCACCCCCTATTTTGACCCCTTTGGGGTGGAATTTTCTAAAATCCTTTCTTAGTGGGTGCCTACATAACAAAATGAATATACAGTCCGAATTTCATGCTTGTAGCCTTGATAGTTTGCGCTCGGCGATGATGAATCAGTCAGTCAGTCAGTCAATCAATCAGGACATGTTATTTTATATGTATAGATTAATAGACGTCAATCAATCTATTTTTAGTTTCTCATGCAGAGAAAATAGTTAATCGTGATTTATTTGCCCCATAATCAAGATGAGACTAGATGTTTTATTGACCCTCAAACTAAAAAAAGTTGGTTTTAAAAGTATTCATGTCCGCATGTTTATTTGTAACTGAAGCTACAACCGAAACGGTATAATGGATTCCATACAAACTTGATAATTATATGTTATATTATTTACGTCGAGGAAAAATATTAGATTTTGTGTATATCCTCAAAATTAAGGCTAGTAACCATTGAATGTGATTTCAAAATCAGAAAGTTTTGAATAATAATTCTAACAAATTGAATATTAGGGGTATCTTTTAAATGCTAAATAAAACTGTATTCTTGTTCTTAGGGGAAAAGTACTTATAGGGGTAGGGTAGCTTACTTGTTACGGAAATTTCAATTTTTGGATTTAAAAAAATGCCTTTCAATTGTGTTCAAAATATATATATCTGAAGTGTATCAAATTTAATTTCTTACGTTTATTTTCTGATAAGACTTATTAAAAGGTGGGTTACTGATAACAGTTTTCTTTTAAATTCTGTTAAATAAAATAGACCGTGATAACGTATTAATTTACAATTGTGTTGCACTATTTATTTTTAACAATTTTCGAAACAGAAGTTTCAATATTGAATTGCTTACTGCCTATATAAAATGAATCTGTTTCTTTGTTTTAGTTGTACACATTTTGTCTAGAAAAAGTTGTATTGGTAGATGTAATACACCAAAGTATCTTATCATCTATTTGGAAATCAATATAATTTGTGTCAGAAAGGTGACAACTAAGCAGGGATTAGATCTTTGTCCAGGCGTAATCTTTCTAATCTACTTATACATGCTTGTGCATGTTCTATTTGTACTTTCTGAACACCCCCAAATCCTTTAACACTCATTATTTCCGACTTACTCTGTAGTCTCATCGCTATGGCATTTGAGTAGAAAACAGGCGATCGCTCTTTTTATATTTACTATAGAGAGGATAAAAAAAATGCCTTCATTGTTAAGTGATGCTGTTCATTATAGACTAAGGTCCAACAATAGGGATATATTGGACGCTAGCAAGTGTTCTATTGGATTCCATGCTAGGATTATTTGGGTATGCTCTTTTTTTTTTTACACTTGTGCGATGCGTCATACTCTTTCGTTTGCCTCGTGTCTTTCATTTGTCTAATTAGCCTTCAGATGTCTGTCACCAGATAGTAGTAGTGTAGGGGCGACGTGTTCTCTGTCTCTATGTGACAGACCAAGCATGAATTGGATTCAGTCTCTATATTCTTTTCCTGCCTTCCCCTCAAACCCCCTCTTTCTTTTAGGGTTGGAGAGATACGGGCGCAGAAAGGGAAAATTAAATTTTGTTTTATTTTTTTGACTGAGGGTGCGTCATAAAGAAGTAGGGAACAGAGCAAAATGGTTTTTGCAATAACAATGTGTTTTCAAAACTATATTAATAGTATTTCTTTTAAATTCATTTCCATTTTTTGTAGTTAAAATACAGTGAAAATATTTTTTTAAAGTTTTATAAAAATATATATAAAATACTAAATGATACCTACTTGAAAGTTGAAGTTTCCAATTCCTCTGCGCTGAAGCAAAGCCGTCTGATATTATAGATACAGTGTATCTTTATGGCAGTGACATCACTTATTGACCATGTGTGGCAGGTTACATGTTGGTCCTGTGGATTGTAAACTTGATGCACAGTCTAGGAGTTAAAAGACTATAGGTAACTGACTTTACTTTGCATAACATATATTTAAATATAGGTCTGACAAACATAAAATAGTATGCATTACTTTTGGTTTTTGGCAGAGAAATTGCTACATCTCTTATATTCTAAAAATGTAGCCTACATCTGCTAATCCTTGATATGGTAAATTCACATTAAATCAACATGTTGGATAAAAACGTAGTATTCATAAAAATGAGTGAATGAGGCCTACAAAATTTTGTTAGCTTACGTTTTACATAAAGCGTTAAGAAATATTATCTATTCTTGCCAACAATGACTGTTTATATGATTTGATGTGATGTGATTTGATGCAAGTCGATTTAGTTCAGAAATGGGGAAATCTTCTCTCATTGCCCAAGCTTGAAATTGATTTTTTTTTTAAAGGAAAAAGAAATAAAATTATGATATATATCAATGAAGATGTGTCAAATATAATTGAAAGCCCAGCCTCATGTCTTGGTAATCAAAAGGTTCTAAATAATACAAATTAAGAATCGATAAATTTCAAAATGAAACAGTACAGGAAGATTAGCTTCAACATCAGAATTCCTCTCCCAAAGTAATTCTGGATGGACCACGGACTTAGTTATTCTAATATGTGAATGTAAGAACATGGTTGAACTTATTGTGAATGTGCTATAGTTTCCTCTCCAGTCTTTGTCATCTTGTCTAGCTTACAGTGTCAAACAACTTAATTGGCACTGAATAGGTGCTTTAGGATCGCCAATGACTTATCGCAGTGAATAGACCTCGGCTTTATCCACTCGGCCGGCGGATTCAGCTGTCAGTCTGGGTTCTACGTACCTCCACAGAGCGCTGCGGTCGCATGCATCCATCATACAATTAGCTAGTGTCACGGGAGGAGTTTAGATGGCATCAATCAAGATATGGAGCGTCTGTCTGTGGCAAGCACTAACTACAGTGTAATGTTGGTTTGTGGTTGGCCAGTCTTGGCGGTGCGCATGCGTACAATGATTAGTGAACACAAATGAAGGTTATACTGAAAACAATCATTCATAGCGAACAGTGTGTTAACGACTTGTTTTGGTTTATAGGCTTTTTGATTGTATCACGAGTAATTAGTGAATAGAATGAGTCCAAGCAGCGATATTGAAAAACAAGTTGAATTTGAAGAGGACTTAGTGCCGGATTTTGTAAACAATCTTACAGCTATAACAGTAAAATAAAGAGCATAAAATTTAAATAATCAATCAAATAGCAGACAGCAGCACAAATATTACTTTTTATCTTGAAGTAGTTAGTTCTGTTGATTTTGTTCGGAAATAGCCTGTAGCTGAGGCTATTTGTATTATTAATTAAAGTATAATGTAGTTATCTTCATCTGAGAACGTAGAAATGAAAAGTATGAGGTAAGACATTTATAAAAGCAAATAGAATTAGGTTAGTTTTTTAATCAATTAATTAATACTATATACTTTATTTACCCTGAATGTTAGCAAGTTTACTTTTCTTGGCTCGTAAGTTATAATAGGATACATAAGTTAGCTAGTCAAGATAAAATGCTACTCTTCAAAATGAACCAAGCGCACATTATCTGTCAAGTATCCTGGAATTTAATGACTACATTTTCTCTTAATTAAAAAAAAACATTCTCATAAAATTATAATATTATTATGACAGATAGTCAACAACTGTTGGTATAACCATATAATGGAGATATATTTTGTTTATTTTAGCCAAAAACACTGTCCTTAACTCAAGTTTCCCACACTCCCACCTAAAGCGTTGTGTGTTTGGAGAATCGGTATAAGATAAGTATTAGTGGTTGGAAACGTAAGGCTTAACAGGGTAAATTACTCGTTACAGAAATGTTATAGGGAGAGAGAGCACTCAGTACTCAAAAGTTTGAATAGGGATAATTTAAGACTACGAGAGTCAATATGCAACCCACACAACTCGCACATTACAAGTCTACTAAGTATGTGAAACCATTGATTACATTTACCACAATTTTCAGAAGCGTTTTAACTCAAGTGGGTTAGTCGACACCTGAGTTCACATCACATGTAAGCGGTCTGTTTACCAGATCAATGAGACGCGTTATAGACGTCAAGAAATTCAAGGTTTTTAAGAAGTGGTATGTTATTTTAAAATATAGCTCATGCCGAAATGGAGGTGTAATATATCAACATGTTCTTATTTAACTAAAAATATACATTTTAGTTTTTATAACTTATAGAAAACAGGAACATGTGAAATGTTTTCATTTTCAACAACGTTTCACTTGAAATGTTTCAGCTTTGAAACCAAAATAATGGGTTAGACATATATCAAGCCTTCCTCTAATAAAATTATTTGTCACGACAGATAATTCTAATGGATTAAATATTAAGGCTATTATATTAGATAAATACGGCTAATGCCGCATTCATGAATAACTCAGTGTTTTGAGAATTGATGTACTAATCCCGAGTTCGATTCTCGTGCTCAGGTGTAATTTTTGTAATTAAAATAATAAAATAATTCCAAGTTATTGGTTTTAATGGTTTTGAAGCTCCATAGCTGCCATCCCAGTAATAATTACATCGATGCGGAGCTATTTCGCTTCAGGATGGGGTGGTCCCCTTAAAAGTAAGTTAATTCTGGATCTCGCACCACGTGAGAACTACAAACCATCCCAAGCCAAGAGTATAACCAAAGATCCGAATCACGACCCTCTCGACCTTTATTAAGGCCACTACCGCCCCTATGAGCAAGCGGATTATATCCAAACACACGCGCTTGGTAATGAAACGCGCACCACTTTAGTTGATGGAACGAAAATCCCTCCTTGGTCTAGATGTCGATTAGTGTCACGTGACCAGAGCTAAGGGTGGCAGGTCAAAGTGAAAAAAAGAAAGGAAAAGAGAGATTTCTCCCTTGATTGGGATTAATTATGAATGCAGCATCCGGTGAGAGAAACAAGCTGCTAAGTTAATGGCCCTGCCGGCGACACTGCTGCCCTCTCGGAGCCACGTAGAGAAACATTATTGAAGTTGGATGTCTGCATTTAGGAAGGAGCAGAGTGCTTACTAAAGTTGAGGCTACAAGTGCTTTTTTATACAATCGTAAGCGTAAGATATGACTGAGACAAAATAATCACAAAACATTAAATAATGAGAACTAAGAAAATAGTTTTTGGGGAAATGTTCAAACAAAGCATAATTTGTAAGCGTACTAGTAGAAAATTATTTATTAGAGAAATGGAACAATTTTATTTAAATAATAATATAATAATAATAATAATAATAATAATAATAATAATAATAATAATAATAATAATAATAATATAGAAGCTATATTTTTAAAACCACATTTTGTATTTTGATAAATTAATTAATAATTATTAAATACAGAATGTTTTCTTTGAGACAATTAAAAAAATCAACAATAAATTCTCTAATGTATGTATTTATTTGTGTTACCATCCACACTGGTGGCCATACCATCTAAGAGAACAGACCAAAAATATAATTTATTTCGGTGATGCATAGTTCAAGGCTTGATTCTAGACCCGGTGCAATGGGGCATGATTTCCACAAGAGGCTTATCATTATATTATTTTAATACCGTCTTCACATTAATTTTGTTGCATTTTAGATTAAATAATCTCTACAGCCTGACCTCATAAGCTAAGCCATTAAATATCCTTTGTGTGTATACATACATTCATACCAAATCACGCCGTTCCCTTACGGAGTAGGCAATAAACTGTGCACATGGATAAAAATTCCTACTTTATCCATCCCTACTCAATTTATCCGCACTTCCCTATCTTTACATTCTCCCTTTGCTACAACTACAGCCATACACAGTCCCACATGCTATTTTATTCTTAAGAATCATACTCTTTCTCTTTGTCACACAGTCGAATAAAACACTTAGCTACGTCTTCCATAGTCTACCGCTTCCTTTTGATCCACACACATCTATTTGCTTCATAACTCCATCCACACTCATCCTATCAACATGCCCAAACGTAATACGCTTCTTTTACATTTACCTATTTTATTTCGTTTCGAACTGCACTCCTTCAGCACCCATTATTTAGTGACTCTGTCCATACGAGTTTTTCTACATATATTTCTTAGGTATCTCATTCCAACCGCATTCACCTTGATCCTGTGTTTCTCCGGACAATCCCACGAATCACATCTATAAGACAATGTTGGCGTCAACACACTTGTGATATACAACCATCTTTTCCTCTTTCAATAATACTTCATTCTTTGCAATAGTCTCCATATATCTAACTAATCTAAGAGATGCATTCACACGTCTGTCAATGTCACCATATAGCTTATTCTTCACTTTTTACAGAATATTGCGCCAACACACACAAGATCAGTCACTTGTTCTAACATTCTTCCATCTATACTAAGTTGACAATTATGTCCTAATCCGTCCATATAAAAAAATTATTGCCTTAGTTTTGGAGACATTTATACGAAGATACATTCTATCACTGTATTAAAACAATTAAATGCATTCTGCAAGTAACTTTTATTTTCAGCCATTAATACGGCATCATCTGTGTGTAACAGCACTCTCACATTCACATTATCCATTTGCACACCAAATGCGTCCTCACATGCTTATCTATAAGTACATTAAATAATAGGATTAAGATGTGTAATCTAAAAAATAACATAAATACAGATTCTTAATAAACATTGCCATTTGAATCAAAATTGCATGATTGTTTCAAAAGTAATTATACGCTAATATTAAATAATATTTTCATGTGGTTGATTGTTCTAAAGCTTTAATCCCTTGAAAATGTTAATTGAGTAGATAAACTTGATCAAATTTAAGTAGAAAAATAGGACAAAATATGAAGTTTGTGTTTCACTTTGTGAATAAGTCTAAATTTAGTTTGAACTACAAAGTAACCCAGATTGGAATGAGCTTTAAGTTTGTCTAGTTCAAATGAGTCTTTAGCAACGAATCGATTTAAATAATGCAGAGTATTATTTTTATTTCTTCCATTCTTTCCGTAACTAAACTAAATATATTATCAGAAAAGTAATTTTCATAATCCCTCGATTCCAAATAACTTGTTTTTCAATGTTCATCCACATCTTTATATAGTCATCCAACGCCTAAATAGCTGAGAAAATCTTCTTTATATTTGTTTTTTTAAATGCCGTCTCCCACAGATATTGAAGTATAAATAAGTTTATCGCAATTACATAAATAAATGTTTAGTAGCAAACAATAAAATTATATATATGTTTATTTGATTATTTATAAAACCACCGAGATTATAAGGATGACATTGTAAACATTTATCCATAAAAATCAATAAAATATTCTTACAAAAAAAGAATCAAATCGACTTATAAAAGTGTTGAGATTATAAAAAAAAAAAATTATCTAAATTTTCACTTAATGAAGTCTACGCCAAATTAAAGGCTAAAGCAAATCACTATCTTCAACGTACACACCCTACACAAACTATGATACATCAGCTTGAACAATGGCCAAAATATGTTTCAATCACAAGACAGGGAATGCAAAATGAAACTAGCGACAGTGAGTATTTTTGTCAACAAGAGGAACGTTCGTAAACCAGTTGTCTGTCCATTGTTATATTTCTGTTAAAGCCTCTTATTGATTACAACAGTTGTTCAAGCTACTTAGTAAGTTGCAGGTTCAAGTTATTAATTTGGCACTGACTTCAAAAAGTGAACATTTAACAATAATATAAAATTATATCTTATTTACTTTTTAGCATGTTTTTTTTTATAGTTAGGTTTGATTTTTCTAAAAATAAGTTATTATTTAAATTTATTTTATTTTAGAAATATGATTAGGCTCGAAAAAAGATGCCTTAAAGAAAAAAGCCATCCGCAAAAAATGCAATAGGCGAGAAAGCTGCGTCTTGATTTTAAAAAATAAAGGAATGCAGAGAAACGACGTAAAGAGACTTATACTGAGCGTGAGCCAAGAAATTCTGGATTGCGTAGATATATATATTCCCCAGGTTAGCTAGAAAGATGCCGCTCGAAAAAGAACATCGGGACAGTTTGATACACGAGTGTATAGTATATCAAATGAGACTGCTGAGCAACGATCACAGCGCCCCTCATTGAGTCACGAGAGTCTATCAAATGAGACTGCTGAGCAACGATCACAGTGCCTCTCATTGAGTCACGAGTATCTATAAAATGAGTCTGCTTAGCAACGATCACAGCACCTCTCATTGACTCACGAGTATCTATCAAATGAGTCTGCTTTACAACGATCACAGCACCTCTCATTGACTCACGAACGTCCATTAAATGAGACTGCTGCGCAACGATCACAGCGCCTCTCATTGAGTGACGAACGTCTATCAAATGAGACTGCTGCGCAACGATCACAGCGCCTCTCATTTAGTCACGAGAGTCTATCAAATGAGACTGCTGAGAAACGATCACAGCGCCTCTCATTGAGTCACGAGAGTCTATCAAATGAGACTGCTGAGCAACGATCACAATGCCTCTCATTGAGTCACGAGTATCTATAAAATGAGTCTGCTTAGCAACGATCACAGCACCTCTCATTGACTCACGAGTATCTATCAAATGAGTCTGCTTAGCAACGATCACAGCACCTCTCATTGACTCACGAACGTCCATCAAATGAGACTGCTGCGCAACGATCACAGCGCCTCTCATTGAGTGACGAACATCTATCAAATGAGACTGCTGCGCAACGATCACAGCGCCTCTCATTGAGTCACGAGAGTCTATCAAATGAGACTGCTGAGCAACGATCACAGCACCTCTCATTGACTCACGAACGTCCATCAAATCAGACTGCTGAGCAACGATCACACCGCCTCTCATTGACTCACGAGCGTCTATCAAATGAGACTGCTGAGCAACGATCACAGCGCCTCTCATTGAGTGACGAACGTTTATAAAATGAGACTGCTGCGCAACGATCACAGTGCCATTGATTGCCCAGCGTCTATCAATTAAGACTACTGATAAATGTCATTATTGTCTCAGTCACATGCGAGATTATCGAGCGAGTCTCCAGAACAGCGCTCGCATCGGTTGAACTCTGCACTAAACAGTAAGTTCCAGAGATTACAAAAATAAACAGCTTATGAAATAAATAGTCGCTTGTTCACTATGTGTCAAGTGGATCGAAACTGAAGGCCCCTTTTCGATGAAGACTCTTTTAAATCAGAAATTAATGTGTTTGCTGACATACTTGGTACAATATCTAACAAAGAGTTAGGCCCATAGCAACGATTCACTTTCCGCGCACACAATTTTTCTTCGATAATACCTGCAAAAATAAATCTTTTTATGAAGTTTCACACGATGAAAATATTTTGAAAATCGGAATGACATTGAGCTTCAGGCTTTATATCATCACGCTATAACAATATAATGCTAAACAACGAGGATTTTTTTTATTTAGCACCATGAACTACTACCCGTTCAGGTTATATGCTTAAGTAGTAATTACGCTAGAGGATTAGGAATTGGGAAGGCTGAATTTAGAGGAAGTGAACCCACATTTATGTGGAGGAAAAGGGGAAAACCATTTAGGAAAAATCCCCCCAGTTCACCTAACTGAGATTCAAACCTCGATCTCCCCGTCCTCGGCGGAGTGGCTCACACATGAAACTAGTGCATTAGCCAACTATGCCACCAAGGACTGCGAGGAAAATTTATCTCAGCGTTTATGTAGACGATGTAATTTTTTTAATTTCAATTTTTTTTATGGCTTCAAATTAATTTATCTGAAAGAACTGTATGCGGGATCACGAGAGAAACTCGATCTAAAAAACATATAAATTTGTGTATCTGGTAAAATATTGTGCTTGAACATACATAAAAAAACATATGGGTTGGATTAAGAACCTAATTTTTTCGAAGTTGGTTAAAAATATTAAATAATTATAGTATCTTAAATCACAAAAACAAAATTAAAGTCTTTGTAAAACGGTTCCAACACTAACATTTTTATTCCTTAATAGAAAGTACGCTACAAGATAACGCTACACAGATCCAACTTAAAGAATAGTCCTTAACTATCGAAAACATTTTTAAGGCCCCTTTATAATTTAAATTTTCCCCTCTAAAAACAAAATCAAATGAAAACGTAAAATTATAATTGTTTGATGGTAAAGTGATTTAAGGAGTTGATTGTAAGACTTCAGAAATGAACATGAATTGTTTAGTATTTAAAAGAAATCGAATGATGTCCGGATTGATTTACATATTTGATGGTACGGATTGTGTACACAAATTCTAGTGTGTGTGTATGTGTGTATCTTGTCCATGCATGTGTGCTTTGGTACCCCCCCTAGCCCCCTTCAATCTCGCGGTTAGCTGGAGTGTGTATTTGTGTGTATGTCATGGGATGGGAGGATGATGTCATAGATTCTATTTACATGTTATGTAAGGGGTGTGGGGTGAAGGGGGAACCTAATGTAGCCCTGGTACCTCGACTAACACTCATACATACCACACTGTTTACTGACTAGTTTGAATGTATGCATAAGCTACCTACTGTATGGGGTAGATGGTTAGGGGTTGAGGGGAGAGTAGAAGAAGGCTATTTTCTAGACGAATGACCAGCTAATTTTGCAAAGGTATGATTAGCTCATCAAACACTAAGGGGTCCTTTCTAAATTTTTGATATTTCCTCCCCTACCCATTTGGGTATTAACGGGTACTTTATAAACACACATAATTTATAAAAATATGACCTCCTAATTGTACACCTTGCTCAAAAACTCAGCTTTAGCACACATATATATTTATTGATTGTATGGGAGTATGTAACAATACACCAATAATACACATCTTCGTCAGCACCGTTTGGAATCGAACCAGGGTTTTCCATAAATAAGCTCTACCACTCTTCCCACTTTGTCACAGAAACAGCCACTAAAGTTTATTTTACTAAATCAAGAAACAAAACTCAGATGTTATAACGACACTCTTAAATCTATAGCCTTAAGGGATTCGCCTACCGGAGCGCTGAGGCGTTTATCAGACATCCAATAATACCTTACCGGTATTATTTTAAAATGGTGTCTATTATTTGAAAATACGGTACACCCCAAATGAAGATAATAAATATAAACATCATATACAGACTGTATATTAATTGATGTCAAATATTCCCATCGACCAAACACTAGGAAAAGTTCATATAAACAATGATCTAGAAATGCTTAGTTTCTGAGCTAAGAGGAAGTTTATTTATTGTTCAATTAATAAGCAATCAAACAGAATAATCAATGCAATCAAACAAGAAAGAGGTTTAACAAAAACAAACAAAATACAGGACAACACATTTTGTTACAAATATTTTTCAAAATGGTGTCCTGCTTCATTGCACCCTCTGAGCCTATGTTCCATGCTTTGTCGTACGCTGTGGAATACGCCTGGGGTGTTAAGTATCTTCTCAAATCCACGAACACCAGGAACAGGAGTTGAGTAAATGATAAACTTTAAATATCACCAGATTAAAAAATCACATTGGGTTTAAATCTGTTTGTAGAGCATGCCATTAAATGTATACCTAATGAGTGACCATCTTTGAGTAAAACCTTTAATAGCTCTAAAACTAAGAGTTTCTATTTGCATGTTTATATGAACCTTTCTTGATGTTTGGTCGATGGAAATACATCCCGAGAATATTTTACACCAATTAATACACAGTTATATATATATATATATATATATATATATATTATTAATATATATTATATCATTTATCATTAAAAATCCTACTTTTTAGATACTATAATTTATAATAATTGTCTGAAAATCTATATTTTACTTCCTCGGTCCCGGCACAGATTTATCTGATTACAAACCCTTCCTTCACCTCTGACAAGACATCTTGTGAATGTGGGGAATGCCAGGCCTCCACCGTGGTTCGAATTCCACGTTAAACTGTAGGTCCTTCATTTCATCTCACAATCACCCTACCATTACACATTAGCGTAAGTGCGTATAATCCGAACGGGTAGTAAGATGCGGTGCTAATAATAATATATTTAACTTATTTTAAACGTTTTGAGTGAACTGTTTCAGTTCCTGATTGCGGTGCCCTTAACGCTTCGGCTTTAGTGAAAGTGATCCCACTGAATTATTTAGCCATTAGCCTCTCTTTTTTGTCATTATTTCATCACCGCTACTTCTGACAAGGTACTAACAACTTATATGATTAGGGAACTATTTATATCCGGCCCTTAATGATCGTCAAGTTAGTCATTATTCATTGCTCTAGAAGACATGTTGTTGGTCGATACGGGAATTATTAGACAATTTTGACCAGCTTTTCAATTTAACATATTCTATTAAGTTGGGATGAAAGTGTATGCGAGATAAAGCCAGTGTTTATGAAATTTTTATGGCAAAAATAAAATATTGATCCAGTACAGACATAGAACTTAGTTGTCTTAACTTGGTGACCTCTAAAAAAAGATTGAATATCATGTCCTGGAATTTAATGAGAACATTTTCTCTTCATTTATAAAGTGTATCATCTAATTCCCCAATGCTAATTATAGATATTCAGGAAATGTTGGTATCACCATGTGAAGAAAACTTAACTCTATGTTTGAATTGGAACAATAATGTATTTATTTTAGCCAACAAAACAAAGGTTTTGCCATAAAAACTGCAAAAACAATAGCCTTTTATTACTTCCCCTTCCATTCCACCTTAATGGAGTTGTCTATGAGACCAAATACTCATTAGGAATTGCCTAAGAAAAGGGAAATGATTTTGTAGTGTTCAGAGCAAACTTTAATCTTTTTGGCACAGTAAATCTAATATTTCTCCAGTGTAAATAAAAATTATTTTTTTATAAATAGTAATCTCAACAATTCTTGAATATGTGTTATGAGTATATTAGCATCAAATGAGACTTTATTAATAAAGAAAAAGGTGTTCATTAAATTTTAAGACAACTTTGACAGATGATATTTAAGAACTGTTAAGATTACTATGTGATTTTTTTTTATTCGACACTGAGTCTTACTACACGTTCGGGTTATACGCTTAATTACTAATTACACCAATAAATTAGGAACTGGTAAGATTGAATTTAGAGGAAGTGAACCTGCATTTGTGTGGAGGTAGAGTGGAAAACCTACCTCCGGCTCACCCGACCGAGACTCGAACCTTGGTCTACCCATTCTCAGCAGTCAAAACCAACACGAAACTAGCGCGCTAGACAACCACGCCACTGAGGTGGGTAAATACAATTTATTAAACTACATGTTTCTATTGGAGAACTATTTGATTTATTTTACCAAAAATATTTTTTTTATCATAAAAACTGCCTTTAACTTGCAATCCCTACCATTCTAACTTGACGTTCATTTTCTAATCACGTACCTGTATTAACATGATATTATTACTTGACCTAAAACAACACTAGTTCTCTAAACACACAGCTTCAATATAAACGATAGTGTTATATTTTTATTGACCCACTGAATAGAATTGAATTAATGTAGTCTAGACTTCGTATTTTAGAATGTATGTTACAAGGAAGGTGGGCTGGGGGGAACCCCGGCCGGATGTATCAATTTCAAATTTCACATGGAATTTATTATTGTTGTTTCCATATTATTTCTCCTCAATCTTCCAAGTGCATTTTCTCTAAATAACTTCTTTAATTTAGCCATTAATAAACCTTAAGTTTTCCAAAATTGTCACTACTCTTTATGCTTACTTAGTGAGTCTGTGGCATTAAAACTTGAAAGTTAACTGCTATGCCTACAAACGTCCGCAGCCTATTCCTATCTTGAGCTAGCTCTATCCAATCCACCTCATTCTACTCTATCTCCATCAGGTCTATTCTAATTATATCCTACCATATGCGTCTAGGTCTACCCAATGGTCTCTTCAAATTGTATTTACCAGTCAATACCCTAAACAAGGTTCTAGAAGCTTTCATTCGCGCTGCATGACCTACCCACCGTAATCTAAGAGACTTGATGATAATAAAAATGTCTTGTGATGAATACAGGCTATGTAGTTCATCATTATGTAACCTACTCCACCACTCCGTAGTCTGATTCCTTTTTATAACAATCATCTTCCTAAACACTTTGTTTTTGAAAACCCTAAATTGGTTTTTGTCGTGTAAGATAATATACCCTGTTTCATACCCATAAAAAACTGGTAGAATTATTGTTTTGTACATTCTGAGCCTTACATTCCCAGAAAGCAGGTGAGATGTCAAGAACTTACAGACCGAGAAATAGCATGCATTTTCCTATTGTATTATTTTCCTAACTTCCAATCTAATTTCGTTATTGCTATACAAAATTGTTCCTAATTATTTAAAATTAATAACACTATCAAAAAATATGTGGTTTGCAGTAATTTCTAAATTATCATCCTCAGTCTGTGTATTCTGTGTATTCAGATACTTAATATTTTCAGCGTTCACCTCTAAACCTATTTCCTTACTAGCCTTTAATAATATATCTGCATCTCTTGCAACAGTTTCGTTAATGGTGAGGCTATTCTAATTTAATTATGGTAGTGGGGTAAGGATTAGGTAATTATAAATAATAGGTAACGTACTCGCATTCTGATGGAGGGAAAATGGGAAAGCATATGAGGGGAAAATTCACTCGAAGCAAACTCAAACCGGATTCGAGACTCTTAATAACTCAGTCATTGATAACCTAGAGTATATGAGCTTTAGATTTAATCCGTATGCCCACTGATATCCATGAGTTAAACATTCAAATATTTTCGTAAGCAAGGTTATAAAGTATAACTTTCTTTCAATTTAACCCTAGAAAGTATGAAAATACTATAACGATGATAAACAATAACTCTAACCTTGTAATGAGCCCTGTCATTGTATTTAATTTAAATTATTATTTGTTGCGTAAAATGGTTGACTGTTATAATTATGCGATTATTTTTAGTTAATCATTAATTTAACTTAATTTCCCTTGATCCAGCGTAATCATTTTATTTACTTAATAGCGTTCTATCTTCCCATACTATAATTACAAGAAAATATGGCTGGCGACAGTTTATTTCTTGCTCCAGCTGACTATAAACACCCACTTGAAAGTATTTTTTCCTGATTGGCTAGCCAAAAATCTTTGACTATACGTTTCCAACATTCGGAATTTGTGAAGGCGAAACATTATGGTTTTGACGTGAGCTAGTTTAGAATCTTGTATCATCTTCTTGCCTGCCATACTAACTTATATTGATTTTTATTTAGCACCACGTCTTACTAACCATTCGAGTTGTACGCCTATATACTAATTACATTAACAGGTTATGAATTAGGAAGGTTTAATTGATAGGAATTGGACCCGCATTTGAGTGAAGGAAGAGTGAAATAACATTTAGGAAAACCACCCTCAGTGCACTCGACCGGGTTCGACCCCGATCCCCCGTCTTCGGCAGTCTAGTCCAACACGAGAGTAGTGCGTTAGACCACGTGGCCACCGAAGTGGTTTTCTAGTTACTAAAGTCATACATTCAATTTGTAATTTAATGTGTCTCAGTTTAAGAGGGCTGTATGGTATAATACCGAGACGTGTTAAGTTATTTTATATTTTTAATATTCTTTTCTATAAATGTAGGCTAAAATTATCAGCCCCTTTCTGACAAGTTTAAAAGTTTGAGTTTTGAGTTTAAAGTTAAAAAAAAATTAACGATGATTTACGTGAAAATTTGTCCTTATGAGATTTAAGTAAAATCTTAAAATTATAGATCTGGCTTTCTTCTAGCAAACAAAGTCATGTTTTGATAAGATCATAAAGGAAATTTTAAAGACAGTTTGGGATTGTTTTATATGATTTCATGTAAGTTACCACACTTTTTTAAAATTTTAACTTTTTAACTGGTCATAGCCTTACCTACATTTTGTTGAAAACCATATTAAAAACAATCAAACCACTTAATAAATGAACCAGGATTTCTAAACGTCCGTAGCGTTTATCAATGCTCTGCCATGTAGCATTTTAATGGTTTTAAATAATTGTGTAACCCTATCCGTTAGACTGTTATTAAAGTGGGAAGTCTTAACTGGACATAGTCCATTGTACAGTTGACCGGTCCCTTGTTTGCTATGTGACCGAGTGACTGGCTCTGAACATACACAGAGCTAACACCAGGATGGGTGGGGTTAGAGTAGGGGGTGGGGGGGAGAGGGTACTATTTGACTTGCTAATTTAAAAGAGAATAGAATACATTTTGTCATCATAATACCCATAAAACAGAATTTGAGGAATATACTCTCGATAAAAACAACAAAGTAGCAGTATTCAGCTCTCGCCTACCACCCCCCCCCCCCACCACCCTTCTTCACCACTACCCAATCCTCTATAAATTGGCCAAGATAGCGTTAGGACATAGTTTCTATAGCTGTAGGGTAAAGAAGGCCAATTGCAGCCTCAGAGGACTTTAGTATAATTCCAGTCAGTGTCTATCATAATTTGGTTTTCTTTGTCACATTTATACACCACCTCTTAATACTTTCAAATCTAAATCATTTGATACCTCTTGCCACTAAGCAGGGGTACACCCTTTCCCCCCGAATTTTCGTCTTAAAATATTGATTATTCAATATACATTTTTTATTTAAAAAATGAGAATATGAATAGGTTTTAGTTTTAATAATAATATTTACGGGCTTGAATGATGGAGACTGTCCCAGTGACTAAGTGGTCATGGTTGTTGACCGCAAGTCTAACATACTTGTTCAATTGCGTGTGTTAATGACTAAGCTATTTACTATTTGTATACGAGATTGCCCATATATTTAATTAGTAAATATCTAGGCATAGAGGTGTGGTATTAGTCATCCTGTCCTAGGTTAAGTCAGTGTGTAATTCGTGTACTGACATAATCTATTGTCACATGGTATATGTAAGTGTGGTTCAACCTTTAATGAATCTTGGATCAATTTTCATATGGTGATAAAATAGTGGGTTTTAAGGATAGTAAAATTAATGCTAATGTTCATAAATAATTACGATTTTAATGTTAATTTTTACTACAATCATGGCCCAGACTTTGATGACATATTATATTTTTGTGGTACTTCATATATACTATTGTGTGCATGAATTCTGTTTATAATCCACCGGTTGTGGAAACGTTTTTAAAAAGGTAGTTCTTTGGTATTTTTTGTCATTTTTAAATTTAAATAATATTTTCTAGGTCTGTCTTAACTATGAGTCATATTATGATGTATAACTATATTCTTTAAAAACATATGAAGCTACGACAGGCCCAGTAGTGTAAACATATATGACTTGAATAAAAAAATCTACTCAGGCTATAGGCTAAAATAGTATTGGATGTAAAAAAATCTTTAAAAAATATCAATAAATACATTTCAAAAATATATTTTTTCCAAACACAGTTTATCGGATTCAGAATTCAATTTAGGCCATTCACTTTGTACTCTCTTTGTATGTAAACTGTAGAATACCCATTCCCTGCTGAGAGAGTGCATCTTAGCTGGAGGAGGTTGCGTTTGTAGGGGAAAGCTATTACTTCTGGAGCAGACATTTGTAGATCGATTTAACATTTAGCAGAATTAAAAAATAATTACTTACATAAAATAATTTCTTATATTCAATTTGTAAAGTGCGTGTTTGATTAATATTGTGAGCTGAATACTAGATTTGTTAATATATTTGGATGGATCATTTTAAATTTCTAAGTAAGTTTCCTGAATTTTTGGTCATCAAAGTCCAGGGCCTGTATATAGCCAATGTAGGAGTAAAAGTTAGTGGTATTGTTTACACAACCTTGATTTTATACAAATTTGAACACTGTTTAGAAATACAATATATTTATTGTGGTCCAAATTGCTAGCATTTAACAACAGTATTAGTGTGGTTTTATACTGATTAATAAATATAATATATCAAATGTGAAATCTTCAGATCACATGAATTGCCGTATGCATACGTTAAATATATTATTATTATTATTATATATATTATTATTTAGCACCACGTCTCATACGTTAAATTAGATCTAGTAACATTTTATAGCTATCAGTTATGACTGTACATATATCTATAAGAAAATTGAACGAACCTGTTTTGCAATAAAAGGTCGGTGTTTCTAAAGTTTTTGTATACATAATTTTTTGTTTGAAATGAATTTAAAAAATCAATATTTGTTGAATGTCTGTCATGAGCAGAACGGCATTAGATGACAACATTTTTAAATGATTAAAAAAAAGTTATTAATTTCCAGGAAACCCTCGACAAATATTCAAAAAACTGTTGATGTTATAATGTGAAGAAAATTAAACTCAATGTTTGTACTGATATTTTTTTGACCAAAGAAGTTTTCTATCATGACTGCAAAAACAATGGAATTTTCTCGCGTTCCCTGTATACCCTGCGGTCACTTGAGAAAATGTCAGTGTTTTTTCAATTTTTATAACAATTTTTTATTGTTTTAACAAAACAAATATTGCTCCAGAAGCAACATTTAGTTTAATTTTCTCCCTGGTGTTGAATATCTGTCATGAGCATAGCAACATTAGATGATACACTTTTTAAATGAAGAGAAACAATTGTCATTCAATTCCAGGACACCCTTTACAGATATTCAACTGTTGATATCACCATGATATCACCAAGTTAAACTAAACAATGTTATTAGAGCAATATTTTATTTATTTTGGACAAAGAAATATTTTATATTAAAACTACAAAATCACTGGCCTTTTTTCGCGTCTCCTTCCACCTCGCCTTAAGAGCACAAATCACGACTGATTAGCCAGGAAATTAGATAAAATGCATAATTGTCATGATTACTCTTGAACTAGAAAACGTATCGTTTCTGCACTCTTAATTTAGCCACAGAGAGATTTAACATGTTTAGTAATGTTTTAATGTATATATATTTTTATAATAATATATTTATTTATATTATATTTATAATGTATATATATATATATATAATTTATATGAGTTGTATTACATAAGTTAGATTATATCCATGAATGGAAACCAAATATGTATTCAACCATTCATTCATACCAGGATGACACCTTATTTTTTATTATTATTTTAAATTTATTGAGACTAGTAGGCCACAAGAAAAAAATCTATGGATAGACGTCTAAGACCTCAAACTTACAAGTTCCCGATATTGGAAGATCTGGGTTCTAATCTCAGCTTAGTAAAAGGGAATCCAATAGGTCGACGTGAAAGAAGTGTGTTACGTTGGTTTGGGCACGTTGATAGGATGAGTTTGGATCGAGTGACGAAGCAAATATGTAAAGGAACATTTTGTGGATCAAAAGGAAGGGGTAGGCCATGTAAGACGAGAATAAAATATATGATGGATGAATGTATTAAAAAGATAAACATTAAGAGTTTTAAGAATAAAATATCACATATGACTGTGTAACGGACAATCTTGAAGTGAAGAGAGTATGAAACGATAGGGAGGTGTGTATAAAGTTAGTTAGGATGGATTAGCTACGGAACTGTTTTATTTTAGCTATATTTATAAATGTTCTTGCCTATCCCGTAAAGGAACGGCGTGATTAATATGTTAATTATAATCAAGTTTGCTTTGGTCTTGTTGAAAATCAATTTAAAAGTGATTGATCAAATTAGTATTGTAAAACTGAATGTCTTATATTTGTGAATATATAAAAAATAAAAGTAACATTGCAATAAAGAATCTTAATTGTTGTCTTGGTACCCATATTTAATTTTTTAATCACAATTCACTATTTTTTAAATATTTTCCACGTCCTTGCGGGTTATTATTATTAGCACCGCGTCTTACTACCCATTCGGGTTATACGCACTTACGCTAATGTGTAATGGTAGGGTGATTGTGAGATGAAATGAAGGACCTACAGTTTAACGTGGAATCCGAACCACGGTGGTGACCTGGCATTCCCCACATTCACAAGATGTCTTGTCAGAGGTGAAGGAAGGGTTTGGTAATCAGATAAATCTTTGCCGGGACCGAGGATTGAACCCTGGCCGCCAGCATAGAAGTCTGACACCTTACCCCTAGACACACCAGGTCACCTCCTTGCGGTTTTATATTGTACTATTTTGAATATTTAAAACCACTAAAATAATCTTCATTTCCAAACTTTTTTTTTGTGATCCTGATAAAAATTACTTTATTTGTTTGAGTAAAATTAGGTATAGTAAAATAGTTATTCTAACAATTACCTTGATCTCAAAACTATATTATTTCGCATAAGACAAACTTGAAAATAAGCTTATCTTCCTTTTAATATGTTTTTCAATTATAGAACTTAAAATATTTGTTTTTTAAATCATAACTAATCATGTTGACACCTATACTCTGCACTTTGTTATGAACCATCTTTGAAAAAAAAGTATTGAATAATATGTGGATTCTGAACGTCTGCAATGCGTTTAAGCCAAGGTTTCCAAACTTTAGTCTCAAGCGATAGCTCAATGACCTGACATCGATTGTATTTTGTCTGGCAGAGGTTTTTATTTGATGCTAATATGTATTTAAAAAAAGTGTTTATTAAATGATTGACAATACTAGCCTGTTGGTCCGCAATTATATTATATTCGAAGCCAATATCAACACATTTTAACTAATTTGACACTACCGGCATTCCAACAAAAGACTCTTTGGGGGGAGGGGGTTTCAGGGGTTGGAAAAGAGAGGGAGGAGGTACCAGGGCTAACATGATACAAAATTTAGATTTTAAAATACTTAATAATGACAACATTGAGAAATCGACCAATTTTATAAGAAACCAATAATTAATAGATTATATTATTAATCTACACCAGAGCTCCTGAATATTACTTTTAGTGTTATATTTGAAATTTGGAATGTACGATCTAATATAGTGTAGGTACTATAGTGTCCGTACAGTTGGTGGCTCAAACCAAAATAAATTTGAAAAATTCCTTCATGGCTCTTATTTTTAACGAATCTATATTTTTATTTTTATTCGTATAAAAAATGTGTGAAAATTTGACATTAGCTCATTTTCAACTACTTTTAAAGGATATAAGTGGAGCTGAGAGAACAATTGATGAAAAAGGGCTCTATATTCATTGTTACTATAACAAATAAAGTATTTTTTTTGTATAGGCTCACAACAAAATTTTAAGATATTTGAGAAATAGCAGCGAGTTTTCCTCTTTACCTTGAGATAAGGAGTTTGGTAGTTTTCTTTTCCCTCCTTATTGAAATGACAAAGGGTGTATGTAATGATGGGCGAAAGAGAGTACAACTTGGACCAAATAGAAAAGTAATTTTAGAAAAGAGACAGACCATTGTATTTTAAGCCGTATGGCCTGACAGCGATTGATACTTTCTCGCTGACCTTGGCGGCTACAAAACACAAGAGCACATAAGCGAACCTACGTAGAAAAGTTTTAGGAAGGGGTTGAAGTATAAGGTACGAGAGGGTTGGGATGTTCTTCCTGATAAATGTGTTTTTCAAGCTGTTCCCCTGACTTTTCTTTCTACTCTCCTGTCACCCCCCCACACCTCTCTTCCCACCTCCCTCTGTCATACTGTCTGTGCGGTGTTGGGCTATCTTCTCTTATCAGTGAGGCTGGCTTTTCCTTTTCCTCCTTCTCCCTCCCCACGGCTTCCCACTCCTTGGCCGCTGGACATCGTGCGTAGGCTTAACACGTGTCTCAAGGTCATCGCTCATTTCTCACACGTGTGTCCCCCTTTCCCTCCTCTTCTTCTTCCACAGTTGTCGAAACTTACGGAGTGATTTTTTTCCAAAACTCTCTTTTTCTATTTTTTAAACTTTAGAAATTTGGGGCACATAAGAGACAATACATTATTATATGTAGTTTTATTTACATTTTTTCTTGCAACAAATTTTTTATTTAGCACCTAATTACGCTAATGTGTTAGGGATGGAAAGGTTGAATTTAAGGAGATTGTACCAAAATTTCCCTGGAGAGAGTGGGAAACCATTTAAGATAACTCTCCCTCAGTAAATTCAGATTGACCTGGTGGTCTAGGGTTAAGGTGTCGGACTTCTTTGCCGGGGGTCCGGGGTTCAATCCTCAGCCCCAACACAAATTTATCTGATTGCCAAACCCTTCCCTCCCTCTGACAAGGCGTGTATTAATCACAACTTGTGAATGTGTCGAATGCCAGGCCTCCACCGTGGTTCGGATTCCACGTTAAACTGTAGGTCCTCCATTTCATCTCACTATCACCCTACCATTACACATTAGCGTAATTGCTTATAACCCAAACGGGTAGTAAGACCGGTGCTAATAATAATAATAGTGATAATAATAGTAATAATAGTAGTAATTATAATAGTAATAATAGTATATCCAACCGGGATCCTACCACGATCTACCCGTCATAGGCAGTCTAATATATTATGAAAGTAACGCCCTAGACCAGGGGTCACAAACGGCAGTCTACGGTCCACATCTTGACTGCCGATATATTTTTAAGTTCCTTAACGAGATAGCGATACACAAAATAAATTATGCTATTTCGGTGGTGGGCAGGTAATAGACATGGATGGCCAGCAATAATAAATAAGTAAAATAACTTAAAGAAATTAAACTTTAGTCACTGTTAAAAGTTTTCACGGAACGCGGAAAAATGTTGAGTTTTTAAAACGGACCTCCATTAAAATTAATTGGGGACCCATGCGCTATACCATGTGGCCACTGAAGTGGGATACAACACAATTAAATGTCCACATCACGTGGTGATGGTGGCATGGTCTAAAGTTCCCCAAACATTATCAAATAATTTGTGTAACAGAGACTGTTAGGCAAACATCATTACCATTCATGGGTTGGATAGAGGTGTTACACAACAGATTGGACAAAATCAACATGTTTAGTTTTTTTTTTGTACAACACACAGCATTGTGTAACAGTTGGCACCATATGTGGACCTGTGTGAATGCTTTTTCACGACTGCTGATCATTTAAATTCAGCTTTAATACACTCCAATTCGTTATTATCGTTCTATGATGGTGTTCACATCTTCAATTAAAAAATCTCAGGAGAGGATGTATACCTATGTGCCGCAATCGTTTGGAGCTTTGGAAAGATAGAAGTGTATAAGAGATGTAATTTTAAAAACATGGAATAGGACATACTTGTTGAAAAATAAAGGTGATTTCATACTTTCTATTTTTGTGATTTATTTTCAACCTAAACACATGCAAAAATTATGACCAAACACACTGGCTAAGACATTCTTAGCTTACTGTAACTAAACTTGGAATAATGTCTGGACATTTGTTGCACATCAGCTCTCAGCACAAACTGGTTTCATCGTCACTCTAGGTCAGTAATTTACAACCTGGGGGTCGCAATCCCTTCGGGGTCTTGACGTTAATACGGAGGGGTCACATGTTTTGTGAATACTATAACCCTATACGTATATACTATTTTACAAGATTTTGATGACTATAGCAAAGTTCAAAATCCAAATAGAAACAGAATATTCTAGTTATCTTACTCTGACTGCATTTTTACCGACAAGTTAAGAATATTCTGGACAGAACAAATCAATGATAAACATGACAAATATTCCTACCAAAGGATTTCTGTCATCATACAAAGTTTCGTATTTGATCTCAAAATGTCTAAGAAGCTTCATTAGGTTGGAGACATCGTTTTTCCGGCTGCTGTAGAAATCGCTGAAATAATGTTTGACAAAGCATCTGCAGATCTAGTCCAATAGATTTATCTGGCAGATAACGCAGCGAGAATAGGGATGTCCGACATGGCACAAGACATGCAAGAATAGCTGACCAAATCTTTGAAACTTTCAAAATTTGCATTAGAGGTTGACAAAGCCACTGATTCAATGAAAAATGCCCACCTTCTAGCTTCTGTTTGGTGTATCAATAACAGATTTGTCAAAGAGACCTATTGTTTTGTAAGCCCATTCTGGGAAGATCCAGTGCTGAGGGACTTTTCAGGATTCAAGACAATTTTTGACAGCAAGTGAGATGAGGTGGGAAAATTGTGTTGGGATGCGCAGTGTTGGGGTGCCTCCCATATCTGGAGCAAAGAGTTGTTTACAAGCTCCCGCTGAAGGTAAGGCTCCCAACGCCATCTGGACTCACTGTATGATCCACAGGGAGTCGCTTACATAAAAAAAACTTGAGTACAGAACTAAGTGATGTCTTTAGTTCCGTAATTAAAATAGTGAACTACATTAAGACAAGACCAACTGAATCACGCGTGTTTGTTGCTTTATGCAAATGAACAGGGTCTGAACACAGTGTTCCCCTATACTACTCTGCTGCAAGCTGGCTGTGGGAAAGTTCTTTCAAGGTTGTTTGAACTGAAGGAATAAATTAGTCTTTACCTCAAAGATAGTGAATGTCCCGGAAGTAAAAATGAGATCAATGAGAACAGTTTCTTGTTAAAACTAGCATTCGTGATGATATACTTGAAAGACATAATATTTTAAGGACGTCAATGCAGATGTCTGTATTGAACATTTTCACTTCAGTGACAAGATTAGTGTTCTTAATGGTAAACCGGATCTATGGCTGGCTAATGATGGAGAACGTTTTCTTGACATGTTCTTAAGACTGAACGAAACTCTTGAAGAACATAATAATATGCGGCATGATTTTAGCACCTTTTTATCACTGACCAACTCAAATTGCTAAAATTAGTATTAAAAAATATTTTAAAGAATCTGTTTATGATATTAGTCCAAATGAATGGATGTGAAATTCTTTTTCTGTGTAAGCAAGAAAGAGGCTGCCAGTTAGGGAACAATAAAAACTGATAGACCTGTTCTCAGATCCCAAAGTGGAACGCAATTTTAAAACATGTTAGCTAATACAGTGGGTACCCAACAATGAGTGCAAAAGCTGTAGGAGTTTTCTTGCTCTTTTTAACCTCCTCTCTCTGTGAAACAGGATTTTATACTGAGGCTGCCATTAAAACTAAATATAGGACTCAGTTTAATGTAGATCTGGATCTCAGATTGACTATTTCTTTACCATTGCCAAGGTTTAATAAACTATGTGCATCAGGCTCAAAAGTTCAACAAACTGTGCAGCTGATGTTTAGTTTCTTTTCACATCGTTTATGCTATCTATACACTTTGTTTATTAAATTGTTTACTAAAAGTGAGGAATACATTTGATAATAGTTATACAATCCTTTCATATCAATTAAAATCTATGATGTAAACCCAATGGGTCACGAAAATCTCAGAGACAAAATTTGGGGTCGCAGTCGAAAAAGGTTGTAAACCACTGCTCTAGGGTTTGAATAGATGCCGGTGAGGGAGATTGGGGCTAGAATCCCGGTTGACTGTAACAAGAGGGATTTTTCCTAAATAATTTCAAAATCATCCACGCAAATTCAAGTATATTTCCTCTAAAATTATATTCCAATAGCGTAATTAATGTATGCTTAATGTCCAAAATCTACCAAGATGCGAGTAATAAATATATTAAATCCTTTGGTCCCAAATTCTACTGCCAGAATGGATTCTTCCTATTAAATTAGGCTATTATGATAATGGTGAGGTATGTTATCTTTATTGGAACTGTATTTAAATTTGCGTGAAGGAACAGTGGGAACTGCAAGTATTAGTCGAGCCGTACATTGAGAAGTAGCACAGCTCAGGGGAGGTGCGCAAATTGTAAGAGAGACGCAGGGCAGTTTTTTTGTGTGATGGCTAGCTCGCAGCATATGGATCCGAGTTACTGAAACAGATTCCGGTGTAGAGGTGCAAAGTTTGCAAATGCCGCTGTGCAATGTGAGCAGAGAAAAAAAAATATTATATTAGAAAAGCGATTACACGGAGTGAGTTTGCCTTAACATCCGAATTTTCATATTCAGTATCTATCACTTGTTTAAATGAAGGGCTAAAGCAATTTTATTCCATTTGTTACATTTCAATTTTGATTTTATATATTCTACATTAATTGTACCACACACAATGCTTCACTATGAACTGCTTCAATAAGCTACTGTATCATTACGTAAACCACTTAATAAATAACCACCAATGTTGGTATTTAACGCCACGATGACGTAAACAGTAGGCTCAAGGAATCAGTCATCAACACGCGACAAGCAGGGAAGAAAAGCCACGCAGTAAACTGTGCTTCAACCCGAACTCGACGCAACTCTGCACTGCTCAAAGTCTCAATGCACGCGCTACCCTTTATTAACACAGTTTACAAAAACCTGTGCTGCTCCACTGTGTCTACTCAGTTTACTGCGCCTCAATGTGCGATTAGCTTTAAGAAAACATATCTTTAGTAGACCAGGCTGGGATTCAGGCCTTAACCTTCCTATTACCGGCAAACTAGACAAGATGGAGTTGACACCCTAGCCTGCGTGCCCACTGATGTAGGTGATGGGATGTAGCCTAACTTATCTTAAGTCAACAACCCGAAGGTTGACTTGATGGGATGTATAGTTATATGGAGCTGTACACGCACTCAGCACTTCGGTTGGTTAGTGCTGCCTGCACAATCTGGTAGAAACCCATGTAATAGGGGAGTTCAGGAAGTGTAGTGATTTCCCTTTGCCTTCCATACAGAATTTCTATTGATGAGCGTAAAAAGACCTACTAATTCTGCCAGGAAATATATTTTCACATACCTTAAAGGATTATCTTACGTGTCACAATCGACTTGGAACTGACGGCTTTACTTCCGCTCCGAAGGAAGTTGTGCTATGAAATTTTATCGCTAAAAATATTCTGTTTACTTTGGCAGGGTTTGAACTCAAAAACATTGGGCCCCGAGGTGAGAACTTTACCCCAAGACAACTTAGCTCTAGGAGAGATCTGTATATAAACATAAAGTCTGTTCACGATAGGAATTGTTTTCTGAAAGGCCCTCATACCAGAAATCTATTATATAGTAGGATATTGGTAGGAAAAAGGACCTTTCAGAGAGTAATTCCTACCGTGAATGGAGTATATATATTATTCGTAGCTGATGTTTAACCTCAAATTCCAGAACGTAATATGAAGACCAATTTTAGTTATTTATCAACATTTTATGACATGTACTAAAGGTTGTGCTACCTATGCAGTTAACTGACACTCGGTGTGCCTTCTTTGAAGATGACGTCACTTCACTAAGCTCAGGCTTAGAATGAAGGAAGAATGAAAGGGGCTGGAAGGAACAAGAGAAAAAAATAGTGAGCAGAAAGAAAATTGAGAAGGGTCGACTCGACACTCGGTGATTTGAATGAATGTAAATCTAATTCCAACAAGGGGTCGTTGATTGCGCATGAATTCAGTGTGTTCTCCTCCACATCCCCCTCTATCTTCCTTCTATAAGACAGTTTGAGGACCCCCCTGGGTTTATTAGTACTTACGAGCCAAAATGATCACAAGGAAAGCTAGATCCTCGGAAGAAGTTGTGAGCTCTGAAGTAGAGGTTACAGCTTGTCCGTCACACCGACCCAATTATGGGAGCGCGGAGGAGCATGTTCGGTAGTTAGAGTAGGGGTATACGTTCCTATAGTCAAGCCACCATAACATAAACTTTTATAGGATATAATGAATAGAAATTATAGTAGCAAACAGGCAACATATTGATTTATTAGTTTCGTAGCTATGTACATCGCTAAAATATGTTAGAAGAGACATGTTGATTATGAAGTTATAAAATAATATGGAGAAGTATTTGACCTGAAAAATAAATTTCTACTATTATTATCTGACAATATAAAAATAAGGGGGTTGGAACTACCCTTAAATTTTCCCTGTCGGTTGTTTTCATCTTCATGGCTGTGTGCCCGTCTAGGTTGTGTAGGTGGACTATTGATCTTAGAGACACAGATTGAGTCTCTGTAGTTACCTGTATTAATGTTGTGGTGGTTTTTTTTTCGTTCTTTAACTTATATACGATTTTTGGATGTCTGTTTAAATGTCCAGTGTTGCTGTCCTAAATTAAGTTAAAGCCCTTACCATAAGCTAATATATCTCCCAATTCACACTCTTATCATATACCTTTTTCAATTTCCATGGTACCAGAGTAAAGATAGTTTGAACGTGGTGTTTCCAACAATATACACTACTCATCTTTGAGTGACCTCGTTTCTAGTCCAGGTGAGATAAAAATTAATGTAACTTTCCCATGAAAGCAGTCAAGTTACAAGAGGTTCGGAGATCATTATAATTCCTGTACCAAACATAAATATCTTATTAAAACAATAGCTAATAAATGGTACGGTGCCCTGCACAGACTTTCTTTCTCTTTTATATTAAAATAAAGACATTACTAAGAACACATAAGATTTATGAAACGAAATAATATACATTGTTGCTTAAAATTCCACCAAAGACCATAAATTAAATAATATACACTCTCACAAAATCATTGATAAAAGAGGAACATATATGTCCACCAAAGAGCATAATATTCAATTCCATATTTCAACGTCTTCCATAAAATTTATATTTGGTGTGATAAAAAATATTTGACAAAAAAAATCTCTAATAGTAGAACTTAATATAACTTTACGATGATAAGATATGTCGTATCTCATATTGTTGCAGAAATATGACCTAAATAGGATATTTCCGCCTATTTTATTTATCCTCAAAGTCATTTTTATGGGAAAATGAAAGTTTCCATTTTGTTTGTATTGTTGAGAAATTCCTAGATACAAATTTTAATCAAAATTGCTAGCTCAAATTTTGAGAGAATGGGTTGTTTTATTCCCCTTCCTTCCCCCAGTCAATAGAATATCCTTAATTTTAGGGTTTGATATAAGATTCCAAAAACTCCTCAGTTAAACCTTATAAAAACCCTAAATACCATATTTTAACCAGATAAGTAAAATGTTTTTGTCTCAAGTCCAAGATACAACAGAGAGACAGCATCGTGAAAACAACTTTTTCGGTTTCAGGGAATCATGAAACGTCGAAATTTATAAAAATCTTGAATTAGATTTTTTTGGAGATCAATATAAGTTACTTCTCTCTTCGAGGGGTCGAGAGAAAGTAAAAATATATTACAGCTAAGAAGTATTTTGCCATTTTAGTATTGATAGTTGAAATACTTTAACTATCAACAAATTATTTTTAATTTAGTCAATAGTTAAACATGTATTTTACTAGCCAAATTATTTTATCTTCACACACCTTACAGACTATTATGATCCTAGAACAATCCACAAAACCAATCTCACATACCTTTAAAAGTATCACATTCAACACAATTACTATTACCGTCTTAATTTAAGGGGTAAGGATAAGAAACTTTTGTTTATAGACCGCTATTCTCACGTGGAGAATAAATGGGAAAACCACAGTGATAAATCAGAAATATATATATTCTGTTGCACTCAGTTGATATTCAGTTATCAGCCTACCTTTCACCTGCAATCCAGTATATCACGAGCTTGTCTCTTTATACCACAGGTATGAGCAAGATATATCATTTTATAGCTTGGAAAGTGGACACTCTAATTCACGAATTATTGTTTATTTCGATCATGCCGAGAATCGAGCTCCGGACTCCTGATTTTAATATAACCACGTCATAGGTTTAGAAGTAAATACTGAAAAGACTAAGTATATAATAATACAAAGATCACAGATTGAGACGATAATTTAGATATTACAGCAAACAAAACCACATTTATCATTTGATAGGGTTAATGAAATCAAATATTTAAGAACAATTTTAACTAGCGATAACAATATTAGATCGGAAATTAGGAAAAGAACACAGTCGAGGAATGCTTGTTATTACTCGGTCAGTAAGTTTTTGACGTCTCACTTTCTGTCAAGGAATGTAAAACTCGGAATATACAAAGCCGCAATTTTATCGGTTGTTCTCTATTGGTGCAAAACGTGGCCCTTTACCTTAAAGGACGAAAACTAAAATTAGAGTGTTCGGAAACAAAGTGCTTAGGAATATATTTGGTCCAAAAATGGATGAAGATAGTGTGGGGAGTGGAGGAGGCTACATAATGATGAGCTGCATACCCTGTACGTATCACCATATATTGTTAGGGTAATAAAATCTCGCAGGCTACGGTAGGCAGGTCATGCAACGTGAGTGGAAGTATTGAGAACAGAGTTCAAGGTTGAATAGTAAACCCAATGCGAAAAGACCACTGGGAAGACTTAGACGCAGATGGAGATAAAATTAGATTGACCTGAAAGAGATAGTTGTAATGAGATAGACTGGATAGAATTAGCTCAATCTAGGAAGAGGTGGCATATTTTTGTGAGCGCGGTAATGAAATTTTGAGTTCCTAATGCCATTGAGTATGTATCACCACGTCTTACTACCTGTTCAGACTATGTGCATCCATATATTTAATTTGATGGTTTAAGGATGAAGAAGGAAGTATTTTAGAATGAGTTTACCCCATTTTTGTGAAAAGAGAGTGGGAAACCATTTAAGAAAAAAAAACACAATTAGATCTGACCAGAATCCGAACTACAATCTCCGCATCATCAGCAGGCCAGTCTGACACTAGAGTGACACCTTAAAGGGTAAAAACATAGTGGAAAGGCGAAGTCAAGAGTCAAGCTGTGATGCTAGCTGCGAACTAAGATATAAGACATATATTTCAATTGCATAATATATTGACGCTTCATGCATCGTCATGAATCCTGTTATTATTATTATATATTATTATTATTATTATTATTATATTATCACCGCATCTTACTACCCGTTCGGGTTATACGCACTTACGCTAATGTGTAATGGTAGGGTCCTACAGTTTAACGTGGAATCCGAACCACGGTGGAGGCCTGGCATACCCCACATACACAAGATGTCTTGTCAGAGGTGAAGGAAGGGTTTGGTAATCAATGAATCCTGTTGAATCTTGAAGAATGAACAAAGATTTCTTTTGAAGCGCAGCTCCAGTTGACTCTCTGCTACGGAGTAGTAAACACAATATAAGAAAATTGGATGTAAAATTTTATAACATCAGTACGGAGCCAAGTAGCAATTAGGAATCAAAGGCTAGCTGAACACCACTATAAGGTGACCTGGTGGTCTAGGGGTAAGGTGTCGGACATTGTGCTGGCGGCGGGTTCAGTCCTCGGTCCCGCACAGATTTATCTGATTACCAAACCCTTCCTTCACCTCTGACAAGACATCTTGTGAATGTGGGAATGCAGGCCTCCACCGTGGTTCGGATTCCACGTTAAACTGTAGGTCCTTCATTTCATCTCACAATCACCCTACCATTGCACATTAGACGTAAGTGCGTATAACCGAACGGTAGTAAGACGCGGTGCTAATAATAATATAAGGATTGTGCGTGAAATATCACTTAAATATATCACGCACAATTTTAGCGGCATTTAACGGCCGGCCTCTGTTACACGTCACCCCCCTATAACCTCTTGCTTCCGAGATAGATTCAGCTGTCCTAACCTCTGTCGAATGTCTTTCAACACCCGCCTTATCAATGATTGTATATTGCAATACACATATTATTTATAATTTTGTCAGCAGTTATAGAACGTGTTTTAATGCTCTTATACAAGTTCGCCACTTTGAATACAAAATGCCAAACGAACACTCCACGGTTTTCCTGGCTCTAGAGTGCCATGCACTATAAGTAGAATTATCGACATTCAAGTTTTTGCTTGTTTAGGGTGTTAACACATGAACTAAATGAGGATATGCTTCATCGGCTAGAAAAACAATATGCATTTTAATGTCAGTTCCTGGTAAAAAAAAAAAATTTCTGGAATGTTCATCCTGTTACTTTGCAATAAAAGGTACATTTCCGAGCTTATAAACGTGCCGCCATAACTTTGCTTTCCTAATGCCCGACATCAATTATTATAAACTTGTAGTTTACATCACATACTGCTTGCAAAACGATGGAATAGAATTTCTTGTAATTGTAAAAAATTGTACCTTAATGAGGTGGAGCATTAATTTGTACACGCTTTCTATCGATATAGCAAATACAATAATAAAATTCCGCAGTTATAGATACTGCTTACTATTCTGTAGAAAGGTTTCTTTTGTAGGTACACATCACGTCAACTGTCAGTGTGACAATCCTTTGACTGCTGTGGCTCCTACACGGAATCCAAAGGTTAAACTTATGAATGAAGCTCCAGTTACCAGACATTTGAAAATAAACAAAGTATTTTTATATAAAAAAATGTTTTAAAGTAAATATTCTCAATAATTTTTTTATTTGATGTTGCAGTGAAAGATGTCCAAAGCCAGTAAAAATATCTCAGAGATTATTACAGAAAGGACTTTCGAAAAACCCAACAACACTGATCTGGGGACGAAGAAGATAATCCATCTGAAAGACAAATTGGCCATACTTCAAACTCGTGCATTTTTTAAGAGATCAGTTCACATGAATAAAATCTACTAGAAACTTGAATAAGAACAAGAGAACACCTGAGGATACAGTTTTAAGGACCAGGGAAGAATCTACTGAACGAGCTAGTATAGAAGAATTAGATTATTGGAATCAAACTTTGCAAGACGACACACATGACGAAGAATTATCTGGTATTACTGACGATGTTCAGTGTCCTTGTCAATGAATTCTGAAGCTAATTATGATATTTATTCTCCAGTCAAAATGGCAAAGGAAGCTGACATTTCTAAAAACAAATTATTTACTGATGTCTTAATTCATCATAACACCTTCCAAACCCTTGTTATAATTAAAAGAGAGGAACATATCGTTTTTGGAGGGAAATAGAGCTTAAAAAAACTCATAAAACTCAACGAAGATGAAAATTATTTTAAAAGTTTACTTCCACATGTAAAGAACATCAAGGGTATCAACAAAATTCTTTTTAGGAATGAAGTTCTGAGCCTGGCTATTAAATATGCTTATTCAAGTTCTAACAAACCCAGTGATCCCACAGTTCAAGCATATCTGCAGTCTAAAATCCCTACCCCTGTTCTACGGGTGAAAACAGTACTGGGGAAAACCTTCAATTCTTTTCAATATGGAGTCATCTGTGAATATGACCCAAAATTTGTTGCAAAAACAGAATGATGATAACAAGTTTTAGACAGTACAATTCGGCTCAAAGGTGATTTTTCTTCATTATAATAAATATAATCTTATTAATAAGTACAATTTTTTAAATAAAACATCTTATTGAACCATGTAGTCAGCCTATTTGCTTAAGAATAAATTATCTTCATTAACAAGTGATTAAATAAAAGTGTATTCCATTTATCTATCTCTCTATCTATAACATAAAATTTATATGTCTACTTACATAAAGCTATCACTAACTTATTATTCTCACCAAGTTCAATGGGTTGTCTGCTGAAATGAGTTCGATTTGTGCTAGGTGTGGAGATACAAGGTTCTTAATGTACTCAAAAGTATTGTAATACATTTTCAAATACCAAAAATATTGTTCTGGGTACTTTTTAAAATGGGAAAATAAGTGAAGATATTCACCAAGTTTGTTCCGTTGTTAGTTTATTGGGTGAATATAAAAAATTCTTATTCCAATGATTGACAAATATTTAATGGCACAACTATCGAAAAGCACTTCATCTACACTTTCTTAGTATATTTTGTAGACTGACTCTCTTTGGATCGTGTTTGACCCTTGAATTGTGTGCATATGCAGTGCCGCGATCATCTGGCATCTTGAAACTCGCAGCTAGCATCACAGCTTGACTCTTAACTCTCCTCCCCACTATATGTTTTCTAATATAAATTTCCTAATTGTGTCTTATCAACAAAAGGGGTAACGTCGAGATTAAAAAAAAAAAACTTGTGTTGGGCGCCACTCCTGGAAGCTAGGAGAACTAATAATAATGATAAAAAAAAAAATATATAAATAAACTTTAGCTCGACTAATTTGAACAAATGCACGACGACTCTAAATGCTCGAGACCTCTGGGTGTGCTCGGGAACTTTTACCTAGATATTACAATGTCAATGTTACAATGGTGTGTTGTAGACTTCCACAAGAGTTGAGAGTACTTAAAATAAAAAAAAATAAAAAAAATAGCAATTTAAATACAATGGATCATAAAAAAAAACAAAAAATGTACTAATTGAGATTACAATAAAAAAAAACAATTGTTGAAACTTTTGTGGGTTATTATTATTATCATTATTGTTTCCCTTTTACTACATCCCAAACCTACCTAAGGATATCCGAATAAATATAAGGCTAATATGACAAAATAAAATATATGGTATTACATAAATTCTTAAACAAAGTTAAACAATTAAATGAACAATCTCTGAAATGATTAAATTTAGGAGTTTTAATATATATATATATAATAATAGAGTGAAAGAAAATAATATATGTATAGGCTAAACTTTTATAGAATATATAGTTTTGAGTAAGACAAAAAAAAAAAAGGTATTGTTGAGGAACAAAAAAAAAAAATCAATAGAATTAATATTTTTACATAAAAAATAAAATATTAATCAATTCCCTGGAATAGATAGAGTCTGAGTGTATTTAGTCCTTTCTGAAAGTTTTTGCATGTATCATAGCTTGATAAATAAAAAAAAATGAGAAATAACATATATTTAAAATTGAAGATTTGGCTGGACCTCACCAATGAATTCATCCATGTTGAAACCAGAATGTCTGAAGTCTGTTTCCTTTTATTTATTCTAACTCGTCCACCATTTGAAGAAATAAACACTCTAGTTCGTCTCCAGACACTTAACTTTCCATTTGAGTACTTGTACTTTTACTTTCGAACCATTGTTCCACTTGAAAACTAAATTTAATTAGGAGCTATATAAATTTGCTCCATGTTAAATGACACTCCGGAAGAAAAAAAAAGCCTCATCCTCTTCAAAAAATGTTCTCAGTTTTAAACTTAAAAAACGTTCTATTTTCTACTAAGTCCAAAGAGAAAACTAATACAATAAAATAAAAGATAAAGTGTTGGCTATGAACTGTTTATAAAATAAGATACAAATTTAGTATCAAGATTTAAATATATGTCAGTGTTTCTTAAGAGAATTAAATGTTTATTTTAATCAGTCACAATTGAAATGCGCGCTATTTTGGAACGTCTTTTTTTTTTCTCTCTTTTTTTTTTACTACTTTTACAAGCACGAGACTCGCCACTCACTTGTTCATCATATCTGCGCATGCGTTAAAATAAATCATGGCTGACATCCAAAATAAATAGAAGAGTCAACAGACCTCTTGGAAGGAAATTAATATGTTTTAAAAAAAAGTAAGTGTTCTTCCTTAGGTCAAAATTAATTGTTTAAATTATTTAAAACAGTGTTAGATGTTCTATATTCTGTCCTTTTAATTTATTTTAATGGATGCAAATAGTATTATTTGTCACGCCGGCGACACAGCATGTTTCAAACGAAAATAAACCTGAAACTATTTACAAAGCTTGGGAAAAATATAAGGAAATAAATGGTAGGGTGGCAAATAACGTTACAGTGCCCCCTTTTTTTTTGTACGAATTAATTTTAAGCCTAAAATTACTTCGTGGAACAAAATAAATGTTTTTGCCATAAAGTAGGCCTAGAATCTTAAATATCACAATCTAGATTCCATCTCCTTATAAAATTAGTAAATTAGTCTTATCAAAGTGCCTCCACTTGTTCTGGTTCAAGGCGATAAGTAAGGATGGCATTGTTTTTTTTCTCTAGTCTTTCCGAAAACAGCTGCTTTTGTACAATTCAGTTTAACTTGCATGTTCACGTAGTAAGTCTGTAGCTACATAGACGGTTATTCAACCTAATATAACCTCTTGTCGTCTGCTGTAAAGGATCGCTCTTCATCACAAGAAAAATAGTACAACCGCCACGCCTTATATTTATACTTTACAAATATTATTTTTTAAACTTCACTTGAATAACAAAATCTCTTTCTTTGTCTTGTAGCATAAACCGGAGCACTTTCAGTGGAGCTGAATATCCAGATCGACTTCACTGCACTCGTTTAAACTCGCTGATAACACTTCCTCCGCTGAGACTTAGGTGAGTTAAAATCTAAATTTCCTCTCACTAAAATGTCGAAACGGCTTATGTATGTTCACTTGAGGTCCTTCCCTCGGAAATACATGTATTATTTATCACTTAGGTGATTTCATATAAAAATATATCATATTTGTATTGCACACAAAAGTAGGCCTAGTTTCAACACTTCAAAAATGTTGGGTTTTGTTTACACAAAATCAGCAAATAAATTAAACATTTTGATTTGAGACCTGTATGTACAACAACTATAGATCCTCATTAAACTAATTAACACATTTTAAACATAAAGAGATCATTATTTCATAACAAATAATGGAAAAAGTAAACTCACTCATTGTACTTTAGTGACCTAGAATACAGGAAATCTGATAGGCCAAACACTTATGGCTAGAATATCACCATTCTCTCAATGAACTCTATAAATACAGTTTTTTATGCATCTATTGACATACACAGAATTAACATATATTGATGCTTAGTATTTTAAAATCTGAGAAAGCAAATCATAATTTAGCCGTTCTAGGCTATCGTGTCACTTGAATGTTACATAGTAGACCTGGCATTTATACCAACTTGTTTAGAACATAAGATATACATTCATTGGGTTAGCCCCTACTCTCTTGGTGTATGACAACTTATATCATTACATAATAACTTATTTGGCTCTGAAAATCTTTGTTTTTTCCATTGAAACTGATTCATTTTACAATTAATTACATATTCACTTAAACAAATTGAGCTTATAAAATAAATTCACACACCACACAATAGACCAAAATATCTTAATTAATTAAACAAACATATCCCAAAAAAAATATTTACAATCTTTTCTCTTTTCTTACAGAACCGTCGGAGTGGCCCCCTACAGCTACTTGGCATGATGTTATGACGTTGGGGGGTTTTATACTTCTGGACCATTTGTGAGCTCTGATTCGTTGGATTACGCGTTGTGAAGGTAATTATACTGTTCTTGAAGACCTTATTTATTCTTCCATTCTTAGTTTATTATTTATTTAAAATGTAATACTTTATCAAGTAATTCTTGCCCTTTTCACTTGTTTTGAGCTTTGCCTATCTCAGCAACTTAATAATTGGACTCCAGGGTATAAAATAGATTCCCTACACAGTTTTCAATGACTTCTTGATGACTTCCTTTACTTTACTGATAATTCGACGACTTTGATAAAACTTGCTTTTCGACGATATAAAATTTAACAACTTTCTTGTTTTCTCCTTAAAACAACATATTTCGACGTAACTTATACACACATCAGGAACCGTTTGTGATGGACTCATCTCATTCACAAGGTCCTGGAATAATAATCGTCTATATCCTCAGGCAGTCACTGTCTTATCAACGGCCAGTGACGCAGATATGACCTCCCAAAATCGACACTCTTACTCCTTTTAAAATACTCCTCCTCGTAGATTATCTCGTAACTTAAAACTTGTCATCTCATTCATATTACTGGCTTTCTGGGGTTGTTCTGATTTTCCATGGGTGTCCTTGCATAACCTCTCTTCTTGATAAAAATCAAAATTATAATAAAGTCAGAATCATCTTCGAATATACCCAATAGATACATTTATAAATGAACATTGCAGATTTTAGTTTCTTTAAAATATATGTATATTTTCTTCTTTTTACTTTCCCAAAACTTGACGCTTCACAAAGTGTAATAAACTTTCATCCCATATGGATACGATCCTCAGACCTCTGCTTTTACTGACTCCTACAAATCCATAGCTTTTACCTTCCAACGCCTTATGCTGCTTATCGAACTATCCCTGTTGTTACTGGTTTCTTTCCAAGTCCAGTGCTTCAGAGATTGACACTGCTCTCAACTTTCAACTGTTCTACAACATCCCTTATAGCCAACTGTCGAACCACATGATTCAAGGGATTAACATGTCTCCCAAAACTTTATATCACTCAATCCATTTCTTCAAATTGGACATATTAAAAACCCCTTTTATTTGACCATTTGCTACCTCTTTCAGTTCGTACGCATTTTGGTGGATGACACGTGTGATCAAATAGGGACCGGAGTATATTAGAAACATTTTTTTAGTTTCTTTTGAGAAGAAGTCTGACACAGGGTGGTCCCTTAATAATACCTTGTCATTAACATTGAAAGAAATTGATTTTTTCTTCTGATACCTGTTTCTAGCCTTGGCCGCCTGCTCCAATCGGCGTCTTGCAATTCGGATCAAAGTGGGCAACACTATTGCTGGATCATCTTCCTTGGCTTTCTCTCCATCCACCCTAGGGTCGTGGAAATGTTTGTCCAAGAATGTTCCTGGTCGTATTCCATAATGGACTTCGTAAGGTGAGAACTGTGTAGAGCTGTGTACTAAAGTATTCAACAATCCCTCCAATATGGGTACATAATTAGGCCAGGTGGTATGCTTTTGGTGACAATAGCATCTCAAAAATCGCCCAATCTCCTTCATTCCTCTTGCAACAATTCTTCTCTGATGTCCACCCCTAAAGTACATGCACCCAATACTTCCACCAAATGGGTACCCAGAGTATGTAGAACCTGCGACCTATCCGGGATCTCTACATCGCAGGTCCGGTGTTTTCCGCTGTGACTATTGCGTTTATGTCGATGGGATGTGGAAAGTGGTTCTGCCGGTGGGAAACTCGTTGAGGTTGAAATCCAGGCCCCCTGCTGGTATTCTGGTAATTTTGGGAGTTCATGTTCGACTCTTGGGGTTGCTGTTGGGGAAAATTTACGAATCTTTGTTCCTTTTCGCTAGTGTAAGGGTGGCCCCTACCCCTTGAGAACTGCCCTTGATATTGTCTCTTGTCTCCTTGTGAATCCAAGTTGTGATGAGCCTCTTCTTGGCCTCTACCTTGGAACATGTCTGAAGGTGCCCTCCAACTCGGACCTCGTCGTTGATTCTCCAGGTGTGGTCCAGTTCTTCTCCAAGAGTTCTGCTGCCGTGGACCATTATGAAACTGTTGTGGGTTTACCATACTCATGTCTTCACTTGTGCGCTTGCGAGGGGGTGAACCTACAGACTCAATTTTGTTTCTCCTCCGGTCTTGCTCTAGCGTATCCAAACGCTGTAGTCCCGCACGGAATTCATCCAAAGAGCTGTAAGTCACGCCCACTAACATTTCCCGCAAACGTATCGGTAACTGCTGTGTAACCATGTATATTAGCTCCGAATCCGTGATGGATGAATCGAAATTTCGACTTCTGGAGTACATATCAGCCAGATAGCTTTCCAGAGTGCCACTATTCTCATGATACCGAGAAGCATGCAACTTTGCCCTCATCTGCCCCTGTATCTCTACAGACCAGAACATAGCCAGGAACTTGGTACTAAAATCCTCCCAGCTTGAGATGTTGTCTTTTCCCACTGACCACCAGGGGACAGCATCACCTGTCAGGGAACTGCCTCCTAATCTTACTTTGTCCTTATCTGACAGCCTATGCCCTTCAAATAACTCCTCAAGAGCTAACAGGTGACTGACCGGGTTCTGTCGGTTCCTTCTATTGAATCTGGGAAGTCTTTCCTCCAACGACTTTCCCCCCAAAATGGTCAAGGTGGGTGTGCTAAGTAAGTTGGGGCCAGTAACATACCCTAACCTTACCTCTTCACCCAAACCCCTTATTTGTTCCTGAACTGACACAACTACTCTGGTAGTGTCGTCTAGCTTCTGACCAAGAACCTCTTGAACTAGAGCCAACTCCTGATTCTTTGCCGCCACAGCCAGCAAGGACTCATTCTGTCTTGCATTCACTGCATCAACCTCCATACTAAGGTTCTTTAGACCTTCCTCTAACTGTACTGTGTGTTGGCCGAGCTGTTTTGCTACGGAATGTTGTGTCGACTCCAGTGCTTGACTAACTTTTTCTAGTGAAACTAGTGAATTTTTCTTAACCACTTCAATTTCCTGGCTACAATGTTGTTTTACAGATGAGATTTGTCCCTCCAGGTCAGCTTTTGTCTGGGTAATCTCCACATAAAAATCTTTCCTGATAGTGTCGGCTAGCGAACTCATGCAACTCAAGATTTCACTTTTCATGGCTTCCTGACTGGCTGCGAAATCTCCTCTCATTTCAACCTGGCTATCTGAAAGCTTTGAAAGCTCTCCTCTAATTTCGTCTTGACTAGCTTTGAAATCTCCTCTGATTTCAACCAAACTGGCTGCTAAAACTCCTCTCATTTCACTCATCCCAAATATTAATTGTTGTATCGCTGACATAAATTCTGGAGGTGAGGCAACAGGTGTCAAATTTGTAGTGGTTGGTTCGGTCTCCACGCATGAGGCAACAGATATTGTGGTTGGTTCAGTCTCTATACATTGTGGTGGATCACCCAAACTCGTCTCTGCAAACTCTCCGCTAAACTCATGGAATTGGTCTACATCCCTAAACTCACTTACTTCTAAGGACATTGTTGTTGATGTGTCATTGTCGACATCTTCTCCTAGGGTTTGACCTTCCATTGTTGAAGTTTCTCCTACAATCTTCAGTTTAGTGTTTGAAATTAGAGCTCTGGCCTTGCTTCTAGTAAAGTAGCTTCCTCCGCTCATGCCCTAATTACAACACAGTTCCCTAACACAAATGAGCCACCACGTTGTGCGCCACTCTAATATAAATTTCCTAATTGTGTCTTATCAACAAAAGGGGTAACGTCGAGATTAAAAAAAAAAAACTTGTGTTGGGCGCCACTCCTGGAAGCTAGGAGAACTAATAATAATGATAAAAAAAAAAATATATAAATAAACTTTAGCTCGACTAATTTGAACAAATGCACGACGACTCTAAATGCTCGAGACCTCTGGGTGTGCTCGGGAACTTTTACCTAGATATTACAATGTCAATGTTACAATGGTGTGTTGTAGACTTCCACAAGAGTTGAGAGTACTTAAAATAAAAAAAAATAAAAAAAATAGCAATTTAAATACAATGGATCATAAAAAAAAACAAAAAATGTACTAATTGAGATTACAATAAAAAAAAACAATTGTTGAAACTTTTGTGGGTTATTATTATTATCATTATTGTTTCCCTTTTACTACATCCCAAACCTACCTAAGGATATCCGAATAAATATAAGGCTAATATGACAAAATAAAATATATGGTATTACATAAATTCTTAAACAAAGTTAAACAATTAAATGAACAATCTCTGAAATGATTAAATTTAGGAGTTTTAATATATATATATATAATAATAGAGTGAAAGAAAATAATATATGTATAGGCTAAACTTTTATAGAATATATAGTTTTGAGTAAGACAAAAAAAAAAAAGGTATTGTTGAGGAACAAAAAAAAAAAATCAATAGAATTAATATTTTTACATAAAAAATAAAATATTAATCAATTCCCTGGAATAGATAGAGTCTGAGTGTATTTAGTCCTTTCTGAAAGTTTTTGCATGTATCATAGCTTGATAAATAAAAAAAAATGAGAAATAACATATATTTAAAATTGAAGATTTGGCTGGACCTCACCAATGAATTCATCCATGTTGAAACCAGAATGTCTGAAGTCTGTTTCCTTTTATTTATTCTAACTCGTCCACCATTTGAAGAAATAAACACTCTAGTTCGTCTCCAGACACTTAACTTTCCATTTGAGTACTTGTACTTTTACTTTCGAACCATTGTTCCACTTGAAAACTAAATTTAATTAGGAGCTATATAAATTTGCTCCATGTTAAATGACACTCCGGAAGAAAAAAAAAGCCTCATCCTCTTCAAAAAATGTTCTCAGTTTTAAACTTAAAAAACGTTCTATTTTCTACTAAGTCCAAAGAGAAAACTAATACAATAAAATAAAAGATAAAGTGTTGGCTATGAACTGTTTATAAAATAAGATACAAATTTAGTATCAAGATTTAAATATATGTCAGTGTTTCTTAAGAGAATTAAATGTTTATTTTAATCTGTCACAATTGAAATGCGCGCTATTTTGGAACGTCTTTTTTTTTTCTCTCTTTTTTTTTTACTACTTTTACAAGCACGAGACTCGCCACTCACTTGTTCATCATATCTGCGCATGCGTTAAAATAAATCATGGCTGACATCCAAAATAAATAGAAGAGTCAACAGACCTCTTGGAAGGAAATTAATATGTTTAAAAAAAAAAGTAAGTGTTCTTCCTTAGGTCAAAATTAATTGTTTAAATTATTTAAAACAGTGTTAGATGTTCTATATTCTGTCCTTTTAATTTATTTTAATGGATGCAAATAGTATTATTTGTCACGCCGGCGACACAGCATGTTTCAAACGAAAATAAACCTGAAACTATTTACAAAGCTTGGGAAAAATATAAGGAAATAAATGGTAGGGTGGCAAATAACGTTACAGTTTCTACCCTTAGTCCATTCGACTATTAGTTTGTTAGATAGTTGCGGTATTTAATCTCTAAGGTATCGAACACCATTTTTTAGCTAGTGGTAGCTGATGGATTGTTGTCAAGGCTACAGTAGCCCCATGGCTTCTTTGGTGCTGACTGACAGCTCGCAGCTAACTTCTGACAGTCAACATTTAGGTATATACCTAAATTTTGACTGTCGGAACTGACAGCTGTTAAACACATGTTTTTTGCCGATCATGTGGTATTGGTTTAGGGTTACTTAATTTGGTCTAGTAACTTTTCAAAGTCGTCAGCTGTGAGCTATCAGTCAGCACCAAAGAAGCCATGGGACTACTGTAGCAAGGATTAAGAGGACTGTACAACATTTTTTTTATCTCTCATCCATTATCAAACTTAACCAATAAACTTATATTTATTGCCTTATAACCCTGTTTGAGTGTGATTGGTCAAACGATAGGGAAGGTGATTGGATGGAGATATATTTATGTACCAAAGCTTGCTTGACCTGGCAACAACTGGAGAGCCGCCCCTGGTAGGGGATTACTTCGTCAGGTCCGTGAGGTTCCTAGACACTGTATATCTCGTCCTGGTATTATTTTATTCTGTGATCAAACTTCACCCTCTCCCTGCCCAGACGGAAGTGTTTGCGTGACAAAGAAAAAACACAAGTAATTGGTATTGATAGCCTGAAAGAATACGAAACACGATTATTTCCTTTAGCTTGAATTTACTGACGAGATGTTTACTTATTCATGAACTTCCTTTGCCCGTTTCTCTACCTCCCCTCTCCCTCTCCCCGTCTATAAATCTTTATAGTCTAGAGCCATTATTTCAGCTTTTAAGTTATTTCATGTTCATATGAACTTGACAAATTATTATTACTATTATTAAGTTAAGTTAATATTAGGCATGCGCGAAGCTTCGAAATGTCAAAGTTGAGGTCGAAGGTCTATGACTTGGACATCTACAATAACCTCCACCTCCTCGAAAATTTTCGAAGCAAGGATAAAACTTCGCTAAACTATGAACTGATTTGATATTTCTCACTAAATATTACATATTTCAAGATATGGTAATCTTAGAACTCCTACTAAACAGTTTTTTTTTTAACACGGACTGGTAATTAAATAGTAACAGCCAGAACGTAAGTATGTAGTAGATAAAACACTGGTAAGAATGAACATATATTATAGTTAATATCGCCAACATTATTTGGTAAAAATAATAAATAACCACCCAGTTGTAGCACCATGGTATAATATAATATACAAAACTTGTAGATGTGCTATAGTCCTTGCTTACCGACAATGTTTAATCCTTGATAGTCTATTTGTTTTGAATTATCCATGACAAAACTATAAGGGCATTTTTGATTCATAAGTTTTTCAAAAAACCCTAACTTCGACTTCGACTTTTCTTCGAATATTTTAATCTTCGTTTCGACTTTGCTTTGCTTCGCATTTAAAAAGTGACCTTCGCACACCCCTATCTAATATACTATAATTATATTAGCGGCGTGTACCATATCATATAAAAGTATTTAATGAGAGTAAATTTGAATTAAATGTGCAGAATTTCATATGAATTAACACATTAGAACTAACATCGTGGTACCACATTGTGTGGAACACGGACTAAATTTTCGAATCTTCTATTATAATGTAACAATGCCCTAAAGGTCAATGTCTGAATCCTATATAAGTGCACTGAGAGTGTTTTTTCCTTAATAGTTTACCATTCTTCCTCCACACAAATTCGTGTACATTTCCTTAACATCCTACATTTTTAATCCTTACCCCATTATCATGTTTAAGATGCATACAGACCTGAAAATTAGTAAGACGCGCTTAAAATACAAACATAAACACATCGTAGTAGAAAAATAACTTCAAATGTTTATGTTAGAGTGTTAGTCACCTGGTTTGGAGTCCACTAAATTGTCCGCGTAGCAAACCCTTGTAAGATAAAGCCTAATTGAATTTATAAAATCTACATTAGAACTTGAGGTTAAACTATTTTTCAATGTTGTCCTTATAAACTTGACTGACACCACCTTATCTTCTACACCAGGGGCTTTCACATTTTTTTATTGCTCGGGACTTATTTGAATATTGACTGTAGGGGTTAAGCCTCAATATCAAAATTAATTTCAAATATAATTTTATGATAAATTGAAAGCAAAAATATATAAAATGTTTGCATTTATTTCAATATTTTCTTATATACTCTTTGTAATAACTGTTAATTGTAAAATATAATTAAATCTTTAAAATCCATCCATAAAATATTACTTTTTATAATGTTTTATATATAATGACGTGATTACTTTTTATATAAATATATATTGGCGGTATATAATTGCTTACAAAATATGTAATGTATTTTACCTCCACATAAATATTATTATTGTTAGCACCACGTCTTAATACCCGTTCGGGTTATACGCACTTACGCTAATGTGTAATGTTAGGGTGATTGCGAGATTAAATGGCGGACCTACGTTTAACGTGGAATCCGAACCACAGTGGTGGCCTGGCATTCCCCACATTCACAAGATGTCTTGTCAGAGGTGAAGGAAGGGTTTGGTAATCAGATAGATCTGTGCCGGGACCAAGGATTGAACCCCGGACCCCAGTACAGAAGTCCAACACCTTACCCCTATACCATCAGGTCACCTCCACATAAATAGATCAGCTCGTCTTTTATAGGTGTGAAATACGAGTGAAGTTAATTTGTAGCTGCCAGTTGGTTCTGTAATCACGATAACCATCCTTGCTAAGGAACCTATTTTCACAGATACGTAAATTATATCAGAATAATCTGTTTAGTTCTTCACTTTTCAAAGAAAACATTTATCTATTAATATCTATTCCCGTGTCAGGTGTCATTTTTCATTTAGAAAATATATATCTATTTATTTTAGTCAAGCAGAACTTAAAGTCAGATTAGCTGAACAAATGATTCAAAGAAATAAATATGTTATGCCTCACCTGTAATAATCCTCTCATATCTCACTTGTAAGGAGCGCTTCACAGTTTGAGAAACCCGATATAAACGGAAATGTGTACGCCGGTCGCTTTAAAGTATATGATTTGCAATACGTTCCATTGTTACGGTTTGCATATACTTCCCGGCTCTAACGAAAGTGACCAAGGTGTTAATTACACTATTATGAAGATGGTGTGAATATTAATAAATATAAGATGGTATGGTATTTTAGTAAATATTAACTATCAATATTTATTTCTTTGTATATGTATAAAAGTATTGGTACGTGTATTGTATAGGAAGTATTTCTAGTTTTTTTTTCCATAGAAGTTTAATGAAAGGGTTGGATCTACCATTACTTTTTAAAGTGAACTCCGAATACCTCACATCTCATCATGTTAAGGTGGTATGGAAATAAATGCGAACTTAGATCCATATTTTTGCAATTTTTATGCAAAAAAGTTTGGGTAAAAAATAAATAAAATATTCTTCTGAAGATACGATTAGTATAATTTAATAAATCTATAAATCTCAACAGTTCATGAATATTTGTCGTGAGCATAGTGATATTTAAACAGAAACTTTATATATAATACAGCTAGTCTGGCCAAACTATGCAATGGCAATATATATATTAAAAAAAAATTCATATCAAAGTTGTAGAAAACTAAATTAACCTATTTACTGAAACAAAGTTTACTTCAACTAAAAGATGTAATGTACTCTACATAAAAACTGAAACAATATGGCCTTCACTCACGTTTACTTCCACAGCACCTTAACAATACACAAAGACTATAACAAAATGAATCCATAATACATTGACACCCTGGCGAGAATGAAAATAGCTGTTGATTGTTTTTAATGTGTGTTTTTTGTGATGAATACTTTTTAAAAGTAAAGTATACAGACAATTTATACATACAGTCCCTGTCACAGAGACCAAACCTAAAATCCTACATCTAATTTGTAAGTCAGCAAACTTTGCTAACGGTACTGAGTAAACAAAGTACATGATTACACAAGAAAAAACCCGTTAGATATTTATTTATCGTATTTAGCATTTAGGATGTATGGTAAGTCACTTTAGTAAAAGCTAGGGGCATTGCGTCTTGTCAAGCACCAATATTTCTATATGAAGGGCTGGGTATACTATCCATGCAGCCATAGGCGCCGACTGCGGGGGTTCTATGCATACTTAAGTACTGATCGCCCCAATGGATTAAGAATTGTAAGATTGAATGTAGAGAAAGTGAGCCCGCATTTTGTGGAGGAGAGTGGAAAACATTTAGGAGAAACCACCCGCAGTTCACTCTACCAAGATTCGAAACTCAATCTCCCCATCCTCGGCAGTTTAGCTCAACATGAAAATACGCGTTAGCCAACTACGCCACTAAGGGGTGTGGAAGTTAAATAAATCCTTAAAATCTTGTCTATAGTAAATATAGTTTTTGTTATTATACTTCAGATGATGTCCAAGAACCTCGAGTAAGAAATCTGTTCGTAGCTTTCAAGAAGTCAAGATTCGATATACGGTTGGGATATTAGTGATTGCGTTCCGATGCGTTGGTGCTTAACTTATACAAAATGTCTGTGCAAACACAATAGCTGATCAAATCAATCATTAAACATTATTTCAAATTGTGGTATTTTTTATATGAATCGTACGAATATAAAATAAAATGTCTTGAAAGTTAAATATTATTTTCTCCCCACCTCGTTATGTTCTAACCTCCCCGATTTAGGGTTGCCAAGGGGATTAGGAAACACCCCTTCCTTAGGACTTCAGTTCAACTTTCACATGATTTATATCAAATAGCTCTTCATTTCTGGTTCATCTTCGATTTTTACTCCTCCTTCTACCTCTTCAAGAAGTTTTCTCCCTACCTTCTTCCCTCTGCAACCCCCTTATGTGGTTGAGGATGAAATGTCTCCTGACGAATGCTTGAATGGAAAGTGCTTGATTTCTTACGCCTCGTTTGGTCGTCTTCTGTCATCCTTCCACCCTCCCAACCCCTAACCCAATCTTTAGTCTATTCCACTTGTCTACTTTCTGATTCCCTTACACCGTAACAGGTCTTGTGAGAGTTTAGAATAGGAATATGGATATGTTTATTACCGATTTGTTCGGTGGCCTGAATAAAAATAACATTTTTTAGTATGTTTATATAAATAGACTAAACACTAATCATAAATACTCACATTAAGATATCACAGTTCATTATACTTCTGATAAAAATATTAATCCACTAATAAATCACAAAATTGATCGTTTTAGTTGCTTTGGTTTTACTAATATTGAAAAACCCATCTTTTTAATAGTTATTCAATTATTTTTATTAAAAAGTCAATAAATCTTAACATTTTGATACTTTATGTTCGCTTTTATCTGACATGCACACATTGTATTTCTACAGGCTGTAACTTATTAGAGTAGCAATGGTAAAAACCATGTTAATTAGATGTTAAGGAAACCAGATTCCGAAGTGCTGATACACGTTGCAAGGGTACAAATATAGCTCGTTATTTTAAAGGTGCGTTGTTATTTAAAATGGTTAGCAGCATGTCGCTCTATAGCGGTGAAGCTTCCGTAGAGTGAGAGTGAGAAGGAAGAGCAAGGACATTTTCCATGGTTTTTTGAAGGAGGTAGTTTCAAAAAGGTAGGAGGAGGTAGTTTCAAAAGGTATCGTTGCATACATATAGTCAAAAAAGTAGTTTTCTATGATTTAAGTTTAAAATACTTGCAGTTTTTCAATGATTTAAGATCGGCAAATCACATTCATTGGCCACAAGGTCATAGCCATTCCTCTTGCAATGTACTGGATTTCCGTTAATTTAGATATTAGGAACTCGAATCCCATTTGGGTGTAATGAGGGTGTTATTTCCTAAATGGTTTTCTATTTCCCCTCCGTGCAAATGAGGATACATTTTCTATCAATTCTAAATTCCTCATCTCTACGATATTATGGTGGCTATACAAATAGCCATAGCGGGTATAATACATGATGAATAGGTAAAACAAGATGGGGGGAATAATAACATTTATAACCAAATTTGGTAAACTGAACCCGTTTGTAGCGACGGATGAACCTTCACCTGACTGCTCGTATTTAATTTTTAAAGAGAATTTTCTGGATAAACTCAAAGTTTATAAGTTTAACTCTATAAATATGGACATAACCTCATATTATGCTCAAAATCTATTCCATGACAACGATATATGGATTCACATGATTACTACTACTATTTTCAATACTAAACTGACGAAACAGGAAAAGGAAGTATTAATTCTAAGAACTACATAATCATTTGACTGGAAGGAAGGAGGATGTATGGTAAGTCACATTAGTAATAGCTAGGGGCGTTGCGTCTTGTCAAGCACCAACGTCTCTATATGAAGGGCTGGGTATACTATCCATGCCGCCATAGGCACCGACTGCCGGAGTTCTTTGCATACCAAGCATCCCCAAAAATATTTTCAGGGGTGCTCAACTCCTCCAATATTTCAGCCTTTTAAAATCTTAACATTGTGGTGCTAGTTTTATCTTGGATATAGGGTTGCACTGCGAACAGTATTTTTCAGCGGAGCAAATGGCAGGTGTTGCCATCTGATAATAAGCACGCGTGATTAAGTTGGTAGCGCTCACCACTCGTGAGCTGACAGCCTGGAATTTGTCAAAATGTTTCCATTATAATTTGGTTAGTGGCGGTTCCCGTGTCGTACGTATTATTTGTATGTTGTGCATATTTATTTTCATTAACTAAAGTTATTTTTATTTTTTATTTACTAAACATACATTTAGACTAAAAAATTGCACCTTAAATATCACCATTTTTTAACTAAAGAGCTTGAAAATTTGTAAATGTTATACTACCCCTAAACCCCTTTTTTTAGGGCACCCCCAATATTTTTAAAATTCGGTACCTATGCATGTAGCCAAATCCTGCGGTCATTAGTGCTGCGATTTAATTGAAAGAATGGCAAGGTCTCAATTAAAACGAAGCGGAAGTACAGGTCAGTTTACTTGAACATAGAAAATGGGAGGAAAGAAACCAGCCGCGGTAAAACGGCAACATAGAAATTTGGTGGTCAACATGCCTCTCCCCCAACAAATTCCTTCCCTCAGTAGACATCAACCCTCGTCATTAAGGCCCCTAAAACCTTCCGTAAACATGTCAGAGGGCGGGAGTGCCTCGTGTTTTCACCATTTTCTAACGAACATCGCTCGATCGCCTCTGTATCACTCTGGGATTACTTCACTAAGCTTCGTGAAGCTAAAAAAAAAAAAAAAAAAAGTCCTCTCTAATTGGAGGTGAAGTGACTTGCCCGAGTTATTAGAGTTTAGTTCATTTCCTTAGCTTTCAATTAAAGGGATGTTAACTATTGCAGAAAATTTGACATAATTTCTTAAACAATTAGAAAAACAATTTCTTAGTTGATTTCTCCAATTCCACCTCTGACTATAAGCGACTTAAGGGCACCGCCTACTTGAATGGAAATATACTCAATCTTCAAAGCCACTAGAGCAATACTCAATCATCTTACATTTTAATTTGTGCCCTGTTAAAAAAAATATTTGTTTAAGGAAGACCAGCTCTATGTTCCTAACCATTTACTTTGATCTCATAGCTGCAACACTCCACGTTAAACGTCGTTAAGAATTAAATAATTATATCTTTTGATTAGATGATTTTTAAATTATAAAATTTAAGATGAAAGGTTTTTAATCCTACAGGGGCATGGTACCTTTAATCTCCAATTTGGTATGAACCACATTTTTAAATAACGCGGGATTAATGGATGTCCGCCAAGCGTCTCATAGCTCTTGTAGGTGGCACCCTTAAATGATAAATAATATTTGAAAAAATAAAGTACCTTGTCATGACTTTGGACCAGTAATGCACTCATAAAAGAGGTGTGAAACTCACTATTCCTTTCCCTCAAGATCTCAAACAATTTTAATCATGTACACTCACATGAAATTCCACTATACAGTAATTTAGGGCAGTGGTATTCATTCTTTGGTACATTTTTATCCCCTGGGGTTTGTAAAGACATCTGAGGGGTAAGTTATATATATATATATATATATATATATATATATATATATATATATATATATATATATAACGCATGTCATTGAAACTGAAAGATTTTTGAAATTTATTCTGTATTCAACATAATTTATTCCAGAAACAACACATGTAATGGCCGAAAAAATCTTTATAAAAAACTAAAAACAAATTGCTATAGCAAAATAGTTTATTGATTATATGTGTAGTGAGTGAGCCCATGCATGTGTCCCCCAAAGCAATTTCTCATTAGAGCAAATGTTTACAGAGAATAGAGTTTTTTTTGTTTCCAAAAATCCAGTTTCAATGACAAATATATATATGAATCAGTAATTTTAGAAACAGCACATGTCATTGAAACTGGATTTTCGGGAAATAAAAAAACTCTATTCTCTGTAAACATTTGCTCTAATGAGAAATTGCTTTGGGGGACACATGCATGGGCTCACTACACATATAATCAATAAACTATTTTGCTATAGAAATTTGTTTTTAGTTTTTATAGAGATTTTTTCGGCCATTACATGTGTTGTTTCTGAAATAAATGAGGTTGAATATAGATTAAATTTCAAAAATATTTTTTTTGAGACAATTGTTTTATATAAACTTGAAAAATAACATAATATTGAATTATAAAAGTAAAAAAATATGTAATAATAATCAGTGATCATATTTTCTTGTACAGTTCATGCTAAAATATCGTCATAAATGTATTTCTTTTCATCTAGTATGTATGGTAATAGTTTTCTTAGTTCATCAATTTAATTTTTGTTGACAGGCACTTTCTCTTCTAAATAGGACTTCATATTGGGCAAAACAATGTTACATTTAGTAGATAGCTTAAACTTTTGTGAAACTAATCCATCAATAAAATCGCTAGCTTTCACCATTCTAATGTTATCACTTGAGTACTTAAATTCTGTGAACTTTTTATATTTGAAACGACTTTTTTTAAATTTATATGGATATTCCTTGCATAGGATTCATTCGATAAACATTTTTTTTAAAGAATTCTTGCCGCCGGTTATTATTATTATTATTATTATTATTATTATTATTATTATATTATTAGCACCGCGTCTTACTACCCGTTCGGGTTATACGCACTTATGCTAATGTGTAATGGTAGGGTGATTGTGAGATGAAATGGAGAACCTACAGTTTAACGTGGAATCCGAACCACGGTGGAGGCCTGGCATTCCCCACATTCACAAGATGTCTTGTCAGAGGTGAAAGAAGGGTTTGGAAATCAGATAAATCTGAGCCGGGACCGAGGATTGAACTCTGGCCGCCAGCACAGAAGTCTGACACCTTACCCCTAGACCACCAGGTCACCCCCCGCCGGTTATTGAAGTCTAAAATTTCACTAGTGTCTATCATCTTTACAGTAAACTTGAAAGTTTTGTATGCTCTTTCAATAATTTCTGTATACTAAATTTGTAAGTAAATCCTGTCCTGCTTTCATACTCTTTTCACCGTTGCAAAGTCTCTGTCATTTCCTTCATTGCCATAGAGATCGCAAGAAATAAGCTGTTTGCTAGTCCAAGGAGAAACAATACATATCATTGACATGTGTTGTTTCTCTACAGACTTAAAACTTTCAATACCGATTATATACATTTCTGGACATGTTTTATGTGTTCCTTCTGTGTGGTTACATAGAGTTTCGTACAGAGAACAAGGACCCGTGGCTAACTCATTTTGGTGAAATTGGTGATATGTGTTGCTTCTGAAATGATCGATTCATATATATATATATTATCATTTATTATTCAAGTCAATAGTTTAGGTGTAGTTTATTTCTTTATTTGATTATATAATATATAAAAACTTATCTTATACAACAACAGCTTTGGTGGTACAAATATGAAGATAAATCAAATTTGGCGGTAAGCGAACAATAAATGTTAATTTAGGGCACTTAAAGTGTGTCGTGTATATATATATATATATATATATATATATATATATATATATATATATATAATTTTTAACAAATCGTATGATATTACTGGCTATTAAAAAGGTATTACATTATACATATTATTAAAAGTGTTCCTAAGATTTTCAGTTCTCCAAAAATACAGAAATGTTTTTTTATTGATGCACTACAGAACAATCAATGAATATTGATATTGGTAAATGGAATGTGCACAATGTGTCTTCTTCACAAATTAATATATTTATAAACATGTATCGTTTTAATTTTCCTACATATCATTTCATCACTTCAACTAAAAACAATTTTTTTTATACTGTCGGTTCCAAAGTGAATTCATAAAAACACAAAGCAACTTTCCCATTTCCTTTGTTGTCAACAGGTTTTCCGGTGGTGTCCTTAATTATATCAGCAAAGTAAAAGTAAATTTGTCATAACTTCAAAGAGGAAGTTAAAATAAATTATTCATTTTAGTTTATTCAACTTTGGGGCTTAAAGTGATCTAAAAAATATAATTGGATTCTTACTAACTTGAGTTTTCCTGATCTGTTATAAAAACATCCTTTTTTTTCTGTAAAGGACGCTTCCTGAAAGTCATTTAAACTTTGTTATCTCTAAACAAGTCAGCAGTTACAAATAAAGAGTTAACCTTGACAACTTGTTTTTTACTCTAGCCCACCACGTCGAGAACGAGGACAACGTCAGTATAGTCTTGTCTGGCTTTTTGGTTAGTCAGGGTTCGATTCTAAGCCCAGCTATAATGATAGATTAATTCCTAAACAGGTTTTCTCATCTCCCTCCACGCAAATCTTGGTACCTCAGCTCTAAATTCTACAGTTCTCATCCATAGACCACTAGAGTAAATATATGTATAGCTCGGACGGGTAGTAAAAAGGAATACACAAGCATAAGCTACAGGAGCTGTTGTTAACTCAGTTTAAGAGAATTAAAGGGAGCTCAGAGGGAATGTGCCTGCACTAGCGTGGGAAAATGGTGAAAAGTATGTAGTGTGGAACTTCCTCCGGGCGGAATTATGACCTCCATGGGGGTATAATCGTTGCAGAATAGCTTGGCTATAGCTATTATTAATAAAACATTTAAAGTTATCAAGTCGATAGGATCTTTCATAATAACAATTTGCATCTACTAGCGAATTATTTAATGAATTTCAACATTTGTGATAACTTGAAAATACATATATATTTTGAGATATGTCAAAAATACACAGCTTTCAATTATCTTTTGTTAAAATTATTGCAGTGGCGTATTCTCTGAGTATGCTAGTCCTGCGCCGCATACCCATAATGATATGGACTAGTTTTTTTTTGTTTAATGCAATGCTGTCTGTGCGAATTCCGTAAATACTAATGTTTAAATTTTTAATAAATATGCATGTAATGAATTATTCAATTTAAAACTAATATTGGTCCATATTCCTAGAATACTGTGTTTTAAGTAATTCTTCTTCCAAAAGGTTCTACTTGGCACAATAGGAAACCCAGGGCTTGCTGCTTGAAAACCGCAAGGCCAGCTAGGGAGACTCTAATGACCTTGCCCAATGTCTAGGGGGTTGCAATACATTCCTTTCCGCTCACCCATAAGTAATTGGCCAATGAGCACGAGTTTTTACACCTTAGGTCATCTGTTCTTGTGAAGCAAGTTAAGCATTGTGCCAACTATTGAAAAAAGATTCAAGATCACATTGTTTATTTATTAAGCTAATTTAGTATAGTTTAAGTAAAAGTAGATATATAATTAATTGTAAAATAATAGTTAGTATACGAAACAAGCTTTAAATTATACACTAATTGAATACATTGATTTATGTTTAGGTATTCTAGTCACATATATTATCATGTATTTGGAAAACACATTTATCCACTCTTTCAAATTTAGGGATTTCAGCACTGATAGTAGGGAAAGGGAGGGGGTGGTAGGGCGGGTGACGAGGCTACTTTAACCGTTGTTGACGGTAATTCTTGTTTTTCTTTAGTAGAAAGGATCGTGGAGTTTTAATAGTGTTCTTTCAGTTTTTATTTTACATAAACGACTTATTAAGGTAAAATAAAATATATTTTCTTATAATTTACTTAATAAGTGACACACCAAGCCATTTAATTGGGGGGAGGAGGGAGGCATTCAATCAAGGCTGCAGCAAGAATGACATTTCTTTGGAGAGAGCGGGTTTGGGGTTGCACAGCCTCCTAAGACCTGAAGGCCGAAAACATTTATAAATATTAAATGCTTTTATAAATCAGTTGGAATAGTTTTATAGTATTTAAGAGATTTAAATAATATAAATGGTATCGAAGCTATTATTTGTATGTTTTTTTCAATTGTTAATTTTATGTGTAACGGTAAACATTTTGAATATTAGGCTTAAGTTCTAAATATTTTGGTTGTACTTAATATTGTTTAAATTTCTATTAACATTATTTGTGGTATTGGGGAAAGAGGGGAAAGGGGGTCAAATACCCTGATTGCCCCTCTCCCCCTTGGGTGCACACTGCTTACAGCAAAAGATATGTGTAAATATCTTAGCAATAAATCAATGACGTAGCGATAAAGTATTAATAGTCCGAAATAATCTCTCCTATGTTAGTCAGAGTTTACGCATCTAAATAGCTTCTGGAGCATAAATTCTCAAGTTGGGAGACTGGTTTGTTTCCACGCCGCATTTTGTGAGATAAGTTAGGCTTTATAAAATAGTTTTAATTGCAACGTGAGTTGGACAATCCAACTGATTCGCTCTCACCAAGATCTGATGGACGCTTGACCGATGTATCACTTCATTTTACTCTTATTATGATTGTTTGCTTTGAGTATTGCTAACTGTGTGCTTTTAATAACACTAGGCTAATTGAATAGGATCTGTCTCTCTTATGCATTCAGAAATGTGCCCATACTACTCTTGACCCCGATATTAATATTTACTTAAATTTCTAACCATGTAGATATCATTACAATTTGAGGATCATTTATGTAGTCTAGTGGTCATAGTTTCTGGCCACATACCCAGAGGTCCCGGGTTTGATTCCCGACGCGTCCAGATTATCTGGGAAACAATGGGTCTGGAACGGGTTAGATTCAGCCTAGAGTGGATAAATAAGGAGCTACTCGAATAAAGTAGTAGTGGCTCCGGTATAGAAAGCCGAGCTTGATGGCTGGAGTCATCGTTGTGCTGACCACCCTCTATCCGCAAGAGTTGGCACTAATTCGCCAAACAGTTTGGTAGCCACTCGGTAGGTATAGCCTGAAAAGCTGACACCATGGAGTTACTTTTAGTACATATTGATTGCATGGTAATCATCGTTATGGATAAATAAAATAAGAGAGAATATGGGAAGGGGGGCGAGAGGGAGCCATCAAAATTTCCTAAGATAGTATACGGTTAACGGGAAATAATAAATGTTCGAGAACCACTGTTCTATATGGACACATCTTCAAACATATCCCTTGAAATAATCCCTTGACGTTAGAAAACAGTGATTGAGGGTCCTCGACCCCCAAATCTCCCGTGCAACTCTTATAGTACAGCACACCTATTAATTTTTTTCAGAATATGACACTGAATTATTACCTTACTTATGCATTGTAAGAACAATATTTTACTATTTTATTTGAAAATATAACTATATGAAAACTAGGTGATTAAGGCTAAATGAGGACGACGACATTCAAATCATTTTCTCTCGTGGTACCAGTCTATTTTTTCTTTCTTCAACACCGCGCGCTCTGTGCAGCGCGGAAAGAAACCCACTAGGACATTAGACCTGTTTCTGAAGGTTGTGCTTCTATCTAGCGGTGAGTGCTTGCACTACTAGGGCGCCCAAATTTGATTCGGCGCGTCGAATACTCTTATTTCTCGCGAGAGAGAAAGTAAATAAAAGCTATTGAACAAATAATACATCTACCTGAAGTGGTCTCAATCATAGCTTGGACCGCCTACAGAGCGAAAAGGTCCTCAAAGAAGTTTCCGTGAGTTTTAACCCACATTAAATAATGATTTTGGTAAATGTTAATTTAGAAACAAAAATTCACACCTACTTGGAGGCTTCCTTACGATTAGTGTGCCGACTCTAATTCAAAAGGTCGGGGTTAATATTATAATGATCACACAAAAAATAGGATTTTTCCTAAAGATTTAAATAATAAAAAAAATCATTTTGAAATATCTGTAGTTTTCAGTAATTAATTAGTCAGTGTAATGTTTAATGATTTTTACTGGTTAATTGGCCATCATCTTGGTCTAGTTGTAAGCATTTCTGGCTATTAATCTATATGTATCAGTTTCAATTCCCGGTGTAGCCCTATGTGTTTTTCACGAAGAGGAATCGTTCCAATGATCGTCATAGTCTGGTTAATTAACTAGGCATAAGTTAGTTTTAACACTTGTACTGGCACCGCATAATTATCCTCATCATCCTCATACCGTCTCAGCGGGGTGATCTAACTGCAGCTATAAGTTTCTTTAACCTATTAAGACCATTACATATTCATCATTGGCTGAAGACCAGGAATATCTAGCCAAAAAACCTTGGTTCCATAGGTTAAACATTTAAAAAAAGAGATAATATTTTATATTTGTTGATACAATATAGTTAGTATTCATGAACATTTTTGGCTTCAAGATTATAATGAATCTTAACGTTTTAATGTGTGCCTGAATCTACAAAAAGAGGGTCTTATGATGTTGTCTGTTCCCATGTATGTTTGTGTGTCTGTCTATCCATCGTGTCTATTTATCCGTCTGTCTGTCTGTCACTGAGATTACATGCCAATTTGGTTTTAATTTTAACCCAAATTGGAAATTTTTAAAAAATGACTCAACTATTTAAATACATATACAAGGATATTTCAAATCATTATAAAATTAATTTTGTTTTCCTTTTTAATGAATAATTTACTGATGATTGATTTTTGAAAATTTAGTCATAAGCTATAATAAGTTGTACGAGAAAGTATATATAATAAACTGAACCAGGTGCCATAAATCATAATTTTGGGTGACGCTACTCTGTCTTAGTAAGCCTTGCTCTAAAGATAAAACTATTGGGTTGGGAGAGCGAAACTTTCCCACTTTAATTAGTATCATGATTTATCATTTCCATTAATTTTACTTTTAATTTAGTAAAATATTAACGTTTGGTATACTAGAAAACTCCAAGAAAAAGTATTTTTATTTTTCTCTCATTAATTTGATATAAATAACTAAGCGTTTATTCAATTACTGTAGTTTTATTAATTGTGATTTCTTATTAAATTCAAAATTAATTCATTAAATGTAATGTTCAAGTTTTATTAGTATAATGATTAATATAGCAATTTTTTTTTCATGAAATAGTGGTAGACACGTTTCATTATAGTGTGGGTATTTTCCGAGCTTGAATCAAAATATTTATAGGAGCTTTACTTTCAAACAAGTAAATTCCACCCAAATTTAAAAGGTTTTATCTTGTTAATAAAATGGTCAATATTGTAACTAAGTATATTTTTTTGAGTTACACTCACATATAGTGAGTGATTGACTAGTACTTCAAAGTTCCAGGTTTAGGTTGAGTTTATATTCATGCTTAGCGCATAGCTTATAATTTTGATTATTTAGCACCTCGTCTTACTACACGTTCGGGCTATACGCTTTAATTACTAATTACGATAAGGGATTAGGAATTGGTAAGGTTGAATTAGAGGAAGTGAACCCACATTTGCGTGAAGGGAGAGTGGAAAACCATTTAGGAAAAACCACCCCCAGTTCACCCGACCGAGATTCGAACCTCGATCTCCCCGTCCTCAGCAGTCGAGCTCAACACGACTAGCGCGTTAGCCAACTACGCCACCGAGGCGGGTCATAGCTTATAGATAATAGTGTATAACACATAGTACGCTGGAATTTGAAATACATTATATTCAATGATAGCATATATAATCGATACGTAGTGAATAGTGCAAACATTTTTATTTTTGGTCTTTCCATAATCCACTCATCTAGAAGATAATACGGGTCATTCGTTCTATTCTACTTGTTTTGTATTCTACTTTCCATGCTTCTTTGATCTATTATTTTATTTTTGTATTGCACAATGCATAGAAAACATAACTGAATGCATCGTTATATATTTTTTAAATGCATGGCATCTGTCTGATATCGAGCCATGGTAACCAAGTGGTTATCGTCTTTTGTTGAAGATAGTGCCAACTTCAATAGATAGAGAGCGTCATGTGGTCAGTACAACTAATCCTACGGCCATTTACCTTAGTTTTCTATATAGGAGCTGCTATTTTTTCATTTAAACAGCTCCTAACGAGGTTGAGCTACCCCGTTTTAAGCTCACTGCTTCACAGAAAATCTGATAGCACCGGGGATCTAACCCGAGATCTATATGTCTGTACCGAGGAAGGCTGACCACAATATCACAGAGATGGCCGAATGCTTCACTTATATTAAAACCTTATAAGGCTTTCAGTAAAAAGGTCTTGTCTGGTCAACTATTTCCGCTTTTCACAAAATCATCCGCCAGTCACAAGTGACAACCGATTAAGAACAATGAGAATTAATTTTACGACACTCACAGAATAGATTGTTTGACCGTTGCTGCTGTCACAAGCGTTCAACTTTAAGATTTTGAGGAAATGTCTTTTTCTTACGGGAGATTATTTATTAAATCCCAGATACAGGGGAAGTTTTGTTTTCACCTGATTAAGGTTGAATCTTATTTCACTATTATGATGGTCTCAAATATTGAATCTAGAGATGTATAGTTCATGAAAAAATCGTTCAAAATGAACTATCCTTCTATCTGAACATGTAGATCCAGTACAAGGTGAAGTTCAAATTGATGCCACAGTAAACAATCGTGATTCTTTAAAAGATTCAAGCCATACAAATGAGTTGATGAAAAAACACATAATTTTTAATAAGTCTACTGCATTCCAAAAATGCCTTGTCTATAAAAATGGATGTGGTTTTATAATATTTATAAAAATTTTAGCTTAATTACCAAAAATAAATCAAGCATTTTTTTAAAAAGTTTTGTATTTAACTAATGAGCAGAAATAATATAATTAAATGACACATGTTTTAATACTTTATAACCCCCTATAGTGCCCTTTTACACAGGCCACTTTAGACATTTGGCAACATTAGATTTTAAATGTTGATGTGCACAACATTAATAGCTTGGAATTTATTGTTGTAGCTTTTTGTGCACTTTAATTTTGAAAATTTATGATAATAATGGAGAAATTTTTTTTAAACCTATTTAACTGTTTCGAAAACTAAGTAAAATGCGTACAATAGAATGAAAATAAAACCAAAAAGTGAAACAATCCACATATTTATTTTCTATTTATTAGTATATATTTATATATACAAATTTTAGACATAGACTTGCTAAAGCCATCTTGTATAGATTTGATGATAAACTATCACGATCAGTTATTTTATACCTTTAAATTATTTTTAAATATATTTTGAATGGTTTTTAATCTACTTATTTTATCTTTATATTTTCACTTAATTATTACTGGGCAATAAAAGAACTCCAGAAAACGTTATGTAAATCTTACGTGTAGTCACTGCATAGAAAAACTTCTGCAAAATCAATCTAAGCACTTTTTAATTATTACAAAAGGTCAGTTAAATATTGTAATAACAAATTAATATTAACTGGATCTAAAATATATTTACGGGCTTTTATTTAACATAACATACTATACATATATAACATTTAATTTTCTTAACACCCGCCTCTGTGGCGTAGTTGGCTAACGCGCTTGTCGTGTAGAGCTCGACTGCTGAGGACGGGGAGATCGAGGTTCGAATCTTGGTCGGGTGAACTGGGGGTGGTTTTTCCTAAATGGTATTCCACTCTCCCTCCACGCAAATGCGGGTTCACTTCCTCTAATTCAACCTTCCCAATTCCTAACCCATTAGCGTAGTTAGTACTTTAAGCGTATAACCCGGACGGGTAGTAAGACGCGGTGATGATAATGATAAAAAATAATAACACTAGTAAATAGTCCCAAATAATTAAGTATCTCACGGGGTAGGCCCTAATGACCTCATTATGTCAATGGGCCTCTAAACACAAATAATATATCGCGCGTGAAAGCTCTCATTCAACTGCAGATGTTTCCTATGTCTCAAACAAAGATGTTTCCTATGTCTAAAACACAGCTGTTTCCTATGTCTCAAACCCAGCTGTTTCCTATGTCTCAAACACAGATGTTTCCTATGTCTAAAACACAGCTGTTTCCTATGTCTCAAACCCAGCTGTTTACTATGTCTCAAACAAAGATGTTTCCTATGTCTAAAACACAGATGTTTCCTATGTCTCAAACAAAGATGTTTCCTATGTCTCAAACACAGCTGTTTCCTATGTCTAAAACACAGCTGTTTCCTATGTCTCAAACCCAGCTGTTTCCTATGTCTCAAACAAAGATGTTTCCTATGTCTAAAACACAGATGTTGCCTATGTCTCAAACACAGATGTTGCCTATGTCTCAAACACAGATGTTTCCTATGTCTAAAACACAGCTGTTTCCTATGTCTAAAACACAGCTGTTTCCTATGTCTAAAACACAGCTGTTTCCTATGTCTCAAACACAGATGTTTCCTATGTCTAAAACACAGCTGTTTCCTATGTCTAAAACACAGCTGTTTCCTATGTCTAAAACACAGCTGTTTCCTATGTCTCAAACCCAGCTGTTTCCTATGTCTCAAACAAAGATGTTTCCTATGTCTAAAACACAGCTGTTTCCTATATCTCAAACCTAGCTGTTTCCTATGTCTCAAACACAGATGTTTCCTATGTCTCAAACACAGATGTTTCCTATGTCTCAAACACAGATGTTTCCTATGTCTCAAACACAGATGTTTCCTATGTCTAAAACACAGCTGTTTCCTATGTCTAAAACACAGCTGTTTCCTATGTCTAAAACACAGCTGTTTCCTATGTCTAAAACACAGCTGTTTCCTATGTCTAAAACACAGCTGTTTCCTATGTCTCAAACACAGATGTTTTCTATGTCTCAAACACAGATATTTCCTATGTCTCAAACACAGATGTTCCTATGTCTCAAGCACAGATGTTTCCTATGTCTCAAACACAGATGTTGTAGCACGAGACAGGAAGCTAATGACTACAGAATCTGTGGTCCAGCACGTGTGAAAAGTTCCTTGATTCCTGTTAAAAAACACAACCATTTTAGGTCAACATTGATAATATTTTACTATGTTATTACTGCTGTTTTTTAGGCATCATTAGTGGTTACCAAATGTGACAGCTGCAGGTCACATGACTTGATGTATGAATACGTGAAAGTAGATCTAATAGCGTTCTCTAGTTGTCAGATATCTACACTAAAAAGAAAATGGTAGTATACAATGGTTTTTCTTTTTCGACACACTGTGGCTGAAGGGAGAGGTGGACCAGGAGTTCACGATTGCATTAAGTTCTAGAAGGAAATACAGAAAGAAAGGACCAGAGAAAAGTCAACATCTCAATCCCAGCTCGGATCATCAATCAATTAGTTACTAAGTGGATAACCTGATGAACCGAAAGTGTCAATGATCTGACTCAATCGAAACTTTTTTAAGGAATAGTTTAAGAGAGAGTGGGGGAAAGGTAATTCCAGGATGTGAAAATAGTGGTATCTCTTGTGGAATAATGTATGTCATAAACATTAAAAAAAAAAATTCACCGCATCTACCTGTTTGGATTGAACGCATATACATAATTCTACAATATGGTATGTATTACGATGATAAGATTGTGACGAATTGTAACCCCATTTAAAATGGAGGGAAACTGAGAAAAACACCCTCAGCTCACCCAGCCTGAATTTAAATCCCAACAATCCTGTCATGGGTTAATAAGTCTAAATGAGCTTTTGACATTGAGGTGTGCCAACGGGTATAAAAGTAAATGTTGCTATATATATATAATGATACAAGTGACATGATTTATAGTAGTAAGTGACCTGGTGGTCTAGGGGTAAGGTGTCAGACTTCTGTGCTGGCGGCGGGGTTCAATCCTCGGTCCCGGCACAGATTTATCTGATTACCAAACCCTTCCTTCACCTCTGACAAGAAATCTTGTGAATGTGGGGAATGCCAGGCCTCCACCGTGGTTCGGATTCCACGTTAAACTGTAGGTCCTTCATTTCATCTCACAATCACCCTACCATTACACATTAGCGTATGAGCGTATAACCCGAACGGGTAGTAAGACGTAGTTGTCACGTGGACTAAATATCATTCTCATTTAGTCTGGTTTGTCTGTGATAGGGAGGTCAGGCCTCAGAAACAAATGCGGGGTCATTTTCTTAAAATTAAGCCATCCTCATTTCTATCCTATAAGTGCAAATATTCAGAGATACTGGACGGGTATAAAAAGTGGTGAACACAATAAATACCTAGAACTAGACGTAGCTAGGAAAATCTATTAAATAAAATCCCCACGAGCTTATTTATCTCATTGAAAAAGTGGGATTACAACAAGAATATTATTTATTATTCGGTTTCGTGCCCCATCTGATGAGCCATGCATCATGATACGCTGTTATCATACTTGCTCCGAGGGAGGAGAGGGTGATTAATTGTTACCAGACACTTAGGTTGGTATACTTCCTTTCCTTTAGAGCATTGTTATGTATCGCTTGTTCGTGGCAAGGAAATAAAAGATTGGCACCCTCATTCTTTTTTTCTCACACTCCTGCTTTCTCCTTCCATCCCTTTCTCTCAATCGTTTTCTTTTTGGGTCAAAGAAAATTCAAGGAAAGATTATCTTTCATTATAAGAGAGAAAAATGAAGCTGAAATAATAAATATCTGAAGACAATTTTACTAGTATTAGTAGTAAAAGTTTTATTATTTTCAGATCTGTAATTTCAAGGACTGCCTAGTTAATAAGTGGTAAGTTTTTATTTTTTAGCATAGCCAAAGTAAACCTGTAGAGTAAGATTTGTTTGTACACCCTATCCTATCAACCGTACATGCTATCCGTAATGTTATGCCGAGGAGGATAAAGTTGAGAAAGGTAGAATTTAAGGGAAATATTTAAAAAAAATTGCAGAAATATAACGGAAAATCATCTAGGAAATTAATCATCCGTTGACAGCAAAATAAGAGCGTAGAAAGCTAGTTTTTCTAGAGGGCGTCCACTATAAAATTGTACTATATATTTAACCAATTAAAGTTTTTGTACGTATATATGGATCCAGCATTTGAGGGGTGGGGGGGAGGGATCAAATTTCAAGGTTTGTCCAGACCCCCCAACTCTCAACTTTCTACACTCTTGCTGCTAGATTTTTTTTAAACTCACCTTCATCCTGTTCCATTGAATTAAGTAAAGTATAGGGAGTAAGACGTTGATCAATAAAACAAACAATTAATTTCTTGTCAAAGGTACGATTTTGTCAGACAGTGGTGTCAAACTTTCTGTAGCGTTCTTCATTTTATTAACCCTCTTATTTATCTCCCTATTTTGTCTGGGACTAGCAAAGATGTTACCTTTGAGCCTGCAGACAAATTAAAGCTCGTCCTCCCCCTTACCACTTTCTTCTTTCCCTTCACAAAAAAAAGTGTTGTTTATCTGTGTGATCTTTCTCCTCTCTGTACATCTTCATAATAGCGTGTCATATTTCACTGGCTCACCATGTATACAAGGTGTTCTCTAGTCGGGGGGAATGTAACTAGGTAGCCTATAATCACTTCCTGGTTGGTTTAGTGGTGGTGGAATGAAAAGGGGGGAGTGGATTGTCTGCTGTCCTCTCGCTTATCTCGTGTCAAAAGTTTTTGTTCCGCGCGCTGTTGTGACACGTGCATTTTGTTGGCTCCACAGCGATTTTTCACTCTACCCAAAATTACCCCCATCCCCACCATTCCCCTATTTTACCATTTATTTTTTATACCACCCCTTTATCATCCACTAATACTTGCGGGCATTTCTGTAACAAAACATAAAAATTGAGGGGAAAAATGTTGAATTTAGCAACTACGTCAAAAGGGGGTTAAATGCACTGATATGGGCCCTGTAGCTGAGTGGTGCGAAGGGCCAACTAAAGCTGGTCTATTAGAGGTTGAATAGTTTATGGTTCTGATTTCATTGTCATGGGTTAGATCCCTGGTCAGATACAAAGAGTTATTATTCAATTATTTCTCTTTTCCACGTGAGAAGAGGCTGATTTTCTTAAATGCTATCCTCCTAATCCTAAATTAATAAAGTAATATATATATTCACATCTCTACTGGTGGGACTCCTGAGGGTCAGCATTGGATATAAATCCCTACCAGGGGCAGTAGGGGCTGTGTTTTTACATCTTCCTTTGAGAATAATACCGGTGCATTTCCTTAAAATTCATCTTCCCTCACGATGTCTTCTTAAGTAACTATAAGTTGAGGTCGGCCCGAATGTACAGCAAGACGCACAGGACTGAATAAATAAATAAAATAACAAATTGGTCATTCGATAGTGTGACAAGTGGTCCATAGCCGGGACAGAAGGAAGAAATAAGTATCTCGTCAAAAGAGTTAAAAGGTACCTAATTGTTATGTCATTAGGTCAACAATACTTTATACCACAAATAGTTCAAAATCATCTGAAATATAACTAATCAGCAAAGTATATTGATGCTTGATGTACGCGTACACGCCAAACACACTGAACGGTATCGTCCTTACCTTGACGGATTACACTATGACCCTATCCTATAAGCTATACCATAGTGAGATAATACAAGGTAAGCTTGCTTCCTTACAGTGGAATCGAAGGGTACAGTGTATTAATAGCATTTCCGGCTCCGGCAAGGGGAGAGGCAGGTAGTATATTAGGTTGGATGGTTTATATGTGCATCAAACCATTGAATTTATATAGGCCTAATATTATCTTACTAATATTATAAATTCTAAAGTTTGTTGTTTGGATGTTTGTTGCTCAATCACGCCAAAACTGCTGAACGAATTCGAATTAAACTTTGTACGTTGGTAGAGTATGTCCTGGAATAACATATAGGACTATTCCCAACCTTTGATTTTACATTAATTTTACAATACTAATGTTTAAACTTTTCGTATACATTAATTTTAAATTACTAATGTTTAAACTTTTCGTATACATTAATTTTACAATACTAATGTTTAAACTTTTCGTATAATAAGATATATTATATAATATTTTGTAGTAAAAGAAATATATATTATTTAGGTTATCTATTATTAATTTAATTTTTTTTTTAAGTTTAGTTAAAAATTAAAAGATTTTATCAATTATTGCGGGCGAAGCCGTGACGGGTAAAAGCTAGTACATAAATATATATGATTATTATTCAACGTTTAAATGCTTATTTAGTAGCTCGCTACTGGTAATTTTTATAGAAAAAACCATTACATAATATTACATATTACACCGAATTATATTTAAAATACTCAAAGCGCATTACCCAAACGGGGAGTAAGATGCAGTGCTAAAAAAAAAAAAAAGTTTTATCAACTCTTTTTAATGTTTCCCGCCTTTAAATAATCAACACTGCAGTAATTAATTACCATATTTTCAGAGTACTTTTATTTTTTCAACAGCTAAGCCACATAAAAAAAAATACCCAGGCCATTAATTTACACGACAGACCCCAGCTCTTATTGACGTTCATTAAACCCGCCGATCACGTGATCTCTGAACAGCCGCCAACACACGTAGTGTCTTAGCATTCTACTAACGCATTGGTGTGCGCATGCTCGTTCCGGCCGACATAGGATGTCAATTAGCGTCGCTAGGGACTACTACCGGTCCTGCCGAACGATGGGAGAACAGCCTCGGAGGTCTAGGTCCATCATGAAGATTAAAGACCTGATTGAGTAAAGAGAGCCAGGTTAGGATCATGACCTTGAATCCTCGCGTTGTGACTTTTCAGAAGTGTACAACTGTCATCCAGGAGGACAAAATAATATGGTTAAACAGCTAACAAAAATTAAACATTGTGACATAAATACAAATACAATGATGCTATCTTGGGGCATATTTGATACTAAGTAAAGGGTCATTCTCATATTGAGGGGGAATTTATGTTTCCTGCCTATATACATATTTTGTTATTTTTAAAACAAGCAAAAAAAATATTTTAGTAGAAAGTGTATAAAACTTGATAGAAACATTTAAATGTGGTGATATTAAAAACAAATTAGACCAAATAATTATTAAAAGTCCCTTTCCTCACCTCACTAACTGTCCCCATCTCTGAATTTCGAAGTTTGAAGTTCTATAAAAACAATAATGAAAAAGAGTAAAAAATATATAACCACGGTAAAATATTCCGTGATACTGTTATTTTCGTTTGAGGAATCTATTTAAATAGGTTATTCATGATTTTTGTTACCATTTTAATCAATTCTGAAATTTGAAAAATGACACCTGGACACGGGAATCGAATCCGAGACCTTTGGTTTAGTAAGGCAATGCTCTAACCATTGAGCAATCCAGGAATCATCCCGTGTTCAGGGTCATTCTTCACTCATATTTAAAGGCAGAGTCTGTGATGGACGTGCGGAAATCGTCGGCTACAAATGTGTGATTTTATTAAGATCACGAGCTATCAGATATCGCAGCTCAGTGGTTAGAGTATTTCATACTAAGCCAAAAGTCTCGGGATCAATTCCTGTGTCCATGTGTCAATTTTCAGAATATGATATCTAGATGGAGTAATCCTCACTAAAAGTATAAATAATATCTTTGGCTATTTGATTTTAATCAATGTTTGTTTGTCTCACACTGGACAAACACAATATTTTGAATTTGGCACTAAAACCTTCCAGAATGCTCTGATTTTCCCCATTATCAGTAGTGTGTTGTTGTCCTATACTTACTAGTTCTTGTTATTTAATATTATTCGGTCAACGGACGAAAATTCAGGTAAACAGTATAGATTATGTTAGTTGCAAATAACTTCGCTAACATTAATATCATTTGGAGTTTTTGAAATAACAAAGCCAAAATCAATTCAGTTGCATGTAAATGGAGGCAAGAACTAACCTCAATGTTTGTTTGCCGCTTTATACTTATACTAACGATCCCACACGGCATCGTCCGTGATCCACTGTGTTATAATAAGTATATAAGGCACCCCCCCTCCCTCCCAATGGTGCCCGATTTGCCATATGAATTTAATTATCAGATTAACAATATGTTCTTCAAAATTTGTTAAAAATAGCCTAATTAAATAGCTAATTAAAAATTTAAAAATCTGGCTTCGAGGTGCATTCGGACCCCCTTCCGTCCACCTATGTTTAAAATGTCAGATTTCTGCGCGCCGTAGATTTGGCTGGACATCGCACACAAACAAACACATATACATAAACACTCCTTTTATTACTATAGATTATAGTTATAAAACTAAAAGTTCACCAAAAACATCACTTCGCTAACGCTGCTTAGTAACAAAAATGGTGTTATCACTTGTCTAACGTTGCTTAGTGACGAAGATGGTGTCATCACCTCACTAACGTCAGTTAGGTGAAGAAACTGATGATAGTCACATATCTCACGTTAACGTTATTAAAGTGAAATATTCAATGTAATTGTTGTTTTCCTAAACATCACCTCGCTAACGCCCACGTCACTTCACTAACGACGATAAAATCACTTATTTCTCACTAACCATCTTAGTAAGAAAAAAAGTATATATTGTTAACATTTGAGCTAATAAAAAATTAAATAAAGATGTGAAATGTAAAATTTAATATTCTTTGGATTTTATAAAATTTAACATCATTAACAGCTGAATTTTTTTTATGATTCCTCACTTAGAAAATTCTAATTCCAATAAATTAAGAAAGATTTATCGTTTTTTATATTATTGTTAAAAAATATGGTATTCTTAATAAAAAATACATATTTTATTTGGTTTTATAGATTATAACATATTTATGTGCATCTGTAACACCGTTAGCGAAGTGTGGATTATGGGTATCCACTTTGGTAAAATTTAAAAAAACACGAGAAAATGGTAAAATCAAGCGCTGATGGTATTATTACTTACTTTTTTAATACATTTTCTGTAGTCAGGCAATAAATTATACTCTTCCTGAAATTTACTTTTTTTACTTTTGGATTTCCTATTTTTCCCTCAATTTGAGAATGTTCCTAAAATAGTTGACTGCTACAACTCTATTATAATATAATCTAGTTGTAGTTATTTATTAATTTGATATAGTGGGCCTATATTCTGCTCCACTTCACACAACAACCATATTACTTATATAGTTATGTTCCACTTTTACATATTATAATCACATAAAAGGATGGTAGACTATGGTTTATTTTCTAGCGCTAACATACCATAGATAAACACCCACAGGAAACTACTTCTTCATAATTGGCTAGCCAAAGAACCTTTACATTTTCAACCTTTTTATTTTGTAAAGTCGAAACTTTAGGATATTAAAGTGAAATTATTCATATTGTGTTTGATCTTTTTTTTTTGTTATACTTTGAGTTCTTAAAGTCAAACATTACAAATATAAAATGTACTCGTATATTTACAAGTTTAAATTTTTTAAATTTATAGCCAACCTAAAACTTCAGAGGTACTAGGAAGCAAAAAAGCCTAGGCTTTCTATATATTTATGCTGGTTAGTTATAGAGGAGGAGTGGATTATTTAGAAAAGTGCACCCGCATTTAAGGGAGGAAGAGTAGCAAACAATTTAGTAAAAAATTACCTCTGTACACCTATCTGAGATTTGAATTTCAACCTCCTCTTCACAAGCAAACCAAACAAGACAAAACTGACGCCTTTATCATTCGTTTGGATAATACAATAAATGTATACTATCAATGTTATTTCTTTATAATGTGGATTTATTGAAATAAATAGCCTGCTAAGAGTAATTAATTAAGTGTCTTATTATTGACTAGCAGTTTTACCCGTTTTTCGCAGAGTTAATTAGCACCAAAACTATATCAATTATAACGTTCAACATCCAGCTGTCATTTTTTTTATAGTTTCTCATTGTAAAATCCTAAGAAATCACAAACCAATCATGGTGATTAATAAATTAGAATAAATTATATATTTGAGACAAAATATTACGTCGTAAACAAATTGAGTGCACAGAAAGAATCATAAAACGCAATCTTTACCTTTCATTGAACATAAATTTAGATAAACGAACAAATATAATCCTAAATTGTTATAAAAACATGTTGAAAAAAGAACATGACAGTAATTGACCAAAGAACAAAAATAAATAATATTCTCTGTTATATAAACATATTAAGTGATAAGCACTCATGCTTTTCCAAATAGCATCATAGTTCCCTGAGCTATGTCATCAGAATTTGTTCATTATAATGTTATGTCACTGCTAGAATGTGCTAATTGATCCTTAGACTTTGTTAGCACAACGCTAATGGATAATACTTTAGAAAACATTCTAAAAAATAGTTGAAAGTAAGGAGAGGTTATAATTAAAAGTTAAGACTTAGATCGATTGTTCTATAAACATATATATAAATAAATAACTTAATTAAATTTAAATATTAACCCGTTGCTAAATTGGTAGATGATTAAGTGAGATTACAAGTCAAAATGTATAATCAGAATTTACTTCTGGTGTAAAAACATATTGTCAGATATGAACATTTATATTTAATTAATAATGCATCATCAACTAGACCATACACGAGTTGATGACATGTTACACGTTAAAATGTTGTTACAAAAACTTTATTATTATTATTTATTAGCACCGCGTCTTACTACCCATTCGGGTTATACGCACTTACGCTAATGTGTAATGGTAGGGTGATTGTGAGATGAAATGAAGGACCTACAGTTAAACGTGGAATCCGAACCACGGTGGAGGCCTGGCATTCCCCACATTCACAAGATGTTTGTCAGAGGTGAAGGAAGGGTTTGCCGGGACCGAGGATTGAACCCCGGCTGCCAGCATATAGTCTGACACCTTACCCCTAGACCACCAGGTCACCTTACAAAAACTTTAAAATATACAATATAGTACGGGACAATGCAATGTTTTAAGTTCAAATATGTTGTAAACTAAAATAATACAATTTTAAGGTTAACAAAATTAATAAAGAAATAAGTGATGGAATAATCGAGGTCTTATCTGTTTCCTTGCCCTATTACTCCTTTGTGATATCCAGCACTGGAAATATGATGGATTTTTCATTCCGACATGTTTCGGTACTATGGCACCATTGTCGTACTACTGCAAATGAAATTAAAGAAGCATGAAAATAACTTAAGACTGAGAGTTATAAAAGAAGTCTTGTAAATTTCCGTTAAACAGCTATGAACTCATAAAGAGAAAATTATTAAACAACCAAACTTTCTTGAGTCGTCGTGAAAACACGATGTGTTATTACGACGGCAAGATGTTAACTAAGGTGTGGTCAGAGAGAGAAAATGTATGTAGAAACAAAAGACTTGTGATAAGCGAGCTTTAAGAGGTAAAGTTTAATTAAAGCTAATGGATAGTATTTAAGATAATATTTAGTTTTTATATTCTTTTATTTTTAGACTTTTTACTTTGCATATTCAGAATTCAAATTTTTCAACATGTCAAGAAGTTTTGTTTTTTAATAACCATTTACCGCCTCCTATTTTTGGATTCAAAACTTTCCAGATTTTATGGTTATTTTGGGGTGGTTCTTTTATAAATATGGAAAATTTAAATTGTCTTCCATGAAGAAAAGAAGATGTTATAATGATTTTGGAATGCTTTTAAGCAACAGCCCCTTCCCCCATACTTTTTCAGTTCTCACAATCTAATTTTGAATATTTAAGATTTATATGATTATTTTAAGTAGTTTTGTTTACATGCTTGCCAAATTTCAAATTTAAACCACTCAGAAAAGTCGTGTTCTATAATAGCAGTATAAATTTCATTCTCCTTCTTTACCCGTGCTCACATTTTAAATTCGATATTTTTAGAAGTAATTCGGCTATCTGGGAAGTTCTATTGACTTACATGTCAAACTTCTATTTCATATCACACCAAAAAGTGTTTTTTTTATATTAGTTTTAGAAATTTTGATGGAAAACTCCCTCCTCTATTTACTGTTTCTTCATTTTGAAATTCAAGGATCAAACCTTAATGGTTGATTGGGTGTTTCTTATACGCATGTGACAAATTTCAATCATCTACCACATTGAAAATTAATTTACTAATTTAATTTGGGTAGTCTTAAACTCCCTATTTTGCCAGCTTTAATTCTAATTAGTATATACTACCCACTTATTTTGTTATTAGAGTAACCCCTCTAAATTCCTGGGAAATTTCAATTGCCTGTCTCATCTGAAAGGATTTTTCTCTACCTACCCCCTCCTCCTTCTTACTTAATTTCATATTTAAAATTTTCAGTATATTATGGTTATTTGTTGTGGTCTTTATAGGCTTACCTTCTTGTCAAATTTCAGTTTTATACTACACACAAAGGTAGTTGTTTCTACTAATTTTGGCAATTTTTAGCCCCCACCCCAATTATACAGCTCCTACTAAGAAATTTAATATATTTTTAAAAATATGGTTTTCTGGGGATGTTTTTCACTTACCTGCCAAATTTTAATTTCTTATCTCATCTAGTAAATGCTTTTAACTATAGGCCCATTATTCCCCAGAGACCCATTTTGAAATTTTCAATTTTTAGATTTTTCTGGCCTATACGGGGGCCATCCTGCTACTTTCCTTCCCAGCGAAATTCCCAGAAGGTAGTAAAATACGATGATGAGGGATTCAAGTGATTATGCTTCTAATAAATTTTTATTTTTTTATTTTAGCACCGCACCTTACTACCCGTTTGGGCTATACGTCTATTCCCTAATCACTCTAATGTGTTAGGGATGAGTAAGATTGAATTTAAATGAAGTGCACCTGCATTTATGTGGAAAACCACTTAAGGAAAGTCACCCTGAATGCACCCGACCAGGCTCGAACCTGATCTCCCCTTCATCAGCAGCCATATATTGCGAGTGTAGATCTTAGACCATTTTGCCACTAAAGTTGGTTTATATTTATTTAATCAAATTTGCAATATGTTATCTAATTAAATAGTACAACATAATATTGTGGTGACTAGACTGTATCTGCTTGTGTCTATGTATCTCACACAACCTTGTATTTTACTTTTAAGCCTACAAATAAATTTAACCATACTGGAAATTTACAACTAGTTGATTTGAATATGTGGACCAGATAAATATTTTTTACGTTGAACAACATATCATTTTCCCAAAAGATTGTCTTTCAAAAAATGGGAGGGTCAAAGTTCAAATCTTGGCTGGATGTTTAAAAAAAAATTCTAAATGGCTTCTCACTCGTCCTCTATGCATAGGTAGCTACTCTTTTTCATATTTGTCTATTCCTCACTTCTACCCCATTATTGTAAAACATGGAAAGCCCGGTTGGGTAGTAAGACACGGTATACCAAAGAAAACTACCCGCTAGTTTGATTATAAAACAAAGTTATTTATTACGAATATAAAATGGAATAATAATTTTCAAAATATAATGTTAAATATTTTTGTGTAGCTATAAATAAATACATTTATATAATTATATTTCGTTTAAATTATTATTTTATATAACCAACTTTTTTTTTTTCATTCATTAAATCCCATTTAAATTCTCTGACAATCTTACTGGACCAAGAGCCTTATGTTTGTATTTCATTGCAACAACCCTAGTCTGACGTATTTCTTTTTCCAGACTTTATACCACATTCACGTATCCTAAACGTGAAGTTTACACGCGCTAATAGAGCCATTAAATTCACCACTTTCAGTCAGTCCCTGGACGGATCCAGAGAGGCAGGAAAATTAGCGAAGGCTTTATTGCGTTTCGCTGATCAATCTTCATTATCAAAATGTTTTTGGGAAAGCAAAGGGAGGTTGGCAGAAGCCAGAAGTTGAAACGTTTTTCTTTCCAACCGGTTGATAATATGGTTCAGGCAACCTGGAAGTTTAGTGGAAAGGTTTGTTTCGGGGTGAGATAAGACTTGAGTTGTTGACTTGAGTTGCAGTCTAAGTTTCAATTGTTTGTTGTACTTATGACGCACTTTGTGTCAGGATTAGAACTTGGAAGTTGGGATATGACGTTCATTAGTGTTAGTTCGCTTATTCAAGAGGATTGTAATTAAATAGGAACAAGACAAGTTTTTAATTGTGAAAATAGATGATATCCCTTTTGTTAAAATATTATTATTATTACTATTAATTAATCTTACAAGATTTGCAAAGCTCTAAGAGATAAATTTTATGTAACACAGTGTAAAATATGTTTACAAGTCTTTGATAGAATTTATTTAATTTTTATTTGAGAAATGCAACGTGAACACAATACTTTTATTGTGCGCCACAAATCACTACTCATCCGGGCTGTACATTAACTTAGAATCGAGTGCCTAAATAATCGAGCGAAAAAGATTTAATCAACAGATTTATTAGTTACTGCATATTTATTAACAGTTTAAGACATTTTACACCTGCACCAGTAGTAAGGTGAACTAAATGTCAGGCCATCTAGTCTAGATTGACAGTAACAGGAAGGTTTGGATTTCAGATCTCAGCTAGGTTTTAGGGTGTTGGTGTTTACTTAGTGCTTTTTCTCTATTCTCACAAAAATGCAGATACAATTTCTAAAATTATATATTCCTATCATAGTTAAATACTGATATCTCAGATCGATATTAAACACTTTGATAAATAAATACACCTCAGAATAAAAAAAAACAAGTCTAATACTAATTATTTGATTCATTATACATACACATTTATATTTACTTGATTCACGCGTTAATGTAAATTCTAAATGGTTAAAATTTGAATAATTATTGCAAAGTGATGTCACATCATTTTGTATAGATTATGTATCTCGTAATTAACTCCAAGCCAAGAGAGATTTTTTTGTGATAGTACAGTACATGTAGTTAAATTAGTCACTGTCAATCATATTAATATTTTCATAGTATTTTTCTAAATAATATCCTCTATTGATGCTATATTAATTGTAATATATTCAGATGTAGTACTTACACGTGGGCATATAAGAGTCATTGACAGTGTGGCTCTAAGCTTGTCACCAGGTTGAGCAAGGCTTGACAGACTCAACTTGTAAACTGAAACCTTTCCACAAAATAATGCAACGGGCAAATTTAAACTTATATTATTAAAAGTAAAAGTTTGAGAGTAAGAGGATACTAAATAGTAATGGAGTTCCGTCAAATCTTACTTGCACTGACAACCAACAAGCCACTAATGGTCCTCGTTAACAATGGATCAACCCTAAAATAAGGAGGAAAAGTAAATTAAAGATTTTCAAATCCAGTGAAACCACCAATATTCGAGGAAACACCCTGTATAGCCAGACACTTATGTATCCCACCCTGACTTTTCTCGCCATTATATTTTGTATTTTCTTAAAAGGGGAGAGAAGGGTAGAGGGGGGCTATGTACCAATCTACCACGTCATCAAGCGACGCTCAGCGCCCTTTCATCTGCTCCCCCTCTCCCACCTAGTTTACCAATCACCGGAAGTCGGATGGTCACTAGGGGCCTGTGTTCCCTCTACAGCCGGAAATTGAGCCCCCTCAGAACTTACGACATGTAGAAAGGGAAGGGGGTGGCAAGAAGAAAGAGTCTGGAATAAGTCTAGGGAGGTTTGACCAACCCTGAAATCATATTCAATGGGGAGTACATTTCGTTAGATTTGTAAGATGGGGAAATGAGGGAGGGGGTAGTACAGATTAGGACGATACATAATATATACATGCTAGTCCACTTAATGCTGTTGTTAGCCATAGATTTTGGGGAGACTACCATGAACAAAAGCCTCACAATGCCATCTATTCTCTTTTTTCTAGTATAGACTAATCTAAGGTGTGCCATGTTTCTCTAAGGGTGTCACGAAAATAAAGATAAATTTATATTAAGGTCTTAAAACCCTTGAACCTCTTTTATAATTGTTTTATTTGATATTTAGTGTGTCTGCATTAAATATTTAATCTCAAAATTATTTTTATTTTAGGAAATACCTGCATCGGCAGTCATTGAAAACTGAGAGCATAATCTGCTTGAGTGTCGTACTAATTCACCCGGTAGAAAAATCTGTTGACCACTGATAAAAGCGATGATTACAAACATCTGATTTTCTAATTAATAAATATGATTTTAGGATGAATAAAACTATTGATGTTTTCAAATAATATCTATTGTATTGTGTCATGAAACAATTCCAAACAAAAATAGAAAGACACATGCGCTTCTCATTTAATGAGTAATTTCTAGCTAAAGTTTTCCGTGGCTTTGCTTACATTAAGCTTTTAAAACAATTTTCTTTTTCAGTGAATCATCGTAACCACCAAAAACACAATTTCAGACATGTATGATGTATGATTCGAGTAAATGTTTTATATGTCAACGACACCACACATTAACGATGACCTGTATCCAGGAAACAAAATAAATTTCTTTGTCTTTTAAAGTACTTGCGGCAGGATTTGCTCGTTTACGTGGAAGTATTGTTGCAATTAACACCCAGATAAAGAGTTTAAACTTACTAGCTAATAAATAAAACTATTTAACGCAATTTACAGGCAAAACCATAAAATAACTTAAGGAATACTTGAATTTAAGGCACACATGCAAGCACACTAACAGTGTTTCTCTTACGTGGAGGTATTGTTTTAATAGCCGTCGAAATAAAACATTTGAACTTAAGATTTAAAATACAAAATAAATGCAATTAATTTACATAAAAAATATTTTTTTAATGTTTAAATTAGTGTTTAAATTTAAGATGAAAATTCAGTCTTACTTAGAGGCAGCGTTGCATTGAACATCAAAATAAATAGTTTAAAATTGACTGCTGCCTAAAATACAAAAATAATGTAATTTAAAAGAATCTTTCTATAGTGAATCCCTACCACACCAAACAAAATTCTGATGTTGACATAGTGACAAAGAGTAATCAAGAATATTATTCGCATCGCTAGCACATTCAACACAATCGACCACTTTAAATGCTAGAAAAGAGTGAAACTAACTCTAGACTAGTGTTCTATGCGCGTATGACGATTCCGGAAGAAACACTAACTACCCTCTCTCCCTCCAACAGGTAGAATCAAGTTCCTTGCTTTGAACCCGGAACAAGCAGACGTGACGTATATTTACCGCTTAAAGCCCGGTATTTCCCCACTGCGCATTAAAAAAAATCTACAGTTATTCAATAAGCTGACAAATCACTCAAATAGTATGACAAATGATCAAGTTAAAAGAAGACCTTGCCACACTCGGTCTATAAATATTATACATTTTTAACTATAATAATAATACTTGAATTCCAAATTGCCTAAAAGTCGCATGATTGTTACATGTTGTATAACTAATAAACTAAAAGGAACAGATAAAAATGTCAACCAGAGCATTCCTTAACTTATCTCTAAGCTTTATTACATAGTAGTAGGATGGGTCTTGGTGTAAACACAGTTCGTACTTCATACCACTCACCCCTTGCAACATTTTGTCTCACTTCACCCCTTTCATTACACTGCTGACCGTCGCTATCTTGAACCGGCGACGATAAAACTCCCGTTTATAAACCACCTTACTTTTACGGAGGGAGAATAAGGAAGAATATTTTCCCAGGAGAGAGTATAGTCGGCAATGGTGGGCACACAGTCCAAAGGGATTAGTTTCGTCTCGTCTGGTTTGCTGGTGACCGGGTAGGTCAGGGTCTGAATGTCGGCCTTGTGTACTGAGATTGTTTTTAATTATGGTTTTTTCATCCATGTCGATGCAAATGCAGGTACACTTCATCTAAATAATACCTGACACCGCTAATGGGTGGCAAGCAACGGAGCAGAGAAAAGCTTAAAAAGAATTATTTACTAAGATTAAATATTATATTTCCTGTGTGGTTAGTATTTAAAAAATATCGCTGATTAATTTTTATTTTAAGTCTAGCTTTATATATCCTATGTTTAGAAAGTGTATGTTTGAATAAAAAATAAATTGTGTCTGGCAAGCTCTGTAAACCTTTAAAATATGGCAACCAATTCTTCCTATTATTAATTTTTGAAATAAAAAGTTTTCATTTAAAAAATACTGCAATAAACAATAGTTTTACAAAATTAAAAATAAATTCAAGAAATCTATTTAAAAAAATGGTTTTTATTGCAGTCCTTATTATAACTTGTTAAAATTGGAAGCCTTAAGGGTGAGGGGAATGGAAATTATTTGAGTGAAAGTGTTTTTTCAAACGTGTTAATTAAAGAAAAAAACTCACTTCCTCTTCTCATTTTCTAGATTTAAAAAAAAAATGGAAAGCTACCGTCATATGCCACTCATAATGTCATTCCCTCACCTTCATGCTTGATGGAACAAATGAAGGCCACAAGGCGAAACTGGGATGAATAAGGATTCGCCCTTTTTCACTCCTTTTTTCTCGCGCTTATACCAGCATCGCAATTAGAGATATTGTGAATATTTTGTTTCTCTTGGATGTATAGCCGGTTTCAATTCAATTTGGTAGCTATTACACTTTTTAAATGTGTCATAATAGTAATAATTTGTTATTTATGAAAACCAGTCAATATAATACGCATTTTAAATACATTTGTGTCTAGGGATGAGAATGTTGAAATTTAGAAAAAATATACACGTGTTTTAGTGAAAGAAAAGTGGAAAACTACTTGTAAAAATATATGGTATGGTTCGCTCTCCTTTACCAATAAATGGAGACATTCACTTGAAACTTGTAAGATATTTGAAACAAAATAATATACTATGATGCAGAAACATAATAAAAAAGAGATAATCACATTCTACCAAAGATAATGAATGAAATATATATGTATTAACAGAAACATTGAGAAAAGAGAAAAATCTCTGTCCACCAAAGAGCATAGCGATCAATTTTCCATTTCAAAGCCCTTCATAAAAAGAATCTAGATTACTTGCTTATATCTAGTAAGTATTGGTTATATAAAAATATATTTCCATTTAATAATTTTCTTTTTAATATTCCTAGATGTTTGCTATGATAAGCTATTTTGTATATCAAAATGTTACGGAAATATAATAAAAAATCGGGAATTTCCGCTTATGTAAAATACCCTTAAATTCATTTTCACAGGAAAATGAGAATAGCCATTTTCCTTGTATTGTTAAATAATTCCTAGATACTAGTTTTAATCAAAATCATAAGAGCGAATTTGGAGAAAATTTATTCGTCTTCTTTCACCCTTAAGTAAACTACCCTGAAATTTAGGGATAGATATTTAATTCCAAAGAATCCCTAGGGAACTTTATATCAAGTTTGAGCCCGATCGGTAAAATGGTTTCGGCTCTAGGCTGAGATACAGTAGACACACAGACAGGCGGCATCGCAACAGGTATTTTTTTCTAGTGCCAAGCCTTACTAACCGTTCGGGCTATGTGCTTATGTAGACTACTAGTTACGCTAATTGTTTTTAAAAGGATGAGGATAGTTAGATTTTAAATGAAGTGTATCTGCATTTGAGTAGAGGAAGAGGGGAAAACCATTTTGGACCCCCCTTCCCTTTCACAATATAATCGACTGATATTGGAACTTTCATCTCCCCATCATCGGTACAAGAGTAGCACGTTAGACCCCGCGGCGGGTATCGCAATCGTTACATTTAAGATTCAGGAATCAAGAAACGCAACATCCACCAAAATCTCAAGTTCGATTATTGTTACGATTACAATTATTAATCTTTCCGAGAAGTTGCGAGAAAGTATAGCCATCCTTCCCCACCACGCCAGGACTCAAACCCGGACATCCTTATAACGAGTGGAGACTGAGTTAAGAGATCGACTTCAACCATGCTTAAATGGTTTAGGCATTTATTTAGTTAAATCACAGGGATCCTTATTGACCACCACTCAAGTTAAGTAAATATTCCCTATTAGATTATTTAAACAACTTGTATATAAGGCAGGGACCTCGCAAAAACAAAACAGGAGATAACAAGATACTTAGCCTTGGCCAGTTTATTTAACAATATAACAAGATGTAAAATATAAAAAAATATATATATATATATATGACATAATATTTAGAATTTAAGCTTGGCGCATTCTTACTCGCTCTGGTCATCAAAACATAGATACTCCTGATTAACTAGTCAAAACAATATATCATGACAACTACTTAAAGTACTATACTTAGTTCTTCTAAACTAGCATACCCTACGTTTGTTAACCCACAGAATTAAATATATAAACATATTGAAAGTTACTTGAAATAAATTTCTAATCAAAACAATGTAGCATTACAAATATTTAAATTACTAAACTTAGTTTCCCAAAACCTAATTTGTTTAACCTGCGGAATTAGATATATGAACATATTGAAAGTAAATTGTCCTAAATTTCTAATCATAACATTATAACATGACAAATATCTAAGCAACTAACTTTAGTTCTCCAAAACCTATTTTGGTAAACCTGCGAAATTAGATATATAAACATATTGAAAGTACATTGTCCTAAATTTCTAATCATAACATTATAACATGACAAATATCTAAGCAACTAACTTTAGTTCTCCAAAGGCTATTTTGGTAAACCTGCCAAATTAGATATATAAACATATTGAAAGTAAATCGTCCTAAATTTCTAATCAAAACATTAAAACATGACAAATATCTAAGCAACTAACTTTAGTTCTCCAAAGGCTATTTTGGTAAACCTGCGAAATTAGGTATATAAACATATTGAAAGTAAATTGTCCTAAATTTCTAATCCAAACATTAAAGTACAACAAGTATCCAAAGTACTACATTTAGTACTGCTAAACTGTTCACATACTGGAGAATCAATTTATAACCTACAGTCTACCATTTAACGATGCAAACCTCTAACTAGCTCGTCATCATTATGTCAACTTACATTGTTGGGAGTATTAGTTCCTCTAACGGCTAGTGGCATCAAAGAGTGATTTATTCCATGTCAAACACTCGCCTTTATTCATTTGAATTCAGAGGAGAAAAAAGGGGGTTGGAATGAATAGCCATAATTCGATATCATATTGTCCAATCGGCGATTAGAAGACCTCATCGGCGCCTGCGCAGAACGCTATGAAGTCTTGGTCTTGGATAACAGGGGGTGGGGGGTGACGAGTACACGACAATTGAGAGCTAGCCAAGTTTATCAGATCGCGCACGCGCTTTATTCACTCCCATCTATCTTGATGATGAAACAACAGGTTGTTCTTCCAGGACGTTAGATAGAGTTTGTTTGTTGTGTGAGTGGATCGTACTGGTCGAAAAAGCTCGCCTTCGGCCTCGAATGTGTTCTCCGACAGGGCAGTAAAACAGGGTGAGTAGCCAGGCGAACTAAGTGGTGGCGGTGTAGTATGCGACCACGGTACAGACTCTCAACCGGTATTACCAAGTATGCATTTTATAATTACTTTTCTACACTCTCTCCTCTCAAATGTAGGCACATTTCCTTAAATTTTTACCTTCTTGATCCCTACCGTTATAGTGTGGGTATATGTGGATATATTAGAAGGATAGTATAAGATATGGTAAATAAAGTAATATTCTTTTGGAGGAAGGAGATTGTCAATGCCAGACGTGCTAACAGTTCGTTCACTTAGGCTGAATGCATGCAGCTGTGACTGTATTTCCATGCACACTGTAGCAATTTAGAGAGTATGAAAGGTTTGTCATTATCGATGTTCACGTCCGGTGGCCACGAATTGGAGCGAGTGCACACCTACCCTTTAACCCCCATTCAGGATAATAATCGTTAATTGACCGGAGTGACGCGAGCAGTCGATTGTAGCCTTACCAGTGACGTCACCCACTTAGGCCCTCACACCCCCATTGTCCAAGGAGGTAGAGGAGAAGGGGAATATATTACCATTACCAGTGGACATGCAGACTAGACTTCAGGCTCGTCAAATCTTGTTGGTCACTGAGTGTTAAGGGAAAGTGTGTCAAAAGGACCACATTCAACAGTAAAACTACTGAGGGGGCCACATTAAAACAAAATCTGTATTTTAATTATCTTAAGTAAAAAGTATTACAATTCAATATCTTAATAATACAAAAATAAAATATAGCACTAACACTAACTTTTTTTAAGAAACATTTAAAATCTCTTATTTTTAACAATAATAGTTAATGCCGGGCTTTAAATCTTATATCGAAGTCATTTTTATAAGTGTTGACAAAATATGTGCATCCGTTAGTCGAGATCTATATGATTTTGGGATACATCTCATGTGAGAATTATTGTTAACAAACGTCTTTGTTGCCAAACTCTGCACGTATTTAGTGTGCAGGCTCAACCATTTTTAGAAATTGGTACATGTCCAAGAGATAGTATAGAATTGGTATATCAGCCTTACATGCTAGAACTCTCCAAACGGTATCTAATTTCCAAATATAAAATTCCAAAATGTTGTATCTCCTCAATGTTTATAAAAAGAAGAATTGGGTTACATTGCATGATGGTTCATCATCCATAGATAATGCGGCTACAGAAGCAAGTTTGTAGTTATTAATGGGTTACTCTTAGAAAAAAAGTTAAGAATGTTTATTAGAGTAAATGCACCTGCATTGACGTCGAGAGAGGATGGGATATAAATGCAGCGAGTGATAGAACACATATGGGAAACCACCCCTCAATTTTCCCGGCCTAATTTCAACTCAAGATCTTCCTTTTACCGAAACTTCAGAATATAGTGAGAGTGACTCCTTAGACACCTTGAGCAAAGGTGTAGTTGCCAGAAATATAGAAATCCAAAAATAAAACATGCTAATATATATTTGGTTTGAATAATTCATCTTTGTATCAAACACAAAGGTTCTTCTACTAGGGAGATATAAAATTATATATGGTATTTAAAAATAGTGGTACACTGTCCACATACCACGTGGTCTCTGTTTCTATTCCCGTTGTATTAAATTATTGTGTACGAGTTCATCCTGTTATTAAATTAGCAAATTTCTAAGAGTTGGGGTTAAGGTTATAATTAGATTTAATTTACTGTTCTTTGTAAAATTATGAATACCCGTGTGGTCAAATATAATCCAAACAATTTCTTAAATCAAAGAAACCTTAAATTTGACTAGGCCTGCTTGTCAAATAAATTAAGGAACATAGTATATTCCATTTAAAAAAACACCGATTTAACTTAGACAATATCATTGTAAATCGAATTATTTAATTATATCCTACTATCTTACTAATATTATAAATACGAAAGTTTGTGTGTTTGGATGTTTGTTACTCAATCACGACAAAACTGCTGAACGGATTCGAATGAAACTTTGTACGTTGATAGTGTATGTCCTGGAATAACATATAGGACTATTCCCAATCTTTGATTTTAAATAATAATAAATATATAATTATAATGTGATTGAAAAGATGTTATTTAAGAATTTGTGATTTGATATTTTGTAATTAAAGTAAATAGTAATTAGTGTGTCGTAGTTTCATACTAATAAATAATAAATGATGTGATTTTAGCAATGTAGTTCGATTTTTTATTTAACTTATTTATTTATCTTACTAATTATGAAGTTAGAAATTTAAAAAAATATAATTAATAATTTCAATAATATATATTTCTTTTATTACGAAATATTTAAAAGTGAAAATTAAAATACGGCAAAATTATTTGGAGCTAGAACTGAGAAAAACACATTGATATTTGAAAATAGTAAAATTTGATTTATGACCAAAACAGTTTAGTTAAAAATTAAAAGTTTTTATCAATTATTGCGGGCGAAGCCGTAACGGGTAAAAGCTAGTTACTAATAAAATTCAAGCCATCAATAATTAATCGAAATCTCTCCCACAGCCTCCAAGAGTCAATATCTTACATATATCATCCTACACAGACAGAAAACACTCCAATACCGTTAACACGTTCACATATATAAATAATTAATATATTCTCCTTTTTCCCGCACACAATTACGAAATATCGTAAAATTAATGTTGTCACTCCACCAACCCAAAACCCTCTCAAAAAACTAAAAACTTGCTACACGTTTGTCTCATGTTATTGCAGTTTCTTTCGAGTCATTTCCGATTCACGGCCCGGTACACACGATCACAAACATTCTCTGGCGGTACGGCCCAGCGCACACGGTCTAAGAACTTTCTCTTCCCGAGTAGAATTATCTCCCGAGTCATTCAGCCAAGGACGCATCCCAGGCACTCCATCTTGCGTCTGGAAGGTTTTCTATCTCACCACAGAGGAGGTACACATCTCTCCAATTAACATAGATACCTATCTCGTATTTGCACGCTACAACCAACTTAAACATTCGATCCTAATTTCACAGGATGCTTAAGGTGGATGGTTCCAGCACTGTCTAGTGGCAACTCTATCTATGGAAACAAGGATTAGAGGTTGACCTTGGTGTCTCTGGGTATAGTGTTCACCTCAGGACCTGATGTTGTGTCGATCCCAGCCGGAGTAAGCGGTTTTTTCTCACGCAGTAATAATTCTTATACAAATTTTTCACGAGGGGAAATATAGCCATTGGTCCCAAGTTGATTGTGGCATGTAAAAGAACTTGGAAAATATGTGAAAATACCTTTACCGGAAAAATTAGTAGATCCTTTCGCTCTAGCATATAAACATTCTTGTGTTCTGATTTAATCAGTCAATTTAAAAGTATACGTTAAATAAATAATATAAAAAAGAGTGGATAGGCGAATACAGAATATCAGAAAACAAATATAGCCCTTAGCAGCACATATTACTACCCGCTCGGGCTTTATTTTGAATTTAGAAAAGTGTACCCTCATTTTTGTGGAGGGAGAGTGGAAATCCTATAATGCACTCTACTGGATTCTAACTCCGATCTCTCCACCAATGGCATTCCAATCTATTGCGACAGGAAAGCCTTGACCATTCGGCCACTGAAGCGGGGATTAAACTATTTAACTTAAATTAAGAAACAGGATAAAGAGTGGAAACAGTATGGACCGTTATGTACGACCAAACTAGCTAGCTTTAATTTCTTCTTCGTCGTAGCTCACTATCCGTTAGGGTTATATGCATGTAATTATGTCAATATGTTTGGAATTGGAAAGGTAGAATTTTTTCAAAATATACTAAAATTTGTGATGAGGAAAAGTAAGAAATTATTTATGAAACCTCAATACACATAACAATTTTTGTCACTGGGAAACAGACACTACTAGACTAACGCTTAGTCTGTGTTTACCAATGCAGGTAGTCATATAAACAAGGCTGTTAAACAAACATTGCTTAAACATAGTGAGAGTAAAATAGTATAATGTTAAAGGGTAGGTTACTTTACTCCGCAGAACAGATGAATGTAAAGGAAGGCCCAGGAAGATGTCTATATTTGATCATAACAAATGTACACCTGATGGGGATGCCACACATTTTAAAACCAACAAACAATTGTGTTATATTTCTATTTGCCGCATTCTTTCCGACCTCACTTTTTTCCCTCCTTCCGTTTTAACTTGGATTCTTTTCTTTCATCCATCCATGTCTGTTTGTCGCCGGTGGGATTGTTGCTGTTTTAAGTGATGCGCAAACGCACGTGGATTTAACTATGTTCTATCTCTCTTTACATCCTTATATCCAGCTACAGTAAATTATCAAAGAAAGGGCCTTATCTGGTAGCTATTAAAGCTACTAGATTTACTTTCATACATTCATACGTAAAGTCATGTGGTCAGCACTGCCACTTTTAATAAATATCCTCAATGCTTGGAAGATAATATTAATAATTTAGTAAAATACTATCGATTTTGACCGAAATAAATGTGTTTGTATTTTCTAAGAAGCCCTTTCAAAGAAAAATTAACCGTAACTCTGTAACACATGTTTATAATTCTCTATGGATCTAGGGATCGGTTCCCTGGAAGTAATTACAACTGGTGTAAAATATTAACAGTGTTTTTCTTGTTTCTTTCCTCCTCTCTCTCTCTCTCTCTCTCTACCCACAGGACTGTGCACATTTTAATTACGCTAGTGGGATATCGATGAGAAAGTTAGGATTTTAAAGAAAATTACACTTATTTGCGTTAAGATAAAGAGTGGGAATTTCTTTTGAAAAAAGCCACCCTCACTAGACTCAGATGGATTTGAGCTCTGACCTCCTAGACTCAGGTAAACAATACTAGACCAGTGTTTACTGATGCGGGTGTATAGGTTCTGTTCCGCTTCAGATCAAATGAACATCATGTGTTCTTGTTGCTCCGTTTTTACATGTACTAACGTACGAAGTTGGGATTTAATTATAAGTTTGAGTCTTTACTTGATCAAAATCAGTGGGATTTTAAATTTAGAAAGTTTATTTTTACTAGCTAGATTCCAATTAAAATTCTATATTTTAATATTGTACTGTACCACAGATTTTATAAGTTAGACAATTTCAATTAATTTAGATTTTTTTTTTTAGTTATGATATTTAAATAATATAATTATCCACTTCATGGCCTAAAGCACTTCTTTCATAGTAGACTAGACTGCCGATTACGGATAGATCGAGGTTCGAATATCGTTCAGGTGTGTTGAGAGTGGTTTTTCCAAAATGATTGTCAACTCTCCCTCCACGCAAATGTGGATCCACTTCCTCTAAATATAGCCTTCCTGGTCCCTAAAACAACTAGCGTACTTAGTAAAAAAGCATAGGATATAGCCCGAACGGGTATTAAAACGCGGTGCTAAAAGAATTATAACAAAAAATATCTTCAAATTTTAGCCAATTTTGTTCCTGTTTGTATGGGATTATGATCAAAATTCCTATTTTTTTTATATCAAACTAGAAATAAATATTTCGAGTATTTTTTTTCCACAAATTTGGACATTTTTTATTATATTTAAGACATAATTTTTCAAGGTGGGTTTTAAAAGGACTTTTATTTTTAAATTCTGCTCCGAATAAAGGCATGAGTCATCGTCACACACTTAAGCCCCCACTTTGATGATCTAGCTAAAAATTCATGTTGCTTAGTTCAGAATTGAGCTAAACATATACTTATGTTACAATATTGTTATTATATCTTTATTATTAGTGATTTAAAAAATCAATACGATGGATGAAACATTCTAATAATTGCTAAGAATGTATTTTTTGGTGTACATAGACAAAAACATAAATTTTAAAAATACTTAGAGAAAAATATATTAAATATATTCTCTCATAAAAACCAACATAATATTTATATAAAGCTTTATGATTATTTTTTCGTTGTCAATACTAACTGATGGTCAACACCTCCGCTCAATTGGTAGCGTGTCGGCCTACTGATATAAGGGTCCTTAGCTCGAGTCCTGGCATGTCCGAAATGTTAGCTATCAGTGAAATGTGAGTTTTCCCTTTTACAATGATGAATTAATGGGCAGGGGTCTAGGTGTTGTATCTGTTTTATATTTATATTATTTTATAAGTTGGGTGTTGTTTTAATCAGATGGTTTATAAAGTGCAAGCTAATACCTTCTAAATATATATATATATAAAATATATAATATATAATAATATATATATATATATATATATATATATATATATATTATATATATATATATATATAAAATACTTTATTGATTCTCTATTCCGAGACTAGAAATGAATAAAGTATCAATATTTTTTTTCTAAAACTAGAAAATTTTAAATTATCGATACTTTTTTGTGCACCCCATCCGTATGCACACTTTAACAGTGGTCGATTGTTTGTTTGCAGCAGATGGATGTATAGATTAATGGGTTGGGTCCTTGGTAATGTGCCCGTTCTAAGCTAAGTCAATTTGTCTGTCGTGTGCTGAAATAATCAGTCGGTTTGGAAATATCACGCTAGATCATCCTAATGAAAAAGATAAATACAACCAGAGTGTACACTGAAGTTTATGAATCTGATGAGTGCTGTGAATGGCCTTGGAAAATGTTACCGCTGAACGTCACGCGCGTGCTTGTGAACGCGGCGTGAAATGAACGTAGTTTCAGGTGACAGACCGCGGGCCTATTGTGACGTCACGGCTCTAGACCGGTTCCCGTGGCTCGGTAGTTAAGATACAGTCTATCCTGCATAGGAGTGGTGGTAGCAGGTAGCTAGAAAAAGCTAGCAGAGTAACTTTCATGTATCCATATGCCAAGTCGTATGATTTGCAAGACCATATGTTGAGAAGATCTCAATTTTGGTAGTCAAAACTTTGACAAAAAGATATTTCTATTTTAAGCTATTATTACATAGTGTAGGCTATTTAAAATTATTATTAAATTTGGTTTAAAAAATCAACCATTTGGATGTTTCTTTTCTTTTAAAGGTAGTATTTACAGAACATTTTAAAATTATTTTAATACGAGAGCTTACCTGCTTCAATGGCCACATACATTAAGGCAGTACTTTCACAGTAGACTAGACTGGCGATGACGGGTAGATCGATGTTCGAATCTCAGTCGGGTATACTGTGGATAATTTTCTAAAATTAGTTTATTTTCTCTCTTCACGCAAAGTTGGGTACACTTTCTCTGAAATACGACCTTCCTAATCCTTAAAACCACTAGCGTTGCTAGAACATAGGCGTGTACACCGGAATGGGTAGTAAGACGTGGTGCTAAAAAAAATGAGATGTTGTTGTAGCTTGCCTTTACTTAAAAAACTAAGATGGCACACAGACGAAGCTAAGCTGGCGGTTGATGGCATTTTAACGACCAAACTTATTTAACATTATATTTTTACACTAATATCTTGTCTGTTCTTTTCTCTAATTTATTAAAAATAATTTTATATTGTTAAACTTATTTTTGCCTGCTATAAAAATATACAACTATGGATATAGTATTTATTCAATTCAACACTCACTACACTATTTAGCTCATATTACCACATCTGCGTAATATAAAAATTGTTATTTTTATTAATATGTTTTGTTATTTAGATTATTCATGAGAAAGCCACCTATACAGTAATCCTTAATAAAGTATTATTATTATTATTATTATTATTATTAGTAGTAGTAGTAGTAGTAGTAGTAGTAGTAGTAGAAGTGGTATTAGTAATATTATAACAGTACGAAAAAAAAATTTATTTACGTTATACTGTTACTAAAGACATAACTATTTTCCCACATATGTTGACAGAAGTGACTTTCAATCAATGTTTGCAATAAAAAGCTTATGTTAGCTGTCAATTACATCCACTCCTACGCTGGATTCTAGAAGCATGGTATAAATACGTTTTATGGTCATTGGTTGATCGGTAATTCTCTTTTAGGTAGAAGGGGTGGGAGGAAAAGTGTTCAAATTAGAGTTTTATACAAGCTGAAACTACATAAATTATTAAAGGTAAGATAAAAATGCGAAAATCCCATAGGTTTGTAAAATAAGAAAATCTCTCTCTCTAGTTCATTTGTTTTATGTATTTTATATGTTGATAGTTTTTATGTCCAAACTACTTTTAAGTTTTTCAAATTGATTTAAAAAGTCTCAAGGGAATGGAGGAGGGGGGGAGGTCATCCTCAACACCCTTTCCCTGGAATAAGACCTGTACTTGTAAGTCTCAAGGGAATGTAGGAGGGGGGGAGGTCATCATCAACACCCTTTCCCTGGAATAAGACCTGTACTTGTAAGTCTCAAGGGAACGGAGGAGGGGGGGAGGTCATCATCAACACCCTTTCCCGGAATAAGACCTGTACTTGTTAGTTATAAAATATATATTCATATGTTAAGCCATATCATAATTACCCAGCTGTCCGTTTCAATAGCTAAGCCTCCACATACAAATTTTAATGGCGTTTAATTTTATTAGAAAAATTAAACTGTATTATATATATTTTATCCATGATAAAGGAAAATATTGCTACATATAAAAACTACTACCCTAAAATACGTTTGTGTAGGCATCGATTATAAAATACGCTTTCTATTGCTCTTACTATATTTATAGCGCTGTAAAAGGCTATAGTGATTTAGTGGCTTGGATTTTTTAAATAGTAGTTTTTGCGTATTGTAATAAACTTCCTAATTTTAGAATATATGTAAGGTAATTATTATTTTAAAATGTTAAAATTCTAAAGTTTATTTTATTAACAGCAAAACATTAGGATTATAATGCTATATGATGAAATAAGGTTAAGATGATGTCTTTCTATGTATATATTTTCAAGGTGAATCATCACAATTTGTATTTAAAGAATGGCTCAGACAATTTTTTTTTTTTTTTCGGAATTAACTTTAATGTGAAAGAGAAAAATTAAGAAATACATGCGGACAAAATATTAAGTTTTCACAATAATATATAAAATATATATTATTGTTATTTTAGTGAGATTGCAAAATAAAGTTTAGGACATAGTTCATTTCTGTATCTAGAATATACTCGTTAACCTGTAAACCTAATATTGCCCCATGTTATAACGTTGCTGTCATAGAAAGGAGTTAGGAATGGGAAACACCCCATTTGCTACATGCTGTGAAACAGCTTAAGGGAGTGGGGAAATACGTATCCATGAAATATTTACCTCGTAGTTCTATGGTTTGCTTTTCAATAACGCTAAATATATTGGCTGTTTACTATACATCATCGTGTGGTTCTATTGTGTATGGATGGAACAATTTTTTTTTTAGCGTTGGTATTAATTTGAACGATCGTTTAAATAAATAAAACTCTCTATGAGGTGATAAAATATTAAATAAACACTAGAGAATTCTATCTATGGTTAAGGTCTAAAACAACAAACACCAATAAGCAGATAAGAGTTTTGGATATTATATTATGCATTCATAATATATGTTATCTTTTAAGGGTGATGGAATTGTTACGAGAATTTAGTAGTGAGTTTACTGAAAATTTGTAATATATTAAATTTTGCCTCATTTTTTTAAAATATAAGGTATTTGTTCAATATATGAAGTTAAAACATAATTTGTATATTTACTCTCAACTGAAATAATCCTTAAATAATGGCTGTCAAAATTCAATCAAAAAGATTCAACCAAGCTCAAGACAGCTATTCTAGGAATTTATTAAATACTTACTGTAGTTATTTTAATTATTACTATTTTATTATTATTTAATGTAATGTAGTAAATCGAAAGTAAACTCATTTACTAATTGTTGACATTTTTTGATAATTTTATAGTTGAAATTTAATGCTACAATTATTTCTAGTCCAAATCTTAGTAATTCCTACAAATCCTAAATCTCAAATACAATTTCCCATTTTCAATGCTGAACATTTGAAAAATATGAATTCATAGTGATAAGTTAAAGTGATGGGGTCTGGTTGATTTCTTTTCCACTGAAATTATTTAAGGATGGACCATTAATATGTAGAATAATAGCTCTGAAATAATTAAGGTATGGTATTCAGTTTGTATCTTGGTATAATAATATCCAACTTGTTCCCATTATTTCTACTTTAGAATGATTGATAAGATCGAATATATGGTCGTTTATGTTATGTAAGGTGTTATATAAACTCAATCAATAATATAGTTAGGAAAAGTTCTCTTAAAAATGGTCATAATCATGTAAACAGTCAATTGGTTTATTTAAAATAGGCATAGCCTAGATAAATTTGGCGGAGTACTATTTTTTAAACTAATCTCTTTTTTCTCGTTTTATGTATACTAAAATTTTTATAATTTGTGATTATGTAACATATTTTTATTACGATACAACTGCTACTCACAACAGTAAAATATTTGCTAAAATCCATTTATCATGTGTAAAAAATTATGGGTTTACAATAACCAAACCTTATTCTAGCACAGTGCTACGCAAACTTTTTAAGATTACGATACTCTTGACAAGCCTATTTTTTTACATTATTTTATATTGGGTATTCACCGCAGTAGCAGAAAATCTACTATGCACCCAATCCAACGGCTGTACGGTAAATCGAAATTAGGAAAGTATAGATCTATTATTTTCTTATTAATAGCTTCAATTATTGTTTAAAGATAAAAGGTTAAAGTTATTTTTATGTATCCACTTATTTAACATTTGGACACATTTGGTTTAAACCATTAGTAATTTTACTAAACCATAATTATAGTTTCACGTGAAGGCTTTTGATTTTCAGAATATTTAAATTAATAATAGTAAGTATAAGTAAGTTTGAAATGTTGCTACCCCCATACCAACTTAATTCGGGTTATTATTTAACAATGATGCATAGCGCTCTAGGCTATCACCGCACACCTGATTTACCACCAAGTAACACGATTTGCGGAACACTTTTCTAGCATACAATAATTTTGAGCATAACACAAGTTCTAGTGGGAAAATTAAATTAATGATTTCTGTGATTCATGGAATTTTCTGTTGGAAATCAAATTATTTAATTCAAGAGATTATATTTGTATATAAATATTCAAGTATTATTTGTAGATTATTAGCTATTAGTAGCTTATACATTGAAAAGTATTTGTGTAAGATCCATTATTCAAAACCATAAAATTAAATGTATTAAAACATTTTAAACAAAGATTAAGATATATGTTTAAGTTTTTGCAATTCGTAGAGAGATTAAATGAATGATCATGAAAATGAATAGTATTTTGTACATTCTGAATTGTCTACTGGTTAAAAGGCTAATCTTAAAAATGTAACATCCTGTTCAACCTAGAGTTGATTTTAATGTGGTTGTAGCTCACCATTTTTGAAAATATAATTAAAATCACTATGACAATATCTTATAATAAATTTAGCTATGCTTTTCGGTTCTAGCAATAATTACTATATAGTTATTTCAATACTTATTTGGAATATATATAATTTACTACACATATTTAAGATATACCTCAAGTGATGAAATTCTTAATCAATCCACCGTGACCGAACAATCTCAGCCGTCCTAGTTATACTAAACACCGCTAGAGCGCTCTACATGTGAAGGTCGTGGCCAGATGGAGGGTAATGCCGGTTCGTTTGAAGGCAAGATGAAAGCAGTCACGTCAGTTTGGATGCACGCCGCTGTTCTGTATGACGTGGGGGGTGTTGCGTGTGGGTGTTGTGTTAATTGTTACATAGGGGGATTATCCGTGTGACGTTTATTAATGTGCCGGTGCGAAGTTTCGAATAATTATGCCGACAAGTGGTTAAATTAATTTATATTAGATCATTATAAACTACGACCAAAGTGTGAATTAATTATTTATAATATTAAAGTGGTGTCATTATTAAAGTTTAAAAGTGAATACGATTAACTGTGATGGATAACAATTCGATCATTGAAGGAACTGTCAAATTCCGAGATGGAAAAAAGGTAAATATTGTCTACACACTTATTTTATAAAATACATAGTCATAAGCTATTTTAATATTAAGTTATATTTGACTACTAGATTTCGTCACTCAAAATTAATATTGATAGTTTTTTAGTTAATTGTGAACCAAGTATTATTGCGTGTGTAATAAATACTTAAGTTTAAATGTAACCCGCATCGGTGGCATCATGGTTAAAGGGTTCACCCTTGCAGTTGATTAGTCTGCCGATGACGGGGAGGTCAGGGCTCGAATCCCGGTTGGGTGGACTGAGGACTGAGGTTAGTTTTCTCAAAATGTTTTCCACTCTCCCTCAACGCAAATGCGGGTACACTTTGTCTAAATTTAACCTTCCTCATCCCTAGCTTATTAGCATACATTTATTTATTTGAGGTATTAAACGTGATTAGCATGATTATTAATACAGATACGTAAAGCCCAAAGAGGTACTAAACACGGCTGTGCTAAAAAAAAAAAAATCTGAAATTAGACATTAATATTTTACTGCACCATTCAAAAATCTCATTTAGGTTAAATTATTCTAGAGATTAGTCAGAAAACATTAGCGTCATAAATCAAAGCTTCGACCCTCACTAAATTTAAGTGTGGCTTGCTGGTGACAGGTCATAGTTCGAATCTGGGCTGGGTGTATTATGGTTAGATATCCTTAACTTGCTTCCTTCTCTCCTCCCATGTGAATGCAGGTATATTTCCTCAAAATGTATACCTTCCTCTTCGTACCCAATTGGCGTAATTAAAATGCGTTCAGCTCAGACGTATTGTTATAAGATGTAGTGGAAATATAATAGAAAATAATATGGTCGATTCTTACCGATACATGTTTAAAAAATAGAATATTTAGTTTCTTATAGCCAGCTATTCTTTGTTTTCTTTATTTACATAACCTAAATTTGTCCATGAACGTGTAAGCAATTATGTCGCTCCCTTGTTATGTGCGCAGACTCGGAGTAGGCCTAGTTTCAGTCAGGTCATTGCACGTGAACGTAGCGGGATTCTTGATAAACGAATCTATATTTGAGTGATTATCATTATATGCAAAGGTTTAATGACCTGAACACGAAACATTAGGTATATAACAACGGTACAGTTATCTTGGCTATACATTAGGGTTGATAGATACGTAGAGAAAGGCAATGACAGATTTTAGTTAAGCTAATAGCTTTACTTATCTAACAGGAAAAAAATATTACCATTACTTATTATTACATTATATATATTTTATTATTAAACTTAATTGGCTATAATTAGTTCAAAATAGGAGTGATGTGATTCAATAATAATTCAGTTATCACTTAGATGGTATTTTATCACTGTGCAGATGCAATACATTTTTTAAACTCGTCTAGTCTCATTTGTCGGTGACGGGCAGGTCGGTGTTTGAATCTCGGTTGGGTGTACTAAGAGGGGTGACCTGATGGTCTAGGGGTAAGGTGTCGGCCTTCTATGCTGGGGTCCGGGTTCAATCCTCGGTCCCGGCACAATATTTATCTGATTTCCAAACCCTTCCTTCACCTCTGACAAGACATCTTTTGAATGTGGGGAATGCCAGGCCTCCACCGTGGTTCGGATTCCACGTTAAACTGTAGGTCCTTCATTTCATCTCACAATCACTCTACCATTACACATTAGCGTAAGTGCGTATAACCCGAACGGGTAATAAGACGTGGTGTTACTAATAATAAAAATGATAATAATAATAATAACAACAATAATGTACTAAGAGTGTATTTTCCTTAATATTTTACTACTCTCCTTCTCCAAATGTGTGTACATTTCCTCTCCTGCTTCATTACACCCAGTTACAGTAATTAAAATAGGAAAGTTTGATTATATGGTAAGACTTTGGGAAAAAAAGTATATAAAGAGATACAATTATTAAAATTGTTTACTTTTGTTTTTCGATACTTGTTCTCACATTTTTTTTCCTACCCTCTTTTTTTTTTTCCAGTGGAAGTCCAGGTGGTGCGTTATGAGAAAACTCTCTCCAGTTGCAGGTATGTATGTATACACACGAGTGAAATCGGCGTTCACTTCAAGATTGGTCGCAAGCGTCGATAACTTCCGAGATAATTCTTAGATTGGATTTCTTGTGACGGGAAGGTTGGGGCTTCAGTCTCTGTCGTGTGGACAGAGGTTTTTCCCCTCCCAATTGGTCTTCCGCTTTCCCTCCACGCATAGCATATTTCGGTTCATTTCTTTTAAGTTTTATCTTTATTATCTCTACTCCTTTAACGTTATTATTATTATTATTATTATTATTATTATTATTATTATATTAGCACCACGTCTTACTATCCGTTCGGTTATACGCACTTACGCTAATGTGTAATGGTAGGGTGATTGTGAGATGAAATGAAGGACCTACAGTTTAACGTGGAATCCGAACCACGGTGGCGGCCTGGCATTCCACACATTCACAAGATGTCTTTTTCAGAGGTGAAGGAAGGGTTTGGTAATCAGATAAATCTGTGCCGGACCGAGGATTGAACCCCGGCCGCCAGCATAGAAGTCCGACACCTTACCCCTAGACCGCCAGGTCACCCAAACAATACGCCAACGACACGCGGTGTTCCAAGGCGGTCACCCAACCAGGTACTGCCCACGCCCAATGTTGTTTAACTTCGGTGATCGGACGAGAACCAGTGTGTTCAACATGGTATGGCCGTTGGCTCCTTTAACGTAAATATGCGGAAAGCTTGCGGGCAAATAAAAAAGCCTCAGTTGTATTTGTATATATCTCAAAAATTATAAAACAATCTATTTAATGGTTTGAAAGTGTTAGGGCATCAGTTTGAATTCCGGTAAGGTGAATTTAAATACATATACAGTGTTATATATATATATTTTAAATTCACCTATGCTACTGTGAATGTAATGAATGTAATGAGTTTGTAAAGTCACCGGTGATTCTACAAAGCCACTGACTGGTTCACTTGAGAATGTAAAAAAATGTCTTTACCATTTCACATACTCGCTATACATTTTACAAAATCATCAGTAGTTTACAAAATTACCATCAACCACCAGTGAATGTTAATAAGTTACATCAAGATTAAGTTTGGTTAAATTAGTTTAGCCAAGTTATGTTAGCTTAGACAAGCTTCGACTAGTTTATTTTACTTAGGTTAAGTTGGACTAGGTTAGTTTGAATTTATTTTCTATATTTTTATCAATATACACTATATATTTTTTTTTAAATCACACTTCCACCAAACTGCATTGAGACATTTATAAAAATCACTGGTAAATTTAGATAAATCCTATTATTTGTTAAATAAACCATTGCTTTCGGTGATTTTATAATTTTATACATCCACTGGCTTTTTTACAAATAACAAATTCAGCACATTCACAGTAATATATATATATATATATATATATTATTCAAGGGGTTTGAAAACCTCACCTACCCAGAGTCCTATAGGTGCGGGAAAGGGGGTTTGATGGGGGGGGGGGGGGGGGGGGGGTGGAGGGGGTTGTATAGATATAGGATATATCTGACTCGTGGTGATGGAGAAAGTCAGGGCTTGGAATTACGCCCGATATTATTATCGTAATCAAATTATAGGTAAGGAATTAATATTTTATTTAATGGTAGTAGAAAGGGAAGGGCGGACTTGGAGATTCCAACTGGCCCGGGACTACAAATATGATGGCTCTTAGCATATATTATTTTCTACATTGAAGCTATGTTTAAATTTAAGTTAATTTTATGAGATGAAATATTTATCTAGCATCAGTTACTAATATTATTATTATTATTTTCTACTTTCTACTAGCATGATAAAAAATTATTTAAATTCTTAGATAATAGCTGGCCGTCTTATTGATATAATTATTTAAGTTTGCAAAATTATGGTATCCTTCATTAATTAATTGTGTAGCTCATTAAACATAAGATTTTACGTTTATCTTAAGAAATTGTTTACAAACATCAAGAAACAACAAACAGGATGGTTTTACATTTAATGTCATCGCATATCTTCACAAATGATGCCTTCTTGGCACCTCAGACGTACTCACTGGACCGTTTGATTAACATTTAGTTACAATAATAATTTTTAATCTAATTAATTTATTTAAGTTTAAAGTAGTTGTGGCAGCACAAATCAAACTGACCCCCCGGGATATCTCATGGTATCCCGGCGGCCCAGTCCACACCTATAGAAGGTTTCCAAGACTACCTAGGCTTCCAAGTGAATTGTTTGATGCCATTTGGTCTCAAAAATAATTAATTATGAGCGTTTAAGTTTATTATATTATTCAAATACTGTACCTAAATCCTTGCCCTTTAAATTGTCGTTTTAAATTTTTGGAGCTACTTTAGGTTAAGTTAATTTGTTCTTAGTAGACTCATATATAGATAGATACGTTCGGCTATATTTATAATTTACGTTAGTCAGTGAATGTATGGATGCTATTTTGACTCTATTCCCTATGTCTTAAAAAAGTGGTTGTCTCTTAAAAAAAAGGTATTGAGAAGAAGATTTGCCTAAAAGTCAAATGTCTTAACTGTCGATAGACTTAACTTAAAAACCCTGTGATTTGGACATTAATGAAAGTTAATCAAGGCATCTTTCACATTGGTACGCTTAGTTTCACGCTAAATAAATCAATGGTAAAATATATTGAGATATTGAGGTTCATATTTTACTGAAATAAATATAGCTTATTGCAATTTACTGAACAAGTATGAAAATGTATTTATTAGCATCGTATTTTGGTTTTCCAAAATTCAATGCGTAAGCAAATAGATTCTTGGAGTCTCATAAAATGTATAACGCTAAAAATCCTAATTATGTTTTAAAACACTTTAAATTGCTTTAAAATAAATTTAATGCTAAAACAAATTCCTGGCGGTTTCCTGTAAGGGGGGAAGGGAGGACTTTCCCACGAATCACCAGAGGCAGGTTCCTCCTAGATTTAATTTCCAGATATGGTCTCATTATTATAACAGGTTATATTAACGTCATTCTAATATTTTTAATATTATTATTATTATTATTTTAACTATTTTTTTCTCGATAAAAAGAAATTCATTATAACTCTCATTTCTTTTTTCATTATTAATTTGTTTTGAAAAACTCAATGTATCACTCATTATATCATTGAAACATGAGGTTTGTATTATTTTAGTATAATCATAAAAGGCCTTCATTTGCTGTCCAGTAAAAAAAAAAAACACTCTTGTATATACGTTACGGTTATGATGAAAACTCTGGATATAGTTGCTATGAATAATAATATTATTTCTATATTTTACTATATAAAAATATTTTTAATTAAACTTGTGGGCATGAAATTTAAAAAAGTATATTTTTTACAGTTAAAAAGTATTAATTTTGAGGACTTTTATTAAAAATATTTCTTTAGATCAGGTTTTCGTGGTTGAGTGATCAGGTAAGCCGATATGGTACCCTTGGTTCATCCAAGTTTGTTGCATCATAAACAATTTAATATTGGGTGCAACCCGCATCGATGGTTACACGCTATAACTCGTCACTCTTCTCTTAGACTGGATTGTTGGTGATGGATGTTGGTTGGATTCCAGTCGGTAGTACTGAGGGTGGTTTTCAGAAATGATTACCCACTATTCCTTCATACAACTGCGGGTACATTTAACCTAAAATTCTACCGTCTTTATCCCTATTTTACTGGAGTAATTAGTATGTGTATATCTCAATATGGTACTCAACCTCGGTGAGAAAAATTAATTTTATATACATATATATAGGCATAGCCTACTGGGTGTTATTTCGTCTATGTGTCCAAATATTCTCATTTTTGACAACATAGAAATTAGGCGTTTGGTAAATAACGTAGCTCTTCTTGGTTGAGGCCAAATGGAAAGTAACGTAAGCTAGAGTATTAATATTTTGCGAATTTATTTTTAATAAAAATAAATTTTGCCCAAAATAAATAAAAGATTGCTCCAATAGATAGGGTTAGTTAAATTTTTTCAACAAATTTTTTAAAACTCGTTACGGAATTCGAACATACTTTATATCTTTTTTAAAACAGTTTATGTTAAAAAGCCACTATGGCAACGAAAAATATTTAAAAATTATTGAGACTTAAATGCACTGACAAATTATACTTGATGTAGCTACTAAATAAATATTTGATCTATTCTGGCCAAAAAAAAAAAAAAAATACTGGCAAGATAACTTAACTCGCACGCCTTCTTTCTCACTTTTAGGGGTAGTATATCTCCAAACATTTTACTACTGGTATATTTTAATCTAAAATATGGTGTATTGGCTAATCTAGAATACCCCCCACGCCTCAGATCCCCACATCACCCACCTCAACAAAAATCACCTTACTGTCACCATACCAAGGATATGGGGGTAAATTGAATTATTTGTTGCAAAAGAGTGCAAAATAAGTTATAAATGGTGGTGTGGTTACATTTTAATTTGATATAGATGAAAAGGTGACCTGGTGGTCTAGGGGTAAGGTGTCAGACTTCTGTGCTGGCGGCCGGGGTTCAATCCTCGGTCCCGGCAAAGATTTATCTGATTACCAAACCCTTCCTTCACCTCTGACAAGACATCTTGTGAATGTGGGGAATGCCAGGCCTCCACCGTGGTTCGGATTCCACGTTAAACTGTAGGTCCTTCATTTCATCTCACAATCACCCTACCATTACACATTAGCGTAAGTGCGTATAACCCGAACGGGTAGTAAGACGCGGTGCTAATAATAATAACAATAATGATATAGATGAAGGAGGAGGCCAGTTTTAGTGATCTGAAACTACTACTTTGAGTTAAGACTCTAATAAATACCACGTGTTTGAACTTTTGTTATCATTTCATACAAAACTGATAAGGATAGGTTTTCTTCGAAACCCTTTAAAACTAAAGTTTGAAGCGTAACGTGTTTTTTTCTTATCATTGTTCAAACTCTTGCTATCACTTCATGTAAATATTGAACGATCTCTGTGCACATCTGTGAGCTTACTGGCTGTGTGTGTGTGTGTGTGTGTGTGTGTGAAAGTTAGGTTCCCAAACATTGGTCCGCAAACTCTAGTCAGCTAGTCATTGGAAGAACTTGTTTAAATATGAATATGAAAAACATATAAGGATCAACCAATTTCATTGGAAGCTCATAGTTTTTTTATACAGCTGTAGTTAGGGTCAAGTGGGGTAGTGCGTCAGGCTTGTAATAGACTGGATTGCTGGTGATGGGTACGTTCGAGGTTACAATCTCGGTGGGTGCACTATTTGTTTTTATTCTCTTCTCTTCACGTTGATAAGAATTCACATCCTCTAGAGTCTAGATCTTGCCCTCCTCATATTTACCCTTTTGATTAAGTTATTAGTAGCAATAGTTTTAACGTACCATTATATATTTAATGGGAGAGCTAATGGTTTAGTGGAAATAATAATAATATTTAGCACTGCGTCTTACTACCAGTTCGGGTTATACGCTTTAAGTACTAATTACTCTAGGATTAGGAATTAGGAAGGTTGAATTAGAGGAAGTGAACCCACATTTGCGTGGAGGGAGAGTGGAAAACCATTAAGGAAAAACAACCCCCAGTTCACCCGACCGAGATTCGAACCTCGATCTCCCCGTCCTCAGCAGTCGAGCTAAACACGACAAGCGCGTTAGCCAACTACGCCACCGAGGCGGGTTTTAGTGGAAAGAAAAGATTAGGGAGGATGGTTCTTTAGGAAAGGGTTAAGATTCTTAAGGTTGTAAAATTATTAGAAATATTAATTTTCCAGATCTTTATAAACACACATTCTTCATTCGAAGTATTTTAATTTGCTAATACCCAAGTATACGCCCAAATGGGATCGAACTAGAAGGGAGATAGTTAAATATTACTCATTATTTAAAAATTAAGTCACACATGTCAGATAAAAATTCAAAAAACCTAACTAAATCGATAAGTTAATTTGAATATCGGCTCGTGTGGACACATTTAGACCATATTATAAGAAAACACATAGAATATACAAGAATTATTTTTTAACTTACATTTTCCTGACAAAATTTACTATACAAAATCTGAACTTTTTGGTAAGTCCTCCTAGCTTGGAAATCAGCCCTATCATTATTATTATCATTATTATTATTATTATTATTATTACTAATATTAGCACCGTATATTACTACCCGTTTGGGTTATACGCACTTACGTTAATGTGTAACGGTAGAATGGGACAGAGGATTGAACCCCGGACCCCCAGTACAGAAGTCCAACACATTACCCCTAGACCGTCAGGTCCTATGGTCATATGGTTATAACACCGAACAACCCATCTAGGACACCATGGTTCCTTTTCGGCCATATATGCTCTAGATAAATTACAATTTGAGTGTGGACATTTTTCTTTTGCCCTGTCAGAAATTACAATCATTGGCTGTAATGTAGAGTGCGTGTCTGGTTCTTCTATTCCAAGATTATCTACGAGTCATGTGCTGGTTGAACCATGTGATTATAAAGTGCATTAAAACTATTAATTTGATAAACTATCTATGGACGCCAAATAAATGAATTTGATATTTTCAACCTAGAATTTCAAACATTTAGAACCTTTCAATTAGTAAATCTAGATATATTTTCCATATAATATACTCTATATTTTACTTTATATTAGATAAATTTACGTAATCATGACATTTTTCTACCTCGTTGGGGCAGCTTAACGATGGCTTATTTTTGAATATTCAAAATGTCTCTATTATAGTGTTAATGATGTTTCTCAAACTATATATACAAAAAGTGCTCTCCATGATAAATAATACTTATATTTAATTTTTGGAGAATTTTTTTTTAAAGTCAACTGATTTTTGAAAATTGACTTTTAATCATATTAATTTGGTTTAAAATGTTTATCTTAAGAGTTTTTCGTATGATTAACGAAATAATGTGCTTAATTTTCGTATGAAATTGTATATAAATTGAGCTTACTGATAACCGATTTAAAAAAATTGAATTCCCAACTTTTATAAACTATTTTAAAAAGTATGCATGCTTGCATCCTACTATTTAATTTTTCATATAACAGTGTATTTATTTTAACGTGAGAAAATAGATAGTAAAACATTGAATTTTTGTATAAATCATTAATTTTTAAATCCATATTTATAGTTATGTAAAAGAAATGTACTTTCTAAAGGTATACATAGTAATTATAGTTAAATGAAAAACTCATATTTTCGGGAAAATAAATTAGGTAGAGTTTCTAGATTGAATATTTCTTATTGAATGTAATAAGGACAATCTCACTACCATCCGCACTGATGGGCACGCAGAATAAACGTCAAGTTCATCTAGACTTTTTTTTTTTGTGATGGAAAGGTTGAGGTTATAGCCCCGGGCAGGTGTATGCCTACTGAAGGTACAATTCATATGCAATAGCCGTATTTTTCATAAGGTACGTAAACTCGAATCCCTTACGTACCCCATGGAGAATAAAAGACAGACCACCGTATGTCTGACCTGAGGCTAAGGGGATCTCTTTATGGCTTGGATAAGGATTAAGGAGTAGAGAAATAGGATATGTCTGTTCATACTTCGCAGTACCCGTGCAACATAAAGAGGATTGGTGAGGCTAAATTCTGTCGGTTCAATAGCTGCTGTTTTAAGAAATAACATACTGACGCGTGAATTAGACCTGTTTAAAACATAAATCTTTAGGCGAGTTTTACTTTTTCCATGTCAGATAATTGTATTTTTCTCTTTTTTTTAGCACCACGTCTTGCCACCCAATCGGGTTGTACGCTTATTTACTAATTACTCTAATGGGTTAGGATGAAAAAGTTGGCATTTATAGGAAGCGTACCCCCATTTGCGCGGTGAAAAATTGGTAAACAATTTAGGATAAAGCACCCTAGTAAACTCGACTGAGATCCAACCACAATCTCCCCATCATCGGTAGTCTAGACTATTGCGAGAGTAGCGCCTTAGACCATGTGGCCACAGAAGTGGGTTTTACCTTCATCCCTTCTTTGTATTGACCAATACCTTATTTTGGTTTCTCTTTAGCAGATTTAAACCTTTTATTTTCTGTTCCTCCATGCGGAGAGCCACATTATATGTTTTCGTTCCTCTTTGACAAAAGAAATTAAATTTTTTGTTTGTTTTTCCATAGCATATAGAAATATTATATTTTTAGATTATCTATAGAAGAGCAGTATTATAGTTTATATTATTCTTTGACAGATAACAATTTCAATTATTTTGTTCTTCCATTGCAGAGACCAATTCTTTGTTTTTCATTCCTTCATCGCAGACACCAATGTTCTAGCTTATGTTCTCCATGGAAAGTACCAACATTTTATTTGTTGACCCTTCGTGGCAGAGACAAAAGTTCTATTTCGGTTGCTCTTTACTTTCCATTATTGCGTTTCGTTTCTCCATGGTAAGATAAATCTTCAATTTTTTATGGCTTCCATGTAATATTATTTATTTTGTTCCTCTTTTGCAGAGAATTATGTTATATTTTTGGTTCCTCCTTGGAAGCTTGCAATGTTGTGCTATTCTCCCCTCTATGGCGGAGACCAATGCTATAATATTTGTTCTTTCATGGCAGTTAGCAATAATCCACTACTTTTTACTCTATGGTGAAGACCAATTCTCTATTTTTTGTTTCTCCTGGTATCTACCATCTTTTACCGGTGGTGAATAGCCCTTTGCAACATTCTCAAACCCCTTGGTCCCACCTCCAGTCATAAAACAACCCTAGGTTGCCCACGGTGAATTATTTATACATATATGACGTCACCATTGTTTACTTGGCTGTAATTAGTCGTAAATTTAGCTAGGAATTATTTTATAATCCCCTTGGCTTATTAAAGGTAGGTTTGACCATACAATAAGTCAAATCATTAATTATTCTACTATGATAAAACAAAACTCTTTTTTATTAAAAGTTTTGTTTTACAGATTTTGGTTTTAAGAGATACTTTGTTTATTAAAGTCCAGAACTGTTTTAATATACCACTACTATTATTTGTTAGTATTTTATTTTTTTGTGTTTCACAAAAATTGCTTGATGAGTATAAAATCATAAATCACGTAAAATATTTATTATAATAGTGTTATAACTTATTAGATTATTATATTACAATAGATACAACTCACACCTCTATAGAACATTAAGCTATTTATCAGCCACGTATGATCAAATGTTTGTTTGGCACGATTCTTAAAATTGGAGAAAATATTTAATTGTAATTTTACAAGAATGTACTGTACCTAGAATAATTTATTCTGAACAATTTCTAATTATATAGTTCGTATACACCACAGATTTATATTTGTTGATAAGCTTGTTTATAAGATACTAGTTTAACAAAACGACGCTACTCGAGTGAATATTATTATATATGATTATATATATATATATATATATATATACTTATTACAACTAGACTGTGCCATGTATCCAATATCCCTGACATGTACCATACCAACATTAAAGGTAAAATTTCTATTAGCTACAGTAAGTGTTGTTCTCTTTGACTGAAGTTTTGATCTTTAACGTTAACTATTAAGTCTATTAGACAAAACGTTAAATATTTTTTTGATCCTCTACATTCACTTTGTAACACCTAATATAATGTTGTCAATGTAAATTTTTTGTAAAACTGTTTGAGTCATCTATTTCTTTAACATTATGTTGGGCTTTCCAAGATTTTTATTTAAACGTAGGCTACATCGAGAAGATAATTTTTATTATTTTATACATTACATTATTTCATGTTAAAATATAAATTATTATTTCTACCAACAACGTTTTCATATTAATGGACAAGTATGAAATAAAACAAAATTTTAAATATCCAATTATATTTTTACTATTCGTATATATGTATATATATATATTGCGTAGCTCAGTTTTTGTGGAAAGATTAACAAGTATTAATGTAACGTTGCCAAGAGGACGCCCGAATGTACTAATATTACATCCTTTCCATGTCCCGCTGAGATTAGGGTGATCGTGAGTATTAGGTGTGTAACCGCTTAGCTAACCAAACCATGGTGACCGTTGGGGTAGTTCCCCTTTATAGAAAAACGCCCAAGATACCAGTCGGGTGTGGAACTCGGAACTCCAAGGCTCGTAGCAAGATGCATCATATGTATATATAAGCTTTTGCATTTTCTAATTAAAAAAAATATTTCAAACATTATATCATATTATGCTTTAAACAGGTAAATAAAATACACCTAGTATGACACAATGTTTATTTATTTAATTACTCATGGTACTATCACTGACAATTTTATTATTGAAATTACTCTAATGTATAAAAGTATTTGTTGTCAAATAAAAAATATGTTAGCATTTATTGTGAGAAAATATTCAATCAAGTTGCATTGGATATAAACACATCAAATAATTAACTTGCTAATACCATACATGTTTTAATATTGTGGTAATGTGTATTCTAAATTCAAAAATAAAATAAAAATAGAACCAAAAACTCTTTTAAAATATGAAAATTCCAGAACAATATTACCCGTTTTAAAACCTAATCAATTTACATATTAATATTCTATTTATCTTTTCTATATATTTTTATATTTATATACATGCACCAATATATTATGGGGGGGGGGGGGGGTAAAGGAGTGGGAACAATACACTAGAGCTACCGCAGCCGTAAATCAATAGAAAGAACCAAGATCATTTTCACTTCCCATGTATAGTGGCAGCATCGAACGCTTTTCTCCTGTAATGTCAACTAAGTGTTAATCAATGTTCCTTTCAAGTCGAAAGTGTTTTGGAAAGAGCTTATTGAAGGGGGAGTTTGGAAGAGAGTAGCGGTATTATTACAAACATGAGAATGGTGACAGTGATGTCAATTTAAACGCTCAGTCGGTTTGTTTGCGATACATTTGCATTCTCGTCGCCATTTATCTCAGCATCTTAAATAACACGAGGATTTGGAGTGAGGCTCTATCTGTGTTTAGACAAGTATGTTCACATGATGACGTCTTGTATAGCAAAAGTCGAATGTATTCTACGTATGAGCATGTTGGTCCTCAATTGAATTGTAATGTTTATACAATCTACGTTGTTTTAAGCTCTTAACACAACTTAAGGCGTTTGGAAAGAGATTGATAATTAGCTCAGAAAAATTAGTAAGGTAAACACAACTTAAGGCGTCTGGAAAGAGATTTATATCTATCTCCGAAAATTTTGTATAGAAATTCACTAAAATAAAGAACATTTTAAAAGATAAATAGAAAAACAACAGTCAACATTGAAATAATATAAGTATATCCTTCTTACAGGGTTTGAGTTTAAAATGGGTGGCTATATGAATGTATGATATTAGATTTCAATACTTTTATCAATGGTATAGTAGAGGGGGGTACGTGGTCTATAACGTTATAATTACAATCCGGTGAGTCACATTTATTTTTTCAGCCCCTAACTTATTTTTACCTATGGTTTACTCATACTCTTTCTATGAAAATGTTGGGGAAATACTACTAGCTACCCTTATCATTCCTACCGCGTAGATTAACAAGCTCTTCTGATTAAAAAAACATAGGGGGATACGTGATCTAAGGCGTGAAACTTGTTTGGTCAGGTTTACCGGTGATTGATGTACTGAAATCAATTTTTTGCTGAATTTTTTGCACTCTTCCGTCACACAAATAAGTGTATATTCCCTCTAAATTTTACCTTCATATTCCCTACTTAAATATGCAAATAGTTCAGATGGGTAGTAAGACGTGATGCGGGATTAAATAAACAACCATCTTTCTTATTATCAGGTTCTTTCTATAACATCCAAATATATCTCACCGTACTTATCACAATTTGAAGGAACTTATCTCCCCGGGACTTGAACCCGGATATTCGACCGTAGATGAATTAAATGAAGCCGGACTAAGATTCTAATAGTCAAAGCTATTATTTATGATTTTTAGTGAGGATTACTCCATTTAGATATCATTTTCTGAAAATTGAAAAATGACACCTGGACACGGGAATCGAACCTGGGATCTTTGGCTCATTACGTCAATGCTCTTACCACTTAGCTATCCAGGAATCGTCCCGTGCCCAGGGTCATTCTTCACTCATATTTTAAGGCAGAGTCTGTAATGGCTGCGTTATCTGATAGCTCGTGATCTTAATAAAATCACACATTTGTAGCCGACGAATTCCGCACGTCTATCATAGACTCTGCCTTAAAATATGAGTGAAGAATGACTCTGAACACGTGATGATTCCTGGACAGTTCAATGGATAGAGCATTGGCGTACTAAGCCAAAAGTCCTGGGTTGGATTCCCGTATCCTAGGTGTCATTTTTCGATTTTCAGAATATGATGCCTAACTAGCTATGTGAAACGTAGGATCTCCCCTTCCCCTTATTCCCTAGAGCACCCCTCCCCTCTAGGGGTAATGTTATGCAAATGAACAAGTCCACCGCTAGAGTCATTGCAAATGTCACATGCAAGGATAGTTCTTTGCTCTGAGTCTTAATGAGAAACACAAACAGATAAACTCAACCGGTTCATTTGCGTGGTATTTTTTTTTTGTGAGTGTACATTAGTCTTCGTAATTTCCTAGGTTTTTGTTTTGTATATTTTGTTTTATTACCCGCCAGTTACAGGGCGGTTGGTTGATGCTCGTTAAGGGATTCATCTGTTTGAGAAAAAATCTCTTCTGACAAACATCCTTAAAGATCCCTATAAATTATTCAAAAGGGCTATGATATATTTCATTTCATTAAATAATATCAAGAGATTTTTCAACAATCTCTACTAAATATTTTCCCCTATAGTTTTTTAATTAAATGGACAAACAATTAACTGTTCATGTTCGTATTTAATTAACTAAATACGATACTAGTAGCTGTCTGGTTATTTATAAACACACGTCTAATTAAACAAACAACTTGAAATTTAACTTGACCTATGGCAGCAACACGAATAAAATAAATATTTAACCCTGATTCAATTCCAGATACATACAATTCTTAGTGCCAGAGTTGGTTGTGTTGTGTCTAGTGCAAATGTCTAGGTCAAGCTAGTTTGTAGGGCGAGTAATATAATCCAGTTTATAGAAATGCACGTTATTTATCTCAGTGTCACACACATTAGTTTTTACCCAATGGCGCATTTTATAGTTAATTTAAGATATGCTGTTTAATATGTACCGGCCTTAAATTAGTATTTAAAAAAGGGCTACTCGCATTGACAGACTCGTGGCTTAAACGTCAAGTTGGTTTAGTTTATTGGTTTTAGGATGCCAGAGTTATAATTCCAGCTGGGTGTTCTGAATACCAGTTTTCCTAAAATGGTAGTAAACTTAACTATATTTTACCTTTCTCTTCCTTGACACATTAGTGCTAAAGAAATAAAGCCTCTAAATATGCACCAGTACTATTATTTGGGTTATTAGTTACTTAATATGAGAATAAGGGACGATAAAGAAAGTAAGGAAAATGCATTATACTCTTTTTTTATTACTACTTGGTCTTAATAACCGTTCGGGCTATACACATGCACCAGAAAGGGTGCTAAGAATGAAAATTAGAATCCAGAAATTGTAGAAACAATCTGGTCAGGATTACACTCAAACCTCCTCGGTTAAAGTGAACCACTACCTAAAACTTGACATCTTGATGCGTGAACAAATATTTGTTGGGTATTAGATTTTTTTTTTTAATGTTTGCTTCAACACAATGGTTATTAAAGTATAAATCCAAGGAGTACGGACGAGAAAGATTATTTTGCACCCATATGAGTGTTAAGAAAGGATGAGAAAATTACATTTTGGAAATTGTCCCGAGGACACCCGGCTTAGATTTGAATCTGGACCTCTCCATCAACGGCAATATGGCATTCCAGTCTATTGTAAGACGCGTTTCTTATATCGTATGAACCCTAGTGTGAGTATACAGGGTGTTTCAGTGAAAACGTGCAAACATTAAACAGGACATAGGGGATGCTCTACCCAACATTTGAGACAGGGATCGTGTGGTCTAAGTGGGATATGGGCCTAAACATATCTAACACTGTTACTGACGTCCGGTTTATTTACAGCTAATCTTTACATATGATTTATTTACATTTAGTTGTAACATTACGTACAGGTAGAACTGTACATTATAGCATATCAATGACAAACCGTAAGAAAGCTACAATTTCGTACCGCACAACAGTTGCTCAAAATGACGGCCATCAACCCCAATGCAAGCATGACATCGGCGTCAGAGATTCTGGCGCATCGCTTCAAATATCCTATGCGTGTTGCGAATCACATCACAGGCGACGACAATCCCAGGCAACCAATTCCAAGTCTATGTCCACTGGGGTCTCATACACAAGTGATTTGAAATATTCCCGTATGAAATAGTCTTCACGCTCTCCTCCACATGTTTAGGCCCGTATCCTCCTTAGCTGATTTCGCAGACCGCACGTTACCTGTCTCAAAATGTTTGTTAGAGCATCCCCTATGTACTGTTTCAATTTTTGCACATTTTCACTGAAAAATTCTGTATAACTTACTAATATGGGATTCACATATGATTGAACTGAAATCTTTCCTAAGTATGTCAGGCTACTCTGACCACTGAGCCAAACCTATATCCCCGTTATTAGAATATGATGACTAACTCGACACTAGGCCGCCGCGGGAGCTGACCAATTGCACCACGTCACGAAACTTGACGACCGTTTACAGGGAAAGATCAGCGTGCATAAGACAGGACTAATCTGTTTTCGTTTCGTTCGCGGTTCTCAAGTTGGCAGCAGCTTACCTTTACCGCGACTTTGGCTTCTTGTTTATGTGAGATGACCTAGGCCACGGATAAATAAGGAAAGGAAGACTCACTGATAACAATTATAACAATTCAATTATAATTATGTATTAGGGATGCCAAACATTATTTGTAGAAAACTTGGAACTTTTTATTCGCATTAGTATCGTAAGAATCAAGAATCCATCAATACTATTCTCTACACCTCGATTATCAACTCTCAAAGGCCAATAAATGAAAGTTTGAAAATCGACAAAAATTAATTTTGGAATTGGAAAATTTTCTCTTCATGTCCATTATGTATATGTACTCAACTTGACCTTGATATTATAGTTATCTTGCATTGATCAAAGATAGACGTTCTGTTTTAGTATCTTATTTTACAATTTACACTTCTTTGTTGATTCTAAAATGCATTAGAGCATGGAAAATAAATAAGATATTTTAAATGTAAGGTATGTTGTTATGTACATAAAACATTAAATTGTTATGTTGATGAAACGGAATCCAAAATAAATATATTTAAGGTTCGTAATTGACATAATCAGGAATTATGATATAGGAGTTTTATATATATATATATATATATATATATATAATCAGATAAGAATTATCTGGTATATATGTATATATATTTAAAATACAATAATAGCATGAAGCGGAGTTACGTGGAATAAAAGTTAAGGGTAAAAATAGTAAGGGGTTTAAAAAATGTCCAAAGGGTAGGCTAAAGAGTAAAACTAATCAATTTTAAAAAAAGGATAAGTTAAAGGGGTGAAAAAGGATCAAAACATTTAAAAGGGTAGTAAGGGGAAAAGGGCAAAAGGAGCACTAAAACAAAAGGTGAAAAAAGAGGGACAAGTAAATATAAAACTTTTTTTAGCATTTTCCTACCACTTTTAAGTTACCCCTTTTACCCTCTTTACCTCTTTTACTCTTTTATAAGAACTATGTTATTTTTAACCTTTTAGCTATTTTTAACATTTTGTCTTTCTTGCCCTTTTTGCACATTTTACCCCTTTTACTCTATTAGCCATTTTACCCTTTCTAACCATGTTTGCCTCTCTGGAACGTTTAACCCTTTTTATTCATGCTACCCCTTTTAATAATTTTAACACGTTTTACTCTTTTGAGGCTTTATACCCTTTTTATCAACTAAAACTTTACACTTTTTTTTATGAAGAACCCGGCTTTTATCGGGAGAAATATTTTAGGGTGAAAATGTTAAAAAGTTAAAAAAAAAGAATGAAAATTAAATCAAATATTAAAACAAAGGTAATTATTTAGGCAAAGGGGTTATAAAGAAAGATGGGAAATAATGTTAAGAATTAAGAAAGTTAATATAGTAGGCCTATAAATAAAAAGGGTATAGAAGTTAAAAAGAGGTAAAAACCAAACAGAAAAGTTGTGGTCTATAATAGCAGTATCAATTTCGAGCTCTTCCATTTGCTGGGCTTAAATTTTAAAATTCTATTTCTTCAGACATAATTTGACTCTCCGAGAATGTCTATTGACTTACATGTCTAACTTCTATTTTATAACCCGCCAAATAGTGTTTTTACTCTTATATAAAGAGAAATTATTGGGATTATGAAAAATTTGATCTTAAGATAGTGACAAAATGTTTACGTTTTATGTGAGCACGGAACATAAGGATGGATTTTACAATTTTGTCTGTCCCCACATTTGTCTGTCTATTCGTCTCTCTGTTAGTCTGTCCTTCTCCAAGGATACAAACACAGTTTTAGTAAATTTTGTTCACACTTTATATTTAGATACTATATGGCTATACCACAATTTTTTCACACTATCCCTTCAATTAAGGGTAGTTTAATGATGAGTAATTTGTTTGAAAAAACTACCTTTAAATTAATTTATTTTATATAAATAAAGATATCTTATTATTGATACATAAAAAAGTCTTCAGATACCAATTTTGAACCAAATCACTAAAACAATTATTTAAATATTCAAATTAAAGAAAAGTAATAAATAAATTATTCATAATCAAATTTTTCCTCCTAAACTAGTATAAAGCTTTATTTTTCATGTTTATGTAAGAAACTCCCCAGATATACATTTTAAGCAAAATTATTATAGCAATTTTCAAAACAATTAGATTTTTCAAAAATCACTCCTCATTATACCGGTTCAAAAAATATAAGTCAAATTTTAAAAATAAATTCACTCCTAAGTATACTGGTTAAAAAAAAAGTCAATTTTAAAAGCTTTCAAAGCTTTTTCCCCTCCCCAACCTCTTAGGGGATAACATTTTAAAAACCTTCAAAATATCTAGCTCAATTATTCTAAAAAGGAAACTTAATTTTAAATTTCAAGTCTCTACATCCACTAATTCAAAAGATATGTTAGTGAATTTTGAAAACATTCAAACCCCCTTCAATCGTTAATGGTTAAATAAAGTAAAACCCCGTCTTATCTCTTATTTAGGACTTAAGAGGAATCTTAAACGCTAAATTTCAAGTTTCCAGGCGCAGGGTTTGGGAGATACGGCGATGAGTCAATGAGAGGGTTTTGCCTTATAATTTATGTAATATACTTTATATATCTAATCACAATTCGAGTTAACCATTTTTTGTTAATATTTAGACAACTGGTACGTTATAAATCAATAATCTCAAACTACACTACATATAAACACACGCATTTTATAATTTATGTGCTATAGCCTATATACACAATCTATGCCTAGCTGAATTTACAGAAAAAATTAAAAACAAAATATAAAAACTTGATTAAAAAATAGCATAAAAAATTGCAGATTTATAACATTTCTTGCCATAACGTTTGAAAAAATTAGTGTTCTTTGTTTGTTGAAATTTTCTTATCACAGTAAATAAAATATTCAATTTAACTGATTGCATTGAAAATGTTGTCTTTTACGTCTGGTTGGAATTCAGTTAATCGTCTCAGGTTTTCAATTATTGTGATTCAGAAACGGATGGTAATGATTCTTTTGCTTGGATGTCTGTGATGTCTTCTTCATTAAAGGATTATTGGATATTTTTATTTTTTACTTCTTCAAGAATCTCCTCATCTGTCAGCGTTCCACCATCGTTAAGTTAAATTTGAAATGAGAAGAAAATTGAAAAAATTAACAATGTATAGGCTTCGAATTATCCAAATAATTATTTTGAAGACTCGAATTAAATGTTTTTATCACTTATATGTATAGTAATTTCATGTGTAATCAAGGTGGGTTCGAACTATCCAATTTTTTTAAATAACCCATCTTGAATTATCCAAATACTACTGTATTTATGTCGTAAATATTACAAATCATTTAATATATTATATAATGTATAATAAATCTATGATATGATATATAGCTATACTTATTATAATTAAACTACATTATGTAATATATTATATAATATTATACATATATAAGATATATTTTATGTATCGAACATATCTCGTGTATATATATATATATATTGTCGAGGTTCCAATTGTTGTAGGCCACTTTCAACTTTGGTTTGAATGCTTTCGCGGCTGTTGTTTGATAAAACCAATATCTTCTGGTTTGAGCAATAACTTCTAACTTTGCATATAAAGTTGTCAAAGTCATAATCTCGGATGAACATTCATCCATGATGATAGTTTTATTCAACGACAGTTCAATCCTGAAAACATGTGTTTTAATCCACTCCCAAATTTTTTGGCTACTGATTCTATCCACTCTCCTTATCATGTCTGCATAGGTAAGATCCATAATTCACTTCTCGTCTATAAAGGACAGTAAAATTTGGTAAATATTAAAAAAATCTGGCACAATTGGCCCTCCTATCTAAATTTTCACGAAGTATTACTACCCATTTGGAATATACGCATATAACAATTACCCTAAAAGAATAAAGATGAGTAATTTTTAATATTAGAAGAAATGTACAGCATTAGTTTTTTGAGAGAGTGGAAATCAATCTAGAAAAAAAAATCATCTTCAATACACCCAACCGGGATTAGAAGCCTGATATCAGCGTCGTAGGCAGTCCAGTACAAAAGCCTAAAACTATTTACTAGCTAGGTGGGTAATCGCTATTATTCATCCTTTTCCTGTCACTAAGATAAGATGTATCATAGTATGCGACCCAATTGTTTGTGCCGTGTACTGCACGAAGGATTCTAACACAGTTAATCCTAGCCAGGATTGGTGGACCATGAGTCCGAAGGTAAGGGCTCCTGTTACCCTGTAGACCAAAATGACGTCACCAGTTTGAAATGTTTGGGGGGTTGGAGGATGTTTTGGAACTGACAGTTCGTAACCAACCAACCTTTCGGCGCCGAATTGGTCTATGAGGGGGGAGGGCTGGTTTGGGTTTCTGTCATGTTTACCAACTACAACTTGGTCTAAATTACATTTGAAATATCGCTGACAGAGAGAGAATTAGTTTGTAGGAGAGCTACCCTACTCGATTAATGAGACATGATAGCCTAATTTCGTAAATATCTGACCCCGGGATGGAGCGGGAGAGTCCACATGTAGTTTTGAGTAATAAAATGGTTCGATTCCTATAAAGGGTTGACTAGTAAAACTTTGAATTTATCAGTAATAGTACATTCAACAGCATGCCCTTTAAATAATAATTATTATAAACAAGAATAATACCCGTTTAAAAATAAATTGCCTCATTTCTGGTCGTGTATTTTGTCCCATTGGCATTTGTTGGCCAGTGATAGTCAATAATAATAATAATAATATTTTTAGTGACCCTTAAAATCTGGGAAGCGCATTTAAATTAAAGACTGTAGTAAATTAAATAATTATACCAATGGAAGTTTGACATTGTTCCTAATTGAAGATTTCATTTTAAACAACATTTTTGGCCCTATTAGAAAATTTGGCCACCAAGTATTTTTGTATCCTTTAGGGTCAGGGTCAACTGTCCTGAAAAATGTCAGTTTCCTAAGTCTACTGGGCTTTGAGAGTATTTTGAATTTGTTTTTCTGGAAACCCTCTCCATTTTGAGGGCCTCCCTGTGAATTTTCTGTTACAAAATATTCCTGCATCCTTTTGCGTTTGGAGGTACTTACCTAAAAAATGTCAGTTTCCTAGCTTTTTTTTGGCTTCAAGAATTTTTCTACTTTTCTTTTTAGAAAATTCCCCATTTTGAGAGGCCCTATGGGAATTTTTAGGACCGAAGCATTTTTGCATCCTTTTGGATTTGGTGATACCTGCCTTAACAATTTAAACTTAAATTTTATCATCTTTGTTCTTTTGAAATACCCCATTTTGGGGGAACCTATAGATATTTTCAGTCACCATATATTTCTGCACTCTTTAGGACTAGAGGCTACTTGCCTACAAAATATCAGATTCTTAGGTCTTCTAGGTTTCGAGATTTTTTTGGCTGGACAGAAGAACTGACTATTATTACAATGTAGGTAATTGGGACACCATTTATAAATTAAATTAACCCAATACCTCTCTCCTAATAGCACACACTCAGCCCTGATGCATATATATATCAATAATTTAATATCAGGATGAACCTCTACACACAAAGTATATACCTTCGTCTGGAACCGAATAAGTGTCTTCATTAATTAAGTTCTCATTTTCTCCTAATAGCACACACACTCAGCCCTGATGCATATATATATTTAATAATTTAATATCAGGACGAACCTCTATACACAAAGTATATACCTTCGTCTGGAACCGAATAAGTGTCTTCATTAATTAAGTTCTCATTTTCTCCTAATAGCACACACACTCAGCCCTGATGCATATATATATTTAATAATTTAATATCAGGACGAACCTCTATACACAAAGTATATACCTTCGTCTGGAACCGAATCAATGTCTTCATTAATTAAGTTCTCATTTTCTCCTAAGATGATTTCCAGTGGTTTATTATTTTTTCACTGCTGAAGTATCGAGCTCCCCGCTATTTATCTAAAGGTGTAGGCATAGGGAAGGTAGAATTTATGGGGAATGTATCCACATTTTTGTGGAAAGAAAATACTAGATGTTAGGAAATAAGCAACAACTATTAGTTGACTTAACCAGGGCTATAATCAGAATCTTTTTCGTTATCAGTACCATTACTAGAATTTTGGAGTTCACGAGACACAACAGTGTTTAATAATGTAGTTTATTATATTTTACCCTCTACATAATATTCTATTATACGTGATTTAAAAAAAAATCATCACGTCTTTCTACCCGTTCAGGGTATAAGAATATGTACTTTTTATGCTAATGTGTTAGGACGAGTAAGGTTACATTTAGATGAAGTATATCTGTATTTGTGTGTAGGGAGAATGAAAAACAATTTAAGAAATACCACCCGAGTACATCTGAGTGGGATTCTAGCATTGATCTCCTAGCATGGGCAGTCTTATTCATTGCATCTTAGATCAGACGGTCAAACTCTTTTGTTTAAAAGGGCCAAATTGAAAATTTAAGACAATAAAGAAGCCACATTTCAAAAAAATTCAACATTGTCACCAACTTAATTCAACAAACTCAATTTAAAACCTTTGTTTTGGCAAAAACATTATTTCAAGACCTATATCCACTTTCAATTGTTTATTACAGAGATTTAAAGTAATTTATTTTCGTATCAAGGGTGTTAGGTTTAAAATCTTGTGTTGAATTCACTTTCATAATTGATTATAAATTCATGTTCGTAAGCCTTGATCTTTGGTTGTTTGTTCTGAGATAAAACAACCCTTCACACACTGATGTGCTGCTAAACATTTCGCATATTTGGTTTGCAAATTTAACAGGTTCTGGGAATCTATCTCTGATAAATAAATAGAAAAAATGGGTACAAGAACCTTACTTTTTGTATTTCCACAAATAATTACCACTAAACGTTATAATCTTAAATGGTATATTTGCACCTGTTTATAATAAGATGAATCGGGCAGCTTTGTATGTTGGTTCATTAAAAGTACCGCGGGACGCATAGAATCATGAATTGGGCCACATGCGTCCCGTGGTCCACAGGTTTAACATTCCTGCCTTAGGACCATATACAAAGTTGTTAATGACTCAATTAAGCAATTAGCTTAAAACCTGAACGGATAGTAAGACGGCAGTGCTAAAATTTAAAAAAATAGGCAATGATAAATAATACACATTTATTATTTAGTTACCATTCATTTTAAGTCAACAAGCCGAAGATTTGTTTGATGTGATTATATCCATCCGGTGCTGTGCATGCACTCAATCCTTTGACGGTTAATGTTGCCTGCACCATCTGGTAGAGATCCCACGTTATAAAATAATTAAAAGGTGATGATTACCCCTAATCTTCCACATTACATTTCTATGAAAGAGCGTGAAATTGCCTACTAGTTTTGCTAGTAATGTATTTTCACATACCTTCCTAGGTTATCTTACTTGCCACAATCAAAAGGGGATCATAGGCTTTACTTCGCCTCCGAACGAAGGAAATTGTTCCGCGTATTTTTATATATCAATAAAAATCAATTGATCTCGACTGGGTTTGAATCCACTAACATCGAGTCCCAAGGCAAGTACTTTACATCAAGACCACCGAGGTCAACTAATCATTAATAAATACTATAAAATGTAATGACATCAGATAATAGTAGATATCTTATTTTGCTAAATTGAATCCAGTTTATACTTTGTTTCGATCTGTCTATACACCGATGCGATCCAGTTGTCCTTGGAAGTAATCTATTGGTAGAAAATGCTAAGTCATGATCACGTAGCTCAGGTAATAGGAAATACTGTATCGGGGTCACATGCAGGAGAGGGGTGTGGTTTGAAACATCTGCCAGAAAATGGTCGGATATGGCTTCACGATCTAATTATCACTGGGACATTCATCGACATATGGAGTTGTTGATATGGGATTGTCTAAAAATTAACAGACTACCTTGGACAATTTCTATGTGGTGGACATGTGGACCCAACGTTGAGCTCATTTAGTCTGGTTTTCCGTGATAAGGTTTGGGGTTCAAACCCCGGCTGGGTGTACTTAACATTGTATTTTTAAATAACACCTCTCTGTCCAGGTAAATTCGGGTACATTTATTATAAATTCTACTTTCCTCAACATTAACCATCAGTGTAATTAAGTGACGATATCCCAGAATTTAAAAAAATCACAAAATTTAATAGTTTTCGTAAATGATTTAGACAATTTGTGTACTCAAATTATTAACAAAAAAAACCAGAGCTGTGGTCACGTGGTTCAAGTGTAAGGCTCGTTTAGTCTGTTTTACTAGTGACGTGGAGGCTGAGAATTGAAAGCCATTTGGGTGTATTGATGGTGTTCCTTCATAGATGTTTTCCACTTTCCTACCACGTAAATGCCACCACATTCGCGTAATTAATATCGGCTGTAGTAAGACGTGGTGGGAAAAAAGCTTCAAATTTTATTTAGAGCTTGTTTAAGGCGTGCAATCGATTAAATATTAATTGCAAATATGTTATCTTTGTATCATAACTCTCCTCCCACCCCTCCAACTCCTCTAACCAACGTCTCCTCTAATTTCCTCTCAGTACTCCCCCTTCCTTCCTCGCCACATTTGTCTCATAGCATGTAGCTCTATATAATATTGACACTGTAACGTCTCTCAAACATATATTTCTCTTATTTGAGAGACCTCATACCCGAATCCCGTCTCTTTCTTCCTACAACTCTCTCTCTACCCGGCAAGCATTGCGTGGAGAAGGGAGTATGTTCTCAAACTTACCCTCTCCGCCATCCCTTAGCGTACCCCAAACTTCCAACTATTTTGGAAATCATGAGAGCTGTTCTGCTGGAATTAATGTAAACTGAGCCTCGCCTTCAGGGTGCGGTACAGTACTTAAAGAGGGGTTGAAGGGGGTTGAAGGAGGGGAGGGAGTGTTCCCATTCGTTACTTTGGCACGGATCGTTAACCCATGCCAAATGTTGGCTTTTCAGATCGTTAAGTAGGGTGTAATATTTGCGAACTAGGGATTGCTCGCAGACTTTATTCACATTCGGGAAAACCCTTTCTCTGTTGTGATTTGCACGACTTGGGTTGGTGCAAGTTTGACCCCTCGGTTAATTTTTCTAGTAAAAGGTTTGGTGGTTGTGACTTTGTTTATTCAATACCCTTTTATAATGATATGTTTTAAACGAAAATACTTTCGTTGGATTATTTTTTACTTTCTAATCTAAATTTAAAGTGTTGTAATCGTGGAGAGTTTCTATCTCGAGATTATGATCAATCCTAAGTTTTATGTGTGTCTGAAACAAAACAAAAATAAGTGGATTTTGCATTTCTGGGTTACCATATATCTGTCCCTGATCAGAGATAGGAAACCGTGTGATGGATTTTGTTAAATTTTGTTATTTCGATGCTATAGGGCAATACCTAGGAACTATTTTTTTACTCTAACCCTTAATTTAAGGGATGTTTACTGACAAGACATTTTTTTAGAATTTCATATTTTTGGAAAATAGTTCTACAGATTTTGCTTAAAATAGATATAAGTTATATGGAGTGTTTGACCTACCAAATAACAATGTATACTCTATTTTTGGGGTTAAAACATCTTTAAAGGAAAGTTTACTGTTGACTAATTTTTGATAATTAGTAATACTTTGAAAATTGCTCTAACTATTTTGTTTAACATGCATATCTGAGAAGTATTTGACATTACAAAATACATCTGTATACTTGTTTTGTGAAATCGTTCGCTTAAGGATAGTTTACTGATGACTGACATTTAGAAAAACTTGAAAAATTTCTGAAACTTCTCTAACTATTTGGTGAAAAATAGGTATCCCGTAAGATTTGAGCAATATAAACAATTCTATATATTGGTTTTTCTTTAACAAGATAATTTGATATAGATAGCTAACGATTAATTTTTAATAATGCTAATGTTTTGAAGATAGCCCTAATTAGATTGTTTAAGATTGATATCTAAGTACTATTTTATGTGATAAATATTTTTTTTTCTAAAGTTAATAAATTTAAGAGTAGTTTAGTTTTGACAGATTTTGTAAAATATGAAATATTTCAAAAATTGCTCTTAAGATTTAGTTCAAAATAGGTTCCTGAAAATTAATTTTCATGTTTAAATAATATTTTTTTAAATATTTTTACAAACACAAATCATTTTAGGGTAATTTACATATTACAAATTTTGTAAAAGAGGAATTTAAAAAAAATAGTGGTTGGGTCTTACATGATGAATTAAACTATATATTTTTAGAAAAACTAGCTAATAGCTAATTATTAAAATGTTTATACAAGCTAATAGACAATATCATTGTGCCGTATCCTTTTTTTATGTGCACAGCATATTGCATCCAAATTATATATTAAAAAAAAGATAGTTGGGAAATTCCAGTAATAAATCGCATGTGTAAAAACTACCCTAGAGTGCATGTGAAACCTCCCTGTTTTCTGCAGATGAATTTATTGTGAATTTGACACCTCAAACCACTCTATCAGCAGTACGGTCATCTATAACTGCTCAATGAGATTAGTGAAAGATTATACTCTTCATAATAATGAACTAAATCGTAGTTTTCATGTAGATATGATGGGAAAACCAAATGGCAGGCAGTTGAGATCAAAACACAAGTTTTCAATTGTGCTTCGGTTACACTAACCGTTCTGTAAATTTGGTAATATTGTCAAACAGATTAAGTTTTCAATAATGAAATGTTTATATCTTAGTACAATCTAATTTAAGATATATATATTTTTTAAACTATTTTTTATTAGCAGACTATCTGTATTAGTTATTAAATGTAACATCTTGTGAATGTGGGGAATGCCAGGCCTCACCGTGGTTCGGATTTCACGTTAAACTGCAGGTCCTCCATTTCATCTCACAATCACCCTAACATTACACATTAGCGTAAGTGCGTATAGCCCGAACGGGTAGTAAGACACGGTGCTAATAATAATAATAATAATAATAATAAAAATAATAATATTAAATGTACAGTACATATAAATATTTGTCAGCCGTATTGGTGGTCTCTCTCTGTTAATGCCGCAATGTATTGGATTGCAGCTGATGGAGAGATCAACGTTATAGTTTTGGCCTAGTTTACTGGTGTTGGTATTTTACGTGTGATTTATCAGTGCTTCATCCCTCAAGATAATATTAGTGCATTTCTTTTAAACCGCACTCATTGTCACTACTCTTTAGACAATAAGTTCATAGCTCTATGGATGGAACTACTAACATAATATTTATATCCGATCCCTATAGTAGCCAAGTTGGCAGAATACTTTCTTCCTATTCTAGTGATCCCTTGGCATAGCTAAAAATATTTTATTAATAACATTGAAGATTTTCCTTTAAAAATGATGAAATAATAGGAGGAAGACTAGGTGTTGTGTCAATTATAAAATAAAGTTGGCTTGTAGTTTGAGAACTGATAAAGTTGGCTTGTAGTTTGAGAACTGATAAAGTGGCTTGTAGTTGAGAACTGATAATCAGTCGGCCCATAAAGTGTACGCTAAATGTCCAAAGTAGAAAAAAGAACATATATAATCGGTGATGTATGTCTCTCATATACTAAACATGTATTATCATTCAGGTACATGTCTCATGTCCCTAGATTCTAGAAGACACGCCCCTCTCCTTAAAACGCGTATCCTGACACACGTAATAATTTTTTTCTCGTGGTGAAGGTGAAGAAAATAACAAACTAGAGTCACCGAGAGAAAGAAAGAAAAAAAAGTCCTTAAAAACTCTTTAAATCCCAAACACTTGAATATTTTAGTGCTTAATGCATGCTAATGTGTCCTTATAAGCTTTCTTTAAAACATAATAAAAAAATATCTTCATTCTCACCGCTCAAGAACGCATTTACGATGTCGGTTACAAAGAAAAGTCCTTATTTTATGCAAAGAGGTAAAGGAAAAGAAAAAAGTTCATAAAGAAGAGATTTAAGAGGTCGTTAACTTCTTTTCACGACGTACTATAAAAACTTAGGCCTTTGTTTTTTTTATGATCAGAAGAATCGAATACCCAAGTACCTGTAAGTTCCAAATAGAAACCAAATATTAAATCTCGCTCATCAAACATTTAATAAATTGCCTTTTGCTAAAAAATAAATATATAATGTGTATTTAAATTGCTGTTGCAGAATTAACTGATTCAACAGAACACTATTTACAAACTTAACTCTAGAACAGTCGTAACAGACGTCCCCCGGCGGATAAGAGCAACGCATACTTGAATGGAACTATCCTCTCACTCTCGTATTACTTAAGGGAATGGTTATTCTGAAGCTTCAAAACCACTAAAACTATCTTCAATTATCTTAAAATATTATTTTGTGACCTTATTTAAAAAAGCATGTCTTTATTTGTTTCAGGAAGATTAAATATAATTTTCGAAACATTTACTTTTAATCTCACCACTACGTCACTGAAACGAACTAATTTCATATTTTCATGATTTTATTTAAAATAAACACAGCTTATAATTTTATGTTTTTAGTCATATTAAGTTTCACCTATATTTTGGTGTGAACTACTATCTAGAAATAACAAACAACTTCATAACGTGCTATTCCTGGACGTTTGCAGTGCGTCTCAGTTCTCTGGTAAGCGGCCCCCTTAATTAATCAATGTGAATTGGGATTCTACCTTTCACCAGTGATAAATGTTTCTGTTACACCGGGTATGGAACCTGGGACCACTCACTCAGTAATAAAATGCGGTACTGAACAAGCTAAAATATTAGATTGGTATTTAATAAAATCTTTCTGCTAGCACACTAAATAATATTACATTAACACCGTGTTTTCATACGTGCAAGCAGAAGGAAGTTAAAAGTCACCTCTTTATGTATATATATATATATATATATGTATATATATATCATTACATTTTTCTACCCTGTCTCTTTTGTTCAAGCTAGTTTAATCTGGACATTGCGTAATTTGCCCAACCCGCTTTACCTCATGTTTTTACTCCTAACCTAATCTAACCTAGACCTTACGCCATTTATGTGTTTCTACCCTTATAGCCTCGTGGTTTTTATTCAACTTAACTTAACCTGGACATAACACCGTTTTTCCCTTCTCCTCTCTGGACAAAACACGTCCTGGTGTCCCTCAGACTAGTAATAATTTGCGTCAGTGGGCATGCAGACAAAGGCGTCAGTATCGTATAGTCTGGTTTGCCTGGTGATGGGTAGGTTTGTGTATGAATCTTAGGAGGAGGACCCAATTCTTTATATATTTTTTTCTGAATGGTTTACCACCTTCTATTAACACAGTACGTACAGTTCTTCTAAACTTTACCTTTCTCATCCCTACATTATAAATATAAGTATTTTTTCTATCACTATGTCTTACTGCCTATTCAGGTTATAATCATATAATTATGATGATTACTCTGACGGAGTCGGGATGAGGTAGTACTTTAGAGATAATACACCCAAATTTGTGTGGAAGAAGATTGAGAAATAATTTCGGAAAAACCACCCTAAATAAGCTTAGCTGGGATTTTAACTCCAATTTCCACATCATCAGCAGGCCAGTCAAACACGAGTGTGTCACACACAGACCATTTGGCCACTGGAACGGGCCTTGCATGTATAAATATTCGGATAACCCAGCCAATTAGAAACATTCAGAACCTTACAAATGGTATCATAATATAACAATTTGTTTTAAATAACGATGTCTACTCACCGCGCCCAAACATACCTTCCCATCCTGTTCGTGTTCGCATCTGGTATCCGCGTCCTGTTCCAAGGACGACCGCTCTATAACTGGAGGAAATGAAAGTTTATTCAACTGTGTAGCGCATAACATGTAATTATATTGTAATGGTGTTAAAAACCTATAGACCCGCATAGCGTTTGTTACCTATTTTGAGTACCTATTTATTTGATTATTTTGGATAGCTTTGGGTAGGCATGGACACACTATTGTCCCTTGACAGGCTAACATCTTATTTTTTCGGTAACTTGTATATAAAGGTATGAGAAAAAAAAACACGTTAGTTTTGTTTTTGTCTAATTTTCCAGTCTCTGTGAGGTTGGGATTCAAGTCACGGCTTCGAGTACTTTTAAGTAAATAGCTCTGCCTATATCCCTTTTAATGTTAGTCAAATTTATACTTTCCTCATCCTCACCCCGTTTGCGTAAAACATTCTAAAACTAACGAATATAAAATATATTAAACTTAAAAAAAATGTTGATTGAAATCATTTTTTTTTTTGCGCGGTGTATTAGCCTACTCTCCATTTGAACCATCCTCATTTAATTACACTAATAGACTAGAGATGATAAAGGTAGAATAGATAAAATGTAACAAAATGTGTGTGTCTGAAGAGGGGAAATCATTAAAAAAGAACCACACTCAGTACACCCAACTGAGATTTAAACCACATCCTCTTCATCACTGGTAAACCACACCAGATGAGCTTAAATCACGACCGTCTTTATTTACTAAAATTCGCTTCAGTGGCTGGATGGTCTAAAGTGCTACCCTCGCAATAAACTGGTGGCTGATGACGGGGAGATTGGGGTTCAATCCTGATCGGGTGCATTGAGGTTAGTTTTTCTAGTTCGTTTTCCACTTTTACTCCACTTTAATACAGGTGCATTTTCTCGAAATTCAACCTTTCTCATCCTTAATACATTAGAGTAATTAGTATTAAATAGATGAATAAACCGAAAGGGTTGTAAGATGTGGTGTTAGAAATAATAATAATAACAACATAAATACACATAATTTTGCTACTAAAGACGGAAGTGTCGTAGAGGGCGAGTTTCATATTCAGACATAGCACACTTTTAGTGATGTGCTAATTAAATACAAGGCAGCATCTACCTAAACTCAAATGGAATGGGCCAGGTAGGTGTCACCCTGTATTTATTATAGCACCGCACTTGAGGCGTACTAAGTCTATGAAACTAGCTCTAGTGTTTATTCCGTGTGCCCACTAGGGGCGGGTCATAGTATATAGGTCAATATTATAATAGCTTTATCATTGACTTAGTGAGATGGAAATAATAACACTTGTTTTTTCTCTGTTAGAGCTCTTAATACACCGTAGTAATACTACTACTATTAGCACCGCGTCTTACTACCCATTCAGGTTATATGCACTTACGCTAATGTGTAATGGTAGGGTTATTGTGAGATGAAATTGAGGACCTACAGTTTAACGTGGAATCCAAGCCTGGCATTCCCCACATTCACAAGTTATGATTAATACACGTATTGTCAGAGGTGAAGGAAGGGTTTGGTAATTAGATAAATATGAAGCCCGGACTCCTAGCACATAAGTCTTACACCTTACCCCTAGACCACCAGATCACCATAAACACTGTAGTAGTGTACTCATACTATTGTAACATATATATTTTGAGAAGGTAGCAAATTTCCATACCTATTATCAAACATTTAAGTTTTTAATGTTTATCCGCATTAATGGTCACACAATCTAACAATCTAAATGCCCATTTCATCGAGTATTATTTGTCGTTGATGAGGAAATTGTAGTTCAAATCCCAGACGGGTATACTAAGGTGTATTTTTAATAATTTGTTTCCTACTTTCATTCTACGCAAATTAGGATATATTTCCTCTAAAACTGTATTTTTGTATGAAGACGTAACCTGACAAAATCTATAGCAGCTGTACTAGCCCAGTTATCATAATTTTACTATATATATAAAAATTAATTTTTTTACAGGTGTTGGGACTTCCTTAGAAGCTGTCTACGATAGTGGCTTCTTGCTTGTGGTAGAGACTCCACATTGCAGAAATACGCACTCATCTTATTTTATTAAAGCTCCTTCCTCTTAGTTTTTAAAAAGTTTGCTTCCATCTCAATGCCTATGCAATTAAGGTAATACTCAGAGAATCCTCCTACCGTAGACTGGAGACATGTTGAACATTCAAGAAATTCCGCGTTATTTAAGAAGTGGTATATTATTATTATGTGTTCTGCCTTAAGGGAGCCTAACATTTTCAATATTACCGACAGTATTACTGATGGTATTCGTATACTGTCAGTATTATTAGTCGTGTGAGATAGAAACTGACGGTTTATCAGTATACTGATGGACCGATGCCAACTCCTGTCAGTATTTGCTAGTTTGATAGTAATACCACCAGTAATAATGAACGTGTGAGGGGTATGACAATATTTTCATCATTATTGCATAAACCATCATCGAATGGACATCTATTTTAGTGAGTAAACATTTAAAATGTTTGTTTAAATAAGATAAGCCATGGCCGAAGTGAAAGATAAAGAAGTGCTTTGTGACTTCTGGGAACCACCAACCTCAACAACTCTTTGGAAATAGCGGGGTTCATTCTAAAATAATTAATGAAATCATCGGAGTTTAAAATCTATATTTCTTTCAACTGTGATAAATGTATCTTTCACGCTTTTCAATACACTCTACAAGCCCATCGCTTCCGGCTTTTCTTTCTGTTCAGTCTTACAACTAAAACAAATTAGACACATGCATTTATGTACTGTTCTAAATACTGTTTGTAATATTGATAGTGTGAGCTTATTATTGAAGTAATGACAGTAATACTGTCAGTAACATTGCACGTGTGAGGCACCCTTTACGAGAGGTCCGTTCTTTCAGTGAACATAGACCACCAATGAGCCCCATCCTCTGCCTCCGCCTTTCAGTCACAGAATTTTCTTTTTTCTTCAAGTCATTCAATAATTGAATCCTCCTTATTTCTAAGCTCTTCTTTTCCTCTACCTTGCCTTCAATGACGTCGTGCAGAAAATTTGCTATTTTAATTTTTTTTTACTAAACCAAAATGAATATGGAATATATCGATATTAATTTTAAGTCCTATAAATATAACAAGTTTAAGAAAGGGTCATTTTAACCTCGATTCACGTGAAATCTTGCAATTCTAAATAAAAGTCAATGGAAAGAAACTTAGGTTTAACCTTCCTCAAACAATTATTTGATGCACTTTTTAACTGACTCACAACTAAAAGTACTAAGTCATTTAGGATTGTGGGTTTATAATAATATAATAATAATAATAATAATATAATAATAAAATAATATATTTAGCACCGCGTCTTACTAACCGTTCGGGTTATACGCTTTAAGTACTAATTACGCTAATGGATTAGGAATTGGGAAGGTTACTAAGAGGAAGTGATCCCGCATTTGCGTGGAGGTAGAGTGGAAAACCATTTAGGAAAAACCACCTCCAGTTCACCCGACCGAGATTCGAACCTCGATCTCCCCGTTCTCAGCAGTCGAGCTCTAAAACGACAAGCGCGTTAGCCAACTACGCCACGAGGGGGTGATTGTGGGTTTAAAGTGAACTACCATTCCTATAGAATATAATAGTGCAATGGTAGTTACCCTTAGAGCAATGCTGTTGGGTTTTTAAGCACCGCGTCTTACTACCCGTTTGAATTATGCGCTTATGTACTAATTGCGCTAATGGTTTTAGGGATTAGGTAGGTTATATTAAGAGGAAGTGTACCCAATTTTCGTGGAGAGCCATTTTGAAAAAACCACCCTCGGTAAACCCGAGATTCGAACCTTGATCTCCCCGCCATCGGCAGTCTAATATACTGCGAGAATAGCGCGTTAAACCAGCCAGCCACTGAAACGGGTAATTACTTATTGAAAGTAAATATACTCAAGGGTGTAGTGGAGCGGGAATGCGTGGGAACGCCGTTCCAGTACTACTTTTTGTGGAAAAATATTACATTTCATTAGGCCGAGTCGAATATTAAAATTTTCTTGTGTTAAAAATATTTAAAATTATTATTTTTTTAGTAAAAATTTTTACTGTGCAATTCTAAGTACACTAATTGAATTTATATCAATATTATGGTAAAACTTTTTTTCATAATATGATTCAATTAATTCTGATGAAATTTACTCTGCTCCATGCGAATACTTAGAATTTTTGAAGAATTGTTCTAAGTAAGTTTCTGCCTTAGTAACCATTAAAAAAGTGCTCCAAATAGCATCTAGAGGCATTCATGTTTGCGAAATTTTTTTCACCTCCAGCGGTGCCCCCACAAACAAGCCCCCCATCCTCCATCTTTTGGTTGGCTACGGCCTTGTGTTCCGGCACTACTAAATTTACGACTACACCACTGAATATACTCAAACCACGGTATTTTTTTTTATTGGTATGGCAGTTCTGGAACATAAATTCCACTAAACAACAATTACCTTATAATGTTATCTTGAGACCTGTTTGAGTACCGATGGTTTATTTATTTAAATTATCTCATATATTGTGAGACTGACATCTTAAGCCGTGTGAACCACGGTTATTCTATATGAGTATAATGTATTATTAAATATAATATCAATTTGTTTTCTGTTTATATTATTCACCAAAGGGAAATATCACATTGGAATCCTAAGATATGTTTAAAAACTTAATTAACGATAAAAAAATGTAAGTCTAATGTCCACAGAACTACAATCTTTATTAACTAGGATCATTAAAATTGTAAGGGATTTATATCTAAAAGGACATTTTTATTCTCTTCCCTTTAATTTTGGTGTGAACCATATTTGGAAATAGCAATCTTCTTAAATAATGTGGGATTTCTGGACGTCTGCAACACATCTCAGTAGTTCGGTCGACGGCCCTTTTAACGCTAGACAGTATTCGGCATTTAACTTTTAAGCCGGTAGTGAGTTTGATAAAAGTTAAACCTTCTCAACCAAGCTTTCAAAAACTCTTTTCATGAAAACAAGGATTTGTTTGGATAATGTTGGGTATTTGGTCTGTGCTATAGTCACGTAAGTTGTTTTTGTGTGTGGATCTCGGCAAGTTTGTATTTATTTTTCTAATTATTGTTTTTCCTTGATATTCACGTTCTAAGTGGTCACGTCCACTCTAGGACAGAAATAAGATGAAAGTTACTTCAACATCAGCGGATTTTAATGGTAGTTGAAAACAAGTGAAAACAAGATTTAAATTAGTGATGACAATGTCAGTCCCACACGCTTGTTCACCACACTTTACTCTCAGGGGTAGGATCTAGAGTTACGATACTCGCATTTGCGTGGAGGTTAAGTGGTAAAACATTATGGAAAATCTAACTTAAAAAAACCAGCCGAGATTAGGTCCATAATATACCTATAACCAGCAAAACAAACTAAATGAGCATATCATTTAGACCATGTGCTCACCGATCAATTAATTAGTACAGTGGGATGAAATCTATCCCTTCAAGTGTTTGTATACCATGTCTTACCATCCATTAGGTCTATTAATACATCTATTTTCATTATTCAAATATATCCAGCCAGAAATCGAACCACGATCTTCCCCATCAACGGTTAACTAGACACGATGATATTGATGCCTTTTTACATGTTCCATCAATGTGGGTCCACTACTTACATAAATATAAGAGTTTCATATCGGTGGTCACTTGGTCTAAGCCGTCATTAGATGACTATTGACTGGGAATATTTGAGTTTGACTCATGGTTGGGTGTAATGTGACTGGTTTTCCCTAAACACTTTCCCACACTCCCTCCACATAAAGGCGGTTACATTTCCTCTTAATTTTACCTCCTTCATCTCGAAACCATTAATGCAAATATTTGGGTGGCTCTAATGGGCAAAGAGACGCGTTACACACACACACATTCAAATCATGAATGATGGGGCTCGTCCCACTGTCCTAGTTACCCAATATGAGCATAGATGAGCACGTGGTATAGGTGTCAAAACTCGTTTAGTCTGGTTTCCCAGTGACAGGGAGGTAGGGGCTGGAATCCTGGCTGGAAGGGAGTTTTTTCATATTGTTTCCCACTCACTCTCCACGAAAATGCCGGTATACATTTCTAAATGCTACCTTCTTCATCCTCACCTCACTAGCGTAATTAATATTTGTGTTTAGCCCGAAAAAATATGAAAAAACTAAAAATATCTGACCAAATTAAAATGTGATTAAAGAATCCTTGCACGTTCATGATGACAAGAATTTCGTCTATACTGTATTATATTTGCCACTTATTATTGAGCACGGGACGCTCAGAATACCAGGCTGGAATTCGTTTACATTTTTAGGTCGCCTCTCACGGTATGGTGAATAGCTTCAAACATTTCAAATATCTAATTGAATGTTGTGGTCAATTAAAAATAAAACAAATCAAATTTGTATTTATTTGTATATAAAATGGAAACAATATAATTAGAAAACAGTGAGTTGTGAAATTAATTACGTTGATGAAAAGAGATTTTTTTTATACATATTCATATTTTGTTAATCTGCCATATTCATCATATTGTATGTATTTCGATTAAATTCCTCCCTACTCTTACCCCTCGAACTCCTTTTACTCCTTTCTAGAAGAAAAACTAACAAAAAGCCTTCACAAATAAATTTTAATTACTTGACTAGATTGCGAAACTTTAATTTATAAAGGCAATCAACGATTACTTCTCACTGAAGTGCTTATTTTAACCGCTTCATTTTCTTTCTAAATCTAGATTCTACAAAACATACTGACATTTCTGTTACATGAAAAAATGTCTTTATTTTAGCAAAAATGTGCTCTTTAATTGCTTTATATTCGTAAAGAAAATTGTATTTGACTTCTTTTGTATGCATGTACTCTTAGTTTATATTATAAAAGGTAACTATCTATCTTATTACCTTGACTGATTTCACAATGAATGTATTTAATAAACGACAACATAGTGGGACAAAGTAAGGTGTGCTTTAAGCATAAACGAAGTAGGCCTATATTATGTAATTTTGCAGCACATCTTACTATCCGTCCGGGCTATGGGCCCCTAGGCATTTTATTACACTAATTAGGTAGATACGAGGAAGTTATGATTATTTAGAGGAAATGTAACCACACTTGCATGTCAGGTAGCGTGGTAAATTCTTTATAAAATACACCATAAAGGCAGTCAGCCGGGATTCTAACCTCAACCTACTTGTAACCTGCCAATTAAACTAGACGTGCTAGGTGTCTCTATTCCCATGAATAACGATGTGGGTTATGTAAACTTCCTTCGAGGATTAAGAATGTGGTATTTTACTTTAGAATTTGGTAGTGGTAGCTATAAATAGGCTTAGATATTGCATGCATAGTTTAGCATCCAACCGGGAATCGAACTCTGTTCTTTTCAAGCTCCTAAGATTTTATCGGAAAGTGTTTACATTTAAGTTGGTCATCATTTGCCACTTTCCTTCCGCACAAATTCCGGTACATTTCCTCTAAGTTTTACCTCCTCATCTTTATGTCATTAATGTAATTTTAATTTGTACATCCCAAGATTAAGTTCACAGAGGTGGCCAAGTGGCCTGGGGCGTTAGAATCGCATCGCACTTGGTTACCGTTGGAGGGGAGGTTGGGGTTAGAATCCAAGAAGGGTGAGCCTCTAGGGTGAATCATATCATTTAATGAGATTCTAGTTGTGATATACCCATCCTCCGCCCACGTAAAATGGGTGCATCTCCTCTAAACCACCCTTCTCATCTCTACAACCTAATATTAAATGATCAATAACCCTTTCGTGAATCGCAAAGAAAAGACTTATACAATTTTAGTAAAAACACCTCTATACAAAATAATTGTTCAATTTCCACGTATTCGTAACCGAAGGGTCAAGAGAGGTCGGTTATGAGTAACTCTACTTCAACTCAGGAGGGAGGATCTTAAAACATTTCTATTATTATTTGAGGTATTTAACATACATTTTCTTTACCGACTGATAATATCAGCACACCACTTATACGCTAAATAAAATCTAGAACAGGCATAGCAGCCAGCCTGCGGCCGTTAATTCATCACTGATACATTTTTAGGCCTTGCTGCTAGTCGAACCTGAGACCCTGCTACAATTCTAGGAACCCCAAACGCTATCTAATAAAAAATTTAATAATTTTGTCTTTTAAACATGTAATTGATGGGTTTTTTTTTGTGCACCATGATGACCGTTCACAAGTAACCAAGCCCAACCTCAAGATTTTACTATTTTACTTTAAGTTAAAAAAAAAGATTATATGAGCTTTATATTAGCTATTTATTATCTAGTAGTAATATGAATAGTCTAGAGCTATCACCTCTATTAACAATAATAATACTTTCAAATTATCCCAAAGTGAGTTGTTTACTAACTGCCGTCTGTTTTGGAACCATTAATTTCAAGGTTCGACGCTAGCGAGTCTATGATTTGTTGTGGTTACTTTGGGTAACTAATCAGCTGGTCAAAAGACGGAGATTTCGCACTGATGTTAAAGGAAGAAGGAAAGAATGAAATTGGAGTTGTTTTAATTTTGACAAGTAGGAGTTTAAAAATGAGAGGAAGCAAATATAAGAAGATTTGACCTTCCAATCAAGTTCCCTCTATTTTATCAGTCAATCTTCTTTCTTTAACTATTTCATTGTTATGAATATGATGGGAACTTTATTATTTCCCACGTCCTAGTAATGTTGACGCTAAACCTGTGTTTGATCAGATTAACATTCAAGATTTATAGTTTAAAAGGTCACTAGAGTGGCATCTTATACAATCAAAAGTAAAACCAGCATTTTAAGACTAACTGGGAAGATTTGTGGCAAGGAATTCATAGTATGTTCATTTATAAGTACAACTCAAAATTGGTTTAAGCTTTGCATAAGAATTTAATACCTTATTTTTATATTAGTAAGTTCTTTCCAAATTTTCTTAAAATTATATCTTTCCTCGCCTAGGCCAGCGACTCTATAAGCTATTTCAAACCAGTAAATCATTTATAAAATAAATGATCATAATAGCTTCTTTTTTAATTATTTCTTTCACAACTATAACACTATATTTATTTTAAATTGTTGGTTGGAAGTCAAAAAACGGGATTTATTGCTACTTTGTTCAACAATACAAAGCAATCTATTATTTTAACTATGCTGCAAGGTAAAAATATAAACATTTTTACTTAATTACTTTTTTGTCTTTGTATAACAAACTTTATTTGAACATTTAAAAAAAATATATTTTACATTGAATATTTGTTTTAAAGATTGCAATATTTATTTGTAATTGATACTCTAAATGGTCTTACTGAAACTTTAGTTATTTTACTTACTTGGACGTCCCTAGGCAGAATTATTGACTTTGAATCTTAACATCAATTATATTCAACAATGGTTTGAATATGTTTATTTTAATTATTTCCTTCTACATGTTTTCCTGTTTAATTTGAATATATTCCATCCTTATTAGCTTCAGCCAGTAATTACATGAACAAGTATTCTCACCTGACTTAAGGTATCTTAGTAACAAGGTAAGGTCAGTATTTTTTCCTAAAATTATATACCCAGAAAATGTCGTCGTTCATTAGTAAGAACCTCTATATTTATATCTTTTATGAGAATAAGTCCTATATAATCTAGAGATTTAGTCAAAATTATCCCCACAACAACAATATCTCACTAGACAAACACACTACCGACTGATTTAAGTTGTCTGACATCAATTAATTATGTACCAATTTTACCAACTACACAAATTTGATGTTCTCGTCACTAGATGTAGGTGTACAATGGTTAGTGTAATGTTCTAAGTTGATCTATTTTCCAAATAATTTTCTGTCACATCCATGTGTTTATTATATGTATCCATTTAATCCTCAGAATAAATAACAAATCATAAAAGACGTATTTTCCAGTTTTAATAGCTTCTAGATATCTTTACAACGCTCACTTACTTGCACCGTAAAGGTAAGCGAATCTGTAAAGAGAATTGCTAGTGTCCCATCAAGATCTATTTTTATTATTATTCCCTGTCGTTACAGGTAAAGAAATCAGATTTTAAGACATGAAGAGAGACTTTTACGATTCAAGCAGATTTATATCTTTAGTTCAAGCAATCTTTCCCCCAAACCCCTTTCCCTATATTGATACCACATAACACCAGGAAAAAAGATTGTGGATTATGGGACATCAAGAAGATTTTTACTACTACTACTACTACTACTACTACTAACTACTACTACTACTAATAATAATAATAATAATAATAATAATAATAATAATAATAATACTTTATGACTAATGGAAAAAAGGATTTTGAAATATCTCAGTGATGATGGAGTCCTTTTAATATAATATGAACGCATGTTTGTGCTCATACAACCAAAGGCGTCAGGCCCACAATAAACTTTATTTATGATAAATGTATGTCAAGATTTTAATCCAGACTGGGTGATTTTACTCAAGTTAAGTATTACTGTGGTTTTTCTATATTATTTGCGTGCAAATATGGGTGCAGTTCTATAAGTTTCTTTCCCAATTCCTAATCCTTATATTAAGTTGTTAAGAACCTAGGTGTTGAGAATACTAATTTGAATTAAAGTAAGTTTCAGCTTTGGGTGTTTTGTAATTAAAATTGAATGTTATGTCAACACACACCAAACTCAAAGTTAAATTAAAATAACCTTTTTCTATTTGTTTAATTTTAAACCTTTACTCTCATTGGGTTGATAGCTAATGACTTTTATTGAAGAAAGTAAGTGTTAAGGAAATCTATCAAGATTCGCTTTTGAACCCAACCCTCCGTATGCCCTCCTCGTTAGCCCTGATGCACACAGTGCAAATGGATGAACGCCTTATTTAGTCCATTAGCCATGCCTGGACTTGACTTTTTACTTTCGTATATTTTGTTTAGATGGCCTACAGTTGATTAGATTCATCTTAGTGACCAGTGCATTTATACGACAACCATTTGATTATTAGAAGTCCTTCATTTATTTAATTCATTCTGTAACGTTGATCACTACTGCTCTCATTAGATGGCAGGCTCGTCATTCAAAAAAGATTCGAAAATGAAGACAGTTTGAGTTTACCACTCGGGGATGAACGTTAAAATCTGAGGGACTCCACGCAATTCAGAAAATACAATATTTTTTTTACGATCTCTGTTTTACGAAATACAACATAAAACCTAAGCGGATCTGCATAAAGCTAAAAGTACGAATAATAGATAGGTATTTATTTAATTCTTCGTGGATAAACGTCTTAAAAGCCCATATCACGGCCAAATAACCGGGAGATTAGATACATGATTACGCTATAACAATAAATATATTAGGGGTGTGAATTTATTCACTATTCAAATGAGAAAAGAACTATTGTGCTCACTGATATATTGATATATATATATATATATATATATATATATATATATATATATATATATATATATATATATCGGAAAATAGTGGAATATTGAAATCAGTGAAATAATTTTACCGTATTAAAAAATATAAACTACAAAAAAATATTTTTTTGTAGTTTATATTATATATATATATATATATATTGGAAAAAAATATATATTTATATATTTGAAAAAAATATTTTTGTAGTTTATATTTTTTAATACGGTAAAATTATTTCACTGATCTCAATATTCCACTATTTTCCGATGGGACTCTTAGACTACCGTACTACGATGCGAATGAAGCTTGGTTAAAGCCGTGTTACCCACCCGAGTTACGCGATATCTGTAGAGGGAGAGACGAGCTCTTAAGGATTCACTGAACGATAGAAGGAGGGAGTTGAACAAATCAACTCTTTTTTCTTGGAATACATGTACCCTCCGTTCCTACTGAAAGATAACAGAGCTATGAGATTGTGCAATAGTGTGATCAGTCAAGGTAAGACATAACTTTCAGTGCGAGGGAAATGTAAGAATATTTTGTATAATAAGACGGGAAAACTATAGTACGACATGCATTACAATATAATGAATCAATAATAAAATATATATTTAAATTTCTATTCACACAATCTGCACATGAACTAAATATTTAAAGAAAAGAATAGTCCCCTGAACATCTGCTCCTTGAATCATTGATTTAAATCACATAGTTACTCTCCGAATTGTCCTATTATACTGCCATGTATGTTGAATCTTTAAGATATAAAGGGAAGTGTTTCTGAATATGGATGGATGATAAGTATAGCATTAGCACATAATAACAAAGGCGAAGGATTTAACTCCCTGTTTTTATTTAAAAGCTATATATTTGTAATAGTCTTAGAGGATATTTAGTGTCTCTTTCTATATTTTAAAGTAGTAATTTCCTAATTTAAGTAATTCAAAATATTCCTTTATTTTTTATTTTGTTTTTAGTTGAGTGGACAGAAGCATAAAATGTAACCTACTTAGTAATAGAAGGCGTTAATTTGTTTGTACAGGTAATTTAACAAGGTGAAACATTTATTAGGGTTATAGTGGTTGTTTACGTTGATTACTTAGGTTGTACCTTTAATAATTATATTACTATGTTATACATAGTTTTTTCATTCAACCTAATAATATTATTTTATTCCGTTGAGCTATCTGACAGTTATGTACCAATGCAGAACATTTTAATATTTAACTTTTTCATTAAGAAAATATAAAGTGATCGTGATACATAGTGGACGTTTTATGTGCCCCCGAAATAACAGCCGCGCTTGCAATTCTTTTCCTCCCCATGTTTGTCTGTGCCTGAAAAAAGTTATTGGAATTATTCCAAATTTTATTTTAAAAATCTTATATGATCATAAATCAAGGAAAAATCAAGATTTTAATTCAATTTATGAAATAAGAATTATTTAATTAAAACTTATTTTTAAATTAAATTTTTTTCCAAAAATAGATTTTCTATTTTATTAAATGTATATCTTTGAGCGTTTTAAATGATAAATTTAATGTAAAATTAAAATGTATTTTTTTTAGAAAAATTCTTTAAAGGGTAGTTTGCTTGTTGGTTATTTTTGAATTCACTTCGGTGGCCACATGATCTAAGGTGCTAATTTTGCAATACACTAGACTAGGTTGCCGATTACGGAGAGATTGTGGCTCGATCCAGGTCGGGTGTACTAAGGGTGGTTTTCTTAAATGGCTTCCCACCCCCCTCTACGCAAATGCGGGTACACTTCTTAATAATTGAACCTTCCTTATCCCTAACCTATTAGTGTAATTAGTACTTAAGACATTATTGTAAAACCCGAATGGGTAATAAGATGTGGTGATAAAAGTTAAAAAAAAAAAGAATTATTTTTGAAATTTAAAGATTATTCAAAATGGGCCCGGTTTTGTTCAAAATGGGTGAGCTATGTATAGGTCTATAAGGAGTGTTTTACACTATACATTATGTTATGTATTTAATTTTCTTTTTAAAAAATTATTTAAAGGTGGATTACAAATTATGGTTTTTGAAAATTTGATTTTTTTTAAATATCGTAAATAATTTGGTTTCCTTTATCTGAGTAGTGTGTTTGATATGAGTAAAGAAATAACTTGGGGTTTTTTGGGAGGGGGGAGGGTTATTTTACGTAGTCTACTGCTATACTAAGTTTGAAAATGTTATCCCAAACTTTAATCGACTATTTGAAAAAGCACATACGATTGTGCCGTTTCATTTATTTTAAGAGTGTTCTTAATACGCTTACAAGTTTCTACCTCTCTGTCATTCAGAGATGAATATGTTTTCCTGTGAGGGGCTCTATAAAGGTTTATGTAAGGTTTAACTAACGTTAAAATGAGAAATTCAATATGAGGAAATAAACAAGCCAGCCCGGGAGGTTGTAAAATGAAGGAATCGGACATTTTAGTGCACCAGTTTGAAATCGAAGCCAACCATGCATGAGATCAAACCTATATTTAATACTTGAATTAAGCGGCCAGTTCTGGTTTTATTTTATATGTTTGTGTACGCTTACTATGGTTTCGTAATAATAAAGCTACTCGACGCATATGGACACGTGAGTAAACCTCTACTTAGATGTAACACGACTATTTGAAGGTAATTACTAAGGTCGCTGAAAGGAGGCGCAGGTCCTCCTGCTAGATGTTCTGGTATTTCTTTCTTTATTAATTACTGTAACCACACGGATTATTAATGGTTTAATGTTAAGTTATATTACAGGAAGTGCACTGTGAGTTAGCTTGGATATGAGATGGGGAAACCAGGTGATAAATCACATTTGAAAAATCTTCCCTAGTGCATCTAGCCGAGATACAAACCTCAAACTCTAGTCACCAGAAATATAGTCAGTTGCGAGGCTGACATATATGGTCGTATAACGTCCAATGTAGATTTATAGTATACTATTATGGGGACAGGTTTCGTGAAGGTGTGTAGGAGGGTGAAAATTAATGTACACTTTCTGAACCGATTGATTAAATCAGCATACAATTCAGTTCTAGAACAAACAAAACATTTATTCTTTCAACGGTTAATTATTCATCTTGCACCAATTTCACAAAAATAATTTTTTGACCATGCCATGAATCGAACCCATGGCCTCTTAGTTATTATTATTATTAGCACCGCGTCTTACTACCCGTTCGGGTTATACGCACTTACGCTAATGTGTAATGGTAGGGTGATTGTGAGATGAAATGAAGGACCTAAAGTTTAACGTGGAATCCGAACCACGGTGGCGGCCTGGCATTCCTCACATTCACAAGATGTCTTGTCAGAGGTGAAGGAAGGGTTTGGTAATCAGATAAATCTGTGCCGGGACCGAGGATTGAACCCCGGCCGCCAGCATAGAAGTCTGACACCTTACCCCTAGACTGCCAGGTCACCCCGCCTCTTAGTTAAATATATACACTACTAACATTGTTGACATCAGGGGGATAAAAGAGGGGCAAGTAGGGGGGGGAGGAGGATATCGTTTTTGCAAGGAAAGGGAAGATGACCCATCTTCACATAGCGCGTTCATCTTCCGGAATACGTGGATTAAGGAGCGCGTCTTCGTTCGGTGACCGGATGAAGGTAACTAAAGAGGTTGTAAAAAAGGGTCTAGTTCGGAAGGTGCATGGGATCGCTGAAGAAAGGATTGTAAGGAAAGGAAGCCATAGACAGACACACAACGTCCTTGGGGTGAAATGGGGTGCACCTCTTACGGAAGAAATCCCGGTAGTAAAAACCTGGAAATGGCTTATAGGAATTCTATAGGGTATCAGGCAAAAAGTGGAGAAGAGAGGTATTTCGAAATCTTTCTTGCTGACTCTGCGATCTAACAAGAAAGCGGTTAAGTGTGACTACCGGCTCTTAGGTGTGATCCATGTCTAGTAAAATAAATGTTATAAAACCTTCTTAGAAATAACTACATCTACTACTAGGAGGGATGTAAAAAGGATTATTTTTACTCTGTAAACTGCGTAAAAATCGCCATTAAAAATCCATCCAATGTATATTATACATACTAAAATGTCGCCAGCCTCGCGAATATCACTAATGGTTTTTAATTACTAACGAATACATCTTCACCATAGAAAATCTAAATATAATGGGGAATAAGCTTTCCCCTTCTCCCCTCCCAACCAACAGGTGACCTTACAGGAAAGGATGAATAAAATACATGATGATCCCCTTTCTACCTCAGTCCCGCCATCGTACTAGTGAGTTCTAGTGGGAAGATATAGAACTAATTTTTTAAACTCAATTAAACCCCTTTATTCTCTACAATAATTAGGTTAAGTTAAGCTCATTGTACTGGCGTACATAAGCACCGAGCTGGAATAGAGCACACCTAGAAGATCTAGGTCAGAAGTAGGGTTGTGCACTGAAGTACTATCAAAATTAAAAAAACGACAACATTTTTAGCACCATGTTTTACTACCCGTTTTGTTTATCCGCTTTTTTATAATTAGGCTAATGGTTTAAGGGCTTTGGAAGGTTATAATTAGAGGAAGTGTACCCGCGTTTGCGTGGAAAGAGAAAGATAGTGGAAAACCATTTTAGAAAAGCCACCCTTAGTACAAACGACCTAGTTATGAACCTCGATCTCCCCGTCATCGGCCATCTGGTTTACTGCAAGAGTAGCTCATAGACCACGCGGCCACTGAAGGCGGTCATTAATAATATGTAAAGTACTACCCTTTAACACACTTTTCTAAGGCGTCAGGCTTGCAATGGACTACGTTGCTGGGGATGGACGAGGTTGAGGTTCGAATATCCGCTGGCCACAACAATTAGGGAGAGGAGGGAGTACTCATGCTAATGAGGGTGCATTCCTTTAACTATCGCACTTAGAACTTTCTCGTAGCTTAAGCAGTTAAATATACATTGAATCTAAACATGTAGACTAAAAAAAAGACGCTATTAAAAAGGAATTGTGATTGGAAATTTGAAATGGCAAGAATTGCCAAAAGCCTGAATAGTTTGAGTTGAATTACATTTTTTAATGTTCTTAAAAGTTTATTTGCTAACTTACAGATCTGAAACTTCTCAATTCTCCACAATATTAAATTAGTGCGAAGCTAACTTTCTTCTTCTTCAAAAAGACACGTAGACTAATACTATTGCCTGATTTTAGTTGGCGGAACAGTTTAACAAATTCAAATATATTTATTTGCTGTCAACATTGATAATATTTTACTATATTCAATGTGTTATTATATAGGTATTAATAATATCTATCAAAATTGTCAGCCTTAGAAAACATGATTTGATGTTTGACTATATTAAAATGGTTTTAGTAACTTTATAAACTTCCAGATACGGTTCTTCCTACCAAAATCAGGCTATACAACAGTAGCTTGCCGAGAAACAATCCAGTCATACATGTAAGGTCCCCTTATCAACAAGATAACATTTTTAAAAGACATGTTGTGTAACTCCTCCCTCAGCTTTCATAAGGTATACATCACTTATTACTTAAGCTCGTAAAATAGGTTAACGATAACATGATTATTAGGTAAGTTTTTAATAGTTTGTCTTTTTATGATTGATGTTCTCTTCTTCAAAAGTTCAACATGAAAATACCCTCATGGGTGTACACGTGAAAAGTGGCATCAGGCTCGTTTAGTTTGGTTTCCGGTGACAAGGGAGTTTGGGCTTGAATCCCGGTTGGATGTAATGATAGTGGGTTTTATTTAATTATCTCCCATTTCCCTCCACGCAAATAGGGATGTATTTCCTTTAAAATTGTAATATTTTAATTCATTATTGTAAATATGCGGATAAACCAGTTGGGTAGTAAGACACTTTGTATAAGCTTTTAAAATATGTTTTGCTTCCTCTTGACATATTGAAATCGTTCTGGGTGTTTAGCACCTTGGATTGACTTTAAATGTCAATACCTTAAGTTTTTAACACCCCTACTCTTTAAAACTACAAGTTTATAATAAAAACTCATTATCTTCTTATTTTAAGGCCGATTCACGCAAAACGCTAAGCTAAGCTAAGATTTACTCTGCTAACTCTTTAGAAAAATAGCGGACCTTGTATTTAAATGTGGTTCACATAGAAAGCTAAGCAAAGCAATGGTCCCTCTTTTCACACCCGAATTCAGCTTAGCAATGAGTGTGAAACCAAATTGACAAAGTCTTAGCAGAGGAAAATACAGCACAACATACCTTAGCTTAGTTTATCTTATTATTTTGTGTGTATCGGCCTTTAGTTTTCTGGTGATTAAAAGCTCCAGCTTTGCATCCCGGCTTGGTCTATTGAAACGTTTTTCCTTATACATGTTTCCAATTCCCACTACACTCAAATGTGGGCAAATTTATTATAAATTCTACCTTTATAATCCCTACACCTGTAGTGTAAATATGCGGACAAGCCGGACGGGTAGTAAGACGTGGAGTACACACAAAATTAAACACTTTATACTTCGGCCATTCAAATTAATATGTCTGATTTAGGCTAATGATTGAAAGTCAATATCGAGCTCCCGAAACACCCCACCTTTCTTTATAACCCATAGAGGCCATAACTATATCGTACATTGAGGGATGGCAACAGTTCGCGATACGAATACCTTAGCTAGGTGGAAGCTAACTCATAATTGTGTGTGTATTGTTCGAATCCCAGCTTGGAACGATCATCTACCCATAGAGATGTGGCTTACGCTTTCACATCCATTAAACATTAAATACATCCTAATCAATAATTCAATTTTTAAATTCTAATAAACTTGATATACTTTAACATATATAACATACATACATACATACATACATACATACATACATACATACAATACACATACATACATAAATACATACATACATACATAACATACATACAATACACACACATACACACACATACACAAACAAAATACACACACATACATACCTATTCACGCCGTTCCAGTGTGAGTATAGCTCAAAAAACAACTCCGTACTTAATCCATTCTCATTAAATTTCTTCACACTTCCATATCCTTGCATATTCCCTCCACTTCAACAACATCTATACACCCAGTCATGCATTATCTTTTATTCTTGAAACTCTTTAATTTTTTTTCTTTTTTACACATTCCTCTACAATATTTAGCCACATATAGAATGGCCTACCCCTTCCTTTTGATCCACACATCCTACCTTAATATATTTACTTCGTCACTCGATCCACACTCATCTTCTCGACATGACCAAACTAATGAAAGATGCTTCTTCCATATAAACCCATTGGGTTTCCTTCCAAGCCGCACTCCTTCGGCACCCATTAATTACTATCTACCCATAACAATTTATCCACATACATTTATTAGATATCGCACTCAACCCCATTTACCTTGATCTTGTGTTTTTCCTTATAAATTCACGTTTCACACCCATAAAACAAAGTTGGTCTTAATACACTTTTATACTGACATATGTGGGGAATGCCAGGCCTCCACCGTGGTTCGGATTCCACGTTAAACTGTAGGTCCTTCATTTCATCTCCCAATCACCCTACCATTACAAATTAGCGTAAGTGCGTATAACCCTAACGGGTTGTAAGACACGGTGCTAATGATAATAATATACTTACATCTTTTCCCCTTTCGATACTACCTCATTCATGGAAATAGGCCACATAAATCCAACTACTCTCTGACATGCATTCACTCGTCTGCCGATTTCTACATCCATCCTTCCATTTTTACAGAATATTCTGTCCAGATAAACAAAATTATTCACTTGTTCTAACAGTTTTCCATTTATGCTAAGCTGACAATTATTTCCTAATCCGTCCTTACCAAAAATTATCCCCTTAGTTTTGGATACATTATAAGCAGATCCATTCTTTTTGTTGTATCATAAATAATATATCAATTCAAACAAAATGCCTGATTAACACTTAAACATTTTACAGATGCCTTCACCTGTACACTACTGCACTAAACACTATTTTAAATAAAAATCATATAAGTGTTTTGAGAACATAAATCATGTAACTATAGGACTTCCCATCAGCAGTTGAAATTAAGCGCTAATTAAGGAAAAGTTATTACTATAATCTAAAAGTTAGTCTTAGGTATGGGAGGTGGTAAGTAGGTTGGGAAAGGGAGAAAGTAGGTTATAGTAAGTAAGGGGGCATAATTGAACGAAATTCTCTTGATGTAAAAGTTCCACTCGTATATTTGAGCGAAAAGTTTCATAAGTCAGATATTTAAAAATTCTAGTCCGTATCAAAACTTTCAAATTATTTCTATCTTTTGACAAGTTTCCATATAGAATTTAGTGTGCACTATATTTTTATTAATATTTTTTCACTACACCACGTATTCGCGCTAGGCGTATTTCAATTACGCGAAAAGAGTAGGGATGAAAAAGTTAGAATTTAAAAGAAACCTTCTCAAAGTCACGTGGAGTGAAGGTTAGAAAGCATTTGTAAAATAAAGTTCACTCAAAACACCGATTCAGGATTCGATCTTCAACCTTCCCGTCACAAGCAAACCAACCATATGAGACCGAAGCTTATTTCACGTGCCCACCAATGCAAGTTTCATTCAGTTAAATATCCGTGCTAGCTTCAATTGGAAACTGTACCAAACATAACCTTAGGGACAAACTACATTGTTTTATGCCCTTTCTCTTAACTATTAAATATTTTCTCAAAGGGATAATATTTCATGTAGAAACATAAATTCACTCAAACGTGAGCTTAAAGAACAACGAGGCGTTTTATGAGGTTATATTTCATGTTAGAAATATTTTGCCAAACGAGTATTCGTGAGCTGTGAGCGCGAATGAATATAAAGAGTAGTCACTCGTGAAACAACGTCAACACCGCTCGATACCATCTTATAGTATTTAATTTTTATTGGGATATTAAACGTGCACTTTCTAAGCAAACAACAGCAATCACAAACGAACTCAAGAGAAGTGTGCTTAATGCTACAAACCCGACCTTAGTTTCTAGATATTTACTATGCAGAGGTCATGATTAACCCAATGACGCACCCAGGGAGGGTGGAGGTGGGGGAAAACCCTTACCCCTTTATCCAAAACCACAAATTTGTTTTTATTATGCTTTGAACCTTACTATCAATCTGGGATATACACCTTTAATTACACTATTGGGATAGGGATGAGTACGGTAGAATTGGCAGGAAATGTATCCAAAATTTTTTGAAGGGAGAGTTGTTGACTATTTAGGAAAAAAACATCTTAAGTAAATCTTGACGTGGTTGAAAATAGTGGATGAAAATAGTTACTTAAAATAGCTTAAAGCATAAAAGTTATGTCGGTTGTATTGACTACATTTTTAAGATCACGTGACGTTACACTAAAAAGGAAAAAGTTAACACATTTTTACTGAAATTCCAAATCAGAAAAAGTACATAATAAATAGCTTCATTATAGCGAGCGAATGTGGGCCAAACTGGCGAGCGAGCAAGCGAGCGCGGGATTAGCAGATAGCTTTCATTAGTTGTTGACGAGGAGGCAAAGGTTCAAATCTTAGCTGAGTGATCTTAGGGTAGTTTTTGATAAGTACCCGCCTCGATGGTGTAGTTGGCTAACGCGCTTGTCGTGTTGAGCTCGACTGCTGAGGACGGGGAGATCCGAGGTTCGAATCTCGGTCGGGTGAACTGGGGGTGGTTTTTCCTAAATGTTTTTCACTCTCCCTCCACGCAAATGCAAATGCGGGTCCACTTCCTCTAATTCAACCTTCCCAATTCCTAATCCATTAGCGTAATTAGTACTTAAAGCGTATAACCCGAACGGGTAGTAAGACGCGGTGCTAAATACTATATTTTTATTATTTTTGATAAGTGATTTCTTGTTGTGGTTTTCCCATCCTCTCTTCGCGCTTATGGTGATTCTTAATGGTAAAGGGCTACTTTGATTATAATATTGAAGTATTTTAACATATCAGTTTTACATATATATATATATTTATATATAAAGTTTATGGTTTTACCAATTAAATTAGGTAGTCAATAACAAGTGTGCTAAAACAATCGATAAATATAAAAAAGTCAAATATCGTGTCAAATTAAGAAGTTTTCCTAGCACTCAATGAACCAACATACAATAATATTGCCCAGCGCCTTTAAACTAAACTGTTCTGGTTCGAGCACGCGCGCTTGAAAAATAGAGCCCGTTCAATCTTCTAAGCGCGTCGCTCGGGTCGCTCGCGCGCTCCGGTCTTTAACCACCTCTCATTACAACAAATGTGTTCTATTTTATATTTTATTTGCTCGCACGCTCATTCTAGCCGTACCCTAATGGTTTCCTAAAGAGTATCATGGTTCACAAAGCTATACCATCAGAAGTGGTTAATTTTCATTAATATATCGCTCCTGTATAGGCTATCACTTATCCTTAGGTATATAGCTACATATAAGCAGCACTATGGATCCCCTTTAAGATAAATGTTTTCTTTTTGTGTTCTTTCGTCTTCCTTTACAAAACTAAAACTGTCTACCATATAAAACTTATTCGTTTATATTAGTTTAGCGGTTTTTGCCCCCCCCCCCCTTTCCCACTTTTATTATTATTATTATTATTAGCACCGCGTCTTACTACCCATTCGGGTTATACGCAATTACGCTAATGTGTAATGGTAGGGTGATTGTGAGATGAAATGGAGGACCTACAGTTTAACGTGGAATCCAAACCACGGCGGAGGACTGGCATTCCCCACATTCACAAGATTTCCCACTTTTCATCCATTTTCCAGTCACCTATTTTTTGGTTTACAATGCTTTAGATTTTTATGTTATATAAGGTGATCCTTTAACCAATTATTCAAAAATAAATTTTCTTCCTAATTGTAAGGCAGATTTTTAAAAAAGATTTGGAGATATACAAAGCTACTGGCCTCCCTCCAAACCAATAACTTTTCCCATATTCCCATTATAAATGTTAAGACCTATTTATCTATATGATTTTCTAACTTCAATTCTCAAACACACTGAAAATAATCTTCTACATTAGTTGAATCAATTTCAGGCTTTAACATTTTCCGTTTTTTAAATTTAGAAATACCTTTTATTCTGACGTCATTCGGTTTATTCGGGAAGATACTCGTATATTTACTTACGTGCTAAATTTCAATTTATTCCACACGGAGATGATTTTTTTTATATTGGTTGCTAATTTTGAAATTTCAATTTTCAATATTTTAAAATTTGTAATCATCCTAATGGCGTGTAAGTATTTAAATTTTATACCACACATAGAAATATATATACATTTTTTTTATTATTAACTCTCCTTCAACCCAGATTTTAGTTTTAAAATTGAAAAAACGTTCACACTTCTATAGTTATTTGCGAAATTTCTATTTTATACCATACTAAAAGGTTTTTTTTTAATAATTTTAGAAATTTCTTCTAATATCTCATTTCACAACCTCACAAAACCCTCCCATTATTTTTATTTAAATTTTTTAAAATTTCGACCTTTAGGTATGGTTTCTTTACCTTTTATACAAATTTCAATTTCTTACCTCACTGATAAATAGTTGATAATTAATTTTTGGAAATTTCCAGTCCTTACCATTTTCCATACCGCTAATTTAAATATTGAATGTGCAATTTCTCCTGGTTATTTGGGTTTGACACTTTATATTTAGTAAAAAAATTTCATTTTTCTATGGTACTGTACCTACCAAAAGATTTTTTTTTGCCATGGGAATTTTTAAGGGAAATTCTTCTCACTATATAGCCCTTAATTTTTAAATCTAAGAATGTTCAGACCTCCATTACGATTTTGAGTGGCCCTTACACCTTCCCGACCAGTTTCATTCTTCTACCACACTGATAAATAGAGAATTATTTTAGTTTCGGCAATTTGTACACACCTCTCTCCCCATTTCAAAATTCTCCACTTATAAAGATACAATATTTAAAACTTATCTTGTTATAATCTACATTCATGGAGAATTAATTTTTTAGCTCCCTTTAAGTTTTTTTCTCCTTCTAATTATATGCCTACCATTCCCTTCCCTATCTTCCATTTATGATCCAAATGAGGGTCATTTGATTCAAAATTCAAAATACCAAGGACCCTATCTTATTTGCCGGCCTTTAAAATCTCGGAAATAAAATTTATTGAAATAAATGGTGAAAGACAATCATCGAATTGTTGATACAATTTAGGCTTGATTTAGGGTCAGCTGACTGTAATTTTGAAAAAAATTACAACGGAGTTGTGTTAAGAATTGTTATAAGCCCCCGATAATCGGGCTTTAGCGCAATGGAAAAAACACGATTTTTTGTCCCTGAAGATAAACATGTAGAATTTTTGGGGCCACAAATTCGGCCTCATTTCGAATTTTTCAGGTCTAAGATTTTTCACATCATTCTAAGATACCCAGGAACTCCATGTCGAATATTTTCACCAAAGTTTATATGTTTGTTTGTCTGTATGTCCCAGACCTCGATATAAAACAGTTTAGTGCATTTTAATCAAACTTTATATCCATAAGTTATAGGGCAATTAAAATATTTTAAAATATGGCTCTAGTGATTTGTATAAAATTGAATATTTGTAAAGTTTTTTTTATATTATAAATAGCTAACCTATAAATGTTAGCGTTAAAAATATTGTAATTTACTTACAATTTGATTTTTGTAATATTTTTTTTTTAATGGCTCTACCGATTTTGTTTAGTATTGATATTGTTGGACCCTTTTCCATGTTTATTTCTCCAAAATAAATAAATTAAAGCATAGTATAGTTATAATAAAATATAAAAATTTAAAAACTTTCAAAATTAGCTTTGAAGATTGAGGTTCAATGGAGTGTCGGCCATTAGTTTTTCATAATAAATATAAAAATGAATTTTATTTTTACAAATTCAAGATAATTTAGGTTAGTTAAAAAAAAATTATGAAATTTTGTGATTTGTTATAATACTTGTGTTTATGAGGAAAACTCACAGAAGGATAGTGTACCAAAACTAATTTTTGAAGATTTTCCTTTAAGTCTATAAAAACACGGAGAAAGTCAAATGCTATTGTGTGTACAATTTATTTATATTAATATCTAGCTAGGCAATTTAACGATATATTTTCTGTCTAGCTTGCTAAACTGACCTACTTTACTATGATCCGGAAAGCCAAGGTCCGTTTTGAATCATGGCTATGTGTACTGAGACGTTGTGACTGTCACCTATAACTCTACATTCTCTCTCATAACGAAGCTGGTGTATTTTAACCATCTTGGCCGCTAATATTCAACTTGATGGCACTGATAAAAGATATATTCACATGAATATCTTTGATGGACCTATTTGACACCCACACCGTCTGATAAAAGTTTGTCTCTTCTTACGTAGTTTCCGGTGATGGAGATTTTTTGTTTTGAATCCAGCCGGGTGTTCTGATGTGTTTTCTCCTCTAAATGGTTTTTCATTCGGTTTTCACTAAAATGCAGATACAATTTCGCTGAGTTTTATTTTTACTATTTCCTACCTATTAGTAAAACTATACGGTTATAAAGGACGGATAACAAGAAGTGGCTTACAAAACAAAATTTAATCTATTTCATTGAATACGTTCTAGTTCATTTAAAATGTTATAATAGGCACCAACTGGTAATGAAAAATAGCACCCTCTCATCGAGAAATCTTACTTAGATACGAAGGAACCAATGTGACTGTTATAACGTTATAAAAATAATTTTAATATATTAATACATAAAGTCATGCATTTTGCGTGTGTCACTTTTCATAGATAGTGCTATGAATAAAGTAAAATAGTATAAAATTTTATCGCAAAAAAAAGTTTGTATTTTCTAGAAGTTTGTTCCAACCAGAATCCTACTCTCTGTTGACTGCTTTGTCTTGTAATCTCACACGGCGTGACTTGCAGTAGTCTCCGTTTCCTCACGCGTCAAGGTGACGGTACCGATTGCTCAGCCAGTTTGTCGAATCTCTTGGTGCAACACCCTGAACATACAACACTTTAGTACCGTACACTTCTGTTACAGTCATATTTACACCATAGCTATTTTAGGGATACTTTGAAAAAGACAAGGTCGTAACAAAAATTATTTATAGGTGAGTGGATGGTTGATGAGGGAAATTACCTAAACAGAGGATGAAAATATTTTTTAACATCGAATTCCCTTTGAAATAGTTTAGAAGATATATATTTTAGCATAATAGGTGTTGTAGGTGCAATATATTTCATAACACTCAAATGACTACCAACAAATTCACTAAGAAACATTTCAAAAATACATTATTAATAAGATTTAGGAGGATTTTGACTACCTAAATTCCATTCAGTAAGGCTTGTAAGCATCATACAGAAATGACAGACCCATGTCACCTTATTAAACCCATTAAATTATGAAACTATAACCAATCTTATTTAAAATGAATACAGAATATATAGGCTAGTGAAATGATGCTATTACCAAACATAGGTAATGGGACTCAGCCTAAAGATCCATGTAAACCCTTAAAAATAAAAAACAAAAACCATACCTAAATACATGTTGAAACATTATGTAAAGCACAGTTAAAAACATCATTATACTACACCCAGAGCTCCTGGTTACATATATAGAGTTATTATTATTAGCACCGCGTCTTACTACCCGTTCGGGTTATACGCACTTACGCTAATGTGTAATGGTAGGGTGATTGTGAGATGAAATGAAGGACCTACAGTTTAACATGGAATCCGAACCACGGTGGTGGCCTGGCATTCCCCACATTCACAAGATGTCTTGTTAGAGGTGAAGGAAGGGTTTGGTAATCAGATAAATCTGTGCCGGGATCGAGGATTGAATCCCGGCCGCCAGCACAGAAGTCTGACACCTTAACCCTAGACCACCAGGTCACCGACTACATATATAGAGGTTCCAGTTTAAATCCCCAAGGTTTCCAGATTTTTGTGGAAGCAACATGTCTGGAATGGGGTCAACTGAGTCTCCTCAAGACAAAAGGAGGAGTTACTTGAATGTAAAGGTCTAGAAAACTGAGATTAATGGCCGTGGGCTCGCTGGGCTGACCACATGACACCTTCTATCCTCAGAAGATGGTACTATCATCGCCAAAAGACAGCAGCTGCTTGGTCGGTATGGCTCCATTGCTGGCTTGAGACAAGGATTTTTTTTTAAATATATGTACCCACAGTAAGTTTCGCAATAAACTGAATTGTCTGTGACGGGAATATGGAAGCTTGAATCCCAGGTCAGGTACACTGGGGGCTATTACTTATTTATGATTTATAGTTATGGTTTTCCCACTCTCTTTCCCTGATAGTTCAGAAACACATTACACAAGTCAGCGTTAAACATCCTTATTTTGAATTAATAAGAAACATATATCTGAAGTTTGAGAAAGGAAGAGTGCTTCGCGCTTTTGCCGCTTGCAAGTTGTATGAATTGTATTCTTTGGAACGGAGTGTCCTCGATATTTAACCAAGGACAAGTGAAAAGTATGTCATTGACCTTGACTAACGGAAACGGAGCTTGCGAAACCACATAATTGTAGGTTTGATTATTTGTTTTTTCAATCCAAGACATTCCACGAATACCCTTCAATTTCAGGTGATAGGTAATGATGTTACTCTTAATTCCACCACCCCCCCCCCTGCCCTAAGTATTATAAGAATAATTAAATATTTTCTGTCCTTTTCATATATTTACCTTTATGGGTTCTGCATCGGTAAGTGTGACTGTGATTGTAAGAACAAGGTTTAGTTATCAGTCAAGAGTATTAAGGTGTTTTTTCACTAAACTGTTTCCCATTATCTCTTTACGCAAATGCGGGTGTTTTACCTACAAATTTTACCTTCCTTACTAGTACCATATTGGTGAAGAAATATTCCCGCATTGATGAGCAAAAAAAAAAAAACTTAGCACAGGCTTCAGGAATTTGAACCCCTACCTCCCCTTCAACAAAATATTAGACAAGATGAGTTTGACTACCATTTTCATGTGTCCCACAGGTGGGCGCTAAAAACATAAATCATAATAAGAAATATATTATTTAACATTCACGCTTTGTTTGTCATTAATGTAGTCTAGATCACATACTTAATTCATTTAACCATTCATAAATATAATTAGGACACTTTACTTGCTATTGTTGAACCAATAATTAGTTTAGACACAGGATGTATAGATTTACTTGAATCTAAATTTGACATAACACCCATTCTCCTTATAGGTTTTTTTTCCCACCGCGTATTATTTATTACCTGTTCAGTTGGCTAACGCGCTAGTCGTGTTGAGCTCGACAGCCGAGGACGGGGAGATCGAGGTTCGAATCTCGGTCGGGTGAATTGGGGGGGGGGGGGGAGGGGGGTCCTAAATGGTTTTCCACTCTCCCTCCACGCAAATATGGGATCACTTCCTATAATCCAACCTTCCCAATTCCTAATCCATTAGCGTAATTAGTACTTAAAGCGTATAAACCAAACGGGTAGTAAGACGCGGTGCTAAATAATAATAATAATAATAATACCTGTTCAGGTTATGCACCCTCCTGCTAATAACTTCATCACTTTGTAGGGGTTAACTACAATAATTCCACTAATGATAATAAAAATAGTAATTATAAAACAAACTATATGTCCATCTGTCACGGGGAACTGAGGTTTGTTTATGTAACAAGTGTCTAATGTTTTTGTTTTTAAGAGTACAAACCACTGGTCCTATTTTTAATGGTCTGCCTCGTCATTAGCCTTGTGGCAATGTTCCCACCTTCAGGAATGTAAAAACATTTCAAGTTGAAGTTCAATGTTAGGAGTTCTTTAACTACCAGGTTTTCAACTCTTAGCATTGATCGAGTGGTCTCAGTCGTTAGGCACATTGGCCTTTGCTACCGTTCATGGGGATATCGATGTTCCAATCTTGACCATGTGAATAATGATTAATTATATTCAATAACTTTTCTAAATTCTAAACCATATTAATACCTCCTCCTGTTGTCCTGCATGTTAAATGATTATCATTTTTACTTATTTAACTTCAACTACAACATTATCTTGTTCAATTATACCTTATTTAAGTGTAATCTACATATAATCATATTTTTTTAAACACATTTTCTTAAAATTTCAATCTTATGTCTCATAAAATATTTTTCAGTTGTTTTTAACATAAAACTTATCCTTGAATATATTTTATTGTTTCATATTTTTTATATGGTTCAATAAAACGAATTATATTTTTTCTCAAATATAATATTAATCTCAATATTTTTTTCACCCTATTGACTGTTGTTCTATAACTAAATACTTTAAAATTTAAAAATTTCAAAAATAAAACTTCAATTTATAACTTAAATTATCTCCATCATATATTCTGACCTTGTATTTATGCTTATTTTTAAAGTTCTTCATGTTATTTTAACTCTTATCTAGGGAATGCCAGGCCTCCACCGTGGTTCGGATTCCACGTTAAACTGTAGGTCCTTCATTTCATCTCACTATCACCCTACCATTACACATTAGCGTAAGTGCGTATAACCCGAACGGGTAGTAAGACGCGGTGCTAATAATAATAATAATAATAATAATAATAATAATAATAATAATAATAATAATAATAACTCTTATCTATTATTTTAATTTCCAACCATTTTTAAATATTTAGGTAACTTTGGGCTTAAGTCTATGAATAATTTTTTTTAAGCACTAAGTATTATTATTATTATTATTATTATTATTATTAGCACCGCGTCTTACTAATGTCTGTTCACGGTAGGAATTGACTTCTGAAAGGCCTTTTTCCCTACCATAAATCTATTATATAGTAGGATATTGGTAGGAAAAAAGACCTTTAAGAGAGTAATTCCTTACCCGTTCGGGTTATACGCACTTACGCTAATGTGTAATGGTAGGGTGATTGTGAGATGAAATGAAGGACCTACAGTTTAACGTGGAATCCGAACCACGGTGGAGGCCTGGCATTCCCCACATTCACAAGATGTCTTGTCAGAGGTGTAGGAAGGGTTTGGAAATCAGATAAATCTGTGCCGGGACCGAGGTTTGAACCCCGGCCGCCAGCACAGAAGTCTGACACCTTACCCCTAGACCACCAGGTCACCAGCACTAAGTAGATATCTAGAAATTATTGATTACGATTATGATCTTTCAACTCAGCTGCATGGCTGTGTATTAAGTTGATGGTCTCAAGTTTGATTCTAGGCATAATCAATATTTTTATTATTGATCAGATTGAGTCATCTCATTTCTCTGTGATAATTTAACTGGGTGTGGCTTCTTTTCTAGAATTAAATCTTAGTATCACTCATCTTAGTGCTTGAACACCGGTGAAGGAGACTGGCCTCAAGTGTGTCTATATTTGATCAGACCAGAATATACGGTGTCGCACCCTGGTGGCTCACAATAAAGGAATTAATCGCACGTTATGAAGCTTTGCGGCTGTGAATGATTACACCAGCTTCAATACGACTTTTGTGCGTTTCCTGCTACACCATTATCGACGGGGATGGGGGTTTATATGTCTGCGGGAGGAAGGAGAGGAAGGGTTACAGTGGAATATTTCGATTGGATCAGGGGTGATTAAAGGATCGATACCATTTATTTGGTCCACCCCTCACCTCTCGTAGTACGGCTCCAGTGATTGCTTTTTGTTAGTTTTAAAACATTTAATATACACTTTTCTGACGATAGAAAGTATTCAATCATTCAATTTAAAAATAAATTAATTTGGATGCATATTTCTACACCCTCAGCTTCACCTAGATATTTAGTAAGCTAATAGGAGAGCAGGACGAACCCGGAGATAAAATATAGTATATATATATATATATATATTCGTCAGTATAAACCATAATCGATCCTAGGTCCTCTTAGTTGAACTCTCTAAACACTAAGCCACTGGGATGTATATAAAAAAATCTTCAAGGTATCTAGCTTTTATTCATCACTACTGTTGAAGTTACTTAAAATTCACCCTTACCCTTTTTTATTTTGTATCCGGAGCAGGTTTGAAACTGGGCCTCCCTGTCACCGGCAGTTCACCCTCTTATATCTTGACAACTTTTTTCACATTACTAAAAATTTCAAGGCTAATTTTAAGTTGTATTAAGGGTGCTACATAGGAGAGCACTGAGGTAGATCGGAGTGTCCATACGTTTATAAATCCCATATTATTTAGGAAACTGTTTGATATTTTTAAATATAGTTTATAACAAAAGTAGGTGAGAACCATCATCAAGTTTCTAGCCAGTTAAAAAGTTTAAATTTTAAGTTTAAAGTCTAAAAAATATTTATTTTTGCTTTAAGTGAAAATTGGTACTTCTGAGATTAAAGCAAAAGTTTAGAAACCTAGATCTAGCCTTCCTCTATTAAATAAAGAAATAACAGAAAGTTTTAAGATAATGTGGAATCGGTTTATAATTTTTAGCTGAGTTGACACGCGTTTAAAAACATTTTAGACCTAAAATTTAAACTCTTTAACTGGTCAGAGCTTTCACCTTCATTTGGGTACCAACAATTTTCCTTATACCGCATCTTACTACCTGTTCAGGTTATACTCATATGTGCTAACTACACTAATGAGTTCGGATTGAGAAAAATTGAACTTATTGGAAGTGTATACGAAATTATAGGAAGGATAGTGGAAAACCATTTCGGAAAAACTACCCTCAGTACACCTGACCGAAATTCAAAACCCGACCTCCCTGTCATCGACAGTTCAATCTAACACGAAAGTGAAGTATTAGAACCATGTGGCCACCAAACAGGTGAAAAGTATTTTTAAAAAAATCTTACCACTTCATAAATAATGCGGGTTTTCTAAAAGTATGCATAGCTTCTTAATTCTCTCCCATGATAACATATAAGTTTTGTTGCTTAGTGATCACAAAGCTTTAACGCATATTTGAGTAATTTTATATTAGAACAGGAGGGAAAACCATACACTTAATTTAGTATATTCTATCACAATACTCCTGTTCCGTTGTAAAGTTTGTACGCCCCTTGTAATCATGTTCTAATAGAACAGGAGGAATACTCCTTAATTTGACCCTCAGTATTGTCTGTCACACCACGCCTGTTATATTAGAACAAGAAGGACACCCCTTAATTTGACCCTCAGTATTGTCTGTCACACCACGCCTGTTATATTAGAACAAGAGGGACACCCCTGAATTCGACACGCGGTACTGTCTGTCACACCACGCCTGTTATATTAGAACAAGAGGTACACCCCTGAATTCGACACGCGGTACTGTCTGATTTCCTACGTCGTGTCTCGTTTCACTTGATTAATTAAAGGGTGGGAAGTGAAGAGTGAAATGAACGCATGTGCCAACAATGTTTTTACTATTTTTGATTCGGGGATTAAAGTTTTACAGTTCACACAAGTTTATAGCATCATACGGACTAACTCAATTTATAACAAGAGCACACCCAGGGATAGAACTAACTTCCAGTCAATGAAGCGCAGCTAATTTGCCACTAAAATAAAAATACACTAAATCACCATAGATTATTTGATTATTTGATATTTTTACTACAATTAAAATTTAACAGACTTTTAAGATGTACAACCCTTTTTTTTTACCACGTTTTACTACCCGTTGAGGCTATTTACATATTTACGTCATTTAAGTAGGGATGAGGAAGGTAGAATTTTGAGAAATTGTACTTACATTGGAGTTAAAGGAGAGTGTAAAACTTTTGGAAAAATCACCCGTCTGTACACCAAAACCGGATTTGAACTCCGACCTCTCCAGTCAACATGAAACTCAGACGAGTCTAGCATTTCGTTCGCGTGTTCACCGATGCGAGCTACATACATTTTATTTGAGCACCACGTCTTACTACCCGTTCGGGCTACACGCCTATATAATAATTATGCTAATGGTTTTATGGATTATAAAGGTTATATTTAGAGGAAGTATACTCGTATTCGTTAAGGTAAAGTAGAAAACAAATTTGGAAAACTACCCTCAGTACACCCGACTGAGATTTGAACATTGATCTCCCCATCATTACCAGTCTAGTTTACTGTTAGACCACGCGGCCACATAAAGGTGTGACATGAATCTTATGTCATGGGTTGTTTAATTTGTATTTCTTAGCATGTTTAACATAAGGGTTGTAAGGGATCTAATCCAAAGGATAGAGATTTGGAGGGTAACATAAATAAAATGCACCCACACTAGCGTGGTGAAGAGATGGGGAGACCAAAGTGATAAATTACATTAGGAAAGCACCTTGTCCCCTCAGTGCATCTGGCTCAGATTCGAGCATATAAATCTAACGTCATCAGTAATCCAGTCTATTTCAGACCTATGAATTAACATGTAACCACCTTTGCGTGCGTCTGTCGATAAGAAATGGTTTTTATTAAGTTCACGTAAACTCCATTTTTATTCCTTTGTATTTAAATATAATAGACTACACTAAGGTTTTAAAACTCGCTCAAAGACATCCTCACAATAACTTGTTATTGAGAGGCCAAACCACAGAACTTGAGAATGAAAGTCTTCTAGATTTACTCAATCCATTCAGGTTAGTCCAGTTGAGAAGAGCCAGCTTTATTTGCGGTTTGTAACAGCAGTTGAATAATACTCTGCCGTATCAGCCATTCAATGACCGCACTAATGGAAGAAAATAAGTCTATGCGTGTGACTGTCTCATAAATAAATAATACGTTTGTGTTACCGAAAGTTTGGTTTTATTTGAAAGGCTTGTTTTCACTCATTGTATGTGTTCCAAAATAATCTTTACTATACTGAATTTGTTTAGCACAATTTGAGGTCAGGAACACATCAACTGTAATCCTATTAATTTGTTTAGCATAAGTGGTAAATCCAAGCGTGTAGACACGCGTTAAAGATATCAATCTCTCATTTAAAATTATGTTCTTGTGAAAAGAAGATTAGGGTTCAAATCATGGCTTAGGGCACTGATATTAGTTTTTACTAAATGCTTTCCATTCTCACTTCACGTGAAAGGAAGAACCTTTTCTCATCATCTCTACCTTCCTCATCTCTGCTGCATTTAATGTAATTAATATTTATACGTATAAACCAAATGGGTAGTGGGATTTGGTGGGTTTATTTATTTTTATTTATTTCAGATACTTAAAGTGCATTTTATGAACCCACTGACTATATCAACTCACTACTCATAAACTAACCTAAATCTAGAACAGACACAGCAACCAGCCCCAGCCGTTAATTCATCACTGTGCGAGGGGAAACTCACGTTTCACCAATGAGACATTTTTCGGCCATACCGGGAATTGAACCCGAGACATTTATCTCAGTAGAAAGACACGCTACCGACTGAGATAAAGGTACGATCATGCCTTGGCCAATACAAAACACCTGTATATTTGTAATATCTTGAGACTTTCTGAAAAATTATAATATATTACATATCCATTGATCAATGTCACATAATTTATCTTATAGCTATTAGGGTGACCTGGTGGTCTAGGGGTAAGGTGTCAGACTTCTGTGCTGGCGGCCGGGGTTCAATCCTCGGTCACGGCACAGATTTATCTGATTTCCAAACCCTTCCTTCACCTCTGACAAGACATCTTGTGAATGTGGGGAATGCCAGGCCTCCACCGTGGTTCGGATTCCACGTTAAACTGTAGGTCCTTCATTTCATCTCACAATCATCCTATCATTACACATTAGCGTAAGTGCGTATAACCCGAACGGGTAGTAAGACGCGGTGCTAATAATAATAATAATATAATATAAAATAATAATAATAATAATATAGCTATTAAAATATACATCAAATGTATAAAAATGACAGCTATGAACATATCAAAGCAGGAATACATATTTAAATTTGATCTAGTATAGTCCTATTTTGGGAGAAAGATATCTTTTAGAGAGTTATAAAAAATTACTAAAACAATTTTAATACATTCATACGGAAATTTACGTCATCTATAACTGTCACTGTGTAAAGGTAATAATGTTTATAGTAAAATATTATCATTCTATCTGTAAAAAGCAAATGTGTTAGTATTTTTTAAGATCCTCTCAGTCAAAATTCTACTTTTAATTTAAAACTAAGTATTGATAAATGTTTTACCAACTCAAATATTATATAAAGAATCAATGTTCAACTATTTGTAATATGTGGGAATCACTTAAATTAAATAATAAATTCATTTGAGCTCCAAGCGGGTTGGAACTAAAATCCCCAAAGACGTGTCACGGGCAGAAGATGAAATAAAATATTCCAAAAATCCAGTTAAACTACCGGTGCACACTCCACCTTGGCCGTATGCTCTATCGCGTTACTCTCACAGTTGACTAGACTGCCGATGATGGGGAAATCGAGGTTTGAATCTCGGTCGGGTGTACTGTGGGTGGTTTTAGCCGAAATAGTTTTCTTCTATCCCACAACGCAAATGTATCTACACCTCTAAATATAACCTTCTAATCTCTAAAAGTATTAGTGCAATTAGTACATAAGCTTATAGCCCGAATGGATAGTAAGACGTGGTATTTAAAACAAACCTAGTGGTGCAGTGTCGCATAAGACTAAATGGCCGATGAAGGGGAGATCAAGTTTCGAATCTTGGTCAGATGTATTGGGATTTATCAGTTTTTTTTTAATCATATCTCCCCGTTGCTTTGATTGTCTTTTTCCTTTACTATCCTCATAGTAATTAATTAATATCCTTTGAGCTAAGCATACCAATAAAACTTGCATCAGTGGACACGTGAGCTAAACGTCAAGTGCGTTTATTCTGGAATGCTATTGATGATAATTGGTAGCTCAAATTCAGCCTCAGTGTACATTGGTTACTTTTGGATTACGATAGAATACATTAGAATATTAGTACAATGCGCATACATTTTATTTAATCTCTATCTTCTTCAACTTATCCCATTAGTTTAACTTGAAGTTATCTCTGACGAGAAGTAAGACATAGTCCAAAAGTAGAAAATTAATAAAACAACATCTACTGGCAAATTATAATTTAATCGGTTTAAAGTAAACTGGTTGATCTTTTAAGCGATTGCTGCAGATTATCGCACTAAAATGTATTCACAACTTTCTTTATCGGAAAAAGTTATATAGAATGAGGCCGCACTTGAATTTCTAGCTGACGGTCTACTCGTCAAAGGTTATAAACTTTTTCGCTGTTTAATTTTAAGAAAAACTTATATCCCCCCCCCCCCCATGCCAAGATGAGAACTTTAAAACGACCCCTCTTCCAGCTCTATAGCTATTTATCTTACAATAGTATCACTTGAGTATATAAGAATTGGGTTTATTATTATAACCCAAGATAAATATTTTATTTACCGATATACAACTATACACAACTCATAGTTTCCCTGGGGATATAAACAAAGAATGGTTGTACAAATGAGCCATTACACACACAACTGAAAAACTGGAAATTCGATAGTAAAAACTAAGCTTTCTTTGGAAGCTACTATTTTTGTCACACCGTGAACCAACATTTTTAATATGGGTATTCATTTGTCAAAATAGAGTCATCAGTTTTCTTATAATTTCAACTACCAGAAATAGGATTTTTATAATATATATTATATATATATATATATATATATATACCCAGAGGCAGGTTTTTATGGTGAATATTTTTTTTATTCTCATTAATTTTTCAAAATGGTGGTGTTTTGTGTTGAAAATTTAACACAAATATTTACCGGCATATCACCCTAATCTATATCGCCAAACTGTAGCATACAGCATGTGGTAATATTTTTTTCACTCATCGTAGTTCGTCTATCAGTCACTACCAAATTGTACGTTGACAAATACCGTTCACTGTCTGCATTTAAATGGGCAACCAAAGAGATTGAAGCGATTTTTCTACAAAAACATTAAAATGTTCACCTTTGTGTTTCAAACCTATTAGAGCTTTTACCACATCCACATAGTCACTGTCAATTTATTCGGAAATTAGTGTGCACAGTTCTTTGTGGCCTAGTTGAAAATCACACTGCAAGTCTCGGAAAGCAGGAAGGTCCTTGAACATTATTTCAAGTTCCCTCCCATCACTTGAAATAGGCCTGCTCAGTAGCTTAGTAGGGTCAAACAGGTGCCCTAATGCTTTTATTACTTTTATTTCATCACTATTTTTGGCTAGCATTGAATATAGCTTGGCACAAGTTAGTGCAGCATATGCCTTCCTTCAAACACTCCTCAGTTTGTCCTCTACATAGTGGTGAAACTTTGGCTAACATCTGTACAACGTTGATACCAAACTGACCATCTCTCACTAATTCACATTTCGCTTTCAGTGATTCGATTCTTGATTGTACTAAATTTGCCACAGGCTTATCTTTACTTTGAAATTACAAAATTGGATTTGTAATTAATATACTATTCTCTGACACAAAGGCTACTTGAAACTTCACCATTTTACATTTATGTCATTCAAGTGTCATCCAACAAATGTTGTTCTTGAACTGAAAGATTGTTATTTTGTTTGAGAAAATTAACATTTGCATCAAAGTATTCTGACAAGTACACGACAGAATTAAACCAACTAGACCAATGAGTTAACACAGGAATTGGGTAAAGTTTTCACTTCTAGTGTCGGGTAATTTTCAACTATATGTTTCTTATATTCCGTTTTTAATTTACGGGCGTTTCTGAAAACGTTCTTTAGGCCAGAAATTACAGAATTCAACTCTTTTAAGTTCTTTTGCCATATTTCTCCGAGTAGATTAAACTTGTGACACCAGCACGTAAATCCTAATAAATGTTCACCAATTAAAACCTTTAATGTACTAACACATTTAATCATGTATGGAGCACTGTCTGTACAAATAGCCTTGATATTGTTAAAGTCAATATTTAAGTCATTTATAGTTTCCATGATTGCCTGGCTTGCTTGATTGCTAGCATTTGCCGTTTGAAGAAAACTGCAAGACCCTAAGTAGAGTTGCTGTGATGATTTTCCTTCTAGTGTTCCAAACAGAATAGCAAAAACACAGTTGCCACTCCGATCTTTAGTTTCATCACAGAATATAGCCACAGATTTATTGGCTAAAGAGTCTTTTATGTTTTCTTTAGCTAAAGCTCCACATTTAGGGACATATTCTCGTCTTAGCCAGGACGCTGAAGGTAAGTCGCCTGAACCTTTAATGTATTTGCCCATCCAACTTCTAACTGCTGGATTGTCCAGTTTTTAAATAGGAATGTTGGCCTGCAAGAAATTAAAACAATTATGTTGACAAATATTCAGCATAATTAGAATAAAATAACTAACCATAATCTCCTTCTGGATTTGTAATGATAAGGGATTTAAAGAAAAATATTAATATTGAATAGTAGGCCGACTAGGCTCATACTAAAATAAATGTAGGCCTAGTCCTAAATAAGGATTAGAAACATCATGTATATTGCGCTAAAGGCCTAATATTACCTTGATAAACATTTGGGTTATGTCCATTATAAATTTCACTCTATCATCTTTCGCCTTTTTTTGAGTTTGAATTGCCCCCTCGATGGATAACTGTCGCTTTACTCCTGTAGTCAAGGAAGCTTGGACTTGTTTAATGTGCCCTTTATTTTTGATGTGCTTTTCACACGCATCACGTCGTTTACATTCAATTCTAGAATTACAGTGTTTACACAATACAATATTTTTATCATTTAAATAAAATCCATGATTTTTGTATTCATTTACACGTGAAACTGCACTGATTTCAATCGTTCTCCCCATGGTGAATGTAATAGCTACTTAACTACACACAACTTTGGATAACGTGAAAGATGCAAATCATGATATAATCAAGTATTAACACGCTAAATTAACGGCTTACTAGTGAAGCTAGTGACGGGCTATATCGAAAGAAAACTATCTAATACCAACATATGAAAAATGTGTAGCACCAAAGAAGTTATATACTTGTTACCTCTAGACTATACATGCTTGAACATTGCTTAGTAATTGCAACAAGCACATATAGTAGTTGAAATCTCTTGTTTGAGATATTTTTATTTGGTTTAAGTGAAATATAAAATAAACCGAGTACCCAAAATAACGTAAATAAATACCTGGCATGCATCAAATACCTAACAGCGAGTAAAAAATAAAGCGGGATACGTTATTTTTTTTTTTACTTTGAAGTGAAAAACACGTTTCTTTCCAGTCTTGTTTCAGTTTTAAAACTATGCATGCGCAAATATATGATCCAGACACATTCTTAAGGCTTGTGAGACTTCTGTGAAAATAAAATGGCGGAAAATTTTACGCTGTGAAGGAATGTTTATTCAATAAAATATTGTTTTTAAAACTTAATATCCGACTATTGAAATATTAAAGTGTGAAAAAAAATATATTTAATTTTTCGCTTTAATCGCGAGAATAATAAAATTTCGCGAGAATAGCAAAATTTCGCGAAAATTCGTGATTTGAAAATATGTTGGATCACTTCATAAACATTGTGAAACGTGTAAATATAGATTTTGAAGCTATAGAAAAACAATTCGCGTTTATCGCCAATAACAAAAAAACCTGCCTCTGTATATACCCATAAACATATTTTACATTGCTTTGTATCAGCATTTTTTTCATAAATTTAAATAAAGGGTCATTGACACATGAGATTTACTGATATAATATATACCTATAAAATGTTTGATTTAAAAGTATATCAGTAAATCTCATATGTCAATGACCCCTTTATTTAAATTCCTGAAAAAAAAAATGCTGAAACAAAGCAATGAAAAATATGTTTAGGAGTTCCTGTCAAGGTCATTGAATAATACATGTACTAAGTTCACCGTCTCCGCGATGGAACGAAGATAGGCACATTATGTTTACAAAGTAAATTGCTTTTAACCTAAGTTGTTTACAAGGTGTTAAATGTAAAGTAAATGTTTGCCGTCACAAAATGATACAGTTTTTTTTATATTCTAAGCAAGGACAATCTTGTCCGGTTTGCCACTGACGGGGAGATCGGTGTTCGAATCTCTGACGGGTGAAATGGGGTGTTTATTTACCAAAATGGTTTACCACTTTCCCTGCACGAGAATGCGGATAAACTTCCTACAAATTCTAATTAACCCATATCCTACTCGATTAGTGTAAATATTTGGATATCCCAAATAGGTAGTAGAACTTCACGTAAGGGGAGGGAGTAAAAAAAGAGACAAATACATTTCCTGTGGCCTAAAGAATTAAGCGCTTTGAACACATGGTGCAAACCAACAGCCTGTAAGAAGAACTGGTTCAATTCCAATTTTAGATGGTATTCATGAGATGAATAAACAAGGCTGGGAGGATGGAGGTATAAGCTCTTAAAACTTTCTACTACTTCTGCGTTACTAGGGGTCACCCGCCTAGGTGGCGTAGTTGGCTAACGCGCTTGTCGTGTTGAGCCCGACTGCTGAGGACGGGGAGATCGAGTTTAGAATCTCGGTCGGGTGAACTGGGGGTGGTTTTTCCTAAATGGTTTTCCACTCTCCCTCCACGCAAATGCGGTCTCACTTCCTTTAATTCAACCTTCCCAACTACTAATCCATTAGTGTAATTAGTACTTAAGCGTATAACCCGAACGGGTAGTAAGACGCGGTGCTAAATAATAAAAAAATACTAGGGTCAACGACCCCAGTTGCATGGATCGTCTTTTTTTAAAGAAATGACAAGTTAATGCCATTGTTACAAAAGGCTTAGTAATAACTAATGGGAGGAGGATAGGTTAAAGTTAAGAGAAAATGTACCCGCACGTGTGTGGAAGGAAAGTCATAAAGCATTTAGGAAAAAATATATTCACTATACTCGTTAAGTATTTTAACTCGAACCTCCCTGTCACCGAAAAAAACAGCCTAGAAGATCCTGACACTTGGTACACGTGATTACTGATTCGGGTTACTACGTTAAGTGATTTATAAACTCCAATTTGTGTGCCATTGAAATGCTAAAAGGTATCATGACAGTCTACCAATCATTTATTGACACTTCTATAAAAGTCCTAAACTACTAGAAATCCCTCCTTACTGGTGTAAGCACGTGGTCAGAGACAGCAGTCTAGAAATATAAGGAATCTCTGTATAATGGAGAGGTTGAGGTTCAAATCTCTCCTGGAATCACTAAGAGTTAGTTTTTCACATGTGAATAACATGTGTATAACTGGTACTGTCTCATCCCTAATCCACAATAATACTGGTGTATTTCTTGTAATAAACCTTTCTCGTTCCTACCCCTTGGATAAATAATTAATTAACTATTTGTTGAAAGTAAAAATTATAAAAAATATATATCATATCTACTTTAATGTATTCAGGCACCAATCAATATGGTCTACTTTCATCTTTTTTTAAAAAATAATGTAAATTTTTGAAATATATATAGGGCAACTTTATTTCATTGTTGGTTTATCGACGCGTAATTTTAATGTCTTCTAAGATAATAAATATAGTTAGATCCAATCAGAATATAAATTTCGCCTGGGTGGACCAAGTTCTCAGAAGCTGTTGACATTTTATTGGAAAATTGAATGTAAAAATTAATTGGTGTTGTAGCGTCGTTTATTTTTGACAACTTTCGTATATGCCTATATATTTTAAAATGTAATTAATATATTATTCTTTTCATTTAGCATCCAAGATTATTAAAGTTGATATAAAATTAGTCATGATGATAAGAGAAGTTGGTATAAAATGGACCTACCTTACCGTGGAGATAGGATAGAAAAACTACGGTGCAAATCACATTTGAAAAAGCATCCCTTAGTATTCTGATAGGAATTCGATCCCAGATATCCTCCATAAATCAAGATAAAATTAAATGAACGTTCAGAAAATTTGAATGTATTTATTCAATGATTCAAAAACATATTTAAAATAAGTATAAGTGAAAAAGTCTGATCAGTTTGAATGGAATAGTCCTCCTTAAGTAACGATACTTATCACTAATGAGAGTACTGACGTATGTTCCTATACACCACTCCCCACTCCCCCCATTTCATCCTTCATATGTCCTACCTCCAAGGTGACACGAACTGAAAGATGTTGTTATGAGAAGATTGATGAAACAGTTTTAATATATATTCTTCATTTTTTAAACATTAATTTCCTTTGGTAATTTACGTCAGAACCGCCTTTCATCAACATGTCCATTTAGAGTATGCAATGCCTCGTATACATGATTTGAATATGGAGTCACATTTTATTTTTAAATATTGAGTAGCATTTAATTTATTAATAGTATGTGAATTTGCCTCAGTGTCAGTGATCTAGTTGGACGTTTCTATCTATGACCAGGGAAAACGGGGTTCAACTCTATCTCCTGTTCACGTGAAGTGAGACAACTGTAGTGTTTTTAATCAATATTTTGTTTTTTTGAATCAAGCGTCACTACCCACCCAGAGCATCAACATTTAATTGCTGTATATGTGTAGCCTATAATACTCAACCTGAAAGTTTAGTTGGATCCTCAACAGTTCCGCCGTCAGCTGTAAAGCCTATATATAGCACTTAAGAGGCGTACTACGGAAATAAGGCGTGAGGAAGTTTCCTGTTATTTTCTTCAGTTCCACCGTCAATTGTAAAGCCTATGCAACACTGAGGAGGTGTACAATGGAAATGAGGAGTGAGGTAGTTTACTGTGATTTTTCCAGTTTCACCGTCAGCTGTAAAGCATATATATAGCACTTAAGAGGCGTACTACGGAATAAGGCGTGAGGAAGTTTCTGTTATTTTCTTCAGTTTCACCGTCAATTGTAAAGCCTATGCAACACTGAGGAGGTGTACAATGGAAATGAGGAGTGAGGTAGTTTACTGTGATTTTCCCAGTTTCACCGTCAGCTGTAAAGCATATATATAGCACTTAAGAGGCGTACTACGGAAATAAGGCGTGAGGAAGTTTCCTGTTATTTTCTTCAGTTTCACCGTCAATTGTAAAGTCTATGCAACACTGAGGAGTGTACAATGAAATGAGGAGTGAGGTAGTTTACTGTGATTTTTCCCAGTTTCACCGTCAGCTGTAAAGCCTAGGTAGCACTGAAGAGATCTATTATATAAATGAGGTATAAAATGGTTCCCTCTAGGGAAATGAGGAGGGAGATAGTTTCCCGTGGATTTCCTCACTTAACCGGAGGGTACTATTGCACACCAGTTTACCAAGCCCCTTGTAATGCATACACCAACTGACCTTACAAGCGACACCTTCACTTCACCACAGGGACTGGCTGTATATTGAATGTTATTAGTTATTATTAGTACCGTCCATACCTCTGCCACTTTCATATTTGTCAAAGCTATAAGTGATACTGAGATAGATCAATGAAAGTAATAACTTGTCCTTGCCCATACCAGAAGATATAGTGTATTTTAAGCACTACATTTGACCAGAGATTTATCTTGGCTAAAATTACACTAATAGAATTAGAAAAGGGAATAATTTAGAGAAAGTATATCGAAAATTGTTAGGAGGGAGATTGGGAAACCATTTATAATAAAAACATTATAGATAGCTAAAATCCATATCGGAACCCTCCTAATACAGACAAACAATATCATAAGAGCTTGAAATAGAATAGGCGTGTAACCTGAATCGATAATAAGACGTGATGCTAAGAAAAAAAAGAGATAAATTAGAATCACCTGCTCATCATCTTTGACTTTATCATGTGGGAGCTTCTATTAAGTCTTTAGTCAAATACTCGGTACTTTAAGGTGCGATGGAAAGAAATGCGAGGAAAAAAAAAACTGTATTTTAGCAGGTTTTTTTTTGTCAACAACTTTTTTTAGTCAAAATAAATAAATGTTACTGCATTAAAAACATAAAATTAAATTCTCTTCACATCCTGACCTCAAAATTTCTTGAATATCTGTCACGGCTGTCCTGGAATTTAATGACAACTTTTTATCATCACTTAAAATGTGTTTCATCTAATGCCACTATGCTCATGATGGATATTCAGGAACTGTTGATATCAACATATGAAAATATTAAACACTATTTCTCTACCGGAGAAATATATTTATTTAAGTCATGTTTTGTCATAAAAACCACAAAAATAATGGCCATTTCTCACCTTCCCTTTCATCCCACCTTAAATGAATGCCCACCTTTCTACCGCAATACCCTAGATTATTTCATTTGGATTGTGGAACAATTATTACAATTTATTACAATTTATTACTAAATAAATACATATAAACCATGAAATCTCTTATTAAAACAAATTTTGGTTTTATATATTTTGTTTAACACGTGTGGATTATCATAATTAGCAATAACCTTCCATTATCGTTTTGTTATATGCCCAATGTGTTTCAATTTGGTCCTTGACCACTTTCTATGATAATAATATTATAATAATATAATATTATGATTATGGTGTTTGTAGAGCACAGGTTTGGTTCATGAGCTCTTCAGCTTACGACACATTAACAGATTTGCTATGTACGTACAGTACATTTGTATCACACAAAAATCAAACGAACACAACTTTGATCAGTGACATTGTGTTAATAATCAGAACAGTTTTATAGTAAAAAAAACAAAAAACATGATCGTTAAAACATTATCTGGTTCTCATCAATATCAGTACCTCTTTAATAAAAGTTATTATCTTCATCGGAATGCAGGTGTACTAGAACGTCAAGCTTAACTAGTCTCGTTTCACAGTGATGGGGGGTCAAGGTTAGAATCCCGGCCATGGGAATGGAGGGTGGATTTTCCCACACTTCCTCTATGCAAATTCAAGTGCATTTCCTTTCAATTTTTTATGCAATACTTCTACCCCATTAATTTATTTAAGAGTTGATAAACTGGACGAATAATCTAGAAGGGTAGCACGATAGTAATCTATAATAATAATAATAATAATAATAATAATAATAATAATAATAATAATAAATAAGAATTTAATGCTGAATACAATAAATTTATATAATATATCATATAGTGTATATATAAATTATTTATAATAATATATATGCTTATATAAACATATATATTTGTATTACTTTTCTGTTGATACCGCTTTGAATAAAACCGCTTTCCTCAGGCACTGCTGCCAATTTACAAACTATTGTTAAAACATTTGTTACAAAACAATAGCCTGTATAATGTTATAACAAGTGTTTTTTGGCATATACACGTTCATTAAAAAGAATGTCTTGTTCACTAAGATGTATCTTGTATACGACCACTATCTTTTGTAACATTGTGTACACAATACAATACATCTTGATTGTTGTGGTGGGGTTCAAATTATCACCATTCAAAAAATGGAACTATGTAACTATTCATGTAGACATGCCAAATAAATCAACTAATACACGAATATATTAGGAACTCTTCTCACATCACGTAGCTTAGGTAAGTAATGAGGCTCCAACCGGTCGATGCGTCGTATTTTACCGGTTTATGTAATATTAATTAAGAAACAGTGACAATATACCGTGTTTTAAAATTAAAACATTTTTTAAACAATGATTTTAAAAGTAAAAACTATCTCACGGATAACAAATATTTTGCTATTGGCTTGTAAATAATACAGTAAAACCACATTTAGATACAATTTTATGTTGTCTTCTCTGCCAGTTATTATATACGTTTATTTGTGTTTGTGCACAAAAATAAAACATAAGAAATTATGTGTGTACAGAGGATTTCAATAATAATGTAGTCCTCTCTTAAAACACGAGGCGTATTCGGAAATTAAGTACGTTTGGTTATTAATACATTTTTAAACAATTTTATTGTAACAATAAAGACCGTACCTCAAACTAATTTTCTACATAGTTTCTGCCAATATTAAGGCATTTGTCCTAGCGTGGCTTCAATTTATGAAAACGTTATCAATCAAATGAAGCTACCTGTGAAGACAGACAATGTTGCACAGTTATTTTGACGTCGTCATGGTTGTCGTAGTGCTGATCGGCAAGGAACCGCTTCAAAAGCAGGAGAAGATTTGGTCACTTGGCACTAACTCTGGGCTGTAGAGTAGATTATTTATTTGTTCCCACCAAAATGACGTGATGAGCTCTTGGGTTTGACAGGCAACGTGCAGCTGAGCATTATCGTGAAGCAACACAACACCGCGACTGAGCATGCCTAGCCTTTTGTTTTGGATCGTGCGGCGCAATTTCTTCAAGGTCTCACATTAAGATGCAGCATTTATTTTTATGCTCCGTGACATGAAATCGACAAACAAATATCTCTTTTTGTCCCAAAAAAAAGTTGCACATGATCTTCCAGGTTGAAATCTTTCTTTGAATGTCTTCTTTTACAGTGTACCTCCCCTCCATGGACTGCTGTTTTGATTATGGCGTAATGTGAGAAGTGACATGTCTCATTACCAGCGAGGATGTGTCTAGTAAATCATAACCTACATCACTGAATCGCGTGAGAAAAGTCAAAGCACTGCCAAGTCACTCATTTTTATATACCTTAGAGAGCGTTTTTGGAACCCAGCGTGAAAATAACTTCCAATATTTTAAACGATCTGTTACAATTTCATATAAAACAGTTCTTGAAATTTGTGGAAATTCACAAGGAAGTGACGAAATCGTAAATCATCTGTTCTCACGAATTTTTTCGTTGATTTTCTGCACCAAATCATCATTAATGAGTAGCACCTCATCATTCACACTTTCACGTCCTTCATTAAATTGTCAAACCCATTTGCTCACCATTCCATTACTCATTACATTTTCACCGTAAACTTCACTAATCCGCAGTTAAATTTCAGCTGGTTTCACAATTCTTGCATTCTAAAAACGGATAACAGACCTATTTGACTGTTGACTAGTTTTTCAATTGTTTTAAACATTTTAAACGTTCAAAACAAAACGTAAACAAACACTAATTCTCCCGTAATGGCGCCTGGAGTAAGCTAATGTATGAGAAAGGTCGGCGCGCATGCGCGCAGCGACTACCTAAGCGCTCTTACGACCATATTTGGAAACTGTACTGACTTTCCGAACACTTCTTATATAAGTATAATTTGTAAACATATGTATTACGTTAACAAAATTTCAGCTGTTAAGAAGGATAAAAATGAACTATTAGCTGATAGTTTTAATAACTTTACAACGTGACACTAATATAAGATTAATTGATTTATTGAAATATTCAGAAAGGATAATTTTAAATAAGTTTCATTCATCAATAAATTATAGTATTAATAAAGATACAGAAGGCCAATATATAGTACATTATACAACATTAAATGTGCCTATTTTCAAATTAAATCCTATTATATTTTGACTTTTGACTTGACTTAAAATAAATAAATTATGTATAAATACTTTATGACAGTGTAAGAAAGAGATAGTTTTATTCTTATTGCTGTTTAAAAACTTTTTTTTTATATTTCTGTATACAAAAATGGTATTTCATGTGGCTCCCGGATTAGCTACCCGGCTGGTAACATGGGTATTTTTCCCGAAAGAGGAATAAACCCAACGGTCCCCAGGGATTCGTTTTCTATGCTTAAATTAGGTTTAATAGTTTCTACTGGTTCAACATCCTCATACTCACTATCACCATCACCTAATCTCATCGGGACATAGGAAGAGTCTCCCCGGGAAGAATGAATGTACGGCTAATACATTTGAACGTCCCGTGGACAACGGCACATTATTACTGGCTAATCTTACCAACAACTGGGCTACGAGTGATGAACAGATATGCATAAATACAAATGTCTAGTTACTTTCTGAAAATTCTGTTAGTCTCTGCTCACGATTTTTTAGGATTTAAAACTTTAAACTATGTTTTACACATTAATATCATTTCATAAAAAAATTAATTTTATCACGTCATAGATTGGGATATTTACAAAGTGCAATGTAATGATTTCTAGTCACACAATCTTGATTCATTAGCCTCGTTTTTAGTAAAATAAATACTTAAATGTATGGTTGTCAAGTAATACAAAATTTCTAATCTAAATTTACATTATGGGCAGGATGAATTTAAAGGTATTCAATATAAAAGAGGAATAACTACTTAATTGTGAACTAAACAATTACATAAAGTACACTTTGCTGGGATTCGAACCTAAAGTCAAGCAAGTTGTCATACACTCAACTTTATGATTCAATTTTGTTTTTCTTTCGATACACCACCTTAGCAAACAGTCAAATAATGTAGGTCTCAAACCTATTTATTTAATTATTATTGGAGTTTTTCACGTTCTGAATAAACAGATTATTTCAAAACGTAACCTACACACTAATTTTATCTAAAATGGTACTTTTACCACTATGCCACCAACTATTATACAGCAGAACAAAACCGTTAACAAATGCCTTTTTAATCACAGCCCAGAATTGAACCAAGTTCTCTTAGATTTGTTTACGACCACTCTAGCCACTTAAACACTATGGCAGAGGGTAGCAGAAACCTCAGTTCCTCTCAATAGTCCTTATCTAGTTTCCAGCCCCTCTCGTGTGTGTTACCCCTCCTTACTTAGTCCAGACTAGGAAATTAGCAAGTAAATAGGGTGAGTCTCAATTTTAGTGGTTGGAACTAGGATCTGGTCGCAATGAAAGCACAGAACTCATCTCCTATCTTCCCGCCCTCCTCTTCACTAACACAACCGTAGCCCCGACACTTTGCCTGCCTAAAACACATTATTTAATGTATCCGGACTAAGGATTTCCAGAACTATAAGCCTATACGAAATAGCAACGTCCCTGCTTTTATAAATCTCCAAAATTTGATGTGCTTTCTCCAGTAATGCTATCAACAGTAGGATTGGCTTCACGGTTAGTGTGCTTAGCTCTGTTCTTGGATCTTCCCGGGGAGTTAACTGGGCTACTATAGTACTTACCACGCACATTGAGGATGACTGACAGCAGGTTTTGTTGAATTGGTTAGTGTGTTTGGCCCTGATATGGGAAATACGCTGGGTTCCTATACTTAACCACACACAGTGAGGGTGATGGAGATAGAGCATGTTTTATTGAATAGTTATTGTTCTTGGCTTTGATTCTGAAGCAATACCCATGAATGGATACCAGTCAATGACATCAAAGGTGACAAGTGGAAGAGCTGTTTACATAGTTAATCAGCCATAATATAGACCGGTGGAAACCTTTTATGAACCAAATACAGTTTGTTTCTATATCTTAAAGTCAATTTATGCTAAATTTAGCCTTTTATTACAGTTTAAAAGTTTCTTTAAAATCGTACCAAAGTTATCTACCTTGCAAATAAATTCTGCCCCAATGAAAGTGATTCCAATTGAAATCAATTTTCAAAATGACCAAAATAATAAATAATGTTAACGTCAACACATATATAAAATACTTTCAATTAATTTTTTCAACTGTTAGTAAAGGTCAATTTTTTGTACTACTTCTTACTACCCGTCCAGGATGTACACATAATTACACTAATAGAGTGATGATGAGGAAAGTATAATTTATAACTATACACCTTCAAGTGAGTCAAGAAAAAGGGATTTTTTATTCATATCACCCTCAGTACATTAGGCTGGTATTAGAACTCCAACCTTTCCATCACAACTAAACCAGACCATATGAGGCTGATGTCTTAGCCCTCGTGTCCACTGATGCGAGTTGGCCTATGTTGGATTTAACTAACCATGCGGGGGCATACAAATGATTACCAGACCCTGAAATGTGTTTTTAAATCTTGTGCTGATGTAATCATGTGTTTTTAAATTGCACGTTAAGTGCCTCAACAAAAAATAAAAATCGTGGTAATAAAATAAACGGAATGGGGCTTTCCCTAATGAAATCTTAAGTATAGCTAGTAATCGTTGGTTGAACTACATCTTTATGTAAATCTTATCGCGGAGATTATTTTTGTTAGTAGAGTAGTCATTTCATACGCTCTTCTCTCCCCTAGTGCGTTAACAATTCTTATTTAAACCTCTTGCACGCAACCCTAGAGGTCTATGTGGAGTCATCATTACGTTCGTTTTATCTAAAATCACGTATAAATGCACATTGTAAAAATATTTTTGTTTTTATGCTTTAGTTCCAGTACTTTTAACTTAGAAAATCATATTTTGGGGGGTGGAGGGCACCAACGTTGCATTTATGATTGGAATTAACTCCGGTGTCATAAGGCAGGACTTAATTTATCATATAACTACACAGGTATCCGAAATGGTAGACAAATCTACTAAACGAAGTTCGTTTATTCTGGTTTACTGATGACGGGAAAGTTAGGGTTTGAACCCCAAATGAGTGTGTTGATTGTAATTTATCTTACTAAATGATGTCCCAATTTCATTCTAGGCAAATTATGATACATTTCCTCCAGATGATACATTACTAGTCTTTAGTACATTAAAGAAATCAAATGCTGATAGCCATAACTGATAGTAAGACGTGACGCAAAATAAACAATTCAGAAGCATAATGAATAATTCATCGTCAGGTCGTGGAAAGTTTCATAGTAAATTTAGAGATTTGAAGCAAAATAAATGGTACGGAGCTCCGCACGGACTTTCTCGCTCTATTGTTTAAAAATTGGGGATATTTACTCAAAACTCGTAATATGTGTGAATCAAAATAATAGACATTAGTAAACCCAAAAATAAATTGCACTATCCATATGTAAAACATTTTTTGAGTCGTGGTTTTAAATTTTATAATTTTACTTTTAAATAATTAATGTCCTCATTTGTATGTTTAGAGCGATAAAATAGATCAATAATGGGTTCACAAGGGTCAACACGTCGTATTAAAATTTCAACTTCCAGTTAAAAACAGACACACAGACAGATGGCATAGTAAAGACCACTTTTTAGGGTGTGGGGGGGAGGGGTGCTCATGAGACGTTGAAATCCATCAACATTTCAGGTTAGATTTATTTTACGGTCACAATACTTTACCTTTAGTGTTAAAAAAGTTTATATATATATATATATTTGTCTATAGCTTGAAAATTATTGGTTTTATAATAATATGTTTCAAATACAATATTTGTATTATAAATAGATCTACATATTTATATTGATTAGTAATTTCATATCTCAAATAGTTTCGGAATTATGATTTAAAAAATGAGAATCTAAGCATCATACTGAAGCCCTTAAAGTCATGTTGCCGAAATATTGAGAGTAGCCATTTTGTTTGTAATATTTATAAATGTTTAGAAATGAAATATAATCAAAATCGTTATAGCCGATTTTGAGAAAGTCGACTTTTGCTCTTTTTGCCCTTCAATTAACTACCCTTAATTTTAGGGTTAGATATCAAATTCCAAAAACCCGTAGGGGCGACCCTATGAAAACCCTAAATACCAAGTTTTATCCCGATCGGTAAAATGGTTTAGGGTGACCTGGTGGTCTAGGGGTTAAGGTGTCAGACTTCTGTGCTGGCGCCCGGGGTTCAATCCTCAGTCCCGGCACAGATTTATCTGATTACCAAACCCTTCCTTCACCTCTGACAAGACAACTTGTGAATGTGGGGAATGCCAGGCCTCCACCGTGGTTCGGATTCCACGTTAAACGGTAGGTCCTTCATTTCATCTCACAATCACCCTACCATTACACATTAGCGTAAGTGCGTATAACCCGAACGGGTAATAAGACGTGGTGCAAATAATAATAATAATATAAAAATGGTTTAGGCTCTAGTCGGAAGTACAGACAAACCACTTTTTTGGATTTTGGGAGTCATGAAACGTTGAGAATCATCAAAATCTCGAGTTCGATTTTTTTTAACGATCACAACACTTTTTCTACCTGTAAGATAGCGAGAAAGTAAAAATAACAAAAAATTGTGTGTTTCACATCAAATCAAATATTTATACACATAGACTTAAAACTCCATCAATTTGACTTACAAAAACTAATGTGTTAGCTTGATTTCAGTTTAAATAAGATACCTGAATATGATGTAGTTTATTTTTTGCAAGTTTAAACAATAAATGACTACTAGTTGTACTCTGGAAATCCTAGTTATTGAAGTTTTTTCATTTTTATTAGTTTTGATAAACAGGTTTTTTACTCGAGTTAATTTGATTTAGAATGCCACTTAAAACACTATATAGGTTAATTACATGTATTGTTTCTTTATTTTAAGGTAAGCTATAATCTGAAATGTAATATGAACCTACTTTTATTTACTAAGGGGTTTAAACTATTAATAAAAACATACTAACATAAGTTCATTACAATATATTTTCTCTGCTTGATATAAGTGGATCTTGAGGAGTACAATATCTCCACCTGTAATCAGAGCAACTGTCATCTCCAAACACCCTCCTAAATATTCTTCTCGCTCCATGGCAATCGCAGCGCTCGACTAGAGCGCGCACTGACTCTGCAGTATCTTATTGGCTAGGACTGGGTGCTACCGCGTCTTGGAGATTGGGCGAGTGGCCAAAAATCTAGGTTACGGGGAGTGGTAGGGGCAAAAATCTCCACAGATGCCTAGATTAGTTTTATTCCTTTTCATCCCTTTCCCCCGTTTTCCTTTTTAGGGATTTGTATTCTTATTTTAGGGTGGAATAATTTAGTTTGGATACATTCCTCGATGTTTCAATCGAAGTAAAATATTTTCATCGGTTCCAACCTAAAACTAATATTTTATATCTTAGACGTATCGCTTTGTTTCTTCCTTCCTTAATCCCCCAAACCCTTACTATTCAGACCATATTTTTTTAAATAAATTTGAGTTTTTAATAGATACATTTTGATACATTTTTACCAAACGTGTGTAAAAGAGGCTTTGGTTAAAATACACTTTTCTAATTTTATATCTGTATTTATATTATAATTTTGTACACATTCCATTTGCAAGTAAATTTTTTTTAACTATTTTATATAATGCCATTTACACACTTAAATATTAATTATATATAATTGAACTGATCAAACATTTCTTAAGAATTCAAAATGTAATTTATTTTTATAATTATTTGTTTGGAAAATGTAATGGCACTTTCACCTACAAACAACATACATTGATGTCTTAGACTTTAGCACAGAATTAAATTCAAATTTGGTTCACCTTTAACGGTAGAAACAAGTGATGTTTCATTTATAAAATTATATCGGTTCCTCTTACAAGATTTATTATTTAGCTCGCTGGTTACAGCTCTTTCTAATAACACAAACTAAATATAAGGTCAAAGAATATCCATGGTTTCGGTCTTTATACAATATGGGTGGTTAAAAATCAGGTTATCATATGTATATTAAATACTAAAAACTATTTTTATGTCAAATATATTAAATAGGGATTAACTTCGGTTACAAAAGTTAATAAAACATAGTTCATATTATATGAGTATTCATACGTAGAATCGTGTCACCTTTGATAGAAATTATAAATACATTTAAAAAATTATAATAAAGTAAAGCGTTATCAATATTGATACAAAAGGATGTTTTATTTAGAAAAATTCCTTCCTATAAGAAAAGTCTAGAAGTAGATACTTAATAGAATAAGTAAAACCAATAAAACAAAGAACCGGACATCGGTTCCGGTTCTTTAGTGAAAACCCAGAAAAACTCAGGGGACTAATAACCAAACCAACCCGTCCTCTAGTCAAAACGTTAAAACTTTGTAATTGGACTTTTATTTTTTAAAGACCTTCCCGACTGTATGTGCTGGAAATCCCCAGACTAAATAATTAAAAGATTACGTGATTGTTAATTAAAAATTGGGTGTTAAAAAGAAGAGGATGAACTTTTCCTAGGCGTGCTTGCTAGCTTATTATAGACTCCTGTTATGTCTTTAAGGGGGGGAACATCTTTAGCGGTGGCCTTAGTGGTCTATGGTCTAAAGTCTCACTCTAAATGTGGTTGCTGTTGATGTGGAGATTGGCGCTCAAGTCCCAGTCCAGTTAAACGGGGTTAGGGTTTTCCATATTATATGTTACATTATTATGGGTTATTAAAATTGTATCCAAGCCAATGCGGATGCACATCGCCTAAAATCCCCCTCAGTTTCCCCTACCTCTTAGGATTAAATGGGTAATAATCCTTATGTTAAACTTTTACATCAAAATTTTCTCTACACATAACGTTTGATTGAATTTCTTTTAACGTCGCTCCTGAACTGTTATTATGGTGTTCCGGTGCGGGTGATAATAATATTTAGCACCGCGTCTTACTGCCCGTTTGGGTTATACGCTTTAAGTACTAATTACGCGAATGGATTAGGAATTGGGAAGGTTGAATTAGAGGAAGTGAACCAGCATTTGCGTGGAGGGAGAGTGGAAAACCATTTAGGAAAAACCACCCCCAGTTCACCCGACCGAGATTCGAACCTTGATCTCCCCGGCCTCAGCAGTTGCGCTTAACACGATATGCGCGTTAGCCAACTACGCCACCGAGGCGGGCATTAAGAAAATGAAAGTTTAGAACCTCTCTAAGTAAGTTCATAACAGAATAATAAATGATAAAGGAATAAAAATTTACGGGATAGAAAAGTTATTCTAATAGGACAATTTTATTTCACCCAAATGTAATTATATAGTCAGTAAACAAAAATACAAATCTATATTGAGCAAATCAAATTGAGTCCTTCCTTTAATATTTTAGGTATAATAGACAAATCATCGATGACATTAAAGCAATAATAATTATATGAAGTAGGCGTTGCTTGGTTTAATGGGACGCTAACACAGCACTGCTAGAGGATAGAATTAGGTGGTTACGCATCTGTTTGTAAATGTTTAAGAGAACCAGACTTAGTGTAGTAATTAAGGGATGTGTTAATGAGAATTTCTTGTGTTTAGCTAAAAATGGTTTTAGCACAACACACTCCTTACTACCATTCCGTGCTAGCTGCATTTTACTATGGTAGGTATAAGTAAGGTATAATTTTAAATGAATTGTACCCGCATTTGGGTAGATGGGAGTGTGAAAAATATTAAGGTTAAATCCCTTTCAGTAAATCCAACAGAGAGTCTAATTCTGATCTACCAAGCATTGTTAAACCAGACTAGAAGAACTTCTCTTTAGTCCACGTGTTGTGGGTTCGGTTTGTACGCACGTAGACCCATAATAATTAGGCCTGTGTCGTAAGGATGAGGAAGGTAAAATTGAACCCGCATTAGCGTGGCGATAAAGGGGGAAACCAGATGAACCTTACCGCCACTAGTAAATGAAACTAAATTATTAACAACATGTTTCTCACAAACATGTACTGTACGTGATGGTAATATACAGGCTCATTCCTGATAACTGAATCAAAGTAAATTATGTGGGAAAGTGAAAACTTGGATGCGGGATTCAACTCCGAGGTCCAGGTGTCATTTTTCACTTAAATGAAGAGACTAAATGAGCTTAGCATTTATATCCCGTACACACTTACATGGTTTTCAAAATGGTTAGATACTTCGAAAAGGAGTGTTTTTAACGTGATGACATTCAAAACGAATGATATGAATAATGAGGTATTATAAGAATCATTTCTGGTTATATCGTAATGATAGACACAGAATCCTTTAACTACTCAAAGTTATTATGGCCGGAAGGAGACGTAGAGCATTGAAAAAAAGAAACGCATAACACAATTCAACTCTTTTGTTTATTTTTCTTGGCGGTAAAACACTTCTAAAGCAACACTTACAAGGGACAAAAAGTATCTCTAGTTGCGTAAGATGTAATAAGATATTTTTAATGTCACCCTTTTTATAAAGAGGTTGACTACCAGAAAGACAACACTGATATGTTTTTTTGTCTTCTCTGACGTTTGTAGTTAGTAATATTCTAACACATGCCTGAGGGGTAAGGGAGCTAAAGTACATGGAAAATGGAGCTATGTTTGTTCCTAGTGGAACCTTAGGACTTATTATTTATGTACTTAGAGGTAAATATTAACAAATTATAGCTTCAGTGTTTGATGTTTAGTGCTTAGTATTTATATTATTTTGTCAAGTTATTGTGAAAGTCGTATTCTGTGTTTAGAAAGTGTGTTGAACTAATATTTATAATAAGTACCATAAGATTAATACACATTTATTATACTCTCTTACATCCTGTAGTATTTTAGTAAAAACTAATTACTTTAAGGATTACAAATTTAAAAATTGCTTGTGCCTGAAAACTCCATCACAACCAGTCATCACCAAATCGCCCCTCTCACTTCCCACAGTAATTTATTTTAACACAAAAACTATAATTTTATTGATCTTAAGAGCAAATTAACATTAAGGGGATTAGATCATTTTAAGAAACTAAATGATATTTTATTACATATTTTTGACTCACCAATGGTTCAGAAACAGACCACTACTTGAAAGAGGAAGTGTTCAAACAAAGTTTGAGATAGCTATATTATGTTGGTGACACTCAGTCTTACGACGCATGGGAGCAGTTAGTAATACATCTGTCTTCATCCATATGTTGACAAAGATCGTAATTAGAAAATTAATGTACTGCAAGGACATTCTAGCTACGGTTTTAGCTAATTATGCGTGTTGGTTTTTAACACTTATATACGGAGTAAAATGATTAATAAAATTACATCCACTTTTAAATATTAATTTGAGTTCTAGGCTTTATAGATAAATTTGTGTGCACTAGCTCAGGGGCTCTAAACTTTTTAGACAGAAGGAGCCTTTGCAATAAAATAATACATGCTGAAGCTCTCGAGGTTTTTTTACAATAATATTATGTACAGTTTCCATAAACAGGAAAGTTCGATTTTACACGTATACAACCATAACACAAGTTCTGGCTGCACCTTTGGCAAATGTTCTTTATTCATATTTGAAAAAATTGGAAATTTTAATCAACTGATAGTATTCTATAGCGTGAAAAACAGATAAAGAATATTCTAAAATATCCTCATGGAGCCTGAGATAGCTATGGTGGATAATATTATGTTCTCCATGGAACAAGGCAAAAGTCAAATTATCGGGTAGGCCTGGTTTTCTTTGCTAGAAATCAATTACGTCACATTAACTTAGCTTTTATGCCACTAACAAACATGATAGGCCGGATGTGAGGTGCAGGATAAGCGTTTTTCTCTTTTTGTTTTAAGTTTGAATGTTTCATCACCACATTGAATTCATTCCAAGAAGTTAATTTTTAACTTTGTTTACAGGATATTCATATTTATTTGAATTCCTTTAATAAATAATGATTTTATTAATTGATTTAATAGAGAGCTAAAATCTAGATTTTATTTATTATTTTACCTAAGTAGAGTTCATGAGCCAAAATAAAAGCACACAGAGCTTAGTGAAGCTGAATGTTTTTGTTTTTTTTTCTTAAGAGTTTGCACGTTTTTAGATAAGTATTAATTAATTAAGTGATTTTTTATTTGTATATTTAATATTTTTATGTCCTGATTATCATTTAATTCATTTTAAAACAGCATTATATATATATATATATATATATATGGTATTTCCCTTAAAATAAAATAAAGTTTAAGTTTAACCACACCCCACTTTTATTGAACAATAAGTTGTGTCCATCACTTTAGAATAATTTAATAATAATATTGACTTTCTATTTCTAGAATGTTATAGAACAAATAAGCTTTAAGTAAATTTAATTATTCTAATTCAAAGCACAATTACTATACAAAGTATTCCTTTTTTTGTTTCAGGTATGGGCAGTAGGATGCACCCTAGAAATACTGTAAAGTTGTTCAAAACTGTATGTATTACATTTTAAACATAACTTTTCAGATTTTTTCCCAAGAAATGTGATAATCCTTATCACATTTAAGAAATTGATCTTTAATTTTTTAAAGAAGAAATGTAACCAAGATACTAGCTAATTACAATCTTAATACTGATAGCACACTTCTGGAAATTATTTCTTGAGTACTAAACGTCATAATAAACGTCATATAAACTTCTTTATAATTTTGAACGATGTGTAACAAATTAAAGTAATAAATAAACTAGTTTTCATAAACAAGGTTGGTATGTACATTACATACATTAGTTATTATCTACCATCGATGCCTAATAATTAACTAGACATAAAAATAGGAACTCGCTTCGTTGGTCGAATGGTTTTAGGTGTTGCTCTCAAAATATAATGGATTACCGGTGAAATGGAGGTTGGGGTTCAAATTCCTTAGGATGTTCTAGATACATTGTTTCTAAACTACCTCCCTTTTCCTTCTTTGCAAATGTTCTTACATTTAATCTAAATTATATTTTAATCATACTGGCTACATTAGTTTGAATACACGACTAGCCCAAAGCACAAATATGCTATGGCTTGGATGATTTTAATAAACTTCAGGTAAAAGTTTAGAATACAAGCCTTTCAAATTATAACAGTGTAGAAAGGGTGAAATCCGATGTTAAAAAAGTTACTAAATCAACTTTAATGTTTTCATGGGTCAGAACAAAATATATGAAGCAGTTTCTTTTGCTAATATTAATAATATATGTATGGTGTTTTCATTGTTGAATGCAAACAACATAATTATATCCACCGTATTTGTATTTACTAAGGTCACCTTCCTTACTACCGTGATTCAACTAAAGACTTATCGACATAGGAAGAACCTTTTCTTCATACTAGAAATTTAATAGAACTGCTTTAATATATTCATAAGCCAAGCCACATGCTTTTCAGCTAAAATTTATGACAAATGGTGACAGTAGTGACAGTTTTGAAATGAATATTTTTTATATACAATGCTATCAACTTTACTTTTATTTTGTCTCATTCTAAAAGGTTATTGATTTCGTTTTACCTTTACACACGTCTTTAATAATTTCCGTTAAAGATTATACTTTTTACAGTAGATTGTTTTATGAGTTGAAATCACAGTATATGCCAGCACACACGCCATTCAATTATATTTTTGCTATTTAAATATAAAATATAGTTATAAAATAATATTATTTACACGTATAATATTTACAACACACTACATTCAAACTGCAATTGAAAGTCTCTCGTTCTATGTTAAATTAAGAGGGGAGGGTTGGGAGGGAGAACGGGTGTTGGAATAGGTAGAGTGCATGGGATTTATAAATTGAAAAGCTTTTTGAAAAGAGGTGGGGGTGTAAAGGACTGGGGTGGTGTATGTCGAGTGACTGTGAATGGAACACACACGAGACCCACAGAGCAATGTGAAGGGAGAGACGCAACTCCAGTTTGCAAATAACCAAGGGTAGTATAATCAGAACACGGAGGGTAGGGAAAGAACGGACCATCTAACGTGTTTATCAAGGGAGAATTGAATCGCTTGCAAATATCTGTCGCAATATTAAATAATGATTCATATCAATTTTTTGTCTAAATCTGGGGGAGGCTGGCAGCAAGTTTAATCAAAACTTGTTTATCAGGTGGGATTCTAAAATAGTTTTTTGGTTTTGTTTAAGTCGCTTATGAATTTGATGCGCATTAATTATACTAGGCATTGTTCTACTAATAGATGTTGTGGCCCCAGTTTAAGTTAGTTTTAAGTTTTATTCTTATTTATAAAATGAGTATTTTATCGTAATTTATAACACATCAAATGAATTATTTTTGTAATACCTAATTTATATTTATGCTATACTACTACTACTACTACTACTACTACTACTACATAATAATAATAATAATAATAATATAATAATAATAATAATAATAATAATAATAATAAAATTAATATTGCCAAAAATATTTAGTGGCTACAACACACCAATAACGATATTTTTTGTCCATCTATTTAAGACACGTGTTATTAAAGACTTAACCTAAGGAGTAGGACTAAGAAGGTATTTTTAAAGTATGTTTGCCTGAAATAGCGTTAATCGATAACACTGGATACTAAAACCCTCATTTCACCTGATCGTGATTTGAAATCTCATCTTTACTTCAAATAAAACCAAGTGCAATGTGATTTTAACGCACTAGACTAATAGATCACTGCTTCTAGCGACATGATGACCATTTCAAGGAAATGGATACTTGGTTTTATCTACGCCCATTCTCAGTTTACTTTTTAATTTGTAAATGAAACCTAATTTGTTTAAATCTACTGTTCCATTAAGTCTGTATTTTAAGTGCGAGATAATATAATAATATAGCTTTTAAGGCCTGTATTGATAATATAATATATATATATATATGTTATTATATATAAAGTTCAATCCCTCCCTTTATCCTAAAAGCTAGTAATCTTACCTTGTTTGATTCAATTATGGTGAAGGTTATAAGATAGGACCATAGTGTAATCATTCAAGATTCAAGATACACCTTTTTAATTTAAGGGTAAGAGGAATGTATTTGTATATCCAAAATAAATGCTTTGTAGAGCTCACAAAAAATGTGAGGAGGGGAAAAATATAACAAAATAATAGGGTACATTTTTTAAATTTTATATTTATCTACAATACATTGTTTGAATATCATATTAATAAAAATAAACACATCACGGAAAAAAAAATCTTGTCTGTGTTAAAGGTCCCCCCAAAACTACACTTATTCAGTTCCCCTTAATTCTATATCCAAACGAATTATTTAATCCCAAACTATCTTATATATCAGTAATTTAAATTTATAATATTTCTTGTAGCATTTTAAAAGGCGTTTAGTACAGTTAAACACTGTATTTGCTTGTGGCTCTGGTGGGAGCACTTAGGAAGACATGCTAAAGCGAATAAATGCATGTGTGACCTGAATGAGAGACGTTAGCAGTGTGTCATGTTCCTACTTAGGGACTAAGGATGTTGACTTTCTTCCTTATATTATTGATTAGATGCGTGTCACACTAGCTCGGTGGCTATAAATATCCAAGCGCACTGGTTTTATACCCGGGTATTGCCTAATATTAAATATTCATTGTTTTACTTTTATACTTATTTGTAAGTTTTAGAGGGTTATCAGTAGTTATCTAACCTAAAAGAACAGGAAAATAAGGAGGGAAATATTTTTAGTTACCATACCAACATTTACCACGAGATATTTAGATAAGTAACAAAATGCTATTTCAAAAAATTGACATCTGGACACAAGAATCAAACCCCTGAACCTTTGGCTTAGTACGGCAATGCTCTAACCACTGAGCTATCCAGGAATCTTCCCATGCACAGGTTCATTCTTCACTCATCTTTTAAGGCAAAATCTATAATGGACGTGCGGAAATCATAGGCTACAAATGTGTGATTTTATTAAGACCACGAGCTATCAGCCACCTTCGACTCGGTAGTTGGTTTATTGCTGCCATTTGTACAATTATTATAATTGTGATTGCATATTTAAGAATAGAATAGCCATAGCTATTATTTATACTTTTCCTGGATAGCTCAGTGGTTAGAGCATTGGCGTACTAAGCCAAAGGTCCCAGTTTCGATTCTCGTGTCCAGGTGTCATTCTTCAATTTTAAGACTATGGTATCTAGATTGAGTAATCCTCACTAAAAGTATAAATAATATCTTTGACTATTTGATTCTTAAAAATGATTTTTGTTAACCGTGTCAGTATTTTCCGTGATATCCGATTATATACGCTAGTAGGGTAGGGTTGATTAATGTAGAATCACAAGCGCCTCTCTCTCTCTCTCTCACACACACACACACACACAACAATATATAATATATATATATATATATATATATTATATATATAACCAGACAAGTCGAGACTGACGCCTATGTTTGAATGCCTAATTAATACGTTTCAAAGTACAGTCGTATTAGTGTTTATTTGAAAACTAGCTTTTACCCGTCGCGGCTTCGCCCGCAATAATTGATAAAATCTTTTAATTTTTAACTAAACTGTTTTGGTCATAAATCAAACATTATTTTTTTCAAATATCTATGGCGTGTTTCTCAGTTTTAGCTGTACATAACTTTACCGTATTTTAATTCTCACTTTTAAATAATTCATAATAAAAGAAATATATATTATTTAAGTTATCAATTATAAATTTTGATTTGATTTTTATCTTCATAATTATTAATATAAATATATAAATGAAATAATATTTTTTTCGAAATATATAGCTAAAAAAATCACATATTTGATATTTATTATTATGAAACTACGTCACACTAATTACTATTTACTTTAATTACAAAATATTAAATTACAAATTCTTAAATAACATCATTTCAATTACATTATAATCATATATTTATTATTATTTAAAATATAAGGTTGGGAATAGTTCTATATAATATCCAGGACATATTCTACCAACGTACAAAGTTTCATTCGAATCCGTTCAGCAGTTTTGGCGTGATTGAGTAACAAACATCCAAACACACAAACTTTCGCATTTTTAATATTAGTAAGATAGTATAAACTAAAATACATTAACCCCGTTGATATCTGAACATAGCTATCAAATGACACAGGGATGGGTTTGAAAATAATTCTCTAGCAGCCTTACCTGAGCTGAGGAAAATTGTTTTCTTGTTTGGTGTTTGTGTCGATGTTCACCTCCTTCCTATCTGCGGGAAATTGTTCCCTAAATACGCAATCCTCCCCCCCCCCCCACCAAAGAAGGTGTAGAAAAAGGGGTATTTATCTTTCGATGTAATCGTATCGTGTAACTGGAAAAGTGGTATGTTATGCACTGTTATTTTCTATTATAGCAAGTATAAACACCCACCCCTCCCCCCTTACAACCCCAAACTCTCCTATAACTCGTCGACAAAAACTGGTAACGTTAAGGAAATGAAAGTGAACGCGGAATGAAAGCTATCCAGGAAATTAAGCTACTGTGAAACATTGCGTATCCAGTTGGAAGAGGTACAGTCCTAGAAATATTTAGCAGAGAGAGGTATTACGAACCTTACACCATTATTTCGATAAATGTGCAAGCAGTTCTGATACAAAATATACCTCCTGCAAAACGCATGCCCTTTTTATCACCCGTCTGAAATTTGATCCCAAAACTCGCCGTCATTGGTAAATTATACAAATTTATAAGCCTGACTTTTTTTTTTTTTGCACCGCGTTTTTCTAACGGTTGAAGCTATACACATATATTCTAATTATTCTAATAAGTAAGGAACTAGGAAACAGGAAGGCTGAATTTAGAGGAAGTGAAAAAGAATTTACGTGGAGGAAGAGTGGAAAACCATTTTGGAAAAATCAAACTCGGCACACCTCACCCAGATTCAAACCCTGATCATCCTGTAATTGCCAGTTTAGTTTGACACGATATTGACGCATTAGTTAGATCATGCGGCCATTGAAGCAGGTAGGCCCGACATTAAGGATAATGGATCTATCCTTAAAATATTAGTTTCAAGCTAAGTGGATTGGAAAGGCATTCAAGATAAAGATAGAATTTTTTTAAATATAATACAACTATTCAGACTGGTTCCGCTTAAAAATATTAAGTGGTCTATATGCTATTGACACTGACTATACAGTGTTAAACTGTTTGGGTCACATTGACCTTATTAGCACTTGTTTTCCAAAATTATGTTCCGTGCCTTGTAAACCATTTTATTTCAATTTTCAGCAGGACATTATGATTCCCATTGCAAAAGAAGGAATTATTTATCGTAACTGTTGCGGTAGTTTTTTTAATTTGAATTCAGTTATTTTCAACAAAAAACGTTTTTTCATTAACACGTTTAACACGATGGTAATCAGTGACTAAATATAAAACGAAGGGGGGGGGGGAGAAGAATAACTTATTGGTAGTGCATCAGCATTAGCCTAGAGAGAGAGGATGATGGGAAGACAGATTTGATAAATTCTATGGGAAAAGTCTCTCCTTTGAACCCTGCTGAGATTCGAACCTTGACCTTCATCGGTAACATAAATACAGACCCTTAAAAGCTATACGCTTAATTCACCTGACAGCTGTCCTCTTTTTTTTAAAGTTTGTATATTCATTCGACTTACAAGCTTGCTTTACGTCAAACATATAAGTTATCTCTAGTGCCTAGAATTGTTCTAACTGGCTTAAAAGATAAACACTCACAAAATTAAAACCATTATTTTAGGCGACAGAGCCTAGGGGGGACCAGTGTCAACAGTTGTTGAATATCTATCATGAGCGTAGTGGTATTAGATGATACATTTTTAAATGCATATAAAAAGTTGTCATTAAATTCAAAATCACATTTTGAGGTTACCACGTGAATAAAATTAAATTCTGTTTCTCTTGGTGTGATATTTAATTAATTTTGACCCCCAAAAAAATGTTACAGTAAAAACTTCTAAAACAGTTCCTTTTCTTGCATCCCCTGCAACCTCACCTTAACCACTAGCTGTGGGGAGATAGTTCTACGGTTGATAATAACAATCCACCTTAAGGTTAGACCCGTCCAGACTTGAACAGAACAACAAACAGAACACGAACATGTTCGCGACAAAGTGTGGACGATTTTCAGAACAGAGCTTTGTAACAAAATGTGTTCGTTGTTCAATTCGGCACCAATCATAAGTTGTCGGTTTTAGCCCGTCGCATCAAAGGATGTTCGTGCTCGGTCTTGTTCTAGTCTGGATTATTATTATTATTATTATTATTATTAGTACCGCGTCTTACTACCCGTTCGGGTTATCGCACTTACGCTAATGTGTAATGGTAGGGTGATTGTGAGATGAAATGAAGGACCTACAGTTTAACGTGGAATCCGAACCACGGTGGCAGCCTGGCATTCCCCACATTCACAAGAAGTCTTGTCAGAGGTGAAGGAAGGGTTTGAAATCAGATAAATCTTGCGGGACCGAGGATTGAACCCCAGCCGCCAGCACAGAAGTTTGACACCTTACCCCTAGACCACCAGGTAACCCCTCTAGTCTGGACGCCTCCGCAACATTTATGCGAACATTTACCCGAACATAGTCACTGGCCGGACCGCAACGGAGTCACACGTGTGTTTTGATTTTTGAAAATAAGCCTACATATATATATTTTGGTGAGGGTATTTCTTAGTGTATGTGTTAAATTAATAATAATTATTATTATCATTTCAAAATTTTAGCATATTGTAGAAAAAGGGAGTGGTCAAAGAAGAGCAAATGAAGCTCATAGAACTCAAGACACCATCGGTACAGGAAAGGTTAAAAATGCACATACAAATTATTATGTATATACAAATGATATACTTACTATTATTTATATATATATTTATATATACACATATTATTGTAGATTAAATATTTTCTTGACCTTCAGTGGGCAAAATATACCCTAAGTAGGGTTCTTAAGAACAAATAGGGGATGATTTTTTTAGCACCACGTTTTATTACCCGTACCAGTTATATGCCTAATACTAATTACACTAGTGGACTAAGGATTATATAGGAGTAATTTAGAGGAAGTGCAGGCACATTTGCGTGGAGGGAGTAGGGAAACCAATTAGTAAAAGCTCCTTCACTGCACCCAACTGGGATGAACTCTGATCTCCCGATCCTCGACAATCTAGTGTCACATTAGAGTAAAGCCTTAGACCTGGCGGCCACCGAGACAGGTAGGGGGAGGGCTAAGGGCATCCTTTTTTACTTGATTTTTTGTTGATGATGCTGCACCTTTTTTATCTGTTGCTAATTTCCCAGTTGGCGTAATTCTTCCAACTAATACGACTTAATATACTAATTGTATCACTTTTTATTTCCAGATACTTTTTTTTTTAACCAAATAGGATACGTTGTTTGTGAAATAAGATAGTTAATAGTTAATACTTAAAGTAATTTTTTTAATTTATTTGTAATGATCTCTACTTTATATATCACAATAAACACATACCCATGAGCGTTTTTGTTCTCCATTTGTTTAGTTTAATATTTGTTTTATTCTCTAATCAAAATAACTAAAAATCCAACCAGCTACTGGAACATGTTGAGAACATATTCTGTTCAGGTCTGGACACATCGGCCACAGCAAACCGAATAAACGAAGCATGTTCGTGGAAATGTTCATGTTCGTTGTTTTGTTCTTGTCTGGATGCGGCTTGGATTAATTCAAAATATCTGTTAAATTCTTTATGGAGTCTTCAAGTAAATAAAAAATGTCACAGAAAGGACCTTTTTAGAAAATACAAAAATGTTTTTCCAAGGAAATAATTGATAACTATTTTACTATCGTTGTTTTATAGTTAGTGATTATCTCTATTAAGAGTGACAACTACAGATTACATGACTATAACCTCTCAGTGGCCACATAGTCTAAGGCGTCACTCTTGCAATAGACTGTACAGCCGATGACCGGGATTTTGGGACTTTAATCCAGTTTTGGTGTACTGAGAGTGGTTTTACTTTAAAGGTTTTACACTCTCTCTACACACAAATGGGGGTAAACTATTATTAAATTTAATATTCACTTATTTAGTACGCCTACATATGCACACAACCCGAAAAGATAGAAAGACTTGGTGCTGAGAATAACTTTTCTAGCTTTCATATAAGGTTCTTCCTATTAAAATGGGACTGTATTAATTTACTAATGACGTGATTGGTCTCGGATGTTCGAGAACGATGAATAGCTTAGAGCCCTCTATAATCTGGAGGTCCAAGTATCTAATGACTCGTATTTGTCAAATAGCTTCAGTCAACATGAGCAAAACAAATATTTTAAAAGTCTAGATTATTTTTTAAAAAGATTGTTAAAACTTCTACTCGTAGTATTAATTTAAAAAAATATATTTAATACCCTCATTAATATAATTCATTTCGACTGTAAGAGACAAGAGAATAACTTTTTTTAAAGTTTTTTCCTAGGTTATAAAGTTGTTAAAAAAGAAAGAAAATGAATATGTAATGAAATTATGGATGGGGTTTTGAGTTAGGATGAATGGAAGGGGAAGAGCTATAGAACAAGAGGGGTGCCATAATGGACTATCATGAAACTGTTCCATTTATGAAGTTTTATTCTTATAGAAACCTTAGTGAAGTAGTTCCATACTATGAATTGGAATTCAATTTTTATGTGTGTGACTAGATTTATTTTACCATATAAAATTTAGTTTTTTTTCTAGATAATTAAGATTAAGGTGGCCACGCAGACTAAATGTCAAGAACATTATAGTCTGACTTGCCGGCAATAGGGTGAGAGAGATTTCAATCAAAATCGGGGGTAACTAAGTGGTTTTAGCTCAATTATATTCCAGTCTTTCTCCCCGCAAATACTTGTACATTTCTCATGCCTTCTAATGCATACTTAATCCATTCTTCCCCGACGCATAGTAATACGTGGGAATAAAATGTTTGTCACGTGTAGTTCTTAACATAACATAATTTCGAATCTAATTTAATTTTGTTAAAATTTTACTTTTATCATAGTATTTATTTTCAATATTAATAGACCACTAAAAATGTTAATATTCTAATAAGCCTATTTTAAACCAATTCATCTTTCTTAAATACATTTGTTCATGATTTATTATCTTTAAAATAAACACAATCTCGTTTTCATTCTTTACTTCTTTTCTATTGATCGATTTCTGTTTATCATTACTTTCAATGAAATGCCTTTATATAATCTATAATGTATATTATCGAAATATATTTTTAAGCCAAATACATTAGCTACTTATATGTTACGATTTTTTTTTTTCATTCAGAAGAAGTGGATAGTTCAACTAAACTCGTAACCCACTTTCTTTCTAACCTCCCTCGTAAGGAATGGAGGAAATCACCTAATGCTTGAAGCTCGTTTTCACTTCTTATACGATAAAGAAAACATAAAATTTTGTTAGAGTCACTGTAACATATATATGTACTTATATACTCATATATATATATATATATATATATATATATATAAATATAATAATCAAATCAAATTTACATTTGTTGGTGTAGCTTTCTAATATTATATTTATTTTATGTTGCTTATATTATTTATATTTCAATGTTATATATTTTCGTATTCATGATTAATTAATATGCACATAATGCTATGTTGCTATGTTTGTAAAGACACCTAATATATGCGTGATTAATTTTATTAATACTTATTTATTATTTAATGAAAAATGTGTCTTCTTTTGAGATCCACTAAGAATGAAGGGGACTTTTTTTAAATACTCCAGGCATAACTACTCTCCCGAGCTATTCATTCATTTACACTAATGACGCAAGAATGAAGAAGGGAGAATTTTACACAAAATGTACCTACATTTAAGTGGAGCAATAGTAGATGATAATTTAGGGAAAATTAGCTTAATATACAAGATAAGGATTTGAACATTTACCTCTCGTTGATGGAAAACCTACTAGACTAGACCAACGTTTTTATCTAAATGCCCATTGCTGCGTTTATTTTCTAACTTAACAAGACAATAAAACTCTTGAGTCTAAAATCTTATTTATATTTTTGTATATTTTTTATGTTTTTGCTCTATGATACCAGCCAAATTAAACGTTAAATTTTAACAATTTATCCAAGCATAAGCCATACAATCTAACTTAATTCTAAAACAGAAACAACACCTGTCCTCCAACCGTTAATTCCTAATCATAAAAGAGGTATCCCAATTTTACAAATGTTTCTTTTATACCTGGAATCGATCTCCGACTCTTAACTCGGTAGACAAACTCCCTACCAACTAAGCTAAAACATACAACTCTTTTATTTTAATGATATAAAATAGGGAGTGAATAAGATCGTAATGATCCAAGAATTCAACCGACATAATCAACACATTTATTTCTCATTGCTTGGCGGGAAAGAGCGACCACTTTAAATTGCCGTTAAAAGTTCGCTAGGGGTCTGGTGGTAATTGCGCTAATTACGGTGGAATGGCATGTGTTGGACCTGGGGGGGGGGGGGGGGTCGTGTGGGCTAGCACTGCCAGAAATACAATGGGAACTCGAAGGAACAACGGAATTGTATACCTCGTTAACCGACGTGGAACGACGCCGGGTCGCTAATTGGTTCGTTGGCTTTATTTTAGCTCAAGGCTTCTAATGAATACTGACTACTGCTGAATTTTTTACTCTGTGTTTTATTTTAAATTATTGGCTCCGTCTCTGTAGCTGAGTGGTGAGGGAAGCTGACTCCGGTTCGCTAATGCCTTCAATTTGATCCCATATGATACCTATTTGTGTATGTGTTCATCACGTTTTCCTTCCTATTCATGCTATCCACATATCTATACTAACAGAGTAAATACATATAGGGTATGATTTAGAGATAATGTACTCACATTTCCATGAAGTTCGGTGGAAATCCCTTTTAGTATAACAGGCCTGAAACATAAAACCGAACATCCAGTCATCAGCAATTCAGTATATTGCAAAGATTACTTAGACCATGTGACCATCGATTTGTGTGTTAATTTAAGATTGTGTGTATTGTATGTGTTCATCCTGTCTACATGGGTACTTAAATTTGTGATGCTAGTGCTATTCACTTTGTTTTGTTGTAAGCTTTTAGGTTATGCATAACACTGTAATAAAGACCACGTGCTAAAGACGACTCCCCAAATTACCCAGCCAAGATTCAAATCACGTCATTCCCATCATCAGCACTTCCAGTCTAATGTGAGTCTGATGCCTTAAACAATGGGACTAAGTGTTGGTTTGTTTTCTACAGATACATTCTAGTAAACATTCTAAATTCTTGGTTAGATAAAGTCATTAACAGCTCCGTTTTTATTTTCTCTCAACCCATTGAAAAGAAAAGTATTGTGATCGTCATCAAAATCAACTCAAGATTTTGATAAATATCCATGTTCTATGACCCCTTGAAAACGAAAAAGTTGTTTTTAGGTGTAATCTCTCCTTCTGTCTGTGTATCCGGACAATAGCCGAAACCATTTTACTGATCAGTTTAAAACTTGATATCAAGCATTTTCATAAGATTCCCCAAAGGTTTTGTTAGAATTAAATATCTAACCCTGAAATTAAGGGCAGATTACTTAAGAGCAAAAATAAATAAAATAGAAAATATTCTAGCAATTTTTATTACATTTTGTATTATAGGTATTGTTTTACATTACAAACAAAATGGCAGTTCTCGTTTTTCCAAGAAAATTGTCTTAGAGGCACTTTCGAGAAGTGGAAATTTCCAATTTTGGTCATATCTTCACAACTATATGAGATACAAAATAACTTTACGATTGTAAAGTGGTTAGTTATATTATAAATAGAAGTATTTTAAGTTGAAATGCTTTTTTATAAAACTAATAGTTTCTAAACTATAAGCGAACATATATTTTTATGTAGTACTTTGAATTATGAAATTGATTTTTATCCTCTGGTGGACGGAAATGTTCCTATTTTCTTAATGTTACTGTAACTGTTTATAATATTTCATTTGTGTTTTTGGTAGAGTGCTTATGTAACTATATAGATTATTTCCCATCACAAATTTTTGAGTTTTATAAACGTCTATTTTAAGATTAAAGAGGGAGAAATTATGTGCAGCATATTTTTTGATGTGCTTAATATTTTACAAGCTTGCCGGGCTAATCACATATTTACACTAATTGGCAAGGGAGGATAAGGTAAACTTTACAGTAAACGTACCTGTAATTGGAGTGCTAAGAATGGGAAACTCTTATACAAAATTACTTCACCACACCCAGATCAGTATTTGAACACTGACCTCCCCATCACCGGAAAATAAAACTTGACAAAACTGAGGCCTGTGTTTGGGTTTCCATTAATGTAAAATAATGGTAAATATCTGAGTTTGGGAATTTAATAAAAGTGTGTTTTAGTTCTCAAACAATGCCTTATTTTGTTGTTCAATTCAAAGCGGAAAATAAGGTAAATCTACTGTTTAAAAAATAAGGGAAGGGTGTGTTTTTGAAAAGCTGGAGGAGGCTTCCTCCTTCCCACAACAGATGATCAATATCCCAAGACGGAAGTTCCAGTGATTAATAGGGGAAATCCCTTTGTATTGATGAAATGCACGGCTGCCACACGACGCACGACGGTTGGGGAGCTTACTTTAACCAGTGGTCGCGTGGTCAGGCATGTTGACCACAGGCTCCAAACTTAGGGACGTTGTGACGTACGGGGTTCATTCCGCGATAGTATACTTGAATGGGGTGAGGGTGTTCACCAAGGGTAATCTGCAACTTTTCCAAAAACTACCCTTAATTTTCTAGATCTCTTTTGAAAGATTTGCGTTGTAAGAGATTCTTCGAATCCTTGATTTACTCGAATTTAAAAAAATGATACTTGAGAGTATTGGACAAGAAAAATAATTAGATCCGAAATTTTAAAGAATTTAAAACAATTTTGTTTCTAAAATAATGGGTTTTTTCAAAGTTTAGTGGTGTTAAATATTGTTGTTTTATTTTCAACATAATTTTGGGACAAAACTAATGGACAGATCCTAGATAATTAATTTACCAATTTACCACTTAACTTAATTTAGATTCACATTTGAACAAAATCAGGATTTAGGGGTTAAATCATATACAGACTTCTTTTACCCTTTCTTTACTCACATCTCTCTTTTTCAATTCCGATGTGTGCTTTGTTCAAATGGGGATTAGCAATAGTTTCCTTTCATTTGTAACTGCTAGACTGAGGGTGGCCAAAGGGGTTGGACAATATTGGAACAGTTCATGTTGACAAATTGGAATCTTTATTCTCTTTCTTATCCCTTTTTTCTTCCCTGTCTGTTCTTCCCATCCGTGACCTATCCCACATGGTGATTCTCATTTACCATAGACTGGTTGTGTAAGCCTCTTTCTTCCCCCCCTTTTCCCCCCAAACATACTCGTCCTTGTTGAGTTAGGTTGAGATTAACACGAGGACATTTTGTTTGCTGTATCTTTTTTCTGCAGGTTTTTAGTTTAAAAACAGGGGTGTTTTTTTTATAAACTTTATACAAAATAAATTGCTGTGTCGTTTCTCGTTAAGCTAAGCCTTTTCTAGATATTAGAGATTTCTTTCCTTTCTCCCGTCCGGGTTATATGCATACGAGCTCATTACGATAATGAGTTAGAGACGAGTAAGTTAGAATTTAGTGAAATTTAACCAAAATTTGTGCGGAGGGAGAGTAGAAAAACATTTAGGAATAAACACACCCAATAAACCACACCTATTATCGAACACTTATTTCCCCGTTATCAGTATTCCAGTTTATTTCAAGAGTGACACCTTAGTCATTTGACCATTGAAGAGGGCTATGATAGTTAATAATATTGTTTCTTTAATTTAAAAAATATCATCCTGATAGAAGATTAGCACCAATTAGGTATATTGTCATCGATAGCTCTCACAGTGATCCCTGAATCACTCAAATATCACCGCGAAAGTAAGAACATGTATAAAGGCGTCACCCACTTAGGTGGACACATGGTCTAACGTGCAACTCTCGTGTTAAATAAAATGCCGATAACGGGAGATTGAGGTTAAAATCTCCAAAGTGTATTGAGGGTGATTTTTCCAAAATGGTTTATCACTCTCCCTCAACGCAAATGTGGAATGCACTTCCTCTAAATATAAACTTTCTCTTACCTTAAACTATTAGCGCAATTAGTACATGAGCGTGTAGACCAAGGGGTTAATAGGACGAGGTGCTAGAAAAAAAAGGGACAGTTCTGACAGTTTTATCAATTATTGGGATGTTTGGTTTCGAATCTTGGTTGTCCTTACTGAGGCTTGGATTTTTGTAATAGATTCTCCCATTTTATTTCTACAAAAATCCGAATATACCTGGTATAAATTTGAACTTATTCGTCCCTACTAAATTATTGTGGATATATACTTGACTATGAGAGATAGTAAGACGCGATTCAAGAAACAAACAAGTTAGGTTTAAAGTCTCAATGAACTATTTTATCGCTAATGCTTCGTAAACAAAGATAAATAACCAATTAAACTTTTTTTTTTGTTAGTAAAATGAATTCAAAATTAGAAATCGAAAGTTCATTTTATACACAGTGGAATTTATTTACAAAAAAAATTATTTGCATTGAAATCTTCCCACTTCAATGAACACATTACCAGTTGCTCATTCAAGGATTCTTCTTCATCAAATTAACTCCAGCTCAATTGCTATTTGTGTCAAAGGTTTGTGCAAGAAACCTGTAAATACAGAATGGAAATTAATTTAAAAAAAACACAGTTTCTCTCTTTCTATGAGTTTCTAGATCACTTTATTTAAATCTTCGAATAACAATCTTTATTTAATTATATTCATTTATTTATTAAGATAAATAATAGCTGCTTATTTTATTAGAAAAAGAAAAAGAAAATTGACGAAATGGGATTTTATTAAACGGTTACTAAACGTAAAATTAATAAACACGACTTTAACTTAATAACTTTCCAAGTAGCTTTATCAGGCTTGAGATTCAGTCTATCATGTTGAAAGTCATGAGTATTTATCGACCACACCAGCTATTTTTAAATAATTTACTTTACACACACCCGCTTTGGTGGATGCCTCTTCTAACGCGCTACTCTCGTGCCAAGCTAGACTGGCAAAGACGGGGAGATAGGGGTTCGATCCTGGTCGATGAACTGAGGGTTGTTTTCCTAAATTGAATTACACCCTCTCTCCACGCAAGTGTAGGTACATTTAATCTAAATTAAGCCTTTCTAATCCCTAACCCACTAGTGAAATTAGTACATAGGCGTATAACCCAAACGGGTAGTAAAACGCGGCGCTAAGAAAAACTACACATAATATTAGCAATTCAAGCTAAGTAGGCCTATTAAGCGATTGAGGTAGTGGCTTAGATAAAATACACTTACATTAAAGTAAAGTGGAGAATTAAAACCTATAATAAGCAATCGCATATTCTTAACCACCTCCTTTTCCACGTTATTTCGATTCGAAACTTAACATAGCCATACACTGTGACCTAATGCAATATGAGCCTAATATCCTAAGCCACTTGGCCAAAACAATAAGTTATTCCAGTTATTTGAATACTTAATTGGAAGGAGAGGTGAGTGGGATGTAATTTGTGTTTTATTGGGCTGTAAAATATTGATTTTTTAAGAGTCCTAATATTTTTTTTTCGCCCGTACTCTTAAGCCTTACTTTCCATCCGGTGTATCTGCATATACACACTAATAGGTTAAATATGTTGTGGAATTAAAATTAAGTGAACTTACATTTGCGTTGATAGAAAATGTAGAACCATTTAGTAAAGGAAAATAATACCTCTAAACTCTTTGACCGGGCTCGAACTAAAAACTCCATGGCAAAGCTAAATTATAAAAGACGAGTTTCATACATTTATCCACGTGCTCACCTTACTTGTTTGGAACTTAATTAACTTGAGTTGGACCAGCTTCGGTGGCCGCATGGTCTACCGCGCGACTCTCGAATTAGACTACACTGTCAATGTGGGGAAGAACGAGGTTCGAATCTCCGTTGGGTGTACTGAAGGTGGTTTTTCTACAATGCTTTTCTACTCACAATACATGCAAATGCTAGTACTCTCTCTCTCTAAATATAGCCTTCCTAATCCCTAAAACCATTAGAGTAATTAATTCATAAGCGTATAACTCGAACGGGTAGTAAGACACAGAGTTAAAGAAAATTAATAAGTTGGCATCCGACATATTAGCTCAATCAGTAGCTTGTCTGTCGACTGAGCTGAGGATCCCGAGCTTGATTCCTGACATGGCCGAAAAACTGATCACTAGTGAAATGTGGGTTTCACCTTTCACAGTAATAAATTGACGGCTGGGGGCTAGATGTCATTTCTGTTTTATATTTAAACTAATTTATTAGCCGTGTGCTGATATAATCAGTCGGTTCAGAAAGTGCAAGTTAACTATCTCAATGTGAATGTGAGGAATGCCAGGCCTCCACCGTGGTTCGGATTCCACGTTAAACTGTAGGTCCTCCATTTCATCTCACAATCACCCTACCATTACACATTAGCGTAAGTGCGTATAACCCAAATGGGTAGTAAGACGCGGTGCTAATAATAATAATAATAATAATAATAATAATAATAATAATAATCTCAAATAAATGAAAACAAATATTTGGTACTAGCCCACATCGGTAAAAATGCGGTCCAAGCAAGACATCAGTGTTCTGGCCCGGTTCGCCTGTGAAGAGGTAAAGGTTTGAATAATACCCTAGGGTATTGAGTTTTATTTTTTCATAAATTGTTTCCTAATCTCACTATATGCAAATATCAGTCAATTTAATAAAAACTAACACTTTTCTCATTCCTACTCGATTAGTGTAGCTACAAATTGAGAATAGCTCAGTCTTGTTGCTGTTTATTCCACCATATCCTGCTACAACACTTTGCGTCAAAAAGGCTAGTTTCATAATCAAACTATAGCTAGTTTCATAGTCAGACTTGGTACACCTCAAGTGTGGTGATATATTAAATCCAGGCAAATACCTACCTTAACTCGAATGGAATGAGCAAGTTTTACATATGAAACTAGCCCAATCTATTTTGGTCTAAGTATGTGTGTTTGTCCGGGAGTATTAACGTTGGGCCATGTATACCTGTTATGACCTGCGTTTAAAAGGATCTAATTAATCCTAAATTATAGTTGGGCCTCGAGTTCATCTGAGTTTAAAAGGTTAACGTTAATCATACATTAATTTTGGGCCACAAACTCCTTTTGGAAATGTAAACAAGGTGTACTGGTGTAATAACTTGACCCTGGCTATTGTGGTGCTCCATTTAGGACAGTTGTAAATGTTGTCTCAAACTGAGTAAAAACAGCAAGTGATGGATAGTAAGACACAAATATATGCAAATCTAATCTAACCTAGCATAACCTAACATAGTCTAACATAACCTAAACTAGCCTAACCTAAACTAACCTAACTTAAACTAAACAGGCCTAGCCTAATATAAGGCAAAAATATTGGTGAGGCATGATTCATATGCATCCATAGGTCTATTAACTGTCATAGTCCTCCTGGCCAGTAAACTTAGCCCAACTAAGCTATTTACGATAATATACCTGGACAGGGATAGTGGCCCAACTTAGCTATGGCGATAATCTTCCTGTGCTGAGCTAATGGATACTAGCTTACACAATCATGTGACCTTTTCACCTCTCAAGAGATCGCTTATGTTTCATGAACTACCCTACTGATTGGTCTCCGCTTGACCTAAATGTATATGGGAGTGTGTTTCGAGGTCATTGACTATAAACTTAATTTCGTTCAAATGCAGTAATCAAACATATCAAGAATTTGTAATTTTGGGGCTTACCCTCGTTCCGTATTGCCTCTTATGGAATGCCAGGCCTCCACCATGGTTCGGATTCCACGTTAAACTGTAGGTCCTCAATTTCATCTCACAGCCACCCTAACATTACACATCAGCGTAAGTGCGTATAAATGAACGGGTAGTAAGACGCGGTACTACTACTACTACTACTACTAATAATAATAATAATAATAATAATAATAATAATAATGCCTCTTTCTCTCTGCTCTCACTGCGCATGCGCTAACACCCTCCCTTTTATGGCCACTCTGACCTGCGCTGTTGCTATTATAATACACCCCCACGTACAGAAAAAATTATCATAAGAATAAAAAATAATCTACTTTATAATAGTACTGACGGGAAAATAGCAGATCAGTAGATTATTCTCTTCACTTTACTAACTAAAGACAAATAATAACTAATTAGTAGCCCAAGATTGCAAGACTTGGTTTCGAAATTTTCCAAGTACTAATAGTGAAACAAAAACATTTCCTAAAGCAAACAAAATTAAATTTCCCTGAATTTATTCGAAGTTTTGATTTCTTTCGACCTTTATTAAATCGCTAGAAAAAGAATCGATATGTGAATCAGATCGAAGCTTTTGAATCGATCCAAAAAATCGATTAATCGAGAGCAAAGAATCGATTTTTGGAAATATCAATCCATTATCGAACATTCTTATTTTGAAGTTGATTTAATATACCACTCGAGCAGAATAATAGACAGAACTTGTAATAATTTACGACTGATCGGGTCTCTAACCGTACATTCTTTACTGTAGCAATTAATCTGAGTAGGCCCTGGCCGGAATGGAATACGGTGGAGTCAACGCAGGGGCTACCCATAGGTAGCATCCCGCCTCATCTGGATCACCAACCCCACCATAGTCTATCGCTGGTGCACTAAAAGTACGCCGCCTGCTATACCACTGGTGCTACAATAACGCTTCGCTGTCACAGCCGATTTCTACGTTTGAGTTGGGTTTCTCACGGACTGTTTGCTAGCTGGACTGGCTAATTCCCGTCTACGTATGGTTTGTACTGTTGTTCGCCGAGTTGTGTATCTTTTGCTATGTAATTCTAAAAGTATAGCGACGAGTAATGTGAAGGTTAAGCACCGGCTCAAATTATTTAGGAGTCGTGAAAAGCTCGTTTCTTTCTTAAGTCAATCCCTGGTAAAATGATGTATATAAGTATTGAACAAATTAGTTTGATATTACCAGAGTTGTCACAAGAGTCAACTGGGGCATGATAGCTAAATGAGCAGATATAGTTTTTTTGCCGAAATGTACCACTTGTGTTGTTTATTGTGCTAAGCAGATTATCCGCATGAGTTTGAGTTATGTTAGAATTATGTTTATATATACAGCCATCACTAGAGTGGTTGCTTGGAAATGTTGTTTGAATAGCCAAGAAGGGAACGTCTTGAGTCACTTGTGGAGAGTGCTAAATGTGTTTTGATGACCTAATTAGGTCTCTTGGCCCTGGCTAAGTATCTAGTATTATGTTATTGTGGGATCCTGTATTTTACTTCTTATTATTATTGGCTCTGCCCTCGGGAAGCCTTTATATCGTTATTGCAAGTTTATTTGAAGCCGTGTAGGCGGCCTCCTTATATTGTACACTCGTTGTACTTGGACTAGGTGGGTATACCTTGTAGACAAGCTTTGTTCGTGAGTGTGGCCACTATAGCTCTAGGCTGTAGTTGTTTTGGGTGACCTGGTGGTCTAGGGGTAAGGTGTCAGACTTCTATGCTGGCGGCCGGGGTTCAATCCTCGGTCCAGGCAAAGATTTATCTGATTACCAAACCCTTCCTTCACCTCTGACAAGACATCTTGTGAATGTGGGGAATGCCAGGCTGCGACCGTGGTTCGGATTCCACGTTAAACTGTAGGTCCTTCATTTCATCTCACAATCACCCTACCATTACACATTAGCGTAAGTGCGTATAACCCGAACGGGTAGTAAGACGCGGTGCTAATAATAATAATAATGTAGTTGTTTTGCCCTAACTGGGGTTAATTATCCCCGTATAAGAGGGACTAGGTAAGCGCCTCCTCATTGTGAATATGATGTTAACTCACTATTAAGTGCCATAGATAGAGCGTTTAATTGATAGATGCTTAAGTAGCTAGGCTTCTTGAGAACCTGAGTGAGCCCAAGCTGATGGTTTAGTGGTCATATTCTTTGGGGTACAGACATTAAACCGAGTGAGCTCTTTCTTGAGGTCAGTTCAAAGGATTTCTTAAAATGTTTATAATTATTGACCCTCCACTGTCCAATTTGTTGCAGTGGGCGAGTTGTGAGGATTGTCTTCTCGGGAGCCTTTATGATACTGGATATTGATCTCAAATAATAATTTGCTTTAGTTAACCACTATTGGCTCATTTACCTGTATTCACAAGGCCCATTATACTGGACGTTTTGTTTACTTTTTATTATGTATTTCTTTATCTACTTGTTGTGATATTACACTCTGCAATCACATTATATTTAATAAAGTAAACAACGGAAACCAAATTAACTATCCTTAGCGTCACATACTGTACTCTGTTATTTGTCTCATTAATAAAACCCTGTATTAGTTGTATATCTTTCCTTATGTATGTGTAACCTTCTCTAAACCTTTAGGGAGGGTACAATCCTGTTGAGTAACTGTGGCCCAACTAAGCTATGACGATAATCCTCCTGGTCAGTGATCGCAACATTAAGCTATTAACTTTTGGTAGAAGGGGCTCATTACCCAACTGTTATGTGCCGGTTTGTCCCGTATTTAGTATTTAGTATTTATTCGCACTTGAGGCATATTATGTCTGACTATGTAACAGGCCCAAAGATTCAAGAAACGTTAAAGAGCAGTCTATTATAAAATCAAGGTATAGTTGACGCTTTGAAATGTTGTCTCCGTCACGCTCCATATCCGTCATATGTTCCATGTCGTCCATATGTCACTACAGGCCAGAGATGTTGACAACCGGAAACTGAGCTCTCTTTCGAGGTTTGCCAAGGAGACAATTAAGGGCTTCTCTAGTCATAACTTAATTTTCATATTGAATTTGATTAAAAATTAGTTTTGAACTGATTCTATTACTATTATTATTATTATCATCACCGCGTCTTACTACCCGTTCAGGTTATACACACTTACGCTAATGTGTAATGGTAAGGTGATTGTGAGATGAAATGAAGGTCCTACAGTTTAACGGGGAATCCGAACCACGGTGGAGGCCTGGAATTCCCCACATTCACAAGATGTCTTGTCAGAGGTGAAGGAGGGTTTGTTAATCAGATAAATTTGTGCCGGGATCGAGGATTGAACCCCGGACCCCAGCTCAGAAGTCCAACACCTTACCCCTAGACCACCAGATCACCAACTGATTCTAAAAATGTAAAATTAACATTACTACAGTAATATTACACTTTATAAAATGACGTTGAGATAAAATCATCCCAATCTTTTCTTAAAAACCTATATCATTTGTGTTTAATTTAATTGAAACCTTTTGTTTATATTTGATTCCAAACTGTAATCTGTTGTCAATATTAATTATATTATTATAAATAACAAACTATGTCAATAAATATTGAAAACAGCTCACTGGCTGCCGTTTAGCCCCAAGTATTTTTATTTTTTCACCACGTCTTACCAGGCATCAGGGCTATACGTATTCAAGCACGCCAATGAGCCAGATAGATTTTAGAGTAGCTAATCTGAACTTGCGTGGAGGGGGAGGGAAAAATCATTTAGGACAAAACACTCTTAATACATCTGACAGGGATTTGAAGTTCTATAACCTTTGTGAGCAGCCAGTCAAACTATATTAGCCCAACATTTAGCCCGCGCGTTCCTCGGCACAGGTCAGGCATTTTTAGAAGAGAAGATTATAAATGCACTTTCTAGTCAAAAATAATTTATTGTTGCAACAATACAAGTTAGCCTAATATAGGGACTGTAACATATATTATAGTATATTATCAACGAATATAATTAAAAAAATATACAATAATAGGGTATTTGACCAAAGATGTGTGTTTGAATAGGTTATATATTTGTTGAAAGTAGTTACTAAAATATTAATTAAAATATATTTATTATTTATATTAAAAGAATGTATGTTTTATGCTTAACATAACTCTTTCTACAGATTTTAAATCTAAGTCTAGTTATTTTTAAATTTAAATCGTGGTAAATAGCTATATTTTTAATTTCATGCGTCAAGAGAAAGTATTGTGATCGTGAAAAAAAATCAATCTCGAAATGATTAAGAGTTTCTACGTTTTATATGAAGACGAACCCATAAATTGAATTGTACCTTTCTCTTCGTCCCCTTGTCTCTCTGTCCTTGACCACGGATCCGAAATTTTTTGATAGATTTTGTTCAACTTTGATATTTAGAAATTATAGGGCAATACCAGAAAAAATTTTTTTACACTAGCCCTTCCTTCAAGCGGAGCTTACTGTTCAATGTTTTTTTTTTTATTCCACATATCTCGAAAATGGCCGTAATGATTTTGTTTAAAATAAGATATATCTAGTATTTGTTTAACGTGGCAAATAAAACTATACAATTGATTTTTGGGCAAAAATTCGTTGAAGGGTAGTTTACATTTGACAGATTTTTAAAAATATAAAATAATTAAAGAATATCCTTAATTATTTGATTCGAAATGGGTATCTAGGGAAGGTTTGGCATGACATTAATTAACAATGTTTTTCGTTTTTGGGGTAGAATCTCATTTATGGGTGTTTATTGATGAATGATTTTTCAAAATTTTTAAAATGTTTACAAATGGCTTTAACGATTTGGTTACAAATAGGTATTTTGGGAGTATTTGACATAGAAAATTACAATGTTTACTTGATTTGGGAGTAAAACTTATTTATAAGTAGTTTAATGATGATTGATTTTTCAAAAACTTTAACTATTTTACAAATCACTCTAGTGATTTGGTTCCAGTTTGTTGGAGTGTTTGACATCACAAATACCACTATATACTTGGTTTTAGGTAAAGTATCAATAAAGGGTTATAAACATGAAAATAAAGCTGTGTACGTGTTTTGGGGGAAAATTTTGTTATGGTTAGCTTACTAATGAGTGTTTTTGTTTAGATTGATTAGGCCCTATTTAAAAAATTACCTTAATGAATTGGTTCAAAATTGGTATCGTGTGGTTATTTTAAATATAAATAATAATGTATATTTTATGATCCAAAAATAATTAATTTAAGGGTAGTTTCTCTTTACAGATATTATAGATTTTTTTTAAAAATTGACCCTTAATGAGAATCATTGAATAGTTTTTTATGATAAGTAAGGATATATTTTTACTTTTACAAATAACAAATAATTTTTGGTACCAGTTTAAAAATAATTTATTTTTGAAAATTTGAATTTTGTTAAATATAGTTGAACAGTTTGATTTAAAATTTAAATAAAGCGATTATTGTGATTAACAATATGATGTGTTAGTTATGAAAAAAACTTATTTAGGGTGGCTTACTTAAAACGATTTTGTTAAAATTTTCTTCCGATTTATAATACAAAATATGAGAACGTTGGTGTGATTGAGTCGTACCATTTAATTTTCTCTTTATAATATATATTTTGCAAGTTTTAATTACACCAGCACATGATCTACAAACTAACTTGTCGTAGGATGGTACAGTTAATACTACATAATGGGTTTTACACCTCTATATTTACTAATTGGACTGTAAGATGAGCATTTGCACTAATATTAATAATAATAATAATAATAATAATATTTAGCACCGCGTCTTACTACCCGTTCGGGTTATACACTTTAAGTACTAATTACGCTAATGGATTAGGAATTGGGAAGGTTTAATTAAAGGAAGTGAACCCGCATTTGCGTGGAGGGAGTGTGGAAAACCATCTAGGAAAAACCACCCCAGTTCACCCGACCGAGATTCGAACCTCTATCTCCCCGTCCTCAGCAGTCGAGCTAAACACGACAAGCGAGTTAGCCAACTACGCCACCGAGGCGGGTGCACTAATATTAAATTATAATATATTCATCAGCACCAAACAGAACTTGGAAAATGATCTGCCTATACTCTAAGATCTAGGCCAACCTCTCTGATGAATAGCTATGAAAACGGGTTGCCTTCAAGTACCATTCACAAATTAGTTTCACTCTTAAAATCATTTTTAAGCTCAATAATAAAGCTAAAGCTTATTTAACATAGAACAATGTTTAACAACTTATGTTTATACAATTTTATTATATATATTTGTAATGTTATTAATTACTTAATGATAGTATTTTTTAAATACGAAAGTAGTTTCATCATAGCTCATTTTCTTATGTCAAATAAATTTTTGTTAAATTTAAATTACTATAGATTGACCACCAAATAAATAATCTCGTTGAATGTTTGGAAAACAAATTTAGATCAATTTATATTCTATTTTCAGATTTGACATAATTTGTCAAAAATGACTAACTTTAAACACTTTATATTGGCATATGATTGCATGAGAGTATGATTTAATAATATTTTATAAACGTAAGGCAGAGCTATTTTGATAGTGTGTCGGCTAAAATTTTTTTCTTTTCCCACACCGTTAAGCATGCTGGCTAAGTGTCAGTTTCATCTAGTCTTACTCTTAAGTTAACAACCCGAAGGTTGGTTTGTTGGGATTTATATCCGTCTGCAGTTGGGAATGCACTCAGCCCTACAAGTTAAGTTTAAGTCCATAAAGGGTTGTGGTTCCCCGTTGCATTTCACACAAAATTTCAACGAGCGAGCGCAAAAGGGCCTACCAATTTCACCCAGGGAGATATTTTCACAAAACCACAAGAGGTATTTTACATGCCCCAATCAACATCGGAATGACGGCCTTACTTCCCCTCCGAAGGTGGTTGTATTACGGATTTTTATCGCTCAAGAAAAATACATTGACCTCAGAAGGGTCCACGAACATCGGGTCACGAGGCGAGCATTTTACGCCAAAACCATCGATGTCGATTCTCATCTAGTTTGGTGTGCAAATGACGGAGGGATCATGGTTTGAATATCGGTCGGGTGTACTAACATTTTATGTGTGGTATTGCACAGAATGAAGTAGTATCGAAAGAAGCAAAGAAGGCAGTGTATAAAATTGTGATTCTCCTGACAAACACATGAGATATCTAATAAATGTATGTGGAAAAACTCGTATGGATAGAGTCAGTAATGAATGTGTGTGATTTGAAAGGGAATCCAATAGGTAATTGTTGAATAAGTGTCTTACTTTGGTTTGGGCGTTTTGAGAGGATGAGAATGGACCGAGCGATGAAATAAATAATAAAGGTAGAATGTGGATCAAAAGAAAGGAGTAAGCCATATGTAAGACGTGGCTAAATGTTGTAGATGAGTGTGTGAAAAAGAGAAACATTAAGAGTTTTAAGAATAAAATAGCGTTTATGACTAGGTGTATGGATGTTGTTGAAACAAAGGGAGGATACAAGGATAGGGAAGTTTGGAGAAAGTTAGTGAGGACGGATTAAGTACTGAGTTGTTTTTATTGAGCTATACGCCCAGTTTCTTGCCCACCTCGTAAAGAAACGGAGTGATTATGTAAGTATATAATATTTACGCATGTACATTTATAGCTTTCAATCCACACAAGTTCAGGTAAATTTCCTCTATGCTCTACAGTACTTTATACCCTTATTCAATTAGTGTAGTCTACTGCTCACAGCCCGGACGGATAGTGAGACCCAGAGAGAAAAAAAGTAATATTTTGCTTCAATATCACCTTTTAATAACCGCTTCAGTGGTTGTATGATTCAAAGTATCACTCTCACAATAAAGTGACTTGCTGATGATGGGTAAAACAGTATTTGAATTCCATCCGTGTTTATTGAGGTGGGTTTTCCTAAAACAGTCTTCTTCCTTCTTTCCACAAATATGTGAGTGTACTTCCTCATCCTTATCCTAAAAAAAAACTTAATGGCGTTAACCCACAAACGAACTATACTGGCGCAGTAGCCACCGCATGTTGGCGAATATGGCGCCAACATTTGTGGATAAAGGGTGTCATGTGATCAGCACAATTAGCCCTCTGTTCCTTCTTCTCATATTTCCAAACCAAAGTAGCTTATTTTTTATTCAAGTAGCTCCTCACTATTTTAACGAGGCTGAGTTGACCCCCTTCCAGAAACACTGTTTCATAGAAAAATCTGAAAGCACATGTGATCTAACACAGGACCTTTAGGTCTGTAACCAGAAACTCATCCCTGTCCTATCAGTATAAAACGTGGATAGCCCCGAGGGGTGGTAAGTTGCGATGCACAAAAATCAATAAATATGTATGGGCTACTAGATAGGCCTACATTTTTAGATCGTTTAAAATAATAATTTAGTTCAGCTATTTATTATATTTGGTTTTTTTATTTATACAACAATAGTAGACATGATTAACACATTTCAACAGTGAAAACAAAACCATTTATAAGCTTGGAATATGAATACATAGAAGCTTGATGAGAAATAATTACTGTATTCATGAGTCTAAGTTCTTCCTAGTTGATTCGGCCTAATGCAATTTATTTCTTTATTGGCATTTGTTACTTTAGTGGGATGCATTGTAAGAGAGTAGATTAAAGTAAAACTTTTTTTTTCAGCCTATCGGGCAGTCTCTTTTCTCTATCCTTCTGTCCTGAGGCTGTGGAGTCAAATTTGGGAAATTGAGAATGAAGGCTGATTGGAAGTAGAAGGCGAGAAGGGTGTGGTGGGGGTTTGGGGGAATTGTAGTGGTCAACATCAAAGAGAAACACGGCTCATTATTTTTGCATCAGTATATGGTAACAAGGGGGTGCTGCAGTGTTTTGTCAAGCGGGGATGTATGGGCAGTGGGAAGTGGGGTGGGATGTTTAGACAGGTACAGTCGGTTCATTTTGAATCGCAGTGCGTGGGAGTTATTGATTTCACTGAAAGTTGGTCTGTCTGGTTCATCGAAGTGATTTTTTTTATCGTACGTTTGCTTTCTTGTTATATTTGAATTATCTATATATTTAGCACCGCGTCTTACTACCCGTTCGGGTTATACGCTTTAAGTACTAATTACGTTAATGGATTTAGGAATTGGGAAGGTTGAATTAGAGGAAGTGAACCCGCATTTTCGTGGAGGTAGAGTGGAAAACCATTTATGAAAAACCACCCCCCAGTTCACCCGACCGAGATTCAATTGAATTATCTAGTTCTAGTTATCATGGAACTAAATTATCTAAACTAAAGGGGAACAGGATGAGTAGCGTGAATAGATGGACTAACAGAAATTAAACTATCTAAACTTAAAAAAACAGATAAGTAATTTAGTGTTAGATTGAGAGCTTAGATGAAGTGAGAAAGGGTAACTAATTGCTTTTAAATCTTTTATAGCAAAACATTTTTTGGTCAAAATAAATAAAATATTGCTTCATTAGGTAGAAACATTAAGTTTAATTTTCCACACTTTGGTGATATAGACAGTGATTGAATATTTGTAATGAGCATAGCTGTATTAGATGACAAACTTTTTAAATGAAGATAAAAAGTTGTCAATGAATTCAGGACATACTTGACAGATATTCATGAAATGTTGAGGTCACTATGTGAAGAAATTAGACTATGTTTTAATGAAGCAAATTTGATTTATTTTGATCAAAAAAGTTTTGATATAAAAAGTTCAAAAATCCTGAAATTTTCTGGCGTCCCCTACTTCCCCACATTAACGAATTGACATTCGTCTGGCTAATTGATTATAAACATAATTCACAAGGAATAGGAAACACCTCATTGTAAGGGGCGTGGACTCATATGTGAGCAAGCAAGCACAAAAATAGCGTTGTTTGTAACATTCCTGAATTCCATCTCACACAAGTAATACAAATTCTCCCATGTGTTTTATTATTAAGTATTATTTTATGTGTATAATATATTTATTGAACATCATTCGACAAATATTTCTTCCTTATTTGCAATCAAATACATTTTGATGTACAGTACAAAATATTATTTTCATTAAATTAAAGTTGTTCTGTTTGAAATTTTTTTATAAAATGTATTTTGTTACCGCATTTTAAAGTCGTCTAGTCTCTTCTAATTTTTACACTAATGGGGTGTATAAGGACTAGTTAGAATTACACTTCCATGAAAGTAGATTGGCAAACCATTTTAACATAACAACCCCTATTGCGGCTTAGAACTGTTGGACCTAGATAAAATGAAACCGATTCCTTTGTCCACGCGTTCAAAGGACCGGTTATTTTTTATTTCAATTCTTTATTTTTAAAACTCTTCCTTGTGTGTTTTGACTACCATTAAAAAGGAAAGGTTTATACAACCGCTAATTAAGATCCTCGTTTAATACCACGGGAGTAGTCCTGCATTATTTCATCTTTTAAAAGGATTGATCGCTCTTTTGTCTCATGAAGAAGTTAATACTCAACCAACATAAATTCTTTCACTTTTTTATTTCGAAAGTTATTTTCTTATCTTAGCCATTTTTCATAACAGCCCTTCTATTTAAACTAGTCCCACCCTTAATTATGGAACTTATTTTTTATTGCCTCTGAAAAGTGTAAATCATTTTTGTTTGAGTTTTAGATAATGTAGTATATTATTATAATTAAACAAAATTCAGCACTAAAAAATGAGTGAATTTATTACCATGCTATATTTTCATGTTTACAAGTAGTTCTTGTCAAGTAAGTTAGTGATTGATGTTAGGTTAGAGCAGGAAAGAATCTTCAAGACATTTCTCAATGTCATGCTCAGCTAATGGGGTTGTAGAAAAAATATATATAGACATCATTTTTGTATAAATGAGATCACTTATAATCTAAATTAAAAATAAGTTAGCTCACTTGGAATTTTCAACCCATAAACCCGCCTACATTCGCCCATCTAAGGTTGTTATGGAGACAAGTTACAGGTCTACAGGACTATTGGCCGATTCTAGGATTTGTCTAAATATAAAATATGATTTGTACATTTGTTGGTTCTATTATTTAGCTACTACAAGTGCTATAGCTAACCATACCAATAAGAGTCTGATTTGCTCTCAACCGAGAGACAAGGGTTTGAATTCCAGCTGGGTGTATTAAGGTGGAGTGCTAGTGAGCGTGAGCTTAATGGCAGTATTTTATAGCACAAACATATTTTGGCCAAAATAAATCAAATATTTATTCTATAGAAACATAGAGTTTTGTTTTCTGCACATGCGAATCTCAACAGTTGTTGAATATCTGTCATGAGCATGGCGGCATTTGGTGACAAACTTTTTGTCTTTATTTAAAAAGTTTTGTCACCAAATTCCGCCATGTTCATGAAAGATATTCAACAACTGTTGAGATTAGCATGTGCAGAAAACTAAACTCTATGATTCTATAGAAGAAATATTTTATTTATTTTGGCCAAAAGAGGTTTGTGCTATAAAAACTGCAAAATTAATGCACTAAACTCGCGCTCACTAGCACCCCACCTTAAGGATTGCTGTTTAAAACTCTCCATCCCCTCATATGTGGCTATATTTCTTCTAATTATATCTTAATCATCCCTACCACATAAGTTTATACGTGTGACGCAAATGGTTAGTGAAAAGTGGTTGAATAATGGAATTCTAAAAATGTTTGACTAAGTGAAATTTTACTTTGTAAGTTGTCTTTCAAGTACAGCTTTAAAAAAATACTTTGTCACCACTAGTGCTGTTGGATAAATATATATTTTATATTTGATGAGAAACAACTTTTTTTTTATGTTTGCGTGGTTTAGTTCACATTAAAATAAATTAGCATCATTTGTATACTATTTTATTTTTAATGAATATATTTTCTATGTGAAACAACGATAAATTCCTTTAGCTACCCATATTACCTAATATATTTTTATTTATGCATGACAATCACCTATCATTCCAAACAATTGAAATATAAATGTATTATATTAATAAATTTGATGTCTTAGTTCATTGTATTATGGTTGAAACATAGTTTATTATAACCATTACTGTCCATCCCAAGTGCAAGTGGTCTAGTATTGTTAAGTGATTTGATAAATAAATAATCTTAATATAATTATTAAGAAGTGATTTGTTAATTTTTTCAACCCACTTATCTGGGCAAGACTTTAGTCTCATATAATCTGGTTTACCGGTGACCGGTAATCCTGACAGAGTTGACTTATTGTGGCTTATCCTTAATATTTTTTGCATTATCTTTCCACGCAAATGGTGATACCTTTACTTTAAAGTTATATCTTTTTCATTCCTAGCACATTATTATAGTAATTTACGGATAGTCTGGACGGGTAGTAAGTGCAGCGAAAAATAAATAAATTACAAAACCTAATTTAAAACAACTGTAGTGTGTTGATAGCAGGATCGACTGCTCTGTGGGTGTTGGGTTTTATTCCTAATTGTTGATACTCTTCTGTGAAGAAGTCTATCAAATTCATTTGGAATACTTGCCGGGGATTAAAGGAGATTATTTTAGCAGCGCGTCTTACTAAACATTCGGGTTGAATACATATGTATTAATTATTCTAATTGGTTAGGGATAAGAAATTTTGAATTCATAGAAAGTGTGTCATCATTCACGTGGAGGGAGAGTGGGAAACTATTTAGGGAAAACCACCCTCAGTAAACCATGATCTCTCCGTTATCGTCAATCTATTCTATTGTGATTCTGACGCCTTAGACTATGTGGCCATCAAAGGGGATAGGATTGTATTAACTGGGTAAAACTTATTCTGTGAAAGTACGTACCAGAATAAACATAGTTTAATAATTCTAACTTTTAGTAGTAGGTTTATTATTTTAAAACTTTACCCAACTACATTTTAAATTGAAAAAAGTAAATGAACCAAATCTTTTATTTTATTTATAAAATTTTTGTAGTAACATGAATTTGATGGGTTTTTCCTCTAAAAGAATATATCAAATCGTTTACGGTAGAATAAATGATTAGTAAACATTTTTAAAAGCTTAGAATACCATCAAAATATTGATTTAAAATGTTGGCGAAAGTATAGGGTTAATTTTATAAATCTGCTATTTATTTGAAATTTTCCTTCGCGTCTTACTATCCGTTTGGGGTGTACTACTATGTTTACGGCAGTGCATTACGGATTAATAATATTGAATTTAGAGTAAGTGTAATCTCATTTGCATGAAGTTAAAGCAAACAACCACTTAGGAAATCCTCCCTAAAACGGCCCCTACTACCTACCAGGATTCAAATCCAAATCTCCCCGTCATCGGCAGGCTAGCCTATGGTGAGAGTGACGACTTAGATCATGTGGACACTGAATCGAGTATCTCTGCTATTCAACTCAATAAGTTCCTAAGTGAAATATATCATCCCGATTTGTGATCACTGATGACATAGGCATAGTACTTGTTCAGAGACTAGGTTGTGCTGCAGTCCATTGACTATCAAGCGTTATCTTTCCTGGTATCTAGTTATTTGAGGATTTTCACATAAAATAGGAAAGATGGAAGGGTAACATGAAGTGATTATACACTATTTATTTCCACCGTCAACTAATTACCATGGAAGGAAATACTAATTTGCGGCACACCATATTCCTCTAAAATTGTCTGATCAAAATTAGATTTCCGACTTGTTAAAATAGTATTATTTAGGGCTGATATTACAGACAGGTTATAGTATAAATATTTTTATTATTTGAAATAAATACCAATATAAAATCCTTATTAATTTTCATATTCAATTTTGTAAATGTATATAGAAAATCATATGTTTTTATATGTCAAAACATTCAAATAAATTTGTCTTTTCTAGCTTACATTGTTGTTGACATCAAATAAGTTGCTATACATATGAATAAGCTATAATATCTCACATTATGCAGATAAATTGCCTACCTACATAAGTTATATATGCTATAAATAAGTAATTATTCATACCACAACGTTAAACTAAGGTAAACTAGATAAAATTTAATTACTTAGAAACTACACAATGTAATTTATAGAGATAAAAAATGAATTTTTCGATTTTAATTATAAGAGTGGGCAATATTAAAGTGATTTTATTTAAGACCAAGTGATTTGGGCATGATAGAAAAGATCTTTTAAGTCCAGATAAAGAAAATTAATATAATCTTAATGGGTTTGGAGTTTCTTAATTTTTGAGTGATGATGTTTTTCTTATCACATTTATTAAATTTAAAAATACAATTTTGAAAAGAAAAAGTAAAACATGAAATTGTATTTGGTACCTAGCTTAATATATTTTTAAAAAACAGTATTAATACGCAAAATTTTAAATTGTTTAAGAACTCGACTCAAAACTATTACCGCTGCTAATAATTTGGATGCCAACATTTTAAAGAGCTATACCTGGTCTTGTCATGTTCATGAACGGGCGCGACCTTCTTCTTTGTCGTCTACACGCTGAACCCAATTTACAACGAGATAAAAGACTTCCAATTTTGAAAAACAAAAATAGGCTTCTTAACCGAGATCAACATAGGCGGGAAGGGAAACGAAGGGCAAAGGCTTTGAAAGGAGTGAGGGGGTACGATGGTCAAATCCTTAGTCTCTGACGTTCTTTTAAGTTTTAGGAAAACTACAAAGGTGAAATAAAACTCTCTCGTGCTCCTTTTTATTTCAAAGATGATTTTATCAGAAGTGTGTGTAAATTTTCTGAAACAAACAGAATTTAAATATGAACTCAGAAAACTTGTTATGCACGGTCATAACGAGAAGTGTCACAAATGATTAATTTTCAATTCTGAGTATTGGATTTTAACCTTTAATTCTTGATCTTCAGTTTCGATTACTCAATATTTACAATATGATTCTTTTGCATATACCCAACCTAAAATTAGGAATGAAATTAAAATTTAAAAAAACATTAATATAATTTACAATTTTAAAAATAAATTGTTTATCTATAATTCAAGCTAATAAGTTTTCAAAAACACTAAAATGTGAAGTTAGTAAAAATATACAAAAACTATTAAATGCAAAAAAAAACCAATTATATTAGTTTTAACTAAGAAATAATTTAATTTTCAGTCCAATATAAAATTGATTTTTTTAAATAAAAAAAACACAAGTAGCCAAATATTTTATAGAGCTTAAAATTAATAAACAAACAAATTTGTCAAAAATAAAGACTAGTTTTTCTCAGTTAATATGAACTTGTTATTAAATATATGCACTTCACCCATAAAATGGAACACACATCTCAAAAGCATTTTCAAATTTACCTATAGAATAATTCTGGGATTGGCTAAAATTTAAAATATCATTATTTATATTACACATTATTTAGTCTCTTCAGAAACTGGTGATAGTTTTTTTTTTAATTTGCCCTCACGTGTAATAATAAATTTTCTACTCTACCAAAGATATTTCTGAAAATAAGGATGCATAATTTTGTTCTAATTTTAGTTTCGAAGCAAAACTCCTAAATTAAACTTTACACAGTAATCTTAAATGTAGAACTAATATGACGTACAACATACGTGCGTGATTCGCGTCTTATTGTCCGTCCAGTTTATTCATATATTTACTATAATGGAAGTAGGGAGGTGAAATATATAGTTTAAATGAATTTAATACGTGAAGAGAAAGTGGGAAACCATATAGGATATAAAAAACCTCCATAAACCCAGTATGGATTTGAACCAAGACTTCCTGGTCATAGATAAATTAGGTAAAAGTGAACAAAAGTCATGCCAACATATACGGTCTGGCTATCGTAAAAAGTTTTGTTTTTAAAACAATCTATGCAATAGTTTAGACTTTTTTTATAGATTTTAAATAACTTAAGAACCTGCTTTAGAATATGGGCCTTTATTATGGGAACTTATTTTAAAATCGACAACTTACATCAAAGTAATTTATAAAAAGTATACATGGGTGTTGAAATTTACCATTCAAGTCAAATACACTTAAAATAATACCAATTTAAATATTTTATTTTAAAACATGATTTTTTAATAATCTGTAGATTAATTTTTTTTGTAATTTTTTTAGTGTTTTAGATATAAGTATCACTATTGAAAACAATTCTGTGTTGTAAATTTTGCTCTTTGACATCATCTTCATCATATTTATTATAGTGGATTATAGACATGTGTATCTTAAGTGTCCTCAATACACGTCTCAAGTTTAAACTATTACCTGGTGCTACAAGGCACGTCCAGAAAGTAAGAGTACTAGATTTTTCTAGTAAAAAAAAATGGTATCTAAAACAAAATTACAGGATTCTGTTGGTAAATATGTCGCTGTCCCGTTCTATGCAGGTTGTGAGCAATGGCACAAGCTTTTTGATGCCCTCCTCTTATTTCACCTCCTCGTTGGTTGAAATTTGTTTTCACCCATGTGAGTCTTCAGAGAGGTGAAAAGATGAAAGTCTGAAGGTGCCAAGTGAGGGAGTATGCGGAGTTGTTCAAAATGTCCTAACCGAATGAGTCCAAATGCGCCTTGGTGGCGTTAGCCGTGTGCGGGCGGACATTGTCATGCAACAAGCACACTCCTTTCGTCAACATTCCCCTCCGTTGGTTTTGAATTGCTCTCTTTTGCATTTTTAGGGTCTAACAATATCGTGATGCATTAATTGTCTCCCTCTGAGCCATAAATTCGATCAAAATGATCCATTTTCGGTTCAAAAACATAGGGGCCATGATTTCTTTTGCCCGAAATTGAGGTTTTGAATTTCTTAGCAAATGGGGAACTGGTGTGCCGCTACTGTGATGGGTGTTTTTTTGTCTCTGGAATGTAATGGGCCACCCAGGTTTCATCTACAGTCACAATCTAGCTCTGAAACTCCTCACCATCCAATTCAAATTGCTCAAGGAACTCGCGAGCGCTAGCGACTCGATTCATTTTGTGCTGCTCTGTCAGTTGTTTTGGGACCCATCTTGCGAACAATTTTGGAATCCCAGCATTTGTGTAATTATTTCGTGCAAGAGAGATCTGGAGAGTCATAAAACATCGCATAAATTTCATCCACTGTCAATCGGCGGTCTTCACGTACAGTTTTCTCGATTTTTTTTTTTTTGCACCAACTCTTCGGTCAAAATCGAAGGTTTTCCACACCTCTGATCATCATGAACATTCGTTCTGCCTTCATTAAACTCACTACACCACTTAAACACGTTCGCTTGGTTACCAATACCTTCGCCATAAACAGTTTTGATCCGTGAAAGTATTTCAGTCGGTGTTTTTCCTTCAGCGAAAAGGAACCTGATGACAGCGCGCACCTCGCACTTGGCGGGATTTCTTATCGACATATTTCACACAAACGGACACTACAAGGTGAGTTTTCATACTAACGAGGTCCGCTTGTTAAGAAGAACCCCCACTATCACTCAGTGTTGCCAACCTTGAAAAATAATTTCTCACAGCTCGAGAGGGTAACCAGTAATCTTACTTTCTGGAGGTGCCTCGTAGTTCAAGAAAGATCTATTGGCCACCTGCGGTACTAACTCGCATTAAAACACGTGTGTGCATCTTGCTCTACAACTATACACTTCTGAACCTCAAGAGGCATAATAACATCCCCAAAAAGCCCTGAGGTTTGAAACACCCCCTTAAAGAGGTTTATGACGTAATCTTGACATTATGAGCGCTTTACGGTTCGAATCCCTGAGAGACCATCCTTTCTCTTGATCTGTGACAGGCTGTTATAAGATAGTTCATAGGGTAGCATGTCATTCTACATCCACCCCCACTCCCCTTACACACTTCTCATCCATCTTTCAAGAGTGGAAGGGATGTCAGTTTGACGAGGGGCTGTGTCTGTTCTATCCTCTGGTCGCTGAACGATGGTGTAATTTTCTCTGCTGTCATCTTTTCCGATATATAACGTGCGGACAGAGAGAAATATCGTACTAACACTTAGTCGTGACACAAAGAACTTATGTGTTGGAGCTTAAGTAAGTTAATAAACGTTCAAAATTCATAAAATTTATAGAAAGAAAAATAATGTAACGCATGTTTAAATACTAAATATTTGTTGCTAAAAACGTAAGACTAATACATTTCCCACAAACTCTGAACGCATCTATCAACTCTTAGTTTAATATTTATTTTTCGATAAAGCTACGCATATAAAAACATTAAAATTATATCTATTTATTATATCACTAAATCTTGACAATAATTATGTAGATTATATTCTACAAAGTGAGATCACAACCTAGAGTATTTAATGTAATATATTCGACATGCTAACACATAAAGTCGTAAAAGATTCAGATTTTTATATTTAAATGTATTAATAAAGTAATATTTACCACTGTAAATTTTAAAACGATTTATTTCTGTGGACACATATTATATTTAATATTTGTTATAAATAAAATGTTGATTAATATATTGAAAGTAAAAATTTATTTGAGTGATAACTTACCAATAAGAAATAAAATTAACAAAACTCATATTTTCAATATGTAGCAATTATATTACTCCTATGATACTTATGCTATACACTGAAAGTCTTTCCGAAAGTAATCTAAATCATCTTTATAATAGCGTAGTCTTAAAAGGAGATCTACATTACATCTCTAACAGAATGTAAAGAGCCGCCACCTTGTGCGCCTTTTTTATAGGCAACTCGTATAACGCTCCGGCACAGCAGTGTTACCTACACTATAAGGCGTTTAACGAGGCGACCGTTTCTGTAGGTTAATAGGGACTACAAGACATAATGGGTCTTTGTCAATGTTGCGACATTCCTCCTTCATGCTTCCACTTCCTAATACGCTCTTTCTTATGGGTTCGTTAGTGGCAGGAAGACTTTGCTTATAAAAATAACACCATTTATTCGCGAGATATTCAACCACCAAAGAACCTACAAGAGAAATTTTCAGCCCCTACTTACTTACTTACTCCATGGGATTAGGGAAAAAAGTTAACTGCCGCACTTACAAAAGCACGACACCTATCCTTATCTTTATCTAGTGCTATCCAGTCTACCTCATTATACCCTATCACTTTCGGGTCATTATAATGTTACACTCCTATTTGAAACTACTAAACAGGCTATTAACGACCTATTTCAGTTAAATTGGGGAACAAACACAGCCACCACACCATACTATAGTTATTTAACCATTGATTGAAAATTGATACAAAAAATTATAGTTTCACTTGTTGGTGATTGGTGAGTCACTGTACGAGTCCTGGCTGGGTCTGTTGAGTATTGTTTTCCTTAATTGTTTCCAACTCAATCTCTACACAAATGGATACGTTTTTATTTACAAACTAGACCTTTCTAATCCCTTCTCCATTATTACAATTAAATGTCTATAGGCTGGATGGCTAGTGAAGACACGAATCGCAAGATTTTAATATTTACAGTTAGTGACATTTAGTCAATGTTGACTACTCATTATATATTTTTATTACTTCTTCAATAGTTAGATTATGTCGAGCTGGCTTTAGATCCTTAGTGCTCTCGTTCACAGCTATTAAAAGTAAAACGTATTTTATAGTTTTGCTTAGAAGATTTTAATATTATATCTCTGCGAAAATAACTTATTTGAGAATGAATACTTTTAGCCATTTATGCTAATTAATCGGCCTCGTGGTAGAGTTGGCAGTGCACTACAAACCTAGGGGTCCTGGTTTTGATCCCCGGCTGGGACCATGGGTAATTTTCCCGAGAGGGGAAGGGGAATTATCCCAACGGCTACCCGGGTTTGGTTAGTTAGACCTAAATTAGGTTCAAGAATTTGAACTCGTCCCACAACTTCAAATTCATTATCTTTATCACCATCAACTTATCTCATCGGAACATGGAAAGGGCCTCCGTGGAAGGAATTTACGATTGTTATACTCAGCGATCCACTGAGCAATGACAAATTAGTACTGATTGATCTTTCCACGATAACACGCTTCAAGTGATGTAGCCTAAAAACGCATAAATAGAATGTAACCCTATTACTACTATTGCCTACGATAACTCTTAAAGTTAACTACGAATAACTCGTATTTTGCTTATGTCCGTAACCAAATAAAAATAATCATATCTGACCCTACTGCGATTCTATAGCTCAACATCGTCTCTCGTAGCAACACGTTTAACCATTTCATGCCTAAGTGATCTCTCCCAATTCACGAGGCCCACCCTGACAATAAAGATGCCATAATCACAGCGTATACATCCTTCCCGGAGAATTTCGAGACACCATTGTAAATTGCGGGACATTCTTTTAGATGCCGCACTTGGAAAGTATCCTTTATCTTTGAACAGGAAGTATCCTTGTTCGAGTAGGATTCGGACACAGGCCAGGCTAACGAGAATTCAGAGGATGCGGACAAGGAATCCACAGGGTGTTAAGTTCGGTCGAGGGGAGATGAAGCCACATCAATCAGAGGCCGGACTTTTGATCCTTTCCCCCCTCAACCCCTCTCCACGGCATCCAGCTACACAGCGAAACCACAAGGCTCTGGAAGGGAGGGTCTTAAGTTTAACACAAAGCAACCCTGCGTCTAGAACGTGGACACAATGAGATAATAAAAGACAGAATTGTTCGAAAACGGTGACAAACGCATCGAAGACTTTTTCATAGCATCACAAGTGAGTGAAGGGGTAAACTAAATCGTCCCGCAAAGTACCCACCTTTTATATAATAAATGAATCTCACTGTATAATGATTATTTTTGCTCCGCCTCTTACTACTCGTCCGGGAGACATGCATTTAATTGCACTAATAGGGTAGGGATGAAGTAGGTATAATTTGTCTGGAATGACGTGAGAAATCATTTAAAAACATACATTATTAGTACACCCATCCAGGATTCTATTGGCTTATCAATGTAAGTCATAGTAATAATAATAAGACAGAAGTGTAATGACGTGAAGTTCTGCCAGAGTATGCATAGCTTTTAAAATGTTACTTATGATATGAAATACCCTAATCAGTCCCCATTTGACCAATCATATATAAAATTTGTTATTTTTAACTCACAGTTTAAAAAAATATCGTGTGGCATATATGGCCGAGAAAAACATGACATCCAGGTTCGGTCGCTTTATTGTGTAGACTATTAGCCACTCTAGTGGCACATAAATTTGCCCAGGGTACGCCATAGGAGGTTGTCTACACATCGTACCCGCAATGAGATGTGATGCTTGGGATTATAAAGTTATGGAGCCGGTGCGAGTCTTAACCTAACTTTAGCCTAACCAAACCCTGGTGGCCATTGGGATCATTCCCCTTAAGGAAAAATTACCCGATGTACGAGCTGGGAATCTAACGAATGACCCCCTAAGCTGTTATCTAGGTACATTGACAACTAGACACACTACACTACAAGATATGGTTGATTGCTAGTAGATGAATCTTTTTACTGAGTGATTAGATAAATTCACATATCCAGTTTAAATAAAGCTGTGCTTACCATAACAACAACCCATGCCATTCCATTAAATGATAGGGAGAATGTTAAACTTCTTTTAGGGCAGACTGCAAACTGAAATGATAAAGATATTAAATAAAACACCAATCATAAACAATTTGTTGATTTTAATTTCTTCCAAGAAATACTTTTTAAATAATGAGATTTTTGAAGCTACTGGAGGCGGATCTCGTAGATGGTTTCCAGGGCAAGTCAAGCTTGTCGGGGATGTATTGAATATTGTTTTTCTCATTCAGTATCAAAATCACCTCTTGAAGACAAATAAATAAACATAGGATAATTTCATTGTTTTATATGAGGTTGGTCAAATTAATAATAAGGAAGAAGAAACGGCTAACTACTACAGTCCTGCCAACCTTTGTTTACCATGAAAACAATACACAGGTCGCTACTGAAATCTAGCAGATACTTGGAATTGAAGTCAAAGTGTTTTAAAATTATAACTTAATTGCTAAGTGAGATCTAACGTAAGTGATGCTGATGACCAGGGTTCAATTCCCCGAGCCAGATAAAGGTGTTGCCTTCATCAGCGTTGTTTCTCATCCTCTCTCTAGGCGAATACAATGGACTTTCTATTTTTTCTTAGCACGGCATTTTAAAACCCACTTGGTCAATGCGCTAATGTTTCAGGGATAAATAAGGTTGAATTTAGATTAGGTGTAGCTGTATTTGTGAACCCATTTAGGAAAATCCACCCTCAGTACACCCAACTTGGATTAGAACCCTGATATCTCTATCCTCAAAAGTCCAGTCTATTGCAAGAGTGACGCATTAGACCATGCGGCCACAGAATCAGGTATGTATCTTATAAAACTTTCGTTCTTGTAATACCGTTCCCTTAAGTTATCTTCAATCCAATTTTCATAGAAAGGGCCCTCGTTCACAATTATCAAAGACACTAGATACTTTCACGTATGTATACGTAAAGTCTCTTTTTGTAATTAAAAGGGGAGCGTTGAAGCGATGACTGCAAATTATTGCACTAAAAATGTATTCTAGCCTTTTATTGGGAAAATATTTATATAATATTCCCGCCCTCAACTTTCTAATTAATAGTTTACTCGTCAAAGGCTTCTTAGCTTTTGGTGTTTAATTTGAATAAAAATGTGTATTTTCCACTTCCTGCTACGATGAGTACTATAAAATGACCCCGCTCCCAGCTCTCTCTCTATTAGTGGCACCAAACCACAGAAGTAAGAATCGAGTTATTATTTTTAACCAAAGAGAAATATATTAATTACCGACATATTACTAAACATACATCATGGTTTCCATGACTACGTAAACAAAGAATCATTTTACAGATTAACAACTGCCCACACAAAAGGAAGAGATGGAAATTTCGCTAGTAAAATTGGGTTTTAGTTTTATGCTACCCTTTTATCCAACATCCCGGACATTTAATCCTTAAATTGAGTTCGTTTGTCAAAATCGGTTATGCCGTTTTTTCAAGATTTTAATCACTGGAAATGGGCTTATCAAATTATATATAAGATACACAGTGAGAAAGAGAGTGATAAATTGAAAAAGAGTGAGAGTGAGTGTTAGATTGAGATTGGAGTGTTAGAATGTAAGCGTGAGAGAGTTAGTGTGAGAGAGTTAGTGTAAGTAAGTAAGTAAGTAAGTAAGTGTTAAAGAGAGAGAGAGTGTATTAAAGCGTGTGGGTGTGAAATAGAGTGCGTGTGAAATAGTGTATGTGTGTGATACAGAGTGTTTGTGAGAGAATGTTAGCGAGTGTGTGAAAAAGAGTGTATGTGAAAGAAAGTGTGTATGAGGAAGAGATAGAGATAGTGTGAGAAAGGTTGTGAGAAAAATAATGTGTAAGAAAGAATGGGAGAAAGATTGTGTGGGAAAGAGAGACATATAGTGTGTTAGAGAAAGTCTGTGAGAGATTGTGTGAGAGATAGTGAGGGAGAAAGAGTAACTCTATGAAAGAGAGTGTTTTGTAGAGTGAGGGAGTGTGAGAAAGATGGAGAGAGAAAGAGATTGTGAGCAAGCTAGAGTGTGTTAGAGAGAGCTAGAGTGTAAGAAAGAGTGTGTGGGAGAGAGGTAGAGTTTGTTTGTGTAAGAGAGAGATCTAGACTGTATTAGAGAGAGTCTTTGAAAGTATATGAAAGATTAAGTGTGTGTAAGAGAGAGATAGAGTATGTGTGTGTGTGCGCGAGAGAGAAAGAGAGTGTGTTAAAAGATATATGGGGTTACATAAAAAATACTTTGAAATTTTACCGACTCATAATCAAGTGGTATCATAGAAACATAATTGAGCTTATTTGTATTAAAATATTTTTCAAAAATTAGCACCAAAACCTATTCTTAAATCATAAAATAGATGGGATACAAATAATATAACTTTGAAATATGATAAACATACACTCAAAATTAAGTGTTAGCCAGGAAACATAATATAACTGATTTGTGTTGCCATATCTATTTTGTAAAGGCAAAACCCACTCAGTTAAACTGGTTATCTAAACACTTTTCAAAATCATTTCATCAATTAATTTTGAAATTATATTAAATACCAAAACGCATTTAAACATAATTGTTTAGTTTTTAATTTATAATTCATGCACGAAACAAAACATAAGAAAATATTTTCTTGAAATTGAGTACTTAAATTTTAATTTGTGATCTATAGTCAATATTGCTGAATTAAATGCGAATAAACGATAACAACATTCTAATAACAATACATGTTGCCCCAATCTAGAAAATTAATTCCTTCAATCAAAGATGTGCTCGAACCGGCTATAATACGGCTATTTTGTGGTCAGAGGTAAATCTAAAAAAAAAAAAAAAGTATCACTACAAACAAAATGATATATTTCCAGCCTACTATCATTGATGTGTTTAGTTACATTTTTGACATAATTTTAATATTTGTTTCACTGTACAACTTGAGTAAAAGTTGAATTATTATTTCTATCCAAGGAGAAATATTTTATTTACAGGTATAAGACCATGCACAAATTAGGGTTTCTATGGTGATGTAAACTAAGAATGAAACGCTGAAAATTCTCTAGGAAAATCAGATTTTTTTTTTTGAAACTACTATTTTTCCCTACATCCCGTACAACTAATCATAAAAATGAGAAGTCTTGTGTCAAAATCGATTGAGTCACTTTCTTGTATTTTCTACTTCCAGAAATGGTTTTTATCAAATGTTATATAAGATTACAAATACTTATCAAATAACGTTAATAATATAATTAAATGCTGGCCACAAAACATATGTTTATAGTTTCTAAATGGTTTTTCTTATGAATATTGAACTGTAGCTTAAGTTAATAACTGGTGAGCTTGCATTTAATAATAGAAATAATAAAATGAAATAATAAAAATGCAAGGCAAGAACAAACAAAAACTATATCCTTGGCAGCCATATGCGAAATGCGGGGTGCGCATGCGCTCGAGAAATAAAGACGCATCCGTGAAGTAACAAAACAAAAGAGTTGGCAAAGGGCACTTCTCGCATGCATTCAAACAAAAGTCATAACTTACATCCCACTGTGCCTCCCCCCCCTAGCCATCCCTCCTGCCACACCCCCCACACTTTTCTCTCTCCTATCCAACAACGACCCTAGTATCTTGCACGCACTTTGCGTCTCTCACGCATTTTGTGTGTGCTAAAAGGAAGGAGAGGGGTGCGGAGATTTGGTGCTTACGGGAGGGCATTGTTTTCAAGAAGGGCTTCAACCATGGATGAACGATTTCAGGAATGGTACAGTGGTGGAATTTTAATATATATATTGCACCACATCTTACTAGTCAACTGGCTATTTACATTTTGCATTTGTTTACACTAGTGGGATTGGGATGATTATGGTAGAGTTAAAAATAGAATTTATCACATTTGAATTAAGGCAGTGTGAAAAAAAAGCAGTAAAAATACCCTAAATACAAGCGGTAGAGATTCTAGTCCTGGTTCACCGTATCAGTCCCCGACAAACCAGATTAGATTGAATGTCGTCTCTGGGGTATCTGTATGGTTACTACTGTGAATCTGTGCCGCCATTTTCTGGTTTTCATGTGGTCAATCTTTCTTTAAATATAATAGACATTTTTCAATTCTGGTTTGTTGATGTTGCCAGTAGCTCCTTGCCCCTTCACACCTGACATAACGAAGGCCGAGGAGATTTGGCAACAGTTAACTGAGAGAGAAAGTGAAAATTGAGCTTTTCTCCCTAAGACCTGCAGTTGTCTCAGAGGTGATATTCACTATAGACTAGCTAGTCACTTAGTCCAAGTGCCCACCAGTGTGGGCATTTTTATTATATTACTATCATAATAATCGTCATTATCATAACGATAATAATTTTCAACAAATCTGCTTCGAGGGTTGCATGGTCAATGTCGTTACTCTAGCAATAGACTAAGCTGTCGACGACGGGAGATCGAGGTTCGAATCTCAGTCGGGTTTCTGAGGGTGGTTTTCCAAAATGTGTTTCCACTCCCTCCCCACGAAAATGTAGGTACATTTATTTTCAATACAGCCTTCATTATCCATAAAAACCCCTAGCGTAATTAATAGGCTACATAAGTATGTAACCCAAACGGGTAGTAAAACACGATGCTAAAAAAATGTTTTAACACTTAAAAGTTTTTAATGAATTTTTGCAAATACTAAGGATTAATGGGGATATTTATAGAAAATATAACCGCATTAGTGAGCAGTGAACCACCACCACCAGTGAAAATAATACGTGTATTTCAGAGAACTCGGCCGATATTCAGAACTTGACCTCCCCGTCAAGTACAATTCAAATCTAACACTTTAGACCGCATATCCATTACTGTGAGTTTGAAATTTTAATGATTAAGGTCGTCTTTACGTGCACTCGGAAGATAATCAAACCTCAACCATCTGTAAATGGTGATTAAATTTAATGAGAGTATAACATCTGAACACTTGGCCACCACTGCGGATTTTCTCAATAAAATATTATTTTATTTTTTCATTTACTTTAGATCAGTGGCCCACAACCTTTTAGCTTGGTTCCCACTTATGAAAGTTTTCTGCTGACTACCGCCCTCCCTCACTCAACCGTTCTCAAAATTAAATGTAACAATTAAACTAAAATCATCGGTAAAAACTTCAAATTCACGTTAAATTGTACGTCATATTTAATTATTTGAAACTAGATAGTCACTATGTACAGTACATTATATAAAGGGATAAGTTATTTTTTTCTTGGCATAACTTATCTACTTTATGAATGAACCACAAGTTAAAATATAATTTATGTAAGCTATTAAAAAAATTTAATAACTATACGTACTGTTAAAATTATAGAACATAGTTCATAGATATTAAATAAATTCAAAAACCTTTACTAAATATTTGGTTGCCTTCTATTAGTAACATAAAATTATTCTTGTAATGTATATTGAAACCTAAACACCCACCTTCTTCCCCCTACAATTTAAAATCCCCTGAAAATAACCAAAAATGTCCCTTGGGGCAGTACATCCGGGTTGGGAAACACTGCTTTAGATGACAGGTTTGTTAGAGGTTGTGACCTCTTGATAACAAAGGACTCCGTATCACTCCTATACCGCCTTGTAAACGTCAATTTTAACCCCCAACTCTTCACGACCCACCCACCTCCCAAAGTAATGATCATCACACGATCCATTTAGTGACATTCAAAGTGAGATTAGAATTGGTCTTTCCTTTCTGACCTTTCATGAACTGGGCAGCTCCAATCGTTACCCACTTCATGAACTGTACAAGTTTTTTTTCTCCTGGTCCGTGAAATACGCAAGCAAAGAACAGGTTTGGTCTCTAAATCATTTTAACTTTTAATTATTTTAAAATGTAAGGATAGGCTAAGTTAGGTTGGGGTTAGTTTAATAAAATATCTTAAAACGAATTTTTGTTACGCTTGTAATAAATAGCTAGTACGATAGGTTTCAGTTAGTGAAATGGGTAAGCGAAGAACTCAGTTTACGGAAGGAGCAGAAATTTGCCCTATTATTATTATTATTATTATTATTACCACGTCTTACTACCCGTGGGTTATATGCGCTTACGCTAATGTGTAATGGTAGGGTGATTGTGAGATTAAATGGAGGACCTACAGCTTAACGTGGAATCCGAACCACGGTGGAGGCCTGGCATTCCACATATTCACAAGTTGTAATTAATATACGTCTTGTCGAGGTGAAGGAAAATATACAAATTGTTTTAGTAACTTTTATAACTTCCAGAAAAGTTCCTTACTGCTTAATTAGCACTCTATCTATAACTAAGCAACTTACATTTTACCAAAAGGAGAAGATATATTTAAATAAATTGATATATAAACCAAACAAGATAAAATTAAATTCAAATATACAAAATACTAAACACCTTCACCATAGCAAAAAATAAAGTAATATTTAGATTCATATGAGAGTATAGTAGAGATAGATAATTTGGAAACTTTAAGGATACGGATATGTGTGAATACTCGTATCGGACAAAGCATGGATGGTGCTAAGATATCACAGTGATATGTATGATGTTACTAACGCTTTTAAAAAATAAACATTTTAACTAAAAAAATTAAATTGAAAGTACTGATCAACTTTTTTCTTTTCAAATTGAACTTTGGTTCTTGATTTGTGTTTTTATTCAACTTTTAGACACCATCATTATATAAGTTTCTTATTTGGTTAGCTAACTTGGTGTTATTTACGATAACAAAATCGTTCAAAGACATTTTAAAACTGAAACTTTTAGTACCAAAACGATTTTTTTTTTTTTTGTGCCCTATCGCTTCTCTTCACGACAAGGCTTGATAATTACAGCTCAATGATTGATGTTTTGCACCGCGTCTTACTACCCGTTAGAGTTATACGCTTATGTACTAACGATAATGATTCTAGGAATGAGGAAGATTATATTTTACAGGAAGTATACCCTCATTTGCGTGCAGGGAGACTGAAAAACAATTTTGGAAAAAATTCTCTCTCAGCACACCCGAACAAGATTCGAACCTTGATCTGCACCATATCAGTAGTCTAGTCTACTGCGAAAGTAGCGCACTGGACTTCGTGACAACCGAAGTGGGTTAAAAATCTATTAAACGTTATGTATGTGGGATCGAACATAAATTTATAGACATAACAAATAGGTTAATCATCACTTGACTTACAAACTAACAACAACACATTACAGGAACACTAACCACTAAACACACAGTCTCTGTTCCAGAAACATATAAAAACAAAATGACTTTAAGACCATGTAAGAATCAAGTAAATCATTTTAGACCCCTATAGGGGCTGCATACATTAATAGTTAAACTACTCACATTGGTTTGCATGAGGACTAAAGTTAGTTCATAGTCTTGTTTACCAATGACAGGGAGGTCATAGTTCAATCCCCGCCGATGTACTTAGGGTGGTTTCCCTAAATTCTTTCCCCCTTTCCCTCAACGCAAAAACTTGCACATGTCCTCTAAATTGTACATTTTTAGAGCCTACCCCATAGTATAATTAAACGTTTAAATTCCTAAAAAAACAAAACAAGTAAGATGTGGAGAAAAACATTTGAAATGTCTTACCACTCCTGCTATCTGACACATTTAATAAGGAATAAGAAGGTATTTAGAAGGTCGGCTGAATGAAACTTCGATACTTTAGTTTAAACATTAATATTGGTATATTGTTACATTAAACGGTCCAATTTTACTAATGATTGTACCCTGGAGAGTGTCGTTATAAGTAAACTTTTTTTTCTTATTCAAATCACAAAATTTATTATTATTATTATTATTATCACCGTGTCTTACTACCCGTTGGGCTATACGCACTTACGCTAATGTGTAATGGTAGGTTGATTGCGAGATGAAATGGAGGACCTACAGTTTAACGTGGAATCCGAACCACGGTGGAGACCTGGCATTCCCCACATTCACAAGTTGTGATTTATACACGTCTTGACAGAGGTGAAGTAAGGGTTTGGTAATCAGATAAATCTGTGCCGGGACCGAGGATTGAACCCCGGACCCCTGCATAGAATTCCAACACCTTACCCCTAGACCACCAGGGCACCTCTACAAGACTTAAATTAAAGCCCAGCAACAACCTAGACGTATTGTTGATTTTATGAAATTATAAAGCACAAGCCTATTTTTAGAGACCTCTACTACATTATATTAATATCTAAAACCCTGTTGTTAAATGTTTAGTATTATTATTATTATTATTAGCACCGCGTCTTACTACCCGTTCGGGTTATACGCACTTACGCTAATGTGTAATGGTAGGGTGATTGTGAGATGAAATGAAGGACCTACAGTTTAACGTGGAATCCGAACCACGGTGGAGGCCTGGCATTCCTCACATTCACAAGTTGTGATTAATACACATCTTGTCAGAGGTGAAGGAAGGGTTTGGAAATCAGATAAATCTGTGCCAGGACCGAGGATTGAACCCCGTCTGCCAGCACAGAAGTCTGACACCTTACCCCTAGACCACCAGGTCACCAAATGTTTAGTAAAGGGGTATGATTAAAAGAGGCTAGTATAAGAGAAAGCTCCCCTGAAATATCGCCAAGAAAGGATGGGAAAACTGCGTTGAATATCACATGTGGGAAAAAGTCCCTCAGCCAACAATCGATATGTGAACCACAACTTCCTCGTCATCGTCCAAACAGATAACACTGACACTTTCATCATTGTACCCACCGTATCTATTGATAGGTGTATGTTCTTGGAATTAGTTAGGTTGGTAACACGTGCTGTGTTACTACACGGTGACTACAAAGGGCTTTTATGTAATTAAATTTAAATTTTGAAGTAAAACGTGTATACAATCATCCCTAAAAACTCATTTAAGATGATGAAATATATAGTACGTAATATTTCTGCCCTGTTTTGAAGAGTAAAAAATGATATCTCCATTTATTCTTCTATTACTCATAGTACTTTCAGGAAGGAAAAAATCTTTCCCTAAACTCTTCACAACCCTTTACTACCCGAACCCTCACTCTTTAAAAAAAAATGTGTCTTGGTAAAGTGGGTTGCGAGAGAAAAAGGGATGAGGAGGAAGTAGGATAGAGAACGGGTGGAAAGGAAGCTGAAGAAGTGAGGATAGTCACGTGATATATCGACGTCTTCCTAGTCTCCTTACTCTGAAAGAAGTGATCTCTATGTCTGGCGAAGAAATGTGCGTCTCTGCGTCGGCGATAGTCAGCGCCCCCTAATTCAGCGAGAACAGCGGGGTGGTTTGGGCTCTGTTTTATTCTGTCCTGTACATGGTTTACCCCTTTCACCACTTAAACATGAAGTTGTGGACTTCACTTCTTGATATACATTCTTCTGACGCACTTGAAAGGGGGAGAAAAAGCCCACGTGGCAGTTTTTATGTGCGTGAAGTGCTAACACATTTTATAATATTTTTAATGGTGTATTTTAAAGAGGCCCGACACTTTATTTTTACACTGTTTAAAATGTTAAAAAAGAAAAACTCTTCGACATTATATGGTAGATGAGTAGAATAATATGAGAATGTGTTGGTTTATTTTTGACATAAAATAAATAATAAAATTCTTCTTCTTATAACCACAAATGAATTTAAATCAAAGATGTTAAACTCTATTATTAATTATGGCTTTTTCGTTCTCCGGTAAGGGTGACAGTGTCATCCAGTATAGTTTGCCTATAATTTAGGGGCCACAGTTTGAATTATGGTGGGTTTATTGACACTATCTCTATGCAAACGTGGGTAAATTTCCTCCAGTATGAGCCCACTTCATCCCTACCGCTTAAGTATCTGTATACAGATGGCCTGAATAGGTTGTAAGGTTTTTTTTAGCACCTCATCTTGATAAACATTCGGGTTATACTTTTGTGTAATAATTTATCTAATGGATCAGGAATGAAGAAGAAATAATTTATAGGAAGTGTATGTGCATTTGCGTGGAGAGATATTTGGAAACAATTCAGAGAATAACCTCAGTACACCTGAGAGGGATCGAATTATGATCTACTCCTCATCGGCAGTATAGTTTTTTGCGAGAGTAGCGTCTAAGACCATGCTGCTACCGAATAGCGTGATAGAAAGACTTGATGAAATGTCAAAATACATAAAAGGTTTAGTCGAAGCCTCGAAGTAGTAAGGACAGTAAAATACTTTAGAGAGAGTGTAGAGGGAATGAGAAAATGCATGTAGACTTACATAAATGCGTTCACATTATTTAATAACTTGCCCTAACATAAGAAAATTTATTCATTGAACGGCCCTTTAGAACATTTTAGTTTTTTTACTCAAAGGTTAAAAATTAAAACAATAATTAATTTGCTATCTAAGTCCAGCTGCAGTTAATGTCTCTCTTCTGGCACAACTATATATTTAGATAAGAAATTAAATAGGCAGATCCGTACCCACAAGATGGTTAAATTATGGATGGAGCTAGAGAAAATGAAAAGTTCTCTTCGTGGTGTGGAGAGAGAAAAAAAACTGTCGATAATGTTCAAGGGGATGCCTCGATACGTGAAAAGTTGCCGCGAAGACCTTCATGTCTGATGCAGTATTTAACTCTATGATGCGTCATTTCAAAAAGGGTTCACGTAAAAGTACAGTTGAAAGATTTCAACAGGTTTCTTTTTCCTTAACAGCCCATATTTTGAGTTGTATCAATAGAAAAAAATTGTGAAAATGTGACAGTTCATATTAAACTACGTTTTAAGCATAATTTTGAAGCTATAAAACATTGTTTGATGATAAAGGGCTCTTATATTTATCTTTCCTCTAACAACTACAATAATAATTTTTGGATATGTTCACAGCAGAAAATGTTAATATATTTGAAAACTAGCAGTGAGATTTACTCTTTATCTTAAGATAAGAAGTTTTGAAGATTTCTTTCTCCTCTTTTTTATTGACATGACAAAAAGACGCTGTAAGTGAAGAGCAAAAGGTTGTATAAGATTATATCATTTGAAAAGTAGTTCCAGAAAACAATACAGACCTGGGCTAACACCGTTTGATACTTTCTCGCTGATCAAGGTGACGTACGCTTCAGCATATAATCTTAGTTTTCACATTTAACTTAGTTAACAATTAATTCCAAACGGATTTTGAAAACTGACAAAACACAATAATACAATATTGTTTGTAATATGAAGAAAGTTAAAATACATAATTTCATTCTTAAAATTAAGAGGATATTACCGGGACCAAATATTTTATCAATTAAATCAATTATCGGTATTTTATTATCAAATGAAAAATATTTTGTTCATATTTCATAGCCATTAACTTACAGGCCTGAAAAGCACAATTTTAAATTGTCATACTTAATCGATTTTTACTATTTTATTAGGAATAAAAAATTATTTCAATAAATATTGAAAATAACACTTTGTAGGTTAAAAGGCCTTAAAATTCAAGACCAAGTTCTCAAACACTCTTGAAAATCCTTTCGGCACGTAAACATTTTGCCTATAAATCGAATAGAAGCTTATTTAAATAACTTTTATAGAAATTTTAATAACCAATTAGAAGTTTTGAATTCATTTTAACGCGATCGCTTTGAACCGAAACTGCTACGATCCAATAGCAACTATTAATATTAATATTTGATAATTTATTTAATTTCATATTGCTGTCACTTTCATCAAGCAGGGAAAAAGTAAAGCAGATGTTCCTAATAATAGCCCCATGGCCCATCTTCTGAATATAGAATTGTACAAATATTTATTTTAAATTAATTATCAGGAAATAATTTCCCATTCTCTTTCTCTCTAAGAGACCACTTCATAATGCTTATCTTTGTGTGAAGAGTCATCTATCTCTCTCGAAATGTTCAACGTCTGGAAGCTCTTATGATGAGAAATGAACCAGGAAGGATGTAAGATAATGAAAGTGGAATCTGGACAGAAGAGAACCACTTCCGTAGATTATAATATTGATTATTTATTATATGTATAAACATTCTTAATTACTAAATTATTTTAAATTATTCCAAAACCTAGTATTATTCCATTGATCAGTGTGGGAAATGCGACAAATCCATCAATTACTAGGTGGGGGTTGATTCTTGTAAACAAAGATAGCCGAGGCATGTTTGTAGTTGTTTAAAATAAGAGTATTTGGGCGTTATTTTAATAAATAATAGTAAAAATTAGGCTAAAATAGTAAAAAGGATAATTTAAATAAAGGTAGCTGCATCCTTCTGGTTAGGAGTAAAAAATACACGTATAATTCATTTATGTTTGCCATCAACTTCCAACAATAGTCAAGACATGATAAAAAAGTCACATTTTTTTGATATTCGTACGGCCTTTACAGTTTGTCAATTAGGCTAGTTGCTAAGAACACTACTTGGAAATTTATGATGTTATAATAGGGTCTTAGTATCTATCCGTAACACTTATATAATGGTGTCTGAAGAAGACATTTTCAATTTAGCCACTATCTTTGGGCTTTAACACAGCACCACGTTCAAAACAACAGTCCTCACTGTCTCTGTTCTACAACGGTTAGAAACAATACTCACCAATGTTGGCGTTCTATAACAACTAAACCTCGCTTCGGTGGCCTTATGTTCAAAGGTGCTTGTAAATATACTAGAATGCCAAAGAAAGGGAGATAGGGGTTTGATCTCGTTCAGGTTTACTGTACACTTTCTCTAAATTTGACCATTCTAATCCTTAACACGTTAGTGTAATTAATACGTAGGTGTATAAGTCTAATGGGTAGTAAGAAGCGATACTAAAATATGTATTAAACCGTTACTGAAAACACTCTCCACTGTCTGCGTTATAGTTATGAGCAAAATTCCCCACTGCCTGTGTTCCCTGACATCTAAATACATCATTTGCCAATGTCTGTGTTGGCATTTAACTACAACATTCGCCACTGTTTGAGTTCCCTGACGTCTAAATACAACATTCGCCACAGTTTGTGTTCCCTGACGTCTAAATACAACATTCGCCACAGTTTGTGTTCCCTGACGTCTAAATACAACATTCGCCACAGTTTGTGTTCCCAGACGTCTAAATACAACATTCGCCACAGTTTGGTTCCCTGACGTCTAAATATAACATTCGCCACAGTTTGAGTTCCCTGTCGTCTAAATACAACATTCGCCACTGTTTGTGTTCCCTGACGTCTAAATACAACATTCGCCACAGTTTGTGTTCCCTGACGTCTAAATACAACATTCGCCACAGTTTGTGTTCCCTGACGTCTAAATACAACATTCGCCACAGTTTGTGTTCCCTGACAACTAAATATAACATTCGCCACAGTTTGAGTTCCCTGACGTCTAAATACAACATTCGCCACTGTTTGTGTTCCCTGACGTCTAAATACAACATTCGCCACAGTTTGAGTTCCCTGACGTCTAAATACAACATTCGCAACAGTTGTTCGTGTTTCACTGACACTTCTAAATACACATTCATCCACATTGTGTTACTAGGATACTTAAATATAAGAAGCATGCCTACATTGTGTGTTATAACCCCTACTGTCCTAATAAACAATTCGCCACTGTTGAGTTCTCTGACATCTAAATACAACATTGCCAAGTTGTGTTCCCTGACTCTAAATACAACATTCGCCACTGTTTGAGTTCCTTGACGTCTAAATACAACATTCGCCACAGTTTGTGTTCCCTGACGTGTAAATACAACATTCGCCACAGTTTGAGTTCCCTGACATCTAAAGACAATATTTTTCTCGGTCAGATAGGAGAAGCGGCGATAAAGTTGTCTTATGATGTCTGGGACAACAGGAAGTGGCGAATGTTGAATTCAGACGTCAGGAAACACAGGCAGTGGCGAATATTGTATTTATGTATCAAGGAAGAGCAGACCGTGAAAAATATTGTCTTTAGACGTCAGAGATCACAAACTGTAGTGAATATTGTATCATCAAAAGACAACTGTATCACCACTTCTCCTATCTGATAAAGAAGTGACGAATACAGTCACATACACTACATATAATATATATATATATATATATATATTATATATATATACACTATATATGTTTATTATTTATTATTATTTAGCACAGCGTCTTATTACCTGTTCGGTTATACGCTTTAAGTACTAATTATGCTAATGGATTGGAATTGGAAAGTTGAATTAGAGAAGTGAACCCCATTTGCGTGGAGGGAGAGTGGAAAACATTTAGGAAAACCACCCCCAGTTCACCCGACCGAGATTCGAACATCGATCTCCCGTCCTCGGCGGTCGAGTTCAACACGACTAGCGCGTTAGCTAACGACGCCACCGAGGGGTACATATATATACATACATGCATATATATATATATTATAATATATATATATAATATATATAAAGAATACTTTAGACATTGTTGCCCCAATTGAGAGCGTTTGGTGTGAAGCACTTAGTTTTGACCTGCAACCATGACAAGTGTGGTTGTGTGTATATTAGAAAGGGTGTATGTAACTCGTTAAAGAACAAACACACATTCTACTACGAAGGTGCGTCTGACTCAACATAACGGGAATTTAAATTGGAGGCAATTATTGATTTAAGGTTAAGCAATAATGCATAACACTACTACAGCCTAGCGGGCGCTAGACTTTAGCCTTATGAGCATCTAATAGAATAATAGTTAACAATACCTGAATTCTAGAAAGTCCTAGTTTAAAGAGTTACAACGCTGGTATTTAAATGAGCTAGAAATGTTAATTTAACTCCATGTTGAGTTACGAGCTATAAAGGTTAAGTTCCTAGAAGAGTAACTCAAGTTTTACAGATAGTTAATGGCGAGCTACCGGGAATATAGGCTGTAAATATACTATGGCCATTCTATTCCTCATTGGTACTGCCTGGTAATTCTATATTATATTTAAATTCTACACAAGTCTGGACACAGACTATAACAACTGCAAACAATTAAACATTAACTAATACAAACGGGGCCTGAAGGGGGCTTTACAAAATAAGCAATATCACGGGGCCACTACTCTGGACTAGTAGCATCCAACGAGTTTATCACCTTATAAAGGCACAACAATAGAAATATTAGAGAATGGTATCAGTCAAAGACCCATCTAGGTCATGGAACAGAGCTATAAATAACCTGATTTCCACAATTTTTCTATCTAAAGATTTAGACTAGCCATAACATGGCCATACAGTATAGGGCGTCTATTTATTCCCCAGGTATTTAAGACTATGTCTTATGGACATAGAAAAAATGAAAATTCACCTTGATAATTAAAACTATGTATTATGAACATAAAAAAACAAGTGAGAATTCTGTCATACAAAAACTATGTCCTTGATGTACATAGAAAAACCTATCAAAGACTCTGTCATACAAAACTAATGTCTTATATGGACATATTAAAAAACAGAGCAAAGACTCTGACATTCAAAACTATGTCCTATGGACATAGAAAAACAAATCAGAACTCTGGCATTCAAAACTAGGTCTTATGGACGTAGTAAAACATACAAAAAAAAACCTATCAAAAATTACTAGATATAAATTTTCATATTCACAGACTTTACTTCAACTGCGGTGAAAAGGGAGAGATCGATGCCTCAAACATCGTGATCACTGCTTGCTTAGTCCACTGGTCCTTGCTTCACTTCTAGGCAGTTCCTCCGACGAATCATTACAATAGAATACAAAATTTGAAGCGAAGTGTGGTGTTGTTATACAAGATGCACTGACGTATTAGGGAAGGGACATCAATAAGTAGAGGGGAAGTGGTGATTTTATACAAATAAGCAGAAAGCCAACAGCGCTAAGAAACGGCCACTGAGGACAACACAAGGAAGCGACCAGTCATTATAGTCAAGTTTGGCCAGTTAGCAAGATGTCCGTGTTTTGAATATCCTCCAGGAAGTTTTGAACAGTAAGCTGGGGCACTTTCCTCAAGTTTATTAGTTATTGGACTTATAGTGATAAGCGTGTATAAGGTATTTTGAGTGTAAGTGCTAACGGGTAGTTAGCAGATTACACAACATTCGCCACTGCCTGAATTACCTAAAGTCTGAATTCATTATTGGCCACTGCCTGTGTTCCCAGACGTCAAAAGACAACATTCGTCACGGCCTGTGTTCATAGACGTCTAAAGACAACAGGTGTCACTGTTTGTTTTCGATACAATTTGTATGCACTACAGCCTCATTAGAAATTAAACATAAAATAGTGCTTGATAAGGTATGGAGGTGGGGGTAATAGGTGATGAAGGTGGGGTTCTAGGTGTTGAAACATTAATCCTTACTTGATGACAAGGTATTCTTACAGTAACCCCATGACTTCTTTGGTGCTGACTGACAGCTCACAGCTGACTTCTGAAAGTCAAAATTTAGTTAAATACCTAAATTTTGACCGTCAAAAGTGACAGCTGCTAAACACATGTTTTGAAGATCATATGGTTCGACGTAGGGAGACATAATTTGGGATAGTAATGTTTCAAAGCTTTTAGCTGTCAGCTGTGAGCTGTCAGTCAGCACCAAAGAAGCATGGGCTACTGTAGGTATGGTTCCAATGACTTCACCTACCGTCCTTGGGACCTGGGAGCTTTCTAAGGTCGTACTTAGAGCTCACTTAATAATTTTCAGAAATTTTAGAGCTATATTGATTATCTTCGACCTGAAATAGTTTGCCCTTTAAAAATTGTGGAATAACTTGGATTTTAAATAATTTTACTCCAACATACTCTATAATCGGGAATAGCAAACCACCTACGACTGTGGAGACGCTGAGGTTCTAATCACGATCGGGTGCACGGTTGCTTGTGTCATATTTACAATTTTCACTATGGTTTTCTAATCCTCTCTCCTCAACAATGTTTTAAGCCATCTTGTGGGTGACCTGGTGGTCTAGGGGTAAGGTTTCGGACATCTGTATTGGGGTCCGGGGTTCAATCCTCAGTCCCGGCACAAATTTATCTGATTACCAAACTCTTCCTTCACCTCTGACAAGACATCTTGTGAATGTGGGGAATGCCAGGCCTCCACGTTAAACTGTAGGTCCTCCATTTAATCTCACAATCACCCTAACCATTACACATTAGCGTAAGTGCGTATAACCTGAACGGGTAGTAAGACGCGGTGCTAATAATAATAATTTAAGCCATCTTCCTCATCCAGACCCCTTAGATTAATTCGTTAACTTCAATTTAAATGAGACTATATATATATATATATATATATATATATATATATATATATATATATATCCGGTGGTCACACTGACTAAGACATCAGGTCCGTGGTTGCTTGTAATGGGAAGGACAAGTTCGACTTTTAGATTAATGCACTTGAGGTTTGTCATCCGTATGTGATTTATCGTTGGGATTATTCCACTGTCCCTCCAAGCAAATATGGATAAGTTTACTCATAATTACCCTCATAAATCCTACCCCTTAAGTAACTTTGTTGATCAACGTGATTAGGAAAAAATGGGAATCTTATAATAATAATAATAATAATCAAAAAAGTAGATCTTTACTTAATAACTAACAATAATTCAAAGAGGATATTTTAGTTTTCAAAAGCTCTATCAACTTTAAGGCTTATTGTACACACACATTCTAGAGCAAAATAAATAAAATCAATAAAATAAACAACTTCCTGGGGAGGGGGGATTTTTTTAGTAAAATTGGTATCGGTGTTTGAGCTGGTCCATAGACTAACCAATACAAAAGAAATGTTGTAGCAACCCATGTATCGATATTATCTATCACATCATCACCCCCTCGCGTACACTCATCTCTTATGACATATAGACCTCTTAATATCGAAAGACACACATTAATGTAAAGAAAATGTTTCTTAGGGAACCTGCAGTACGATTTTGGAGGAAAGAAGGGTTCAAAAATCAAACGCAATTTTTTTCCCTATAAATATTTATAGAATTCCATAGTATATTTATGATGGTTTTAAAGGAAATGATATCATCTATCATAATTGACAGATAAAAATCCCATATCCTTTACTTATCAATATACTAAACAGTTTTACTAACTTTTGTAAATGCTATGTACTGTTGGAGACCTGGTGGTCTAGGGGTAAGGTGTCAGACTTCTATGCTGGCAGCAGGGGTTCAATCCTCGGTCCCGGCAAAGATTTATCTGATTACCAAACCCTTCCTTCACCTCTGACAAGACATCTTGTGAATGTGGGGAATGCCAGGCCTCCACCGTGGTTTGGATTCCACGTTAAAACTGTAGGTCCTTCATTTCATCTCACAATCACCCTACCATTACACATTAGCGTAAGTGCATATAACCCGAATGGGTAGTAAGACGCGGTGCTAATAATAATAATAATATGTACTGTTCTTCATAACAGAATATTAATATAACAGTCACTTGACCAATGTGTGTTTGAGTGTGTTTGGTTGTCTTTACGAGCATTCAAGTTGTATGGCGCATTTAATTATTAGTATCACTAGTATATGCAGGGGTTGATGTAGCTCTTCCTCAGATCAGTTATGTTAAATGGATCGGATTTTTTTTAAATTACGTACTACTTTCCCCCGAAAGGGTTATTCATACGTTTATTGACACTAATGGGGTAGGGATGAAGAGGATAGAATTTAGAAGAAATATATATATATATATATTTACGTGTTATTTAGGAAAACCAACCTCAATTCACCCAATCAGTATTTTAACCCAGGCTTCTTTATGATTAACGAAAATCTAGATAGTCCAGATGTTATGTGAAAAATACATTGCAACAATATATATTACTACAATTCACAATTTATTTTCATAATATCAAATTATAATACAATTTAAACATGTTACAGCCACTTTTCACTCATAAAATAATGAGAAAGTTTTTGTTGGGCTAATTTTGATTGGCGTTTACGAGTGACACGCTCACGAAGACGTTTCCACCGCCATTAAGTTCGGCTGGCGTTGTTTCCGACTGGCTTTATATATAAAAAAAAGCCATCACCTTGTCTAGTTGGTCTAGGTGCAGTACAGTACAGTACTGTACTGTACTCAACCAGCGACTACAATAACGTAATACATCAATTATTCGTCCCATACAACATTGTTATAAAAATTAATTAATGCGAAATTTCAATCAGGATAAACAGCAAATTAGGATGAATGGGAGCCGGATAAACGAGATCCCGATGTATTAACCGGTTCATGTATACAACGTGTTTCTAAAACATTGCATCAAACTTTGGCAGACTATTCCTTTGGTGAGAATAAAATAATTCACATCAGCAACCTAGGGTCCATCTTGAATATTAAGGGTGGTATTCACCCCTCAACATAGAGCTAAAAACGAATATTGTGTGAAATATTATGAAAACTGATTAAGGTATTACAGCGAATCTTTGTATAGTACTTATTGAAACCTTGATCATTAATAAACTAAATGTGCTGTTACCGTTACCCACCCCCATCATGTAAAAAAGGGGGGTTGTAACACTTTTTTCTGCAATAAAATGGGTCAGAGTAATTATTACTAATTTTGACTTAAGATTACAAAACAAGGATCAAAATTTAACAAAAAAAGGTGCCTTGGAGAAACTGTCTAGCTTTTTCCGTTTTCGAGATAATCACACAAGTTTGAGCTCAGAGACAAGTGTAAATGCCTGCCAGGTAGGCAACCAGAATCGCAGTGTTACTTCGCACTGCAGTCTTTTAACCATTTCTACCGGCACGTGTGACTATGTATCACGTAAATTTGGTAAACAAGGCTGGTTTGTGTGTTATGATGAAGAGACTCAGATAATTTTCCTTCTTCATAAGCTCCGATGTTATCACATTAGTAAGTTATGCTTACACAGTTCACACTTGGGTGGGATTTTAATCATTACACTCACTGGAGTCTTGAAAGCTAAATTATGAAATACTAACCGTAGTTCTTGTATGTTTTAATTCCTAGCTTCAAAAGCAGATTCATAGCAAGTGTTCAAAATAGTGGCCCCTAACGTCATTGCAATAATTGAGGTGGCGTATCAATGACTGGCGTTATCTTTCGAAAACACGTGGTGTCTCTTAACCTTATCACATGCAGAACCTAGCCTGGCTAACAGTTCTTCCTCGGATTCAATGGCTGTCTCGTACACCAAAGCTTTGAAAAAGACCCACACAAAGAAGTCTAACGGATTAAGGTAAGGAGAGCGTGGTGGCTACGCAACAGCTATACTGGTTGCCTACCTGGCAGGAACTAACACTTGTCTTTGAAATCAAACATGCATGATTATCTCGGAAACGGGGAAAGATAGACAGTTTCTCCAAGGCACCTTTTTTTGTTAATTTTTACTTCATGTCTGGTAATCTTAAGTCAAAGTTGGTAATACTTACTCTGTCATATTTTATTGCAGAAAAAAGTGTTACAACCCCTCCTTTTTTACATGATGGGGGTGGGTAACGGTTACAGTACATTTAGTTTATTAATGATAAAGGTTTCAATAAGTAGTATACAAATATTCGTTGTAATACCTTAATCATTTTTCATAATATTTCACACAATAGTCGTTTTTAGCTCTATGTTTAGGGGTGTATACCACCCTTAATATTCAAGATAGACCCTAGGTTGCTGATGTGAATTATTCTATTTTCACCCAAGGAATAGCCTACCAAAGTTTGATGCAATGTTTTAGATACACGTTGTATATAATATGATTGTTCCACGGGACATTCATATTATATTTTGTTCATAATTATTAACATAACTAGTAGGGTCAGGGTTGCGCTTAGCTAGCCCACAACATATACATTTAGTGACTCTACGACGTTTCGATAAAACATGAAGGATCTAGATTCTTTAGAGCATACTGTCCCGTTCACGCGGGCGATATCTGTGTTCACGCTTGTCCAGCTTCAATTCATCCCTTTCAATTCTCTCTCACATCTCTTTCCTTTCCCTTTTCATCCTTCGTTCAACCTATATAACACGGATTTCCTTCTTAAAAAAAAAAAAGATTTCCCACTCATTGATACCTCAAAGCCTCCTCCTAGTTTCACAGGACATTCCCCTTCTTGTCCTTCGAATACAAAGCAGTGTTCAGATGAAAAACTTTGGTTTAAGATGCTTTCACTTTCTACTTCGCACCCTATTCGAGCGCTTTCTATCGTGTATAACTTGAACTTAAGTAAAATTTGTCAACAAAAGGATTTATAAAATAACCCGTGTCAGTGGCATGAAAACTAAGATTATTGTCAGTTTCATCCAGTCCGGTTTCCAGGTGATAGGGAGTTCGAGGTTAGAACTCTGCTAGGGACTGAAGATGATTTTTTCTAGATGTTTTACTGATTTCCCTCCACGCGAATTCGGATGTATTTAATCTAAAGTCCACAACACGCACCCCTACCCTATAAGCATTATTAAAATTCATATATCTATGTTAGGTGTAAAACGTATTGAAAAAACAGTAATTGTAAATTAATAACTTTCTCATATTCAAAACAAAGCCTTGATTAACCTTGTTTTTTTTTTTTTTTTTTTAGGGAAACGCAAATGCCTGGATGTTTATGGAATTTTAAATAACTTACTAATTTAGGGTCCGGGAACAAAAAACAACTAAGTGATTTTTTTTAACCCCAAGTTTAGTGCATGCCTATTATGAATGCACACTCTGCTAAATTACACTCAAATGATTTAAATTAAAAATATAAAAAATCCTATAGCTATTATTAAAATTAATTCCAAGTTAGGTATTTATTTTGAACTGATACTTAATATTTATTTTTGAATTATTTCAAATTTTCTGAAATCTTCCAAAAGTAAACCATCCTTTAATTACTTTAATTTAAAAAATTAACATATAGCTACAATCATCATACAAAACACTAGTTATATACCAAATATAAAACAAATCTTTAAAGCTATTTTTAAAAAGATGCAATTTTCCACAAATCAGTCATCAGTAAAATACCATTAAATAATTATTTTAAAAGAAAAATAATTATATATATTCATTTATATTGTTAAATAATAACCAAATATACATTTGAAATAAAACGTTATAACTGTTTTAACAATATTTCAAACTAGCATCTGCCCACGGCTTCACTTGCATTTAACAATACCTGAGCCTTTCAACAACTTCAAATGTTAGAAAATAAACTTCAAGAGCAGTGGTTTTTATGTGCGTACAAATATTCACGAAGAAACATGGATCCACCCTCATCCCCTTTCCATCCACTCACTAAATTAAATTTCGTGCCATTTTATGTACCAAGAATACTAGCCGCAACGAATGTTAACTATTTACATCAGGTGTTTTGACACCACTTCACTCGCTAATGAGCTAGCATGATGGTACAGTGGCTTCTTTTGTGCTGACTGACAGCTCACAGCTGACTTCTGACAGTCAACATTTAGGTATTTACGTGGGACATGTGTTAGTTTGTTTCTTGGCATTCTGAAAAATGTAAGGGCTTTCTATGTTTTCTCTAGGCTGTAAAATATAGTTGTCTAAATATGGGCTGGTATTCGGTATTTAGACTAAAAAGGTAGCCCATATTACCGATATTATGGCGTGGATGATTAAGAGGCTACGACGCTTTGTTAGTGAGATAATAAAGTTTAAACTCTATAGGGGTTGTAAGCCTAATATGTAAAGAAGGTTTTACACTAACCCAAATACCGGAAGTAAAAATAGATTTTATGTTACAAAATTGAATAGACTTACCTGATAAGTTTTTGAAACACACAAACACAAAGTACGTCTTGTCTAGCGTAAGCTTCCACATTTTATAACAACCGCTGTTAATGCTCTACCATATTCACTAGCCTGGTACTAAAATTTTCAGATAGTTTATGCAAAGCTTCAGCACCAAATGGAGCTGAAACTTTGCTAGCCAATATTAACAGCCTTGACCATATTTTAACCTTTTCTTTAATATATTTACTATCGAAGAAATACAAATAAAGTAACTTGAAAGAAGAAATCAATAGTAAGCACCATATAACACCAATAAATGTGTGTTTTTGGTTTATTACCAAGAAACAAAACTAAACAAACTTAATTCTAAAGTAAAAGCATAAAACGACGGAAAACCTATCTAAATTTAAGACACAAATGTAAGCACGCTAGTAATGGTTCTCTTATGTGGAGGAATTGTTGTAATGAACGTCAAAACAAATTATTTGAATTTACAATCAAAGAAACCAAATTATTGGATTTAAATTATAAGCAAAACCATAATCTGGCTGATAAAAACACCTAAATCTAAGACGTAAATGCATTCAAGCTAACAGCAGCTATCCTGCGTGTAGGCATTGTTGAAGCGAATACAAACACAAAAATAAATTAATTTATTATCAAAGAATCTTAACTAAATTAAGCTAATTCACAACTAAAAGAATTATATGACTGAAAAAATAACTAAATTTAAGAGGCAATTACAATCATGCTAGTAGTGGATCTATTACGTGGAATCAATGTTGCAATAAACACTGAAATAAATGGTTTTAATTTATTATAAAAGGAACAAAACAAAATAAATACTATAAACATGCACAACCATAAAATATCTGAAAAATTCCTAGATTTAAGGCGCAAATGTAAGTACGATAACAATATCTCTCTAGGAGTAGGCATTGCTGCAATGAATACCAACATAAAATGTCTAAATTTAATATCAAATTAATTAAGCTAAATAAACATAGTTTAAACGGTAAAACCATAAGATAATTTAAAAAATATTGGATTGTGAGGACATTTCCCGTTAAGTATCTGTGCTCCTTAGCAGGTTTCTGAATTACTCTAATAAACAAATAAGACTTACTTTGCATTTTCAGATTGTAAATCGGCTGTTCCCCACTAAAGAAAACGCGAGCAAATACACGCCAGTCTATGGTAGTTTGAATATTAGTTATCTTTAAATCTATCTTTATGACCATGTAGAGTTACTTAATTTTAAAAACTATTCTTAATGTCAACTTAAACATTTTATGAATCCTTCTACTGTTGTAAACAAATCAAGGACATTACTGGGCCAAAAGCAGATCGAGCTCGTAATGCTTCTGTACAAACAAACGATCCAAATTTGATGAACGATGATGTACTATTTTCTGTATAATCTTTATCTCTCTGTCAAACACAGAACAAAATGTTTCACTTACATCCAAGTTAATATAGACAAGGCAAAGCCAAGTTAGAACATACCCCTTGGGGCCTTTACTTTTTATTCCTCTGTTATGTCTTTCCTTTATGAGAAGAAGAAGGAAGCAATTCCGTCCTAGAAACTCTTGAGTACGGTAGTATATGTTCCAGGAGTAAACCTCGTATGTAGACCAAACTCATCTCCCGTTATTCTCTACTTGATCTAAAACGTGATATGATGAAAAAGTCGTTCCACTCGCTTGCTGCGCGCATTCGGAGCTTCTGAATAATATCTCATTTATGAAATGTTTCCCATGGAATAGTATCGCCTTTTGTCGCGAATAAAACCACCACACTAATCTTCTTTTACTCGAAATCTTGAAACATTGTAATTTTTATACGTAGATTGTGTTCTACAAAAAATATAGAGCCCATAAAAAACACAAGAAGGGTATATGTTCTAGACAAATAAGTCAAAGATCTTAAAACCAAATTACTACTAGCTGTGAATCTACCTGTAAATTAGCGAGAAAATAGAAATTATACCTGGTACAAGCTTTAAAAAAATATGGCTGGCTTGATATATTATATAAAACAATTCAAAACATCAAATCACTAGTAAGCTATATTATTCTGTGATATAAATGATTTTATTTATTGATTTTCCACCATTAATCAAATATGTTATACTTTATTAATGAACATTATATTTGTACTAGTAACAAATTTGTTTATCCACTTTAATTAATTGTTATAAATCTGGAAATAATTGAGTTGGATGGAGGTAGTTAAACAAAGTGTTTGGGCCTACATTGTCGTAGCTGGATTTTTGTGAACAATTAATGTAATTGTAATTTAAAAATAGCTGCCATATTTGATTTTGACTTTAGCTTAGCACTCAAATTAGGGGTAGTATAGTTCCAAATGTTTTGAAAATGGTTCTAATGATTTTGTTTGAAATGCATATCAATGATTTTTTTGACATGACAGCACTATTTCATTGGTTTTTGGTCAAACTTTCGATGAAGTGTAGTTAACTGAAAATAGAAAATTTTAAATAACTTTGTTTAATAATGGCTGTAAGAGTTTTATTTAAAATGTATATCTTAGGATTTTGTGGTATGACAAATAACACCACATACTTATTTTTTGGGTGAAACTCGTTTATGGGTAGTTTTCTGAAGACTGATCTTTGAAAAATTTGAACTATTTTAAAAATATCTTAAATGATTAGGTGCAAAATTTACAGCCTATCTATTAATTTTCTTACAATATAAATAATTGTATCAATTTTTCTTACTTTCTTGCGTCAAGAGAGCGTATTGTAATCGGGAAAAAATCTATTTCGAGATTATGATGAATTTCTACGTTATATGTGAACATGATCACAAAAAAATGGATTTTAAATTCTGTTTGTCTCTATGACTTTCTTTATATCTGTCCTTCTGTCTAGGGATGTGGTATTAAAAGAAAAGTATCAATACTGTACTCATTTAAAGTATCGAAAGAAAAATATCGATACCGTACTGGTATCGAAAGAAAAGTATTTATAACATTATCAGTTTCAAAATTTTAATCTTGAAAAATGTTTTTTTTTATCAAATAATAATTTAAACCTTAACATTGTAATAATAGTATTATTATTATTATTATTATTAGCACCGCGTCTTACTACCCGTTCGGGTTATACGCACTTACGCTAATGTGTAATGGTAGGGTGATTGTGAGATGAAATGAAGGACCTACAGTTTAACGTGGAATCCGAACCACGGTGGCGACCTGGAATTCCACACATTCACAAGATGTCTTGTCAGAGGTGTAGGAAGGGTTTGTAAATCAGATAAATCTGTGCCGGGACCGAGGATCGAACCCCGGCCGCCAGCATAGAAGTCTGACACCGTACCCCTAGACCACCAGGTCACCCTAATAATAGTAATAATAATAATAATAATAATAATAATAATTGTATTTTACTATTAAACACTGTAAATTATAATGATTTAACCATATTATAGTATGTTTAGATCAATCGTGTCTATGTTATGTGTTAGAACTTGGAAGGTATGATAGATAGTATTGTATGATGGATACAAAAGGTTTTAGCATACCATCTTTCAAAATGTCTATGAAAATCTAGCTGATCGAAAGTTATATAATCGATTAATATTATTAGTAATATATTTTTTTAATAGTTTTGTACCCTTCTTTAACCATAGCAAACATTTAATACCAGCAAGAGTGAAGATAACAAAAACAAAAATTATTTCGATACCGATCCGATACCGGAGTATGAGTATTAATATTGTAAGAGTATCGGAAAAAAGTATCGAGTTAAAAAATACTAGTATTGAAATAAAAATATCGATATTAGTAAAGTATAGATACTTTTTTCACAACCCTACGTCTGTCCCTGGCCGTTGATCCGAAATGGTTAGATATATTTCATACTTTAGATTTAGATCTTATTGGGGCTCTTTGTCTCAAGAAACTTCTATGATGTTAACCTTAGCCCTTAAATTAAGGGTAATTTACTGTTGAGTATATATTTTTTGATTCCAAATCTTTCGTAAATGTTTATAAAAATGTTGATTAAAATGCATATTTAAGATTTGGTTGACTTGATTAATAGCCCTGTATCAATAGTTTTTTGGCAAAAATTTGATAACGAGTAGTTTACTGGTTGGAAATTTTTGAAAATAAAAAATATTTCAAAAATATTTTTTAAAGATTTAAAAGAAAATCTATTATACTTATTGTGTGTCATGACAAATAACATCGTACACTTGTTTTTGGGGTAAAAAGTAGTTTATTGTTAGTTTACTAATGACTGACTTTTCAAAATTTTAAAATATTAAAACATATAAAGATATTTGTTTCCAAATATTTATATTGGGGGTGTTTGACATGATAAATAATGCTATATATTTGCTTTTGGTGTAAAACCTCGTTATGGGGAGCTTACTAATGACAATTTTTTTTCAGAAAATATAATTATTTAAGAAATGGCTCTTACGTTTTGGTTCAAAATGGGTATTTTGGGATTGTTAAACATGACACTTTATTCTAATTCTTGGTGTAAGAGCTCCTTTATAAGTAGTTTATTGATGACTGATTTTTTTTTAATTTCAAATATTTTTAAAATGGCCTTTATGATTCGGTTTTTAATGGGTACCTTAGAAATGTTTGACATGACAAATTACGCTGCATACTCGTTTTCGGGTTAGAAATTGATTTATGGGTATTTACTGATGACTGGTTTTTTTTTAAACTTGAGATATTATAGAAATGGCTTAGTAATTTTATTTACAAATGGGTATCTTGGTAGTGTTTAACATAAGGATTTACATTGTACATTTATATTTTTGGGTAAAAATTTGTTTATGGGTCTTTTACAAATGATTAATTAAAAAAAATGAACATAGGAGAATGAAACACGTACGAGTAGATACAGTGAACATTAGACGGTTTGTACGATTTAGTCGTACCTTATATTAACATTCTTTAGTAGTAGTTTACAAATGCCCGATATTTGAAAATTATCATTTTTTACTCTCTCGTACCAAGAGAGAGAATTGCTATAGTGAACATTTTAAAACTCTATATTATGATTAATTTTAACGTCAGAACCCTAAAAGTGTATTTAACCCTCCCCCCCTTTTCCGTATGTCCGTCTATTGGTCCCTGGCCATGAACCCTAAACTGTTTAATGGATTTGGTTCAAACTTTATATTAATATTTTATAGGGCCATGCCTTGTTTATTTTTTCACTAGAGCCCTCAAAATAAGAGTAGTTTAATATTGAGTTTTTTTAAATTAAAAATTTTTCAAAAATAATTCTAACGGTTTTGTTTAAAATAGATATCCAAGGAGAGGTTGACCTTCCAAACAGTAGTGTATACTTGGTTATTGAATGAATTTAAAAAAATTTAAATATTTTGAAAACGTCTTAAATGATTTTGATTAAATGTATATCCTGATAGTGTTTGACAAGACAAATGAAAAATTATATTTAATTTGGGTGAAAATTAGTTTAAGGGTAGCTTACTGATGACTTTTTTTTAATTGTATACTTTAAAAAATGACTTTAGTGATTTGGTTCAAATGGGTATCCCGTAAAGCTCTTTACATTATACACACACTTGTGTGTGTGTATATATATATATACACATATTGCCCCCCCCCCCCCCCCACACACACACACACATACACACACACGCACACACACACATATATATATATATATATATATATATATATATATATATATATATATATATATGTTTTCTATCGTAGAAAATTTGTTTTAATAGTTCTAATAATTGATTAGATTAGGACAAACATGTTATTATAGGCCTACTCATTTTATGAAAAAATGAGCTATACGTTATTTCCGATACCTATCCTACTTCTTTATCAAAAATTATTTTTATAGTCAGTCAATACGTTGAGGATAGCTATGATCGACTATTTTTATTTTATTTATTATAGTTAGATCTGCAAATTTAACAGAATCTTAAATAATTAATACATCCCATCTAAATCTACTACGGCTATTATGTTTTTGCCTCGACCCACTCAATTTTGTTCAAAATTTGTAATAGTGTACTATTTAAATGATCAATAATAATCTTTTTTGTTTTTCTAAAATGAATTAATATATGGTTAGTTTACTTATGACAAATTATAGAAAATTGAAAATTTATCTAAATTAGCCTTGATGATCGAGCTCAAATTGTGAATCTGGGTGAACATTCTTATGATAAATAAGAATACGTTTATATTTTTACAAATTACAAATAATTTTAAATTAATTTACAAAAATATATTTTGTAATACCAGAAATTTGATCAAACATTTTGAACAATGATTTAAAATGTATATATAAAGAGTGGTTATTGTGATTAACAAGAATATGTCTTTGTTTATATGAGGAATACTTACTTGGGATAGTTTACTGAAAACCTATTTTTGAAATTTTCTTCAAAGCTATGATACACAATATGAAAGGTTTTTACGATTGTGTCAACACAATTTATTTTCTTTACGAATTCGTGACGATTTTAAATTTTAAACTGATGCTAACACTGATTGATGAAATTTTTTCAATCCATTTTCATTTCTCGATTTTTTAAAGTTCTATTTCACTTTAGAGGCTATTAATTTTTAATTTCTTTCTCAACACATTTAATAATGTTCCTTTTTTTATCAATACCTTTTTTGAATGGATTAATTTTAAACAGCACATTTATTTATAAGTTACATAAATATTAGACAAAACAATTTAATTTAAAAAATATAATTTTATAAGAACTTTGATCAATTCATGTATTTGACTAACATTTATCTTAGAAGAGAGTAAAAAATTATATTATTAGGAAAAACCTTCAAAGAACTAGCATTCGGTATTAAAATCTGTGCATAATGATCAGGAGTGTTGGTTGCTCATCGAAATCTGTTTTTTTATATTGTACAATTAAACAATGAAACCATATTGAAAGTTTGTTTTTTGTTTATGTAGATATATATATATGCATATGGGTGTGTGTGTATTGTGTGGTAAAATACGTTTGAACGGAGAGCTAGATTAATGAGATTGAATGGTTTTAATTAATTTAAATTTGTTTGGTTTCACTGCAACTGTACAAATATGTGTTTAATACCGACAGGTGGAAATGTATTTTATTCCATATATAATTTAGACTTAATTATGAAAATGGGGATGAACAAACGGGACCGTATGATTTTACAAATTATTTGGAGTGATTAATGTTTTTTGTTTGTTTTTTATACACAAATAACTAGTAGCACATTTCCTATTCCTGTGGACTTTGTGGGAGCTGCTGAAACTTGAAAGTTTTTCTAAACTTAATAAAAGTTTGATAGTTATAACTTTTATGAAGGGACATTAAATCTCTCTTTCATTGGCAGTTGTTTACCGCGTCTAGTTCATGTGTCTTCTGCGTGACACAAACTTCTTTGTTATTTATGTATCTCTTGGATGTAATAAGTGCTGTATAGGACTATATATTTCACTTAATCTTCTAAAAAATGAATTTTTTTTCTAGATGAACAATAAATACCTTATATCCTAAGTTAACATCACGGAAAATATCAGGTTTTGATTCTATGTTATTCCTCAGCAATTTAGCTCCCATGTTTGTCCAAACTCTAAAGTAGGATAATTTTTGCTACGATTTGCTGTCTTAGGTAAAGGTACATTTCTTTTTAAGTTCTGCTCTGTATAACATTGCTTGCATGAAATACACACTACTTTAAATATATTTCTTTCAACACAAGATTATTTCCCCCCACCGTGATATACTACCCATCTTGGTTATTCATATTTAATAAATGTAGAGTAGAAATAATTAAGCTAGAATTTAAAGAAATGGTTCTTATTTGTGTGAAGATTAGGGAAGCCATTTAAGAAAAACCACTCCTATTATACCTGATGAGATTGAACCTTAGTATTCCTGTCACTAATTATTATTATTATTATTATTATTATTATTATTATAGCACCGCGTCTTACTACCCTTCGGGTAATACGCACTTACGCTAATGTGTAATGGTAGGGTGATTGTGAGTATGAAATGAAGGACCTACAGTTTAACGTGGAATCCGAACCACGGTGGAGGCCTGTCACTAGTAAACGAGACTGGATCAACTTGACGTTTAGTCTGCGTCCCCCAACTGTGTATGTTTGTATTAATTTAAACACACATTTGTACTTGTTAAAAATATAGCCAGTAAAAAAAGCTAGAATTAGACATTGAGGGAAAATATAAAGTTCTCTTCACCTCCCCCCCCCCCTCTTTCACCCTCCCAAAACCCCTTTTTAGGAATACGTTCAACTTCCCGGTTAATTTGGAGCATCCTTCTCTTTTCTTCTTCCTCCTCTCCACTCCCCCTCGTCAAAAGTCGTCTCACCTCCCTAATTTTCACCTTTTTCATCATCCCTTACTTAGTGTTCCCCGGGTCTCGATGTTGAGGAAAGAGAGGGGAGGGTTGTAGATCTTTTCTATCTGAAAGTGTCGCGGCAGTCTTGGGCGGCAAGGGAATATCAATCTAGAATCTGGCATCGTCAGCATAGAGAATGCCCGGAGAAAGCACACTGAAATAAAATACAATTTATATTTTAAAATAAAATTTAATTTGCTATAAGTGCATTTTTATTATTGAAACACAGGAATTCGAATTGGGATTAATAGGAAATATGGTTTCACCAATATTAAACCATCAAAATAAAGTAAGAACATAGTCAAAGAAAATAATTTTTCTTTAGTTAAATCAAGAATATACTTTACACAATTCAATTCATTAATTCACTACATAACCTATTATTTCATAAAATGATGACTTTGTGCGTGTTTGTATTATTTGGGGCTCAGACTAGGAATATTAACCGCGTCATTGAACGCGTGAAACAAGATACCATTGTCTTCTGGTCTGGTTTGCAATATATAGAAGCCATAAGGCCCATCTTGTTCCTTTAATAGCTCAGTTGTAGAGCAGTTGTAAATGTCCTGAGTTCTAATCCAGTCCCTGCGCGTAGTTTTCATACGTTGGGCAGAACAGGGCTTGTTGCAATTATTTTTAATCTTTGTCTTTTTCGTTTTTCAAAAAATCCCTTTTATTTCTTGCAGGTATATAATATATCATTTACTGAGTTTTTTATAAGTGTATATTTGATTATAGGTTTTTATTTAATGTAGAAAAATTATTTCGAATTAAGGACTGCATGTGTTGCAAATTGCCCCTTTAAAGCGGCGTGCTGCAACACCAGTAGAGGTATGTTGCAGCAATTGTTTTAAATCGTCAAATTCATCATATTCATTAGATACACAGTTGATGCGTTTGAAACTTATATTTGTTTGCACCCAGCCAATTGATCGACATTTATTAAGCCCTTCACTGCACCTAATCTTTAAGTCCCTCTTCATATCCCTTATTACAGAACAAACGTTATATTTAACCATTATCTGTTGAACCATATTCAAAAACTACGATCCTCTTCATGAGTTTTATTTTATACTTTAATAATTTTCTATTATTTTGTGAAATAGCTTAAGGCTTTTATAAATTTTAGTTTTTGTTTATTTAAACTCTTTTTTTCTTTACCTACTGCGGCTTTTTCTGGAGTGTGTAGTACCAAAAATAATGAGTAAGCTAATTTTTAACTACAACGTGTACAAATGCAGTTTTTATCTGTTGGCTACGTAAGGCAACGAACGAGATTAGATTTTAAGAAAATACAACCTAAGGTATGTATTGATATAAAATCATAGAGCTTACACAATGTGTTGGTTTGAAAACTTGTGTTCTATGGTTTTGATAAATGATAAAACAAAGATACATTATTATAAATGACAAACACATTGTTGTTTTATTTATTTAGACCAAGATACTTTTTAATACTCATTTATTGCTAGCAATTTCTAATTCCATAGATCAGTAAGATGTTAATATTCGTGTTTGTTTTATTTAAAATTAACATGTACAAATTATGTTTAATTAACCTCCGTATGCAGGGTAGGTTGCGACACTCATTGCAGCTGGCCCCTTAACAATTTAATGTCATCTGAAGAATAAAATTGCGTCATTATTTACTTTTTACAAATAAGATCATAGTGTCAAACAAACGCAAACATAATGTATTCTCTGATTATAATAGTCTCGAATATATAATATGGTGGGGCACAAACAATTATAGGATCTATGCTGAGGAAAGAGATGGAAAACGCCCTGAGGTTTGTCTGACGTCATGTGGAGCTCATCTGAGTGATATTATGTACAAAAAGTGAAAAAGTGTATTATGTAGTTTGCTTTAATTTAACTAAGGAATATTTACTTTTCAATCAAAGTGTTAATTTTCAAGTAACCAATCGTCTAATTGTTTCGGCCTCAACCCGTATTTAAAAATTATAGCCTAACAAAAAATAAATATTATATTAACGTAGAACACTTACACAACACACACAAAAACAGAAAATGAACTCTTTATTACGAATTAAAGATACACTTGTGTCCTCATTTGCTTTGTTGAGCCGACTACCCTTTTGTGATAATCTATTATAGTGGCACGCTCTATTCCACAATACTTTCCAGAAAAATGCTTTGTTGCACCGTGTGCCTGTAGAAACTAGCCCCGGTCTCCCCTATTTACAAATAAAGTATATCATATTAATTAGACAGGTATACAAGAGGTAATTTGAATGAATCTGTCCAATTTTGTCTGAGGACAGGGTGGAAAATCACAACCAATATCATAAACATTCCCAACGCAACCAGAGGGAGATATATTATTTACTGTTCTACGGGGATAAGCCTACCACACACACCTTTCTCTATCGGTAATGTATTTTTTTTTAATCATTGCATTCATTAATAAACATGTAGTAGTGTTTTAGATAAATTCCTATTTTTAAGATCTAGATTTGATATCTATAACGTCTTTAAAAAAAATTAAGGCCTCGTTATGTATTTATATGATGCTAGAATATTATTTTTAAATCAAATAATTTTCTTTTTTTTTTAAAGAAAGGTTTACCTGTTTTATTATAGTATCTGAACATATCGTTAAAACAACTAAATGGCTTAAATATTGTGTAATAAAGAATCATTCCTTTACCATATTCCCAAAGGATGGGTGATATTTTCCACTCTAAGAGAGGTACTTCAGGGATGCCAACACCTTACAGCGAGGTTTCCCTGAGCCACTATAAACACTTCCCTCCCCTCTCCTTGAAGTCAGCAACCCCTATCCTCTCCAAAGATGCTGCTCTGCACCTTGTTATAGTGTAACTGTGACCCTATATACTTCTTGAAAGATGCGTGTATATGTGTGTTGTATGTGTATGTGTGAAGAGGGTTTGGGACGACCCTTACCAAACTCTCCCTCGTCTCCCTTCAATCCGTCTTACAACCCTTCAACCCCCGTCCTTGTACTCTTCATTTTGTATCCGGGCCTTGTAAAGAATTCAGTAGCAGACAGCGACCGTGTCTTTATTTTTATTTTCTTATTTTTTCAAGTTTTCAGTTAGTTTCAGAATCCATGCTTCAAGAAGACATTTCTCTCAACAAGATGGTGCTTTATTCTTCCCTCTATATCTCTCTATCTATTTATATATTATATAATATGTTGTAAAATGCAAATAATTAGGTAAAATGGAAATAATTAGGCAATTACAGTTATAGTATTTAAAAAAATGTGTTCAACTGATTTGAAGTGTTCTATGATAAATTTGAATAGAGGCCTGAATATTAAAATAATCACTGGAAAATATTAATTAATTAAAAATTTTCAACTAAATATTGTAAATTATATCACCTATATAAAAACATACTATGAGTCAAACCATAAGGTAACGTAATAAATAATCTCCATTAATCAATTATTCTAAAATATACAAAACTATTAATCAAATAACATTGTTTCAAATATAAATTGTTTTATTATAAATTATATTTTGATTGGTTACGTCGCTATTACAAAAGCATTTTCAATTTGACGTATACAAATTTAGGAAACAAAAATTGACATATTTTCTTTATGTATAACTAATAATTATACACTCTGAAATACGATGATGGTCTAGATACTAGAATATAAATCAACAATGTAAAAATATATTAAATATATATTTTTAGCACTATGGCAAATAACTTGTATTTTTGGAAATAACACATACACACACACATACACACATACACACACACATACACACATACACACACACACACATACACACACACACATACACACACACACATACACACACACACACATACACACACACGCATACACACACGCATACACACACACACATACACACACACATACACACACATACACACACACACATACACACATATATACATATATACACAAACATATATACATATATACACACACATACACACATATATACATACACACACACATACATACACACACATACACACACACACATACACACACATACACACACATACACACATACACACACATACACACACATACACACACACACATACACACATATATACACACATATATACATATATAAACAAACATATATACATATATACACACACATATACACACATATACACACACATACACACACATACACACATACATACACACACATTTCACACACACATACACATACACACACAAACACACATATACACACATACACATATATACACACATATACATACATATACATATATACATACACTAGATAGCTGTTGCCCGCGGCTTTGCTCGCGTGGAAGTTGATTATATACAAATACGAAAATATACATATATATTTACAGATTAATTTAAAATATTACGTTACGTTGATGACCATAACTTGACCTCAGATCAAAAATAATGCAAGTCCGATACAAACATTCACCCCCTTTTTAATCCCTTATTAAAGAAAATTTCCAAAATTCCTGAAACACGTATTTATTTGTTTTACGTCAATAACCGAAATACAAAATTTTGTTTATGTAACTTTCAAAATGACGGACTTTCATACATATTATCATACATATTATCATCCCCTATTTTGACCCCTTTGGGGTGGAATTTTCTAAAATCCTTTCTTAGTGGGTGCCTACATAACAAAATGAATATACAGTCCGAATTTCATGCTTGTAGCCTTGATAGTTTGCGCTCGGCGATGATGAATCAGTCAGTCAGTCAGTCAGTCAGGACATGTTATTTTATAAGTATAGATACACACACACAAATACACACATACACACACACATACACACACATACATACACACACACACACATACCTAATCACGCCCTTACGGGGTAACTGTGCGTGCAACTTGAAAAACAATTTCAAAATTTATCCACCTTTACTAACTTTCGCGTCACTTCACTATCCTTGCTTCAACATACATATACGCTGATTTTGGTTGGAAAAACAGTAGAGTAAATTCAAATTTATTTATTTGCGACCAATATTGATGACATTTTACTATTTTATTTGTGTTATTTTATAGGTATTGATTATATCTATCGAAAGTGACAACTGCAGATAACACGACTTGATGTATGAATATATTAAAATTGTTTTAGTAACTTTAGTAACTAACTTCTACTGTTCTTCCTACCAAAATCAACCTTTACATACATACATACATACATACATACATACATACATACATACATACATACATACATACATACATACATACACCGAGTCATACACACTCTTTTATTCTTAAAACTCTTAATGTTTCTCTTTTTCACACATCCATCGACAACATTTAACTACGTTTAATATGACCTACTCCCTCTTTTTGATCCACACAGTCTACCTTTATCCATATGTTTTGTCACCGTGTTCCCCAATGTGAAATGCTTCCGTCCCATTGACCTATTTAATTTCCATTCAAACCGCAGATCTCCAGCACCCATTCATTACCAACTATGTCCATGTGAGGTTTTCCACATACATTTCTTAGATATCTCATTCTAACCGCATTCACCTTGCCCTTGTGTTTCTTCAGACAAACCCACGCTTCAAATCCTTAAAACAATGATTGGATTTCCACAATCTTATATAGTTCCATCTTTGCATCTTTCATTTCTACTTCACTCTTTTCAAAAATCCATATACATCCAACTACTCTCTGAGATGCTTTCACCCGTCTGTTAATTTCACCATCCATCCTTTGATTTTTACAGAACATTCTGTCCAGATACACAACATCATTCCCTTGTTATAGGTCTTACATTTATACTAAGCTAACTATAATTTCCTGACCCGTCCTTATCAAAAACTATCACCTTAATTTTGGAGACATTTATACGAAGACCCATTCTTCCTGTCTTCACTTTCAAACGATTTAATCCATTCCTCAATTTACTATCTGAAGAATTTAAGATTACTTATTCAAGCATTTTTCTAAGATATTAATTCATCAAATAATTTGCTGAAAATACATATTTATTTTTTATAAAATGCAGTTTACAAAAATATTATTTCAAAGAGTGCGTTTAAAGTTATATTATACTTTTTAAGTATTATTCGTTTTACTATTTATTTTGATACAACTGCAGTATACAATTTAAATTATTTTAGGAGATCTGACAAATTTGTTACGTGTTTTGGTGATTTTAAAAGGGTAGAGGCCTATGTAACATTTAGAGATTTAATTAAACGAGGAACCAAAATGCTATGTCATAAGATAATGTTTTCCAAATGAAATGTCTCAATTTGGATTTATAGCTATTAAAAATTGTACTTTCTAATTATAATGGTAACTTATTGTTATTTTGTACTTATCATTAACTTATTCGCTGTCCGCATATTAGTACAGTTTGGTAAATCCAAGGAATTTTTTTAAAGGAAAACCCACCCTTGTTTGCGTGAAGGTGAGTGTGAATACATTTATTGGTAACCCTCTCTTTCAGTATGCTCGACAGGAATTTTACCTCAAAGCTCCTTTTCATTGCAAATCCAAAGTAGATTTGTCCAGCACCTTAGTTCATGTGTCCACCAATGGGGGCTAAATACTCCATTAAATGTGTGTTTAGTTCGTGAGGCCCACGGCACTCTCCATCGCTCGCGTCAACCTGATTACAAGCGCTGTAGAGCAGTACCAGCGTCGATAAATGGCAAAACGCCGGGCCAGGAGCGACGACGACGCTTGCCGGTGATGGGATGTAATCCCGGGCTGTCAGTCAGAACCAAAGACGCCAGTCTTACCTACCTTTCTCGCTAGCTTGGTATTAACGACGCCAACGTGGCCTCCTTTTATTGATGGATTCCTGCTTTCCACTCGCTTGTTCCAAGAACAACAAGCAATGTCGTCATCAGGTTTTGATTGGTAGTAGGCCCCTTTGGGGCTGAGAAACACACTTCCTAGTGTAACCTGCAGGAACCCTGGACTAGTTACATCAGTGGTTAGTTAAAGGAGACAATCTTTTTGTATTTCATTGTAATTAGGGTGTATCAGACTCTAACAAAATAAATGAATAACTGAAACAAAATAGTAAACCGAAAAGACTTTCTGGCGCCTTTACCTAATAATATAGATATTTAGACATAGTTGCAGAAACATAATGGAAGAAAGAGCCCTTTTTTTTTTTACCAAAGAGCATAAATGCTCTAAGATATACTTTTGCAGAAACATATTGAGAAACAAATAACATATCTGCCAAAGAGCATATCAATCAACAAACCGATTTCCCAAACCTAAATTTAAAATTTGTTATTCAGTCAATAGCTCAGATAGCTATTAGTTGTATACAAATACATTTTAAATGCTTTTTTTTATCGTTTTCAATAGTTCTAAAACATTACAGTGATAAAAATAAAAGTTATAAACTAATATTTATTACCATCGAAAGCGTTTTGTTGGTTTATTGTGAAATTGATTTAAACAAACATAGGGATCTTACTGAAGAGAAATTAGCGGGCACTATATAAAGGGCTAGAAGGCCAGAGAATACAAAGGTCACATATTTGAGCAGACTTGACTTACTAATAACCTAGTAAAAAAGTTCACTGTGACAAAGTATCAAATTTACAGTTTGTGTCCGTTAAATACCCTTAATATGGCAACAATACAACCTGCATTACACATATGAATATAATTTATGATTCTGTCTTACTTCATCGGTATTTTGAATAAATAATGACAATGCCCCCTGAAGTTCTATACAAATACAACCTACATCGCACATCTGCATCAAATGTATATTTGTGTTTACCTTAACACATCGATATTTTAAATACATATTGATATTGTGGACACTTTGCTTTACACAATACACTCTGCATTACTCAAATGTATAGTGTGGAGTTTTAACGTTATCTTAAGGTGTTGTATCTTAAATACGTATATAATGTCCCCTTTAACTCATACGAATACTTCTTGCACCACACAACTGTATATAATGTAGTATTAACTGTATAATATGGCGCGAGTATTTTAAACGAATTGTTTGGGGAACTCGAATAATTTTTTGCCTAATTTTTCGAAAAGGTCAATTTTTATTCTCTTAGATACGGTTTTTTAAATTTTACGTCTCTCTAAATGTAGAACACCCTTTTCATCCTAAATTTAATTAACACTCTGCACAAGTGACCAGGTGATATGATGTATTATTCTCGCATTTCACAAGTTGACCGTTGACGGGGTGGTCGGTGTTCGAATTCTAACCTTGTTCTTCAGGATTCTTTTTTTCGTGTGGCTTTTATAACTATATATTCATATTCTCCCTATATAGTGTGTGCACTGTATATAAACTACCTTTATAATCATATAACTTCCATGAATTATCATTCCACCTTCAGAACAAAAACGATCAATGATTTCAACACATAAACGTTATAAAGTAAGACCAAATCTCTCAAAGTTATTTATCTATTTATTTTGTGAACATTACATGTTCTATAGTAATTAACCAAATGGGGTAGAGCTACATTTAATACATTGCAATAATAAACGAAACACAAACTAATCAATTGAATTCCAAAACACTTTATCTAACTATTCTCTCTCTGTTTGTTGTGTCTACAAAAATTTTTTTTACAAAGTGTTTTTTACCGGGTCACTCCATCCATGAAGCCCTTGTGACTTTCCACGTCAGTGGATTTTAGTTTTACAGTGGAATTGAGTTCAATTTAATGAAGGACTTTTCTACGTCACTTTGTAAACACAAAGGACTTTACCTTCTTTTTGATTATTTTGCCTTTTATCGCCGGTTGTCCAAGTGATAAGTCATGCAAACTAAGATAATTAACTCTATGAACAACACAAAACTATTAACGTCCCAAAGGAATTTCTAATTCTGGAAGTTGGTGTCTCTAATCGACGATGAAACAAGGGTTCGCCAAGAAGTAAGCTTGGTTCACAAACAAAATTAAGAGTTGACAATGCGTTTAGAAGATTACTTAAGAATAGATAAACGTTATATTCTGTATATTATGTTATTTCAAGATTGTTTGATGATGAGTTGACGTATACCTTAGAAGAATGCTTTAGATTATAATCATCGCTTTATTATATATCAGATTATAATGCAGACCGTGTGAGGTAAATAGATTACTCAAAACAGTATTATGACCACCTACATTACGTCTTTCTAATATTGTCTATTTATTTTAAGCAATTTGTATTAAAGATATTGATGTGATTATTTTAATACTCAAACAAAATATGGTATTACATTATTAGAGTGTAATTATTATCCACGAGGGACTATAATATTGAAATTTATGAATTTCATAATATTTTTCTCTTAAGTTCTAAATTTTTTGATCAAAATCCACTATGCTCTCAACATATATTTAAGGATTGTTGAGAAAATTAAATATATCTACTTAAGCAATATTTTATTAGTTTTTGTCAAAATATAGTTTTTTTCTCATAAAAACTGCTTTAATACTGTCGTTAACTCGTGTTCCTTTCCATCCTAACTTATGTTTATGTTGTTATCGATAAATTAAAAAGTAGATAACCATGTATTATGTACATCACACACGCACACGTCTTAGTTATTAATGTTTTGATTGTGAACCCAGCTCTACACGTTTATTTTGGAGCTTATTCAGGGAGTAATACCTTCAATGGAATTTATCCATTAGACGAGGGAAAAAAAAACTCTGGGAAAAACATTATTGGAATCACTTGACGTCCTCAATACAATCCTCTCATTTAGGGTCGATTGTTGTTGGAATTGAATTTCAAAAGTTTCTTTGATTTTGAACGGTTTCAACGAATTGGAAATAGTATTAGAGGAATAAAGTTGTAATTAAATAACCATTTTGTAAAAAAAAATCTCTTACAGTCGATCGATATATTATAATATATTAAGATCTACTTTTGTTAAATTACTGTTACCTCTTCCAGATATTAGAATTTTTAAATAAACAGCTTCCAAAGTAGCTTACTTCTAGGAGAAGCACACAGCATAAAACCACTCAAAGACTAGAATATAAATATTGTGTTAATCTAAAGCACTATATAATTTTATTTACAACTTGAATAAGTTATTTTGCAGTCAAATAGTTGTTTTATTCAGTAAATTTTACACTACTCATCCTATTTCCTTAAGTTAAAAAATATAAGACGTTACTCTAAAGTAATGGCAGAATAAGGTCAGACTAAGTAATACATATTATCAATAACCGATTGAATGGAAATATACCAGCAATAACAATATTAGAGAGGAAATTAAGAAAATAATAAGTCATAAAAAACATGCCATGATGTTGAATGTGATCGATTACCTTACATGAACAAACATAATTTAGGATATTCTAAAACAAGGTGCTTAAGAAGTCGTTTAATCCTAAAATATATAAAGATACTGGGAGTGGACTAGGTTACATAATGATGAGTCACATATCCTGACTCATCATAATACATTGTTATGGTAATCAAATATCGCATATTGCGGTGGTTAGGACATGCGGCGTGAATAGAAGAATCTAAAACCGTGCTCAGAGTAGTGACTGGTAAACACAATGGGAAGAGACCGTTGGGAAGACATACACGCAGATAACATTAAATGGACCCTAAATGAAAGGGTGTAGTGAGGTGGACTGGATAGAACTAGTTCAATATAGGGATAGGTGGCGTACTTTTGTAAGTGCATCCATGAACTTTTGAGCTCCAAGTTACATAGAGTAAGCTAAATACACAATTATTTAGGGCATCTCTAAAAGTCAAGCCATAGTCATGTAAACGACAAACCCAACATGATGTAATTTCATGAAATATTTAATTGGTATTATCTTACTTGTATCATTGCTAGATAACCAATTCTTGATAGTCTTCAGCAAAAGTAAACAAAATAAAATCGTCATTTATTTGCGGGTTATTTTAAAACCAAGATTACTAACACCTTAATCTTATGACACGTTGATCAAACTTGCATGAGAGAGAAAGTGCACCAGCACTATATTGATAGTGGGATGAGATCTCCTATTGTGTTCTCGTATATTTCTTGCATTGCATCTTATATCTAGTCAAAGCTTTCGGAATTAGATCACACTAATAGGTTAAAGCAAAGGGAGGTAGTAGAATTTAGAATATATATATTAAATTTATGTTTAGTGGGAGACCCTTAAAGAAAAATTAACTTAAATATATATTACCTGAATCCAAACCACCACGAGTCTAATGCTTAGTCCAGGTGTTTGACTAGACAGGTTATTTGCATTGTTAAAACAACACAGAGTGCACCCAGCCGAGATTTAATCTTCAGTCACTAGATCCTATGCAAGAGTAAGGCAATCAGTTCGAATTGACTACCACTAAGCTAACCCTTCAGTATACACACACAAACACATACACACACACAGATGTCAATTTTAACATATTTCTTGAGCTTGTTCTAGCTTTCTGTCCTATTTTGAATATCTCCCTTTCTCTCGTATTCTAAGGAAACGATCAAAAGTAATTTGATTAGTAATTTACACAAAATAAATACTGACCTGTTGTAGCGAATAGCTGGATGACTAATTATTATCAAAGTTACTAGATATTAAATTTATGTTAGGGTAAAAGTCTACCAAAACTGGGTTTGTACACAATATTAGGTAAAAAATTAATCTTTACATTTCTAAAATTGATAGATATTTTTTAAATGACTAGGAGTTTTTTATTGTCCAATAACCCCCGTTTGATATATTACTGTATTAATAAACAAGATTTTTTTTTCATATGCATCAATATGTCTCTTTAGATTTTACTTATTTTACTATTACATTAATTTTTTATTCTTGTCATCGTTTTAATAAAACTGTTGAGGGCCGTAGCTGAAATGTCACTGTGACCTATTCCCCCCAATGTTGCTATTTAATGCTATCACCATAATTAGAGCCCTTTGTTGGAATTACAGACTATAACCTATTTTCGTACACTCATCGCCACCCTTAAGGGTACCTTAGTGACCAATATAAATTAGGGTTGTAACATAAGGGAGATTCGTCTATAAAGCAAACTGATGCGCTTAATAATATTTCTGAACTTGCATCTCATGATTACATGCAAAAGGGTCGGCCATTACAATCCTAGCTAATGAACACATCTTGGTTATCCTTAGCACAAACTAAAAATATATTCTCATTATGTTTTGTATCCATCACGTTCATTTTTTAGATACCAGGGAAGACACAATCTAGAATAATTTTTTAATTGTTTTCATAATTTAGAAGGTAAAAAGTATTTTTAAATATTAAGCTATGTATCGACCCTTAGAATAAAAATCTTCATTATAATTTTTATTTAATTTTTTTTATCCTTATGTCACGATACACAAAAAGTAGAATATTTCAGGATTTTTTGTTTCAAATATTGTCAACATTTTGAATTTTTTATGATTTATTTTCAATTACGTTTAATAAATTATAATTAGTCTCGCTTTGGACTTAGGCTATTGATTCTTTCATAGCAATGATCGTCCTGAAATGAAGAATGTTATGAGCAAAAACAATTGTATATCTGTTGAATTATTCTTTTAATTAAAATGTTATATGTCTGATTATTAAAAGTTTATTATATTTACTATTATTATTATTATTTGTTTTATTTTTCATTGTCTATTTATATATATTTTTTAAGTTTATCACATAGGTAAAAGACTTAGATTTAAGTTAGTATATTAATCATAACATTCATTTGATTGCAAACGAACTTTTAGATTTAAGTATCAAAAAATGTTAAAAATACAGAACATAGAGAAATCGGTACACAAAGTTTACATATTACACAGAACCAACCTACTTTCCATCTCTTTGTCAAAATCCTCCCCCCTGATAAGTTTCGCCTCTTCATGGGTACTCTTATATTTTTTAATTTTATTTCTTCCTCTCAAGTACCTTCTGCGAGTTTTCTGCTCTGGTGTGGTTTGCTTGTTAGTCATATTTATTCGCCGTATATCAAAAGCATTTATACCAACTAATGTGTAGTCGCATTGTGTGATATTTATTCTCTTCAGGAATTCGGCTTCTATTTTATTTCCACAATTGAAATAACAAACAGCTTCCTTTACTCATAGTTTCAGTGTACCTGGTCCAAAATATGATTCTTTTGAAATCGATGCCAAATCATCCCATTGCATGACTCATTACAATTCTGGATCTTTCTATGCAAGCATTTATAAAACATATTATCTGGATCAGTTGATCCTTCGTATATTGGCCTTGCAGATAGGTGAAAAAGTTGCTCAGATTATTTGTGTACCTTATACACCGTTTGATTCATCTTCTTTGATATATGTTTTAGATCCATATTTATTTGAAAATCATAAACAATAAACAAAACACGTTTTCATTATATTTATGAAAGCAATAACCATAGTCAGAAACAACATACACTACAGACTGATGGTGCCCTCTAACAAAAGTGATGAAACTATTTTCTCTATGCAATGCTGTTTGCTACCTAACATTATTGTATAAATTACTTTTTAGATATGATAAATGTTGATGTCAAAATGCTTGCTAATAATCAAATTCAAATCTAATCTAAACTATAGTAAAAGCTGTAAAGGTGCTTTCTTTACCACAAAAATAAAGTCCAGAGAATACGTTTCTATCTAAAAAAAAAATTAAAAAATTTCTAAATAATAATTACATTAAAGTAATATATATTTCAAAAAAACATAAAATTAGCTTTAAGAGAGGATAAGAAGAAAAAAGATAATTTTTGAAAGAAAAAAAAATACACATTTTTAGGGTCGGTATATATACCTTTAGCTAAGCTCTTAAATATTAACTTATTTTCAAAAATAAACTACAAAACTATTATATTTAATTTACAATTTATAAAATAAAACTATATAAAAATTAGAATAAAAAACAATTAATTTAGCTCATTAAAATGAATGAAACCTCCCTTGGAGAGAGTTTTGTTTATATATATTTCCGGTTGAGTTTAGTTGTGGAATCCATCCACCCGACTGAAATCTGCCATGAAATCGATCATGCTGGAGCTTATGAGTTGGTTAAAATATTCAATATATTTTAAATATCCATGGTCCACTCTCTAACTACATGATAGCTTGAGTCATCTAATGGACACTTTCTAATCATACTATATTGTGTCCTAAGAATCTGCATAGAAAGGCATGAAGACTATAGGTATGATCTTCCGGTGACGAAGACATCACGACTTGAAAACCAGTTGAATGTAAACAGGGGGGATTTCCTAACATATCCTACACTATCCCTCCAAGAAAATACCGTATCCTTTCTAGTGAATGATTTTAGCACTATGTAAATAGTTTACCTGATTTACATAACCTTGATAAAATAATGTGGACAGGACTCATGGGTAATAATACGCGGGGCATACACATACCTAGGACAGTAACACTACCAAAGTCACACTTATTCCAGTCATGTGTTATAGTGGTAGTTCTATTAATATATATATATATATAAGAGTATCTAATCAGTTTATTATATACCTGTAGTACAGCTCTCTGAGCCCTCATTCGATGTAAAATACAACTCAACAATAAAACTGTTTTCATCTTACCTCTTACGAAAATATGTATTTATTTTTCCAGAGCGTCTTACTGCCAATTGAGGCTATACACGTTTTAGTTACGTCTGTGGTTAGGAAAAAAATTATAATTTAGATAAAATAAGCCTCATTTGCTTGGAGGGAAGATGTTTACTGTTTAGGGTAAATATACACTCAAATTTCCAGGTCAGGATGTGAATTAAGACCTCGTTATTGGAAAGCCAGTCCAGATGACGCCGATTTTTATTTCAAGTAACCACTAATATGTCTAAATAAATAAAATCATTAGAAAACCTAATACACATCCAATCCCAACATACTATTTCATCAAGGAAGTAGATAAGATTCAAACAATCCTTTATTGGTTAGACTATTTTAAGTTTGCTTTTTAAATCTCCTTATAACCAATTTTCATCCGAGTTTGATTTTCACTTTCATCCCCATATTTGCTCTAATTTATCCATCTAAAACCTTTAAGTTTGTGTCGACTTCCCAGCACATTTTGTCTGCTGAGATTTCCCAGGAGGCCTAATGATTATTGTTCAAAAGACAACCGAAAGAGATGAAAAGATGAAATAAAATATGTTTTCATCCTTGTTTCACCATCAAGACTACCGTCACATGTCTATTTTTGAATTCCCTTCTGAATATCCCTCCCTTTATATAATTTTTTTTTCTTTAACAAGACTTGTATTGACTTTGTTCATCAATTAGTTTAAAAGGTTGTTTTTTATTCATTTAACCTCAGTTTCTTTTGTATGTCAACTTGTTTGACATATTTTTTCTAGTATAAGTTGTAAAGGTAAATTTATTGAAGCCCTTTGGGGACTTTTGTTAATAAGCGTACTGCGACGACTGGATTTTTTCTTCAGTTGTCTCCAAGAGAACTAAAGTATGTACAAGTCGGCTTTCCTTTTAAGGTGACACCATTGCAGGAGGAGGTTGCAATCAATAACTGTTTAGGTGCATTAACTAGTTATTTTTCAAACAGAAAATCGATGTTGGTGGTACTGATAAATACTGCACAAGTAGGTTCTGACAGCCAGTTGTGAGCTCTTGGCAGGGTAGGCAATGATGGTTTAAATTAAACCGCGATATATTGTCTCTCCCAACTAATCTAATTTGACCAATCACTATAGTCACTTGTCTTGGGAACTTATGTTTGTTTTATGCTCACCCACTGTGTGATTTACTGAGTGATGAGTGAGAATAACTCCATATACTGTTCGAACCAGCATTGCTTACAAAGTTGAAACTTTTGTTGTGGCAGAGTCTGTGCTAGACAGGTGAATTTATCGGCTCCTAGATTTATCATTGAATCACAAACATTAGTGATTCAATGTCAGATTTATGTGACTTCTCTCATAAGACCTACTTGTACAACCCTGCTTACCCTGAAAAAAAAAGCGTGCACGTGATTCCTAACCGCTGATAATCAAGAATATTTAGAATCCGGAAAAAACATTAAACATAGGTTTTTATGTATTTATAATAATAATAATATATTATTATTATATAGCACCGCTTCTTACTACCTGTTCGGGTTATACGCTTTAAGTACTGATACGCTAATGGATTAGGAATTGGGAAGGTCGATTAGAGGAAGTGAACCCGCATTTGCGTGGAGGGAGAGTGGAAAACATTTAGGAAAAACCACCCCCGTTCATCCGACTGAGATTCGAACCTCGATCTCCCCATCCTCAGCAATCGAGCTCTACACGTCTAGCGCGTTAGCCAACTACGCCACCGAGGCGGGTTTTTATGTATTTAATCCTCATATGTTAGTATATGATCATATAATCGTCTTGAACCTAAAGCTAATACAGAATACAATGCATTTTACCGTAACGTAACAGCGCCCCAAGCAGACAAATGCTTGTTTTGATGCTCTGTAACGGTAAGGTTCTACCTCTTTTGATAATTATTTTTGGCTCGAGCCGAGCTACCGAGCCGGTAACAAAGCCACAGAGCCAGAAGTGGGGAGAGATATCATAATTTCTTCTTGGACTCCTCAGGATTCCTTTCGGGTTCAGCAGACGGCTCGATCCACACGTAGTTGAGCTTTATCTTGTGATACTGACGTATATGTTTTTAATCCACAACTATACTGTAGGCTTCATTGAGTCCTGATGTTTCTTCCTTTTACCAGCCCATTATACTTTGTATAGAAATGAACCAAAGGAAATCCCACCTTACGAAAATGGTGGACACAACTAGCTGGTTGAACAAACGTAAGATAATGTGTTGGGATCACCGCTTGGAGCACTGTTATGGGTGCCATCCAAAATGGCGGCCCTCAAATCAAGCCGCGACATGAGATTCCTTTTATGTACCGGAATGAGACCTCCTTTGGAGGAAGCGGCCTCCGAACCCATCATCAAACGGATTTTGTTACTGTTCGGTGTTGGGCTCCGTACACACTATCAAACATGTTACGGTTCTTGGCTTGGGGCGCTGTTACGTTACGGCAAAAGTTATATAGTCTGTACATAGCTTAAGGATATTGTATTGTGCCTGATAAATATTAGTAAGAGCCAATTTTTTGTATGGCATAGCTCAACTTGAAAACCTTGCACTAGACTTTGCTCACTCTCCAGCAAGAATAATTTGTTTTAAAATGGCAATGGAAATTTTTTAAAGATGTTAAGTAATATAAATATTATTTTAGAAATATGCTCACATAATATAACACAATTATGAAGGATCATATTAATCTAATAATAAGAAATTTCTCTCTTTTAAAATATGTAAAAATAACTTAATATACTTTCTTAATAATTTTGAAAAGTATACTCAACACGTATCTAAATAACACTTGATTGAGAAGTTAATGATACCGCTCAATTTAATTCACTTAGCTTACACAGACTCCCTAAAATTACTTCTCCATACCACGTGCTTTAGCGGGCGGGGGGAAAGCCACATAAATTGAAACTAATCCTATCAGGTGAGTCCATCTCATCACCCATTGAAGATATTATTGTCGTCATCTTCCCTCTTTCCCATAACCATAGAAACGCTACAATAGCGCTAGTCTAGAATGGTTTGAACTCCCCAGCGAAGACTCTAAATAGTGGGTTACGCCAGTGGTTCTGTAAAAGTTGTTTTTCATGAAACCTGGATTTCCTTAGCCAAGTGGATGATTCCATACACGTTTCATAATAACTTTTTGAAATATTAAATTCCCTCCGCTTTGTAACTAGCCTAGAATCTACGCCACTATGGAAGGGATGCCTAAGACAAGCCAACAAAAAAAAAGTTAGAAGTAGCGAGTTGTCTTAATATCACCGTAGAGGAGCCAGTGGTTGTCGTCTTCATACCACCGTAGAGGAGCCAGTGATTGTCGTCTTGATATCACCGTAGAGGAGCCAGTGATGATCGTCTTCATACCACCGTAGAGGATCCAGTGATGATCGTCTTCATACCACCGTAGAGGATCCAGTGATGATCGTCTTCATACCACCGTAGAGGATCCAGTGATGATCGTCTTCATACCACCATAGAGGATCCAGTGATGATCGTCTTCATACCACCGTAGAGGAGCCACTGATTGTCGTCTTCATACCACCGTAGAAGAACCAGTTATTTTCACCTTCATACCACCGTAGATAAGTTTTATTTCCATGTTATTCCTACCCCCGCTGCGGATGACGTGGAGTGCTGTTTTGACAAACGATGTCCTGGTGAAGACACGGGGTGTTGATGATCGTCAAGACAAGATGGCGACACAGGTCCCCTATCCCTTCACCTACGCTGACACAAGGAGGAATAGAAAACACTGGCATCATCACTCATCTAGACCTTAACAACGAGAATGGGAGGGGAAATTTGCGATTCTGCAGGATATTTGTTTCAGAGGTACTGAAGGGGAAACCTAAGTACCTCGCTATGCTCCCTTTGAGGATTTTGTTTGGACTTCTCATTTAAAAGTGTTTGTAGCTGTTTTAACATATTTATTTCCCGCATCGATGGAAACGCAGACTAAGCGTCAGGCCCATACAAGTAGTTCGTTTTTTCATAGATTGTGAATCAATGGTGCGAATCCCAGCTATGTGTACTAAGGTTGTTATTTTACCAAATTATTTCCTCCTATTCCTAAACGCATATTATTATGTTGGTACATTTCCTTTAAATACTACCTTTCCTAACCTTACTTCAATAGCATAATTAAAATGAGTAAGCGTGTAGCTCGGACGGCCACTAGTAGGTGCAGGGGTAGAATAATTTGCAACACAGTCTATGTTGTTTTGAATAATCACCTTCATTTTTAGGGGCTGGAGTTGATATTAAAGTGCTAAATAAATCTCTGGTTGTACAGAATGAAAAAGCTTTGCTATTATTGTATTAGCAGGTAATTAACTAAAGAACGGTATTTACTTTTGTGCTTGGAACCATACTTAATATGTATTTAACACTAAATCACTCTTTAGGAAAACGTTGAGACTGATTTTGTACAGCCACCAGGATTCTCTCTAAAGTTATCGATCACATCTGACACCAATTAAAATAAATGGTAATACAAAATCACACAAACTTTCTCATTTCGTGTATTATAGATTAAAAGAAATTCTTTAAAAATAAATTTTCAATAAACTACTCTTAAGTATGTTTTCCTCGTGAAACAAACACATCATCATGTTAATCACAAAAAAACACTATTTATTCATAAATTTTGAACAAAATTTTTCCAATTTGTTTTTAATAAATTTTAAGTTTATAAAAATAAATGGTTTTGAACTAGCCTAAGGTTATATGGGATTTAAAAATATAAAAACATCCTTATTTTTCATGGAAAAACAATTACCAGACACCCATTTTGAAATCAATCAAAAAGGTCAATTTGGTAAAATTTCAAATTTCCTATGACTTGCCTTAGTTAAACTAGTCTTAAATTAATTTATTTTAGAAAAATAAGACAGATGCGTTACTATTGATATTGTAAAATAAACACCTGATACCAATTTTTAACAAAATCAACTGGAACTATTTTCAAATAAAAACATATATTTTATAAATATCCTATATCATTTAACTACTATATAATGCCCCCCCCCCTTTTTTTTAGAAAAACAAATATATTTATTTATAATGTTAAAGAGTAAGATACCCATTTTGAACCAAATTGTTAGAACCCATTTTTTATAATATTCAAATTTTTAAAAGACTAGCCATCAGTAAACTAACCTTAAACGAGTCTTCTCCTATAAAGAAGCATATTTTTATATTTTATCATTTCAAACACTCCCCAGATAACTATTTATAACTAAATCGTTGTATATTTATATAGCATTTCAGTTTATGAAAATATTAATTAAGTTAAATACTCATAAACAAGAAGCTCCCTTGTTTGCCTTAAACTACTAACTCTGAGTGTCAGAAGCGACTTTCAGAGAAGTAGGCGGCTATTTTTTGCCTAAGTACCGATCTGTAGTCACAGATCATAACCTTTATGTGTGAGTGTGTAAATCATAAACAAATGTTTACCCCAAAAACTAGTATAGATTGTTATTTGTCATGTCTAACACTCCCAAGCTACCCATTTAAAACCAAATCATTAGTGTAATTTTTTTTAATATTTCAAATTATCGAAAAAATCAGTCATAAGTTAACTATGCATAAACCGGCTTTCACCCAATAAAACAAGTACGGTATATAGTGTTATTTGTTTTAGGCCTACTACATAATACCTAGATAGAAAAGTCGTTAAAGCCTTTTTAGAAATATATCTAATTTTCAAATATTTTACATTAGTAAACTACCCATCAGTGAATTTTTGCCTTAAAACCAATGACAAAATGCTATTTTTTATGTAAAACAAATTCTATATATGCATTTTAAACAAAATTGTTAGAGCCATTTTAGAAAAAATCGATTAAAATAAAAAATCATGCTTTAGTAAACATCTTTTAAGCTAGGATCAAATTTAAAAAATCTCCAAGCATTAAAATCCATCTGTGGGCAGGTACAGACTGACAGACAGACAGACCTGGTGACAGACAGAGTTGTAGAATCACCTTTATAGGGTTCGGGTTTACATAAAACGCAAAGATTCATCCTAAGCTTTTAGATCAATTTGGTTCACAATTATAATACTTTATCTTGATGTGAAAGAGCTAAAGTTGAGCAAATTTTAGGGATTTAGAGTGTACTTTCCGAAACTGAAGAGAAAAGGAAGGAAGGAAACGTCGCGTGGTTGAGTAGAACACAGCGTGAATAGAAGAATAGTATTTTTTTTTATTTTTATCACAAAAAAAGTTGGTAATGGGCAGGAGGGGTTGTGGGGGGGAGGGAAGGATATCTTCTTCCTATCTCAGTTACCCGAGGAAATAAAGTGGAGTTACAAAACTCTCCCTTCCGCCCCACTTCTTGCTATTCTTCAATCCACAATGGCTTATTGTACATGCAAGATTGCTCCTTGACCGACTAAGGTCCGTCTATTCGCGGAACTTGGATCCTTGTTATTCCATCACTAGCATGAGGAGTTTAATACCTCATTTATTAGACGTCCTGTAGCATCATCGCTCCTCACAATAGTTCTTATAATACCATCACGAGCTTAAGGACGTGTAACACCACACTTATAAGATGTCCTGGTGCAGCATCGTTCCCCAATATTTCTAATATTGATTTCAATAGCATAAGGTCGTGTAATATAACATTTATTGGACACCCTGTAGAACTTCTCTTAGCAGTTGAAATGTTAATGGCTTGAACCGGCTCTCGAACTAACGTTGCTGGTTGCGGTTTCCAGCGTCACTGCTAGGAGCAGAACCACAGGACGTGTTTACTTGGCGATGAAACAGTTACGATAATTACTGTGGCTCGTATTCTCCGAATAACTCTGCCCCGCTCTGTTATCTAGTTATGTCACTAATTAGCAGACTAATCTGGAACAGTAGTTTGACCTAGTGGTGTTCACGATGGACTGGGGAGATAAGGGTCTCTGAGTTTAGCTGTAAGATGTATTATCAAATTAAAATAAGAAAAAAGAAGGCAAATTACAGAACATTAAAAAATAAATTATCTCTAACAGACGAGGATTTCTTTCTTAATAGTTTTACGTTTTCCCCCCAAACAAATGTGGACACATGCAATCTATTTTATCTCTTCTTCAGTCTTTGTGAATGTGCAAATAAATATGTTTAGAATAGACAAATAGTAATATGCATTGAAACAAAAAAAAATCGCACGAAGCCCATATGATTACATTGCCAACTACATCGGTGGGCACGTGTGTCAACCTCGTACTGTCCAGTTTTCTGGTGACGGAGATGTCAGTGGTTTCGATTACCATCCTAATGAGCTGGAGGTATGTTTTACATAAACAGTTTTACACCCTCATTGCAAGAAAACAAGGGTGTATTTATTCTAAAACTCCCACTTCCTTTCTATCCAATTGAAATACACATGGGGATAGTGCGGATGGGTACTAAGAGGAAGTGAATGTAATTAATATAAAAATAGTCCAACAACTTAGCTCAATCGTTATTGAATTGATTCCCAGCATGTCTACCAATGTATTGTTTTTAAATTTTCATCCCTCTAAATGAGTGATGTGTCTAGGTTAATTTGTAAATCGTGCACTGATGTAAGCATTTGGTTCAAAAGGCGAACGTTAAGTACCTCGAATAAAATAATCAAATTTTAATATTTCCCTTGCTTAAGTGATAATTTTATGCAATTTTTATTCATTATAACTATGAATTGTTGCTATCTCACGTTTACACTGATAATTTTGATTATAAGCTCTATAAAGGGCAATTTCTAAATACATAATTGCACTGTATTTAAGTGAGCTAGAAGATTATTATTATTATTATTATTATTATTATTATTAGCACCGCGTCTTACTACCCATTCGGGTTATACGCACTTACGCTAATGTGTAATGATAGGGTGATTGTGAGATGAAATGAAGGACCTACAGTTTAACGTGGAATCCGAACCACGGTGGAGGCCTGGCATTCCCCACATTCACAAGATATCTTGTCAGAGGTGAAGGAAGGGTTTGGTAATCAGATAAATCTGTGCCGGGACCGAGGATTGAACCCCGGCCGCCAGCACAGAAGTCTGACACCTTACCCTAGACCCCCAGGTCACCTGAGCTGGAAGAAAACGTGAGCTAGAGATCTTATTTTAATTGTTTTTATAGCAAAATAATTTGTTAGTCAAAGTTTAGTTTAATTTTCTACAACATTTATTGAATATCTATCATTAGTGTTAAAGCATTTAGACATAACTTTCTTCTTTGTTTTAAAAATTTTCTTCTCAAATTTTATAATATTTATGACACATATTCATTAAAATGTTGACGTTACTATTTTTAGAAAAATAAAATAAACATTTCTGCTGAAGAAATATTTCATTAATTATGTCTAAAATAAAATTTTTGTTTTAAAAACTATAAATTATTATTATTATTAGCACCGCGTCTTACTACCGTTCGGGTTATACGCACATACGCTAATGTGTAATAGTAGGGTGATTGTGAGATGAAATGAAGGACCTACAGTTTAACGTGGAATCCGAACCACGGTGGTGGCCTGGCATTCCACACATTCACAAGATGTCTTGTCAGAGGTGTAGGAAGGTTTGGAAATCAGATAAATCTGTGCCGGGACCGAGGATTGAACCCCGGCCGCCAGCACAGAAGTCTGACACCTTACCCTAGACCACCAGGTCACCCACTAAAAACTATAAAAATAAAGACATTAAATCGTCTCCACAGCTGGCAAATAACAGCCACACTTATAAACATCCAATACAGAATATATATAATTTAAATATATTATAAATACAGTCTGATGCTCTCATAAAGTTATTTTATGTAACAACAATGGATGAAACCAGAGTATACCAAACCTCTAAGTCATGCCAATCACCACTTAGGGATGTGAAAAAACCATCGATACTTTACTAATCTCTATATTTCCCTTTCAATACTATAATTTTTGTACTCGATACTTTTTTACGATACTTTTAATGATTTTACTACTCGCACTCGGGTATCGGATCGGTATCGAAAGAAACAACTTTTTTTTATCTTCACTCAGACTGAAATTAAATATTTACTAGGGTGGGTTTGGGAGGAATAACAAATTACATTATTTCTTAATTCTCACTCATTTTTTGCAACTCTAGCATTCAATCTCTTCTAGCTCATTATATTTCATAGCTGTTCGTTCATCTTTTTTATCAATACATTCTAATGACGGGGAGAATAGAGACCAGTCTAATACCCCTTATTTTATCAATGAGCACGGTCATCACAGAACAAACGAAATTATTACTATTATTACTAGATTAAAAAAATTCAAGATTAAAATTCTGATACCGATACTTTGTATTATTCATACTTTTCTTTCGATACTAGTGCAGTATCAATATTTTTCTTCCGATATTTTTAATGAGTATAGTATCGATACTTTTATTTTGATACCATACCCCTATCACCACTAAATAGCCTGCGCGTACGTGCGTGAAATGTAGGAGAATCCAGTAACACTCGTAATTCGATAGCCCTTTCCCCTCCCACTTCAGTAGGTTCTATTCATTGTTAGACAAATATTTTCTTTTCTTGCTTGAAAACCTTGTGGTTATTCCTTTTCTATCTCTTATCTCTCTTTATATTTCATTTCCCTCCTTCTCATATGTCTCACCATTCGTTCAGAGTAGAACATGTCTCCATTAATAGGGGGTGGTAGAAGGATTGTTATGGGTACTCATCCTCTTATCAGTTTGGCCGAGCTACAATCCATCGCCTTCTTAGAGCACTCCCCGCGCCTGATTATATACTAATCGTCCATCAGGAGAAGACAGACGACATTCTACCGCCGTAAGGGAGGAAGGGGGACGATGTGGGGAGGGTAAGATGGAGGGAGGGTGTCGGGGGGGTAGTACGAATGGGCGAATGTTACAGAAGGAAAAAGTTTTTGGCATCTTTGCCAAGTAATTTCTTTTCTGGATGTGTCTCTTCTTCCCTCCCTCCTTTTCATCCCCTACCTCTCCCCTCCCTTCTTCAGTTCGGGAACGACGTTTATATTCCACACATTCTTTGGCAGAAGAAGAAAAGTAAAAGAGGAAGGGGGAAGGAAAAACACCAGATAAATGGGTGTGTTCGAGTAGAACTAATTTCTTAAAGAAATATATAAGAAAGGTAAACCATCACGACCAGAATCAATAAATATATATGCGGCAAAGAAAATATCTGAATGTTATGTGTTTGGGGGGGGGGGGGGGGCGGGGGATCAACATTATTTTAGAAACAAAGTTGTTTTTAAGCTTGGTTATTCAAAGTGAGTTCTATAGACGTGAAACTGCAATGGTATACACTTTAAATATTTAATTGTAGCGCTAGTTAAATCTCATGGAAAGTCAAGATGGTGAGTAATATAAAAACCTTTATCAGTAAGGAAATTCAATTTAATAAATTTTGTTTTCTCTATGAATTTTGATTTTCATTCGAAACAATTCAATATTTACTAATGCTCATTCTGGCTATCTACTTTTTAACTACGCTAATGGAGTAGGTCAGAGAATACCCGCATTTGCATGAAGGTAGTGTGAGAAATCGTTTGAGTAAATCCTCGTTAGAACACCTGGCCAGGATTTGAAACCTGGACATCATCATCCATCACCAGTAAGTCAGACTAGTTGAACCCGACATTTAATTCAGGTGCTCAACGATGTGGGGTAGTAGTCTATAGTTAATTTAGTTCACCAGCATTAAGGTGGAGTGATGATAATCTAAGAAATGAATTAAGAAGAAACCTCTGCAGTACACCTAACCGGGACTAGAACCTCACCTCTCCACCACTGATAAATCAGGCATGACAAGACTAACACCTTTGTCTACGTGCCCACCGGTGCGAGTCCACAAAATTTCATGTCTACATCTTTTTTAGCACCACGTGCTACTATCCGTTCAGGTTATACGCTCATCTACTTATCACGCCGATGGTTTTAGGGTTTATGAAAGTTATATTTAGAGGAATTTTACCCGCATTTACGTGGAGGTAGAGTGAATTTTTTTTTTTTAGAAAAAACATCCTCAGTACACCCGACCTATATTCTGACCTCAATCTTCCCGTCATCAGCAGCCTAGTCTACTGTGAGAGTAGCACCTTAGACCCTGTGACCACCAAAGCTTTTTTTTGTTAATTCACACTAGAAAAGCAACTAATATAGTGATTGTTTAGTTATTATTGGAGATAAAATAGGCCCTAACTGACACAAATGACATATATGGATGGATAAGTCACTGTACATTTGACGGAATGTAAGTCGTCAGAGGCCTGTATTAATGTATTTCTCATACCCAGAGATCTATCACACCCCCTTCACCCTCACTAAGGCTGGGCAGAGTCGACCCCTCCCCCCCCCCCTTCACTTTTCCTTCGTAAGTTGTAGGTCTAACAAGATCGGAACCACCAGCGTAAACAATCTGCTCCCAATCAGTTAGATTGCTGGAAAAACAGAAAATATATATCACAGGAGATAGTAGTCTTCCGCTTCTCTTTTTATTCTTTCTTTCCAATTTTACCGATTCGTGTTCGTTTTCGAAAGAAGAAAAATAAACTGTGTGATTTTTTTTATTTGTGATAGAAAAGTCAAATATTGGATTTTTGTTACATTGTGTTTTATATTATTATTATAGGTGACCTGGTGGTCTAGGGGTAAGGTGTCAGACTTCTGTGCTGGCGGCCGGGGTTCAATCCTCGGTCCCGGCACAAATTTATCTGATTACCAAACCCTTCCTTCACCTCTGACAAGACATCTTGTGAATGTGTGGAATGCCAGGCCGCCACCGTGGTTCGGATTCCCCGCTAAACTGTAGGTCCTTCATTTCATCTCACAATCACCCTACTATTACACATTAGCGTAAGTGCGTATAACCCGAACGGGTAGTAAGACGCGGTGCTAATAATAATAATAATAATAATAATTTATTATTATAACTTCTATTAACACATACTGCAAGTTTTGTCAAACATTAAAAAAAAACTATAACATGCTTTCTTTTAAATTTGTGAAGCTAAATTTAGGCGAACATATTGATACAAATGTCGTTTTTATCTTGGGTATTTAACGAAGGCACTCTATACATATTTTACATCCAACCATATAAAAAGCTCGTCTGATTGTGGGATTTCAATTAAAAATATTTATTTAAAATATTAAATATTTACACGTAAACTCATTCTACTGTTAAATGGTCTCTAAAATAGATTCCTTTAAATAACACTGCGTCTACTACCCATTTTATCTATACTTTAAACCTTCTTATTGGTTTGGTGATGTTCATGAAGCCCTTTTAGCCATTTAGTCACTTGTAGTTTACAGGTTTCTGTTATGTTACAATCAGAGGTAATCCAAATAAAGAACAATGGCTGATACCAACCTTTCGTATAATGTGCAAACAAGCACTATGATGTTCTACTAACAAAAAATAAAGTGATAGGAGTTAAACTCTGGTCCCGCCAGCATGGAAGCCAGAGAGCAAGACCACGTGACCTGCCCTCTAGTGCCACGCACGGCTGGCCCACAGTTCAAGAGCGCAGATCACTTAAGTTGGCCCCCCACCTCCTCAAAATTAAAATTTAAATACACCACCGTTTTGCACCCAAGTATTACGTTTTGCACCCTAACCCAAGAGACGGTACGACTGTTTATGTTAAGGGGGGCCAAGTTAAGGGTAGCCCCCCCACTATCAAAATGTTGGATTTTTTTCATGCCATCTTAAAAGTCCTGTTTTGCACCGTTTTGCACCCAAGTATGGCGTTTTGCACCTGAATAGTTTTTCAAGAAAAAAATATCTAAAACGGAAAAAGGTGGGGGGGCCAAGTTAAGTATAGCCCCCCCACTCACTGATTGGGTTTTTTTTCAATGCCAAAATAAATGTCCTGTTTTGCACCTTTTTGCACCCAAGTATGGCGTTTTGCACCTGAATAGTTTTTCAAGAAAAAAAATATTTAAAATGGAAAAAGGTGGGGGGGGCCAAGTTAAGTGTAGCCCCGCCCACTCAATGGTTGAGGTTTTTTTTCAATGCCAAAATAAATGTCCTGTTTTGTACCTTTTTGCACCCAAGTATGGCGTTTTGCACCTGAATAGTTTTTCAAGAAAAAAATATTTAAAACGGAAAAGGGTGGAGGGGCCAAGTTAAGTGAAATATTTGAATTTCATTATCACAATTATATATTGCATTGATAGAAACATCTCTCTTTTTTTTAATAAGATAAAGAGAAATTAATTCAGATCACTAATAATGAAAACAAAGGAAAATTAATGCGTAAATTAATATTGTTAAGAAAATAGTTCTGAAGTTATCAACGTCAGTGTCACCATCTGTCGATCTTGGAAAACACTCATCCCAGACCCCTCCCTTCCTTTGGCCTCCTCAAAATTAAAATTTAAATACACCACCGTTTTGCACCTATTTTGCACCGTTTTGCACCCAAGTATTACGTTTTGCACCCTAACCCAAGAGACGGTACGACTGTTTATGTTAAGGGGGGGCCAAGTTAAGGGTAGCCCCCCCACTATCAAAATGTTGGATTTTTTTCATGCCATCTTCAAAGTCCTGTTTTGCACCGTTTTGCACCCAAGTATGGCGTTTTGCACCTGAATAGTTTTTCAAGAAAAAAATATTTAAACGGGAAAAGGCCAAAAAACCTTTTCTTATGCATCCTTTCTCTAAAAAAGCTCCACACATTGTATCAAACCACCAAAAGATGGCAAAACGTTAATGTTTTTACTAAACCTAGTTCTCACATAAAAAGAAACAATAACTATTAAACATTTAAAAACCAAAGAGAAATTAATTCAGATCACTAATAATGAAAACAAAGGAAAATTAATGCGTAAATTAATATTGTTAAGAAAATAGTTCTGAAGTTATCAACGTCAGTGTCACCATCTGTCGATCTTGCAAAACACTCAACCCAGACCCCTCCCTTCCTTTGGGCATGTCATTGATGTTAGATACAATTTGCTATGCTGGACAAAAAATGTAAGTAAAGGCAGGCTACGAACAATAAGTGTAAAGACTACAACATAAGCTGCATCATAAATTGAATTTATCAGTCTCATTCTTGAATGTCTACAAAAGTGGGCTATATATATGACTGTCATCCAAACCACTTTAGAAAACATACGGGCAATGAACAACATGGTTTATCCTAGGATATCTCGGAAACAAATAAAGCAAATACTCATTGACAACATTGGTGATGTTGAATTCCACTGACCAGCTCGAATAAGCTAACCGGAAATATCTTATTAAAAAAAAAAGAGATGTTTCTATCAATGCAATATATAATTGTGATAATGAAATTCAAATATTTCACTTAACTTGGCCCCTCCACCTTTTTCCGTTTTAGATATTTTTTTCTTGAAAAACTATTCAGGTGCAAAACGCCATACTTGGGTGCAAAAAGGTACAAAACAGGACATTTATTTTGACATTGAAAAAAAACCTCAACCATTGAGTGGGCGGGGCTACACTTAACTTGGCCCCCCCACCTTTTTCCATTTTAAATATTTTTTTCTTGAAAAACTATTCAGGTGCAAAACGCCATACTTGGGTGCAAAAAGGTACAAAACAGGACATTTATTTTGACATTGAAAAAAAACCTCAACCATTGAGTGGGCGGGGCTACACTTAACTTGGCCCCCCCCACCTTTTTCCATTTTAAATATTTTTTTCTTGAAAAACTATTCAGGTGCAAAACGCCATACTTGGGTGCAAAAAGGTGCAAAACAGGACATTTATTTTGGCATTGAAAAAAACCCCAATCAGTGAGTGGGGGGGCTACACTTAACTTGGCCCCCCCCCACCTTTTTCCATTTTAAATATTTTTTTCTTGAAAAACTATTCAGGTGCAAAACGCCATACTTGGGTGCAAAAAGGTGCAAAACAGGACATTTATTTTGGCATTGAAAAAAACCCCAATCAGTGAGTGGGGGGGCTATACTTAACTTGGCCCCCCCACCTTTTTCCGTTTTAGATATTTTTTTCTTGAAAAACTATTCAGGTGCAAAACGCCATACTTGGGTGCAAAGCGGTGCAAAACAGGACTTTGAAGATGGCATGAAAAAAATCCAACATTTTGATAGTGGGGGGGCTACCCTTAACTTGGCCCCCCCTTAACATAAACAGTCGTACCGTCTCTTGGGTTAGGGTGCAAAACGTAATACTTGGGTGCAAAACGGTGCAAAATAGGTGCAAAACGGTGGTGTATTTAAATTTTAATTTTGAGGAGGTGGGGGGGCCAACTTAAGTGATCTCAAGAGCGCGCGGTGTGAGTTTTAGAGTAAGTGTGTTGAGAAGAGAGAAAAACTTGAATCCCTACACAGAAAGAGGAATTATATATATATTATAAATATATATAATGTATATGTATATACATACATATATAATGTATATGTATATACATACATATATAATGTATATGTATATACATACATATATAATGTATATGTATATACATACATATATAATGTATATGTATATACATACATATATAATGTATATATGTATATAATAGTTTCAGTCATTCAGTTTAAGTCTAGTCATAGGGCCAGTTTCATAGTCAAATTTAGTACGCCTCAAGTGCGCTGCTACACTAAATACAAGACGACACTTACCTAAACTCGAATGGAATGGGCCGTTCTCGCATAGGAAACTGGCCCGTTCCATTCTGGTTTAGGTAGGTGTCGTCTTGTATTTAGTGTGGTGCTGCACTTGAGGCATACTAAGGGCCAGTTTCATAGTCAGATTTAGTAAGCCTCAAGTGCGGCGCTACACTAAGTACATGACGACACCTACCTAAACCAGAATGGAATGGGCCAGTTTCCTATGTGAGAACGGCCCATTCCATTCTGGTTCAGGTAGGTGTCGTCATGTACTTAGTGTAGCGCCACACTTGAGGCGTATTAAATTTGACTATGAAACTGGCCCTTAGTCTTGATTTGCCAAGTAAATGCCAACCTCCGACCATTTTATAAACGCCAATCCACTTTAGATAAGTGCAACCTATATTTAAACAAATATACGTGAAGTTAACCACTCTACCAAGCAGGGCTGTATGTATAATTTGTTTAACTGATAGTAGTGGGTGGAGAGAAGGGCTGTTAATTACCAGTGGGGACTCATGGTGTAGTTTCCAATTGGATATGGAAAGGAATGTTTTTCCTAAAACAATTTTAAATACAAAAATACTATGGTTGTATTTATAGTTACGAGTATTTTGTATAATATATCCTAGTTATTTAGAAAACTTATGCAAATATGTTTGAATACTAATTTTTTGGGGTTAGAGGATTGAACCCTACAAACCTTCCAACTCCCCTAAAATCTAGTTCACAATGACATGCATTTTCCCACAAACACATGGGCAGATGTATAAAAACTTATTAGATATATTTTGAAAACTGTTTTGTAATACGCCCAAATATAGAAATAAATGTTTACGGGCAAATGTCTGACTGCATTTGTATTCCATCTATTACGGGGGGGAAATAACACGTACATTTTGCCGCAAACACGCCGTTGTGGATGGCCGTGAGAGAAAGAAGTATATTCATTGTTCAGTCTTGTTTAGAGACCACTCTTTGGTGAACAACTGTTCGGCAGATTTCTCGTTGATTTGAATTCTTTTGTGTACCGGGCTATGGCAATGTGGGCTTTTCAAAAAATCTTGCCCTTGATCGATGATTTGCACCTCAGTTACAGTTAGTCGAACTATGGCATGTATCATTACGCTGAAAATGGTTTCCATTGTACATATATTTAGCCCTAATCTTAATCAAAGATTCAACGTTAGTGGGTCTCGTCCACATGAAATTACTAAATCCAACTCCGTCTTCAAACTTAAAGTCTTTTAGGAAATTCTAGGCAGACTCATTCCCTTCTGAAAATAATTTACAGCTCAACCACCACCTTCTTTTACGTCCACTAACTGAGGTTATATATATATATTCAGTACAGATAGGGATGTGACAAAGTTATCGATACTTTACTAATAATGATACTTTCCTTTCAATAATAGTATTTTTTACTCGATACTTTTCTCCTAAACTTGTACTGATATTAATACTCCAATCTTGTATCGGATCGGTATCGAAAGAATCAACTTTATTCTTAACTTCACTCATGACCAGGATTAAATGTTTACTAGGGTGTACAGTATGGAAGGACACTATTTCTCAATTCTTATTCATTTACCTCATGACGAGCAAGAAGCAACGCTAGAAATCAATTCCCTTCAGATAATCATAATTCTTATCTGTTTTTCAACTTTGTTTTTCAATACAGCCTGATGCCTGACTGGGCGATGGGGCGAGTGTCCAGTCCACTACCCCTTTATCAAGAAGCACGGTCAACACAAATTAAACCAAGCATGTTTTCGTAAAGCTCAATGATCTCATTCGACTCAAGGGTGCCTCAAAAGCAGACGAAGCAGAATAGTCTATGTGCACTGTTAAAGAATATAAACCAGGGCAGGGTGTCCTTTCTTCTATTGTTTGTCAATAGTTAATAATTTATCTTGATAGTATACCCTCCCTAAAGGTTTAGAAAAGGTAAAACACACATAAGGAAAGAAATACAACTAATACAGGGTTTTATTAATGAGACAAATAACAGAGTACAGTATGTGACGCTAAGGATAGTTAATTTGGTTTCCGTTGTTTACTTTATTAAATATAATGTGATTGCAGAGTGTAATATCACAACAAGTAGATAAAGAAATACATAATAAAAAGTAAACAAAACGCCCAGTATAATGGGCCTTGTGAATACAGGCAAATGAGCCAATAGTGGTTAACTAAAGCAAATTATTATTTGAGATCAATATCCAGTATCATAAAGGCTCCCGAGAAGACAATCCCCACAACTCGTCCACTGCAACAAATTGGACAGTGGAGGGTCAATAATTATAAACATTTTAAGTAATCCCTTGAACTGACCTCAAGAAAGAGCTCGCTTGGTTTAATGTCTGTACCCCAAAGAATATGACCACTAAACCATCAGCTTGGGCTCACTCAGGTTCTCAAGAAGCCTAGCTACTTAAGCATCTATCAATTAAACGCTCTATCTATGGCACTTAATAGTGAGTTAACATCATATTCACAACGAGGAGGCGCTTACCTAGTCCCTCTTATACGGGGATAATTAGCCCCAGTTAGGGCAAAACAACTACAGCCTAGAGCTATAGTGGCCACACTCACGAACAAAGCTTGTCTACAAGGTATACCCACCTAGTCCAAGTACAACGAGTGTACAATATAAGGAGGCCGCCTACACGGCTTCAAATAAACTTGCAATAACGATATAAAGGCTTCCCGAGGGCAGAGCCAATAATAATAAGAAGTAAAATACAGGATCCCACAATAACATAATACTAGATACTTAGCCGGGGCCAAGAGACCTAATTAGGTCATCAAAACACATTTAGCACTCTCCACAAGTGACTCAAGACGTTCCCTTCTTCACTATTGAAACCACATTTCCAAGCAACCACTCTAGTGATGGTTGTATATAAACATAATTCTAACATAACTCAAACTCATGCGAATAATCTGCTTAGCACAATAAACAACACAAGTAGTACATTTCGGCAAAAAACTATATCTGCTCATTTAGCTATCATGCCCCAGTTGACTCGTGTGACAACTCTGGTAATATCAAACTAATTTGTTCAATACTTATATATGTTACAGGAAAAGTAGATTCTCCAGTAAGAGTCGACTCGGCCTAGGTAAAGTCGACTCTTACTGGTCTTTTTAGTAAAAGTTTATTAAAAGCGAAAAGTGATGAATTTCGATCCACATTTACTAGTCAGAGTTGACTGTACCTAGGGGAAAGTATATTCTTACTACCTTGAATTAGTAAATGTTGACTAACCTAACCTAACCTAAAAAAAACACTGAAACTAATTAATAAAACACACACTGAATCCTTGGTCACTGTTGAAAACTACAGCAAATGGACGAGTGATCAAAGAAAACAACAGTAAACAAATAGAGCTGGGATATTCAAAACGGTTGCATGTGGAGAGCAACAGTATGGAATAAACTTTTACTAAACCACAGCAGGCATAGTTAACTCTTCCTAGGAAAAGTTGATCTGTTTATTCTCAATCAACTTTTACAGATACTTTTAGTAAGAGTCGACTTTACCTAGGCCAAGTCAACTCTCCCAAACAATCTACTTTTCCTGTAACATATAGGCCTACATCAATTTACCAGGGGATTGACTTGGAAAGAAACGAGGACTTCATGACTCCCAAATAATTTGAGACGATGCTTAATAACCTTTACATTACTCGTTGCTATAATGCGCAGTGAAGCAGAGAGAAAGAGGAAATACGAAACGAGTGAAGCCCCAACATTACAATTTCTTTATAAGTTTGATTACTGCATTTGAACGAATTTAAACTTATAGTCAATGACCTCGAGTCACACTCCCATAGACATTTAGGTCAAGGGGAGACCAATCAGTAGGGTAGTTCATGAAACATAGATGATATCTTAAGAGGCGAAAAAGTCCATAACTGTGTGAGCTAATATCCATTAGCTAAGCACAATAGAGTATATAAACGATGAATGTAGTTAAAAAATAGCACCTCCCAGAAATGAATTATGGAATTTTTTTAAAGAAGTTTAATAATGAAAAAGCATCTTGTAAAATTATTATTGGTTCAGAGGCCAAGCAAGACTAGTTCACTAACTTAAATGGTTTAAGAAGGGTACAAAATAGATTGAAAAACTATATTACTAACTATATTTAGCTATTAAATAAATTTCCATCAGCTATATTCTCATAGACATTTTGAAAGCTGGTATGTTAAAACCTTTTATTATACCCATTATAAAATACTATCCAAGTTCCAACACATAACATATCCGTGATTATTCTAAGTATACTATAATATGGTTAAATCATTACAATTTTCAGTCTTTAAATAAATATGAAAATACAATTTTGATGCAAAAATTGAAATTATTATTAATAATAATAATAATAATTTTTTCCAGATTAAAATTTCAATACCGATACTTACCATTATCGATACTTTTCTTTCGATTTTAGTGCGTCATCGATATTTCTCTTTCAATACCATATCCCTAGGTGCAGATTTCTGCAGCTACCTTATTCAAATACATTTAAACACGATATGTTTTTCAGTGTGGAGACTGCAACCCACGCACAATTTCTCAGGATATTTGTATGCAGCTCTTGCAAACACAATCAGTTATACTTTAAATTGAATAATGACACATGTACATGAGGTTGGAACCCGGGACCATTGGTTTTAGTAAGACAATCTAACCGCTGATTTATTCAGGAATCGTCCCGTACCCTAGGTGATTCTTCACTCATATTTTAAGGCAAAGTCTGTGATGGACTTGTGAGATTCGTCAACTAAATATGAGGGATCAATTAAGATTACGAGCTATTAGATAACGCAGCCATCTTCGACTCGGTAAGACTTTATGCTGCTAAATGTACTACAACTGTACGAATGCGCATATCATGATGGATTAAATAGAAAAAGCATTCATACAAATAAATAAAGACACAATTAAATATATATCATAGTCTTTTATTGAAAAATTACACCTGGACACGAGACTCGAACCCGTGCAGTTTACAAAAAATCTGTTTGGGAACATTAATTAAGGTGACCTGGTGGTCTAAGGGTAAGGTGTCAGACTTCTGTGCTGGTGGCCGGGGTTCAATTCTCGGTCCCGGCACAGATTTATCTGATTTCCAAACCCTTCCTACACCTCTGACAAGACATCTTGTGAATGTGTGGAATGCCAGGCCACCACCGTGGTTCGGATTCCACGTTAAACTGTAGATCCTTCATTTCATCTCACAATCACCCTACCATTACACATTAGCGTAAGTGCGTATAACCCGAACGGGTAGTAAGACGCGGTGCTAATTATAATATAACATTAATTGTGTGTGTGTGGGGGGGGGGGGGGATTTATTTGCAGACATTTGTATGATGGAAATATATTTGTCAGCCTGGACTAGTCTTTAATCCTTCTATACAAAGTAAAAAGTTAATGGGCTTTTATAATATAATTAGTATTACATGCCATTGAAGTAAATTATGTTACGAAAACTTGGGTAATTTGGAAAATTTTGAATAATGTATTTTCACAAAAAATACAAAATTCAGTTGATGGCATAAATTAGTATATTTTAGGAAAAAGTAAATTAGTGAAGATAGCCTCACGTTATACTCCCCCTCCCAGAAACTATACGAAAGCAATTTATTATTCTTTTGTTTTTTCAAACTATCTATAAGATTAATTAAATTAAATCATACCAAAATTGCAATCGTCCTAAATCACAGAGAAGGTTTTAATACATTTCCAAGCAATAATTCTACTTTAATGTTCGAAAAAGTCGGCACTTAAGAGAATTTGTGATGTCTGACTGCTTTTAATTACATTATTGAATGTGAAGAAAATTTCTAACTTTTGCCAAATTTCTGACCTACCATCTTTCAATATTTCCTTATTTAATGACAAAACGAGTAAAACATTGGCAACACATTTTTGGCAAAAAAAAATTCTTGGTTATTACAAATTGTATTACTTAGTATTTTAAATCAAATCCTAATTTTTACGAAATATTTTTTTAATAATATATGTCATCATAATTTTACTCTATAATATATAAACTAATTTTGACTTCTCACACTATGCCATTAGTACCTCAAAAATACATGTCGCACTCACAAAAGTACGCCACCTATCTCTATCTTGAGCTAGTTCTATCCAGTCCACCTGATTAACCCCATCTCTTTCAGGTAGAATAAATTAATTTTATAATGTTTAAGAGAAACCTTATAAATATTGTTAAAAAGAGATGATAAATAATTATTTTTATTAAAATATCAATTCAAATTGAAACTTTTGCTTCATAAATATGATAATTGAATTTCCAAAAAAAATCAATTTAACCTAAGAGACTAAAATATATATTACTACCTCTAAGTTTTTTTATCATATAAATACGTCAGACAATAATATGTCATTGGGCTGGACTGTGAGGAGGATATTCTCAATAAGGAAGACAGATGCTCATAAGTAAGTCGGTTTTTAAGATAACCTTTCCTAATTTTCATGGTTGAAAACAATTGTTCACATGAGTATTAGGATGCAAACATTGCCATGTATTTTGGGAATGATATACCAAGTTTGGAAATTTTTAGTTTTCCCAATTAGTTGTAATTCAGGTTTTGGTTTCTACATCCCTCTTCACAACGTAACATACTTACATTATTTATCCCGGCTGCCGGATTGAACACACCGGCGGGCCGTATTTGTTCCGTAGGCCGTAGTTTACCCATCCTTGCCTCAGGGTGTGTTCTTTGAGCAAATTATATATATGCGTGTGTATATATATTTGCAAGCTTTATGCTTCAAACCACATGATATAGATGTGGGTAGCTCCAAAACCAAGAAACGTAGAGAATGAAAAATTTGTATATTTACTTAGTCAAACCTCAGGGTGTGTACCTCAAACCTAATTTAAAAAATGATATATTGTGAACCTGATTGATGATTTAAATCAAAATTGTTATTCGTACTTAGAAAAGCCTTTAAAGTGTGTACTTTCTAGAGTATTTTTTGAAATTCTTATATCAATTGAGAGCTTGATGGCATAGTCCATTACCATCGATTCACTTAAAAAGAAAGGAAAAACATGGGGAAAAAAAGGTGTAGAAAAGTTAAACTTGGCATGGGCTTACGTAGCTATAGCTGCTCTTTAGTATATTATGAGCCTGAAGACTTGAATAATGTGATCACTGGGTTATGATTAAAGAAGGTATACATTAACTTCTCACTGCAGTATATGCTGTTAAATATAGTAGTAGTTGTAGCAGTGATCTTTTGATCAAAAATGTATCATCAAAGTTTACCTCAAATCCAAAAAGTGTGTTTACTTAATGGATAGTAAGAAGGATGGAACAGTTTACTAGTACAGTCCAGTAAATATAATATAGCTCTAGTAGCAACCTATGGACAGTCCCTAAACTACTTACAATACTCCGAAATTTTGAACTATTTATGGTTTAGATGTATCTTTATAAACACTTTTAAATTTTAGGATGAACACAGTTCTTCTTCAGAAATATTTCTTATCTGTTGATTCGGACAGATTAATATTTATGTGAAATCCATTTCCAAACATTATTTTGTATTTACAATGTTTCAAACCACATAAATCAAATACCACCTTGTACAAAAGTTACTTGATCCCCACTACAACCTGTACTCTAGAAACTGGCACCATTTCAACCAAAAACTAAGCAGAATACAGAGTGCAGAGATGAAGTTCCTGAGGACCAAGATACAGAATACAAAGTGTGGCAGATACGAAATAACATGATAAGACAATAAACAAGAATAAAATAAACACTGAGTGAAACGATTGTCAAGTCTCGCCTAAAATATCAAAATACTCGCGCAAGCTTGCATCGAAAGAGAACGCAGCCTTTAAGGCATCATTCTGGAAAAAAGACCGGACTACTGATGATGGGGAGATTGGGGCTCTAATTCTCGTCGAGTGTACTGAGGGTGTTTTTATCTTAAATTGTTTCCCACTCTCTCCATGCATATGCGGGTACACTTCCCATCATTCCTAACACACTATCGTAGATAGCTAATATGCATATAATCCGGGTGGTGAAAAAAATAATTATATATAAAATAAAGTCTCGGAAGCCATGTTGTTTATCACTTTTAGCGCGCTGTGTGTGTGGGGGAAAGAGGGGTAGAGGAATAAGGGTCGAGCTAGAGAATATTTATATGAACCTTGGCGGGATAAGGGTCGGGCGCGTTAGCACCCACGCCGCGTTTAGGGTGCCAGGGAAACACTCTCCTTAATTAACCTGCTTCCAAGGAGAGGAGTGGAGGTTGGTAAGTGAGGGAGATATATACAGCCTGTAAGAGAGGAATGCAGCCAGCGCCACGGGACGTGGATTACTACAACCGAGGTTTCTCTCACCCCCTCACCCTCACCCCTGCCCTCTCCCGACAGTTTCTTTTACATTTGAAATATTTCATCCCACGGGAGCCCCTACGCTGAGATTGTTTACTCAAGGGAGAGGAAGAGAGAAAGAGAGAGTTTCACTCCCGTCAAACCTGCTGGTTGGTTTATCTTGTCTCAGTTACTAGAAGAATTATCTTGTAATTTCTTTTAACGATTAACTGTTTTTGTACTATCCTCAATAAAATATAACCTTCCTTGTATTTTGTTAAACTCAATGAACAGCCCAGTGTTCCAAGAAAAAACCTAGCAGAAAAGTTTATACATCCATATTCACGTATTCATAAGTCGGCTCATGTTACCTGCAGCTGTCATCTTTTATATAATTATCAATAAATATATATGTACCGTTTCTAAGGAAACGCCCGAATACTCTAACCGTACATTATTTCCGTAGAGGTTCCTTTCATATCTCAAAGAGATGAGGTAAGGGTGATATTGAATATGAGGGTGTTGAATCAGTGGAAACTTTTAAATCTACCGTAAGTCTAAATAACAAAACCCTGATAACTGGTGGGATGATTAACCTTTCGGGAAAATTTCCTATGGTACCAGCTGGGAAACAAAACTTGCACGCCTAGGTTCGTAGCCAGGTTCACTGACTACTATACCATGGGTCCGATTATGAAAACTTTTAGAATAACACCAATGATATGTAACATTCTCATTTTAAACAATAAAAGAATCTTTGTGTTTTCTTATAGGCCATTCCTATGAACATCGGATGGTCATTATTAGTCTTACATGCGATCTATTAGCAATAATGTTTCATTTGGACTCTTAAAAAATATTCATGAATATTTACAGATTTAATTTAGATACATTTTAAAACTAATTTCTGGGCATGAAAATTAAGCGCAAGTATTTTTGGAATGGGCTTTTTGAGTCTAACGCCCTGGATTTGATAACCATGACCAGGCTCGTATTTTTAATTATTTATTTGACCCAATCAAATATAGGTATGAACAACCTATAGGGCTGGGTAGTGTAAGAGACTACAACTACAGAAGAGCGCGCTTTGATTCAAGATTAGATTTGGTACTGGGCCAATCCTATTATTATGTGGTTAACATTTTCGCGCTAGAGTTTGATGTGTATTTCATTAATATTTGTACGTTTCTACTCCATAGTTATTACGTGCACAATGTCTTAATAATCGTCTGGACTATCCACATACTTAGGCCTACACTAATGTTTAAAGGTGGGAATAGTAGAATTAAGAATAAGTATCAAGTTTTCTTGTAGAAAGTGGGAAGATACTTAAGAAAAACCGCCCTAATTAAATACGACAGGAATTTGAACTCAAACCTCATCAATAGATTAAATCCATTATATTGTGAGCCTGATGGATAGGACCGCTTTACCATTAATGCGTTTGTTCGATGTACAGTACTATCTGTTAATTATTGCTGTTAAAGATTTATATAGTTAATTAATACCCCTGTAACTATAGTTTAAATAGAAAGTTCACGTTAAAATCGGACTTCTAATACAGTTTTTGCTATTGAATCAAGCAATTGGAATCTAAAAGAAATATTAATTAAAATGATAAGCTGGTCATCAAAGGAATGTTTTGATTTAATTTATAAAACATTAATCAATTTAATTATAATGTGCTTTATTGTCTGGTATTTTTTTAAATTATCAAATCTATATTTTAATTATGGTTGAAGATGTATAAGTAGAAGCATTAAAATCCTTATCAAAAATCAAATATCGCCAATTTCTAAAATTAGGACTTTAGTTTTCATTTTAAAATGAATCGATTAGTAATAGCTTGCGTTTATCTTAAATTACATATACAATTTGAAAAATAAAATTATTATAGGATAAAAATATTACTTTAAAATTAGTTTAGAATTCTTTAAATTATTTCCACTCAAATGTATTTAAATATTGATCTTAAAATCACATCTTTATTAACTTACCACGTGACCAATGTTCCCAAAACCAAATCGGACCCTTCATTGGTGCTTTTATTAAATAAAAACTGAGGAAGGGTTACTATCGTGTTATCTAAAATTGTCGATTCCAAAAAGTATCCCACCTTTTTTTTTTTTTTGCAGCGTGAATCTACCAAATTGTGGCCGGTTTATGAATTGTGCTCATAATAACACCGATCGCCGTGTTTTGTTTCCCAGTTTGACATATCGGGAGAAGGGGGAGGCACAACAATATAAATTGGTCCCCTATTGTGGGGGCTTCTGTGATAAGTGATAAAACTAGGGGTATGGTTTATACTTTCCTGATAACCATAATAATTTACACGGTAATAAATGCTACCTAAGGGAAGGGAACGAATTAATTAAATAGAATGGAACGTGGGGTGGGAGGGAGGGAGACTTTTTAATTTGAAATCATTGAGCATCGGCTACCAGTTACTGGTACAGTCACAGCCACGTTGAAGGAAGCCTATTTGATACTTGATAAATAATACGATTTGATGTGTTCATACATCGAGTCACGTGTACTTCGGCCGTTTCCCTTTTGACAGTTATCGTCAATTTGGACAAATGTAAGAAGTGAAGTTATGTCAAAACTGGCTCTTCCTATAATTTCTTTGGTTGCGTTCCCATGGGAGAGTGCTTAGTAGGCCATCCTTATCTTTGGGGTTTCTGGTTTTATTCTAAGTAGGTGTTAAAAATTAATTAGGTTGAGATGTGAGCTCGTTGCATTACTCATATATGGTAACTTTATTTGTAGGGCATTAAGTATACCCCCACTATATTAGGTTAAGTTAGTTTAGAAAAATGTGTGATCTCATGTTAATTTGGTTTTAGAATGTACTCATTAAACACCTCAAAATAATAAAATAACTATTTTACATTGTAATAACAGTTCAATATTGACAATATATATATTAATGTATCCTACTTGTAATAAAAGCTGAGAGTTATAAGACCAGTAATTGTCATCTTGAACGTCTTTATTAAAGTAGACACTAAACCAAACGGTCTAATACATTAGACTATCTTTGCACTTGGCAGATAGTAGGGTAGTTTTTATATTCTATTGACGCTATACTCACCCAACCCGTGGGCCAGCGTGTCAGGATGGCTTAGAGGAAAGGGTGGGCAACGGCAAATAAGTGTGGGGTTCGTTTTGATCTTTTTTATTTAAATAGATTAATCTACTCAACGAGTGTATAAATGTGATGTAGGTCTTAGAACTAGTTGATTTCCCTATTGAGTGGTTCCGCGCCAAGACCTATCTTCAGTGTTATAACTCTAACTGGTCTCGAACACATGGCCACCCGGCGTGGCCTGGTCTCTCCAAGCTATTTTTGGAGTATCACTTTCAAACTCTAAGCTTTTTGTCGATGCCAACGTTTTGTACTAGCTTTGTACCATTTTCTACTTAAAATAAATGTTTGTGCCTCACCCATTTGAATAATTAGCATAACTAAGTGGTCCCTTCAAGTTAATGCTGGATTAGCACTTTCGAATTTGAATTTTTTTCGATGCCAACGTTTTGTACTAGCTTTGTACCATTTTCTATTAAAATAAAATGTTTTGTGCCTCACCCATTTTGAATAATTAGCATAACTAAGTGGTCCCTTCAAGTTAATGCTGGATTACCACTTTCGAATTTTGAATGTTTTTCGATACCTACGTTTTGTACCATTTTAAACCGAAAACAAAAATGTTTGTACCTCCAACCATTTTGAATAATTAGCACATTAAAGTGGCCTCTTCAATTCAAGGGACGACTACAACCTTAGAATTTTGAACTTTTGTCGATTTAGGGGGTACAAAACAAAGCTTGGCTATAAATTAGGATTATTTAAATCGTTTTATTACAATAACATTAGTTTTTATTGAAAAATATTATTCTCTACTATATTATCTAAAATATGTTTCTATTGAGCTAATTTGGTCTCGGATTATATTATTCTATATTTAATTAACTAGGGAAATGTATTTGTGCTACTTGTATATATTTTCATTTAGTAATTAAACCCGCCTTCTCCCAACAAAAGGTCCAACATTCAAACACACTGGGAAAACATTGTAAACTTATTATTATAAAAAAAATAACATTACTGATTAAAATGGGCTCTCAACAAATATTTAAAAATAAAAATAAATTTTAAAACAAGATTATATTTCATTTATGGAACTATGCACATCACAATTAATCTGTTATAATGTTTTGTGTTTGTTTTACTTTAACCGCTGTCTAAGTAACCCTGGTTATATTCCCGGGAGCGGGAAGGAGGTGGTTCTGATATAGTTATTTATTATTTGTGTAAGAGTTCATCCTGTTTTCTAATAAGTAAATAGCTAGACGCTATGAACCTCCTTCGGTGCCTGATGTTCTAAGCCGTAATTCTGCCAGTAGAAAACAGGGAGGCCGATGTTCGAATACCTACTGGATCTAGGATACTGAGGTTGTTTGTTTCCTAAGTGGTGAGCTATTTTCTTTTTACGTTAATTAGGATATTGGCCTATTTCTACTAAATTATACCTTTTTCATCCATATCCTAACAATATAATTAAACGCACGTGTTCTGAATGGGCACCTTAAGTATTATTTTTTACTCCATCTTAATTTCAACGTGATTTAGAAAATAATTACATTCCTATCTATAGACCTGAAACACCAATGGTAAACCACTCAGCTCTAGCTAAATACAGCAATATGTGTTAATTAACAAAACATGAAATAAGTTATACAAGCATTAATTATAATAAACAATTCCACTGATAAACAGAGAGCCTGAAGTTTCCATAAGGAGTCCCTAACCACTAAACCACTCTGAAAGAGAAGTATCTTCCTTGGTAATGTGGGGGAGTATACACCCCTCCTAATTCTCTATCAACTCCGCCCCTGTGCTCCCATTTTCCGATCTGAAGACTTGTCCCCTTGACCTCATTGTATCAGTCATACACACACGCGCGGACTTTCATTGACAAGTAATCCTATTAGTGGGGATAGTGCTCATTTTTATCTTGGGACGTAACACACATGTGATCCATCCCCTTGCACTCTTTCAATTCCCCCTCTCCACTCTCTTCTAGTTACACACGTATTTTCTACTCTGCTATATCCGGTTAGCGGGGGAATGAGCCGATTTAAACGATTTGCAGGCGGCTTTGGTTGCTAGACTCTTATGTTGTTTTTTTTTCAATAATCTCTATCTCGAAAGTTCTTAACGTGTGTATATATAAACGTGCATAAATACGCGTTAGTATTTCTTTGATTATACTTTGATTATATTTATAGGTTTGTAACCTTTCATTAGAGATGCTTTTGTGTAAATTGTGCTGTCCTATGTGAATTAAATATAGTAAAAAAGGTATGTATGCATGTATGTATGCATGTATGCATGTATGCATGTATGTATGCATGTTTGTTATGCATGTATGTTTGTATGTTTGTTTATGTACGTATGTGTACTTCAATGAACAAGTAGCAGCTCTGGTCTAATAAACTGAGATTAGTGGTAGGAGGGATTGTTTTGCTGACCATATGACACCCCCGATCCGCATAAGCTGGAACTATATTTGGTCGGTATTGCTTGATTGTGGGCTTATGCCATGGAGTTATGTATATATGTATATATATATATAATATATATATATATAATATATATATGTTTCTAGAATAATATATGTGTCCGTAAGTATGCATTATGTATGTGTATTTGTTTTTGTATAATATTATAAATGTATGTGCATTCGTCTAGGTTGAATATGTGTCTAGTCGACCTCGGTGTTCTTGAGGTAAAGTGATTGCCTCAGGGATCAATGTCCGCGAGTTAAATTCCAGCTGGGGTCAACGGATTTTGGTTGAGCGATAACAATCCGTTGCACAACTTCCTTCTGAGGGGAATTAAAACCGTCAGTCTCATGTCGATTGTGGCATGTTAAAGAACCCTCAAAGGTATGTGAAAAAATATTTAAATACTTTCCAGGCAAAATTAGTGGGTCCTTTTGCTCTCGCTTGTGTAAGTTAGCCTCAAATAAATAAATGATATGTGTGTATGTAGTGTGTATTATGTATGTACAGTACGTATGTATGTGTGATTGTGTATACATACAAATGTAGGCACTCATTCACTAATTCATTCATGTAGATAAGGACATTTCCGCTTCTGTAAAGTACCATAAAAGTCATTTTCATAGAAAAATAAAAATAGATATTTATGATTGTTTTACTAATCAAGCGTTTTCTCATATTTTAAATAACAAACAGATTTCATACAAATTATTTGATATTGTTTATAATTGATTTCACACTTAATTTTAAATATGAAGAAATAATTGTATGTTGCAGTCAAATTATCTATTGCGTGTATTTAGGAAACATATATTTGAGAGTTAATACTACTTTGAATATTGTAATTTCAAAATAAGTGGTCAAGGACCTGATCCAACGATAAAGAAAAAAAGTGAATGCACCTTGATTAATTTCGAAAGAAAATAGAAAAACCGGCCTCATTGTAGCTGGTTGGGGTGTGAGCCACGACCTCCCCGTCACTATAAAACCAGAACAAGAAGAGATTTACGCCTTTGTCCACGTTCCCAATGGTGCGGTTTTGTTTCAGTATTGATTCGTTGGAGACAACATTCGGTTCAAACGATCTTTGGTATTTACTTCTCCGCTAGAAGCTCCCATCTCAGGAGATGGTTAAGATGGGAGGATATCTCCTCCCCTGCCAACATCTGTAGTCATTTGTAGGAGGGTGCATTATATATATATATATAATATAATATATATATATATATATATATTACACACCTCTTGACTTAATTTCTCTGCCAATGAAATACGACAGGGAAGAAATAAAACTCCCAAGTGCCACATAGTCTTCAGTCAGTAAATACTGCTTTGTGGCTCCTCATAATTTACGACTGGCGCATACGACTTTTACATACATACGAAGTGTACAGAAAGTATTGTGATACTATGAAAAAATTTTAAAACATTTTTGTATAGTGTAATAATACTGGTTTGTGACCCCTTTAAGGATGAACCACCAAGGATCGAAATACAGACTCTTACCATAGATAGCCTAAGGGAAAGTAGGCCTACCTGGATGACCAGTTGATATAATATTAACTCTACTGCCGGATGAATGATAGCTAGCCACGATTTACACGAGCAATTAATATATTTTGCTAAACAAACTGGCTGACTTATTCAAGAGAAACAATTTGAAAACAATTATTTATTCCTTTTTTTTAACAACGCTAACATCAAGTTTTATAAGTTTATAACAATATTCAAGGGAATGTTCTAAATCCCAACCCATAAAAAACATGCATTTTATAGCTGATGGAACAATACACTCCTCACATTTAAGACCTTAAGATGAAGTTTTGCTATTGAAACTAGTCGTTGACGTATTTGAATGCCAATTCCATCAAAATACGAAAAAAGAAGAAGGGATTACAACAGACAAGAAAGCTTAATTTTAGAATTCAATCAATTACATAACGTTATAATATATTATCTTAAATTAATAACCTCAAATTTTTAATCCTTATTCTTAATATATTTTTCCATCCAAGTGCATATGATTTGCCAAATAATGTAATATTATTTTGTATTACACATTATTTATTGTTTTAATTTTACCAATTTTATCGATATTTTATAAAATAAAATGTATATAACTACTGTCATTCCATACTGTTTTAATTTATTATTTATAATTGTTATCAAATTTTTGAAATTTAATTAAATATTCATAATATTATTTATGTTCATATTATCAAGTACATTTTTCTTTTCTTTTGTTTATATATATATATAATATATATAACTTTGACTACTTGATGTGGTGCAACATAGCAAAGTATTAAGTTAATTAGGCGTATACACCGAATGGTTAGTGAAACATGGTGCTAAAAATAATAATAATTAAAATAAGTTGATTACTTTGAATATAATTTCAATCTTTCTTAACTTTAGAATTTATAACAGAAGCAAATGCATTTTATGAAAGGAGGCATTGAAAAAGGGTAGCTGAAAATGTAATTTACGTATGACTAATTCACCTCGGATAGCTAGAAAAATCTTTAAATTAGAAACTCTAAAATGGGGGACCAGGAAATGAGGTCTGGCTATCTAAACTTACAAAATTAATAGTAAAGAATAAAGCACCTAGCTAGTGTAAAGCTGTGGCGTCATGCCGGGAGGATAGGCGGGGGGTGTTGGGGTGTCACCCCCCCCCCCCAATGTTTGTTAAAAGATTGAAAGTTAGGAGTTTTGTGAGATTTGAGATCTGGAGTTGGGAAATTCAAGGATTATTTTGTACCCCATTAATGTATATTATGAAAAGCCTTAACCACAGACTTGTACAGACAAATTTAAAATTTACCAACTGTTGTTCCCTACGCTACAAAAAAATCCCAACTTCAAAAATCGTCAAACATTTAAAGGGGGTTCCTTGTTTAGTAGATTGTAGAAAGCTTAGTTAATTAAGTATTCTAGTAGAGTCGTCAGTAGGCTTAGACAACGGCTGGTGAGTGTATGCCGAATGTGGTATAGAAACGAATCATAAGGGAAAATGAGCTGCCCAGTAGCAAAATTTCACTCAGCCAGCAATACTTGAAGTGGCAGCATTGTCAGCCAATGTTTTATTTATGGTTTAGTGTTTTTAGTTGTGACTTTCATGGCTGCTAGACTGTAGCAGTTTTATGATTCATATTTTATCACGTGTTGTACAGCCAATGCCTTAATTTGGGCTTTATTAAATTTTAAAGGCATAAATGCAGTGAATGCTACGCAACATTGTATTGTTTTCTTATCGAAAGCTCTGACTGATGAAATGAGGACATTGAGGTTTGTGTTAATGTTTGACTTCTGAAATACACACTAATTTTTCTAGCAAGTATCCATACTAGTTTAATTGAACTAATGTATCTAATTTAATTGTTTTTTAAAATAGGCTTACATGAAACAACTTAAATAGGCTCAAAGCAGCAATTGAGAAAGAGGAGTAATAAGGCTGTGTTACATTGTTACAACTCTTAAAATTTTCATTTGATTAAGTAGATTACATTAAACAAAAAATTAAGTTTTTTTTCACCCTTTAACATTTTCAAATTTGGGATACATTTTTTAATTCGTTATTTAGTGTTCGATTTGCATGATATTTCGTATAACCATGTTGTTTAGCGTGCTGATTTCGAATTTGCTATAAGTTATTTAATAAAATGTCAGGGGAATCCCCTTTACCGTCACGTGCTAAATTAAAATATGTTTTGAATAGTTTATTGGCGTACTATTATTAATATTTTAGGGCAACTTCCATGAAGTTATGAAGCAGGACATTGGTAAGAGGTATCAAAATACTGTAGTATATAGATAAATTCCATTTTTATTGCTTTAATTTACAGTTAAAAAAGTTTTTTAAAACTTGGCCAAATTGCTATTTTTTTTATAAAGTTAAGCGCGAGTTATACATCTCCGGAAGCTTACTAGTTTCCAGCCTGGGGGTCACAGCCTGTTTTGGGTGGGGTACAATATAGAGGTTTTAGCTCTATATTTAATTTTTCAAGATTTTAATTATTATACGAAGATGCGACATTCTAATCGAAACGTAGGTTGTTAAAGTGCTAAAAATGACCTAGTTACTGCTTAGGTTCCTTTTGGCTATTCCATTCTGATAACTTCTTGTTTACTTGTTTACTGTGGCAGCCTTGTACTGCTGCTAGCATAATATAAATCATCCCCCAACCCCGGGCTTGTTGATTCTCTTTCACTACATATTAGTGCATATAATCATTACGATAAGCAATTTATAATAATTAATACAAGCTTAGTGTACATGCGGGTTTAATGTCACGTTCTTTTAGTTTAGTTTGTTAGTGAAGGTGAAGTAAGGATTTTAATTCTGGCCAGGGGTTTTATCCTGATATCCCTCCATGCAAATTAGTGTGCATTTCCTCTGAATTTTACCTATTTCACTGGTGCAGATAATAGTAGATAGTCCGGGATGGTAGTAACACACAGCGAAAAGTACTTAAAAACTGGATTTGAACACTTTTAATTTTTCAAAGGGTCGCAACGGCCGCAGAGAGAAAAGTTGTGGTCATAAACTACAAAATGTTGGAAACCGCTGTAACAAAGTGAGTTGAATTTTTACTTTCTCACTATCTTACAGGTAGAGAAAGTATAGTGATCGTCAAAAAAATTGAACTCAAGATTTTGATGAATCTTGACGTTTCATGACCCCCCTAATCCAAAAAAGTGTTTTTGACTTTACGTCTGTCTGTCTACTGACTCCAACTAGAGCCTAAACTATTTTACCGATCAGGCTAAAACTTGGTATTTAGGGTTTCCATAGGGTTGCCCCGAGGTGTTTTTGGAATTTGATATCCAACCCTAAAATTGAGGGTAGTTTACTGAAGGGCAAAAAGTGAAAGTCGATTTTCTCAAAATCGGCTTTAACGATTTTCATTTTAGGAAACATTCTAAACTTGAAAAATAAAGGAGCAGTTATAATACTGGTTAAGACTTCGAAAAAATCTAAGGTCAATAAAGAGGTAAAAGGATAGTATACTAAAAAAATAAAAAAATTAAAAATTATAAGTAATTAACAAGTTAAAATTATAAATATTTAATATTGATAAAAATTCAAGCAGCGCTTTCGATAACATTAAAATATATTAGATAGAAATAATGTGATTAAAAATAATCGTGACATAACATTATCAAGTCAAATGGTGACCATCAATCAGAACTGACTGACTGATTGTCAGTCTCAACATTCAGTTCAATACATTAACTGCGTTCTCGCACGACGACCCTGCGCCATGAATATGGTACACACGTACCGAAACATGTCGGCCAAAGTTTAATCGGCTTCTAAATTGCTGACACTTGCCCAAGGAGTAACGGGACTCAAATCAAGTTTAAGCTTCATATCTCTATTTAAACATTGAACTTTTTTTAATAGTTGTTACGTTTTAAGTCTTATGTCATATTAATTATATTTCCTGTAATACAATACTTTCACTTGGTTACTTCATTCAAATTTGCCATCTTAATGTTTAAATATTAATTGTATTGTTCCTCAATTCATTTCTGTTATTAATTATTTTAATATATTTTCATGTATTTATTCTTCTGATTGATGGTCACCATTTGACTTGATAATGTTATGTCACAATTAATTTTTAATCATATTTTTTCTATCTCATATATTTTAATGTTATCGAAAGCGCTGCTTGAATTTTTATCAATATTAAATATTTATAATTTTACTTGTTAATTACTCATAACTTTTAATTTTTTTTATTTTTTTAGTATACTATCCTTTTAACTCTTTATTGATCTTAAATTTTTTCGAAGTCTTAACCTGTATTTTAAAGATTTTGATAAAATTTCATTTCTAAACATTTATACATATTTAAAAAAAACCAGCTTATATCAATATTTTGGCAAAATGACTTTAAAGGCTCCGGTCTGATCTTAATTTTTTTTTATAATATCTCCTAAACTATTTTACATGTGAGATTACTTATCGTTACAAATATTTAGGTCTCCTTATAATAAAAATATTTTATAAGAAGCATATTTTTATAAACCAATAACTTTCAAGCTATTCGTAAATATATATACTTTTTAACCTTTCGAACACAAAAGGTAAAAGTGTTGCGACCGCAAAAGAAAATCTAACCTGAAATGTTGATGGATGTCAACGTCTCGTGACCCCCCGAATCCTAAAAAGTGGTATTTGCAATGACGTCTGTCTGTGTGTCTATTTAAACTTAAAATTAAGAGTAGTTTAAGAAAAGGCGAAAAGAGAAAAAAAATCAGTTTTCGCAAACTTGACTAACGATTTTGATTAAAATTCGTAATTAGATGTTGATTAAGATTATAAATAAACTGAATATTTTAATTTTACCATGAAAATTGATTTTAGAGTACTTTACAGAAGCAGAAATTTCCGTATCTCTGCAACTATTTGAGATACTAAATAACTTTATTACAAAATTGAAGTACTATTAAAAATGAAAATATATATTTTGATAAATACAAGAGTTTCTGAGACATTGGCAAATATATTGATACAATTTTATGAGCTTTAGTTGTAAAGATATACTACTTAAGTTTTAACGCAATAATTCTCCAATGCCATAGAGTAATTAAATATAAGTAAGTCTCTTAAGATTTATGTGGTTTTTCCTTAAACCTCTTAGGAGAAATGTTTGTACAGCAAATATCTATATTAATTTAAGACTTAAATAGTCATTATTTACATTTTTATCAGTTAAAATTTATAAATGAGGAATTTAATAGCAATGCGACGGCATAAGATTTACAACACCTAATATTATTATTTGCACCGCGTCTTACTACCCGTTCGGGTTATACGCACTTACACTAATGTGTAATGTTAGGGTGATTGTGAGATGAAATGAAGGGACCTACAGTTTTAACGTGGAATCCGAACCACGGTGGGGCCTGGCATTCCACACATTCACAAGATGTCTTGTCAGAGGTGTAGGAAGGGTTTGGAAATCAGATAAATCTGTGCCGGGACCGAGGATTTGAACCCCGGCTCGCCAGCATAGAAGTCTAACACCTTACCCCTAGACCACCAGTCACCCAACACCTAATAAAATGTCGAATTTTTTTTAACCGGAAGTTGAAATTTTAATACAAAGTGTTGACCTTTGTGGACCCAATATTGATCTTTTTATCGGTCTAAACATACAAATGAGGAAATAATTTCTTTAAAAACAAAATAATAAAATTTAAAACCGGGATTAAAAAATAAATTTTACATAAGTATAGTGCAATTTATGCTTGGGTTTGCCAGTGTATATTATTTCGTTTCACATATATTACGAGTTTTGAGTAAATATCTCCATTTTCAAACAATAGAGCTAGAAAGTTAGTGCTGAATTCCTTACCATTTATTTAATCTAAAATACACGATTTTAACAATATCTGCAAATCTAAATCAATATATTTAAGCTCAGATGCAGGTTAACTGAAATAAATAATAATTCAAGTTGCACTGAAAAAGCCTTGCAGATTTAAAAATCCAGTATGAACAAATAAACAAGGTTGTCGCTGGGGGGTGGGAGGAGGTTGGTGGCTCAATCCATCCCCTAAGTATTATGAACAAAATGTCTTTATTTATGGTTCAATCAATATAAAAATTAAGATACAAGTACAAATTAGGGGGCTGTGTTACCATAAAAAGCACTTCAGAGAGCTTCTAGAAGTGTTTAATATTTAGAATTTTTTTTAGCCTTCAGCAGTTAGGGGGTTATGTTACTACGAAAATACACTTCAGAGAGCTTCTAGAGGTGTTTAATATTTAGATAGTAATTGTTTTTCTAGTCCTTCAGAAGTTAGGGGTTTATATAATCTAGCCCCGTTAACAAAAAAACACTTCAGATAGATTCTAGGTGTGTTTTATATCTAGAAATTTTCCTGGCCTTCGGCATCTAGGGATTATTGTGCCATAAAAAACACTTTATATAGCTTTTAAAGGTGTTAAATATTTAGAAATTTCCCCAGCCTTCAGCATTTAGGAGGTTATGGTGCCATACAAAATAAAATTTAGATAGCTTTCTAAGGTTTTTGATATTTAGAATTTTCCAAGCCTTCGGCAGTTAGGGGGTTGTGTTACTACAAAAAAACACTTCAGAGGGATTTTAGAACTGTTTGTCATTTAGAATTATTTCTAACTTCCAGCAATTGGGGGATGTGCCCACCAAGCCCCCCTGAAATTTGCTGGCTACGGCCTTGCAAATAAATAAATACAATTAAAAATACAACTGTCTAAAAGTTCGGTTTGAGGCTTGATTATTCACCCCAAATTTAAAATAAAAATGGGTGCCTCCTCCTCATTCCCACCCACTCTCCTCACTCCCCCCACTTTCTTAACATTGCGCTTCTTGTACTCTCCTTTGCTACATGGGAATTTATCTAATTTCAAAATGCTTATAGTTGAGAAAAACACTGGTTCCTTCCTCCCCCCCCCCCCTGATATATTTCGTGCAACGCCCCTGACGGAAAATGAAAATTTAAAGTAAAATGTTGCCATGTTGACATAATCAGGTGAACAGTGATGTTTCTTTTTTACGTTCTCGTTTCGATTTGTTTCTGTAACAATGTCTTTCATTTCATCTTGTCTTTGGTAAAATGGAATATTTCTTTATTCCAATAGTTTTTTTTTATCGATGTATACTTTTTCTTTCACTTATCTTATTATAAGCCTTAAGCAGAGATTGCGCTGTCAATGGAATTTGTCCGTTTGCACACTCAATCGGTCACTACACACATGGATTAGATACTGATTTGTTTCAAATATTGCATTTATTGAGTGCCATAAATTTAATTTTTCTCGGATTTCTTGACCTTTATTTTTCCGTATTTTGTAAAAAGTTTTTCCTACATGGGGCCATGGAAGATACCACCAATTACGAATTATAATCAAATGGCTCACATTTTTAGGCAAAGGCATCAGAAAGTGTATGTGGCTCACGGTACCATCAAACGATCTCTTAACCTGAAGGAACTGGTTAGAATTATTAATCAAACCTTCAATTGCACACCTAAAAATAAAATTTTAGTTGTATTGTTTGGGGGGAAAAACCTATATGTTTCTCTAGTTCTGAGCTCAAACTTCTGTATTTTTATTCATAGATGGGTTTCACTTATGTTCACCAATACCTACTGATGGTATTAATTACCACAATACAATTTAATAGTAACATAACGTATAGTTTTTAAAATCTACAACAGAGAAATATGGTATAAATATAATTTGAGAAGAGTCTCCCTGTTTAATTTAGAATAATTTAAATAATGGACTAGTTTTTAAATAATAGAATACCCACCTACACCCCTCCAGTTTTTAAATGGAATATTCTTGAATACTGTCCCTCCAGATTTAGCACTGCCATGTCCACCCACACTTAAGAGGGCTATAGTCCATAATTCCTTAAGAGTTCCCTCTCCCTATTGGCTAAAAAAAAGGGGGGAGGAAGGGTTGGGAGTTGAGACTACAAGGGAAGGGAGTTTGGTGGATATGTTGCAGTAAGAAGAACTCGAAAATTGAGAGCCACCCTCTAGGTTCTACTCTTTATACCGCCTCAGAATGGGGTGATTCTTTTTATCTTTGGCCGTGTGCTAACAGCATCCTATTCTAATCTCGCTGGTGGACAAATTGATACAAGAAAATCGTTTTAGGATCTACCAGTACTTGCATTTTACTGTTAATTTAGTTTAAAGGACGTGCATTAGGAAAACTAACTCGTACATCCTTTAAACAATTCAAGCTTACAACAAACAGTACACTACTTACAACATGACCTGAGGTCATCCAATATAGCTAATTACAAAAAAGGTGTAGGGCTGAACGGTTGGTAAAATTAAGTGTTAAAATAATTTTAAAAATCTCATCCTCTGTTCAAGAAATTTTAGTACCATTGGTTTGGATTTAAAAAAAAAAAACACGCTTATTAAATAGTTTTAAGTGCTATCGGGACGACTTAAAGGGTTTTTGTAGATCTACAGTTTACATTCTTTACCACTTCGTCATGGGTGGGTGAATCAAATCACGTCACTCAAGGGTGTATAAGCAAGTGTATAACTATTTTGAACATTTGTCTACTGAGGGCGGGGGAGAGAGGGTAGGGAGGAAGGAAACGATTTATTCTTTCGTGATTAACACACTTTTGTTTCAAGGTAAACATTATTAAAAACTTTCTTTGTTATTTGAATTGCTATATAAAAAAATACTATTTTATTTGGAGGCGCTCTAGTTATCTTTAAGTCATACTTAAATATGGCTCAATGAATACGTTCAAATCTTTTTCATAGCAATTTAGATATAAGCTATAGTCCAATTTTAATAAGAAACGCCTTCCTTATCTGACAACATGAAAAACCATATCCCCTGTATGTCTATTAATACGTACATTCATGGGATATGAAGCTGTCAATATTGATTTACTATCAATATATAATAATATAAATAATTATCATATATATTATATATATATATATAAAATAAAACTATTTATTTAGTAAAATGTTAATGTTGACCACAATTTTTTTTTCTAAAACACCCTTTCAATGAAAATTGGACATCACTAAAATCCATACAATAAGTCTGTTATCACAATTTAGTGCCAGTGTACTTACGATTAGAGACTTAACCTAATCCATTCTAGGACAAACATAAAAATAACATTAATATAACACTAAATTAAGAGGTAACAACCCCCATTTTAAAAGCTGTGTGTATCTGAACTAACCGGAGGTGAAGTCACGAAATTTTAGAACTAGAGGCTATGGAAATATTTTAAAATAAAAATTATAATAAGATTATATGAAACTAATTTTTGATACAAAATAAAAATGTTGTTAGTAAGAAGTGAGCCAACTAACCTTCCTAGGCCAAACTTATTTTCAAATTCTATAGTGTAGGAGATTTGAATTTAAATATTATAGACTAAAGATTTATTGAAACTAGATTATTTATTTGGTCTTCTTTTCATCCATCTTTTATGCGATACTTTCATTGAATAAAATGTATAAATAAAATATTACGTTTATTTATGAAAGTTTAGGTTTTCACTCTGTTTGAACACTCGTCCGAGTTATATGCACACATGAACAGCGATAATGGAGAATGAAAAGTGAAGTTAGAATTTTAGAGAACATATATTAATATTTGAGTGGAGGCTGGGTGATTAATCATGTATGAAAGCACCTTCAGTACATTTGACCGGGATTCAAACCCTCATCTTTCTATTATCGGAATCAAACCCAATACAAGAGTTACGAATAAGACCATGGGAACACCGATACGGGTCTGAGAGCATACTAGTTTTGGCATCCTTTTAAGGTGGTATGGAAGGGGTTGCGAGAAAGAGTCAATGTTCTTTCAGTTTTGATGTCAAAATTTTTTTGGCCAACATAAATAAAATATTGCTCCGTCACAAACCTAGAGTTTAATTTTCTTCGCATGGTGACCTCAATATTTGTTGAATATATGTTAAGGATGTCCTGGAATTTAATGACAACTTTTTCTTTACATTAAAAAGTTTTTCATCTAATGATGCTATGCTTATGATGGATATTCAGGAACTCTTGATATCACCATGTGAAGGAAATTAAACTATATTTATATTGGAGAAATACGTTTTATTTTGGCCAAAAATGTTTTGCCATAAAAATTGCAAAAAAAAATTACCTGTTCTCGCATCCCCTTCTATCCTTAATGGTGCGGTTTAACGGATGTGATTACTTTTCGCAATATATTGTATTAAAAATTAATTTTAAAAGATCATAAAAATTAAACAACATATTAACTAAACAATTAAAATGTAAAATAAAATAGTCAAATGTTAGTAAAAATATGTTGAAATCATTCATCCTAGTCACTTAATACAAGTTATTAGAAATAGTTTTTATAAACTCGTAATTATAGGTACACTGACTGGATTTCAGACCCATCTAATAGGATATTTTTGTGACGGGGAAGTCTTGAGATCGAATCTCAGAAGGTTGGTTTGAAGGTATTTTCTTACATCCATTACTGTTACCAGCCTGTGGCCTGTGTCACATTTTTAAGTCATATATTTTCCACTACCGGCTTGCTGGGCCTGTCATAGCTATCGAAGGTATTACATGCTAAGTAACCTACCACTATCCCTCCACACAAATGTGGTTGCATATCTTCTCAATTTTACTTTGCTAACATATCCAACCCACTGGCGTAGTTAAAATACATTTGACCTAGATTCGTAGTATATTTAAAAATAAAAGTAAATTATTTTTAATGTATTTATTACTTTCATAATTTCTTTACTTAATTTTATAATTAATAATTTTAACCCCTTATCAGTATTTCTCTTCTACTGTAAAATTTTGTTCAGTGGACTTGTCCATGTTTGTAAATAGACACCTCAATTATGCAAAAAAATCTTAGTAGATAATTTTTCTTATTTTATAATTGCAAATTAACGCAAGGTATATTGAAATAGACACGATGGCAATGGAAATTCCCCTTAATCACACAACCATGTCCTTAGAAAACTATTTCAGAGAGTTCAGCGAGTGTAAGGGTTTGGAATTCAAATGCTAACGACGTCATATTTTAATATCTACTGTCACCCCCAAAATGTTCCTCAAAATAGGTTACAGTGACACCGAACTTTGGCCATGACTTCAAGAGGGTTCGTAAACACACATATCATCAACCCTCTGACCTTTCCTCCCACTCTCATAGGTCATAACTCTCTTTTTTTTGTGTTTGGCGGGAAAAAATAGTCAGTAGGAGGGGCTCAACCCCTACAACTTTATGACCATATTAATGGACCGTAATTGGAAATACTAGGCAAAACCAAAAGTGCACAAACTTTTTTCTTTTACAGAGCTAGGATTTAAATATTTATTTATATAAATTTTAAGATAAAATAAATAAAACAGCTATATTTATTTAAAACTAATTTATTGACAAATAATTTTTCCGTAAGATTTCTAGCTTGACAACTAATGGGATCATTGTAAGTTCTAACTTCTAATTTACGCAAACAACATAGCTTTAAAATTGTTCGTAGATAAAAATATTATGTGATTTGAGACATGCAAACTCTTTTTTTATTCATAAAGACCATTTTTCACCATTTTTTATCCAAATATGAGGGGTTTATTTTAGCACCACGTCTAAGGGTTCGGCCAGACTGCCAAGCGTGCGAGCGAGCGAGCGCGCAAGCGACTGGGTGGCCAAACTGGCGAGCGCGCGAGCGAGCGCGTAATTAGCGGACCCTAGTTAGATTATTATTAGCACCGCGTCTTACTACCCGTTCGGGTTATACGCACTTACGCTAATGTGTAATGGTAGGGTTATTGTGAGATGAAATGAAGGACCTACAGTTTAACGTGGAATCCGAACCACGGTGGTGGCCTGGCATTCCCTACATTCACAAGATGTCTTGTCAGAGGTGAAGGAAGGGTTTGGAAATAAGATAAATCTGTGCCGGGACCGAGGATTGAACCCCGGCTGCCAGCACAGAAGTCTGACACCTTACCCCTAGACCACTAGGTCACCGCCCCCCCCCCCCCCCCTAGTTAGAGAAGATGTCTCTGTCAAACACACTTAGTACATCTCTGATCCTCGAAAATTCTTACAGAAAATATTGTGTATTTATAAAAAAGAAAAAGTAGAAGTGCATCCAATTAATAAATTGAGAAATGCGTATGGTACTGTACTGAAGTGTTTTAAAATCAGATTTGCCGCACCAGTGGCAGAATGGTGCGTTGCACTCGATAACTTTTGACTAGGAGGCAAAGGTTCGAATCTTGGCCCAGTGAACTGAAGGTGATTTTTAAAACTTATTTATTGTTGTGGTTTTTTCATACTCTCTCCAAACTAATGGTGATTCTTATTTGTAAAGGCCTACTTTGATTATAATATTGAAGTATTTTAACATATCGGGTTTACATATATACATTATATTATTTATGGTCTTACCAATTAAATTAGGCCATTATTATTATTATTATTATTATTAGCACCGCATCTTACTTCCCGTTCGGGTTATATGCACTTACGCTAATGTGTAATGGTAGGGTGATTGTGAGATGAAATGAAGGACCTACAGTTTAACGTGGAATCCGAACCACGGTGGAGGCCTGTCTTTCCCCACATTCACAAGATGTCTTGCCAGAGGTAAAGGAAGGGTTTGGTAATCAGATAAATCTGTGCCGGGACCAAGGATTGAGCCCCAGACCTCCAGCACAGAAGTCTGACACCTTACCCCTAGACCGCCAGGTCACCGGGCCATTAATAGCAAGTGTGTTAAACCTATCACTGATAGAAAAAAGTCAAATATCATGTCAAAATGAGAAGTTTCCCCAGCACTCAATGAACCAACATACAATAATATTGCCTAGCGCCTGTAAACTAGACTGTACCGGGTCGAGCGAGCGAGCGACTGAGCGCGCGCGCTTGAAATATAGAACTGGTTCTATTTTTCAAGCGCGCGCGCTCGACCCGGTACAGTCTAGTTTACAGGCGCTAGGCAATATTATTGTATGTTGGTTCATAGAGTGCTGGGGAAACTTCTCATTTTGACATGATATTTGACTTTTTTCTATCAGTGATAGGTTTAACACACTTGCTATTAATGGCCCGGTGACCTGGCGGTCTAGGGGTAAGGTGTCAGACTTCTGTGCTGGAGGTCTGGGGCTCAATCCTCGGTCCCGGCACAGATTTATCTGATTACCAAACCCTTCCTTTACCTCTGGCAAGACATCTTGTGAATGTGGGGAAAGCCAGGCCTCCACCGTGGTTCGGATTCCACGTTAAACTGTAGGTCCTTCATTTCATCTCACAATCACCCTACCATTACACATTAGCGTAAGTGCATATAACCCGAACGGGAAGTAAGATGCGGTGCTAATAATAATAATAATAATAATAATGGCCTAATTTAATTGGTAAGACCATAAATAATATAATGTATATATGTAAACCCGATATGTTAAAATACTTCAATATTATAATCAAAGTAGGCCTTTACAAATAAGAATCACCATTAGTTTGGAGAGAGTATGAAAAAACCACAACAATAAATAAGTTTTAAAAATCACCTTCAGTTCACTGAGCCAAGATTCGAACCTTTGCCTCCTAGTCAAAAGTTATCGAGTGCAACGCACCATTCTGCCACTGGTGCGGCAAATCTGATTTTAAAACACTTCAGTACAGTACCATACGCATTTCTCAATTTATTAATTGGATGCACTTCTACTTTTTTCTTTTTTATAAATACACAATATTTTCTGTAAGAATTTTCGAGGAGCAGAGATGTACTAAGTGTGTTTGACAGAGACATATTCTCTAACTAGGGGGGAGGGGGGGGCGGTGACCTAGTGGTCTAGGAGTAAGGTGTCAGACTTCTGTGCTGGCAGCCGGGGTTCAATCCTCGGTCCCGGCACAGATTTATCTTATTTCCAAACCCTTCCTTCACCTCTGACAAGACATCTTGTGAATGTAGGGAATGCCAGGCCACCACCGTGGTTCGGATTCCACGTTAAACTGTAGGTCCTTCATTTCATCTCACAATAACCCTACCATTACACATTAGCGTAAGTGCGTATAACCCGAACGGGTAGTAAGACGCGGTGCTAATAATAATCTAACTAGGGTCCGCTAATTACGCGCTCGCTCGCTCGCACGCTTGGCAGTCTGGCCGAACCCTAACTACTAATTCGGGCTATACACCTATGTCTTAATTATGCTAATGGATTAGGGATGAGAAATGTTGAATTTAGAGGAAATATACACGCATTTGCGTAGATAGTGTAAGAAATCATTAAGGGAAACCACCCTCAGTATACCCGACCGGTATCGAACCAAGATTCCCCATAATCGGCAGTCTAGTCTACCGTGAGAGTAGCACCTTAGAAAATACGACCAAAAAAGTGGGTCATACGAAGTTGAATCGAAAATATTGTTATATATACAGTCGAACTTGGTTATAATGACCTAGGCTATTCCACCAACTCAGGCGTAACGTCATTTTTTCAGCAGTCCGGTCAAAATGTAATCTATTACCGTAGTAAATGCCTCTGTTTTCGCGTCACCACCACTTGGTTGTAGCGTCAAAAACTTCTCAGATATTTTACTTCAAATTGTATTTAAATGTACTTATATGTAAGAAAAAATATTAACTGAAACAATTTCCAATTCCCACAGAGGTTTATTTTATAACAAGCTGGGAGTTAACTGGTCATACAGTGCGCTGGTCTAATAATAGACTGAATGGCAAAACAAAGTCAGGGAGAGGGTTGCGGGTATCATGGGTACCTCAAGGTCAAAATGAATAGAAGACTAACCCTCTTTCATTGTCACTGAGCTGGTTGGAAATGTCTCGTTTAAGCTCAAAGCCAAGGTGTTTTTTTGTTTGTTTTATAAGTTCAACGTTAATTTTGGTAGTCATTGTGTAGTCATTATACGTAGGCCTACATTCTTTATAATCATGGCAAGTTGTAGTACAAAACGAAAAGTTTTGTCTATTCAAGAGACAATACGTGTCATTAGAGCATGTGAAAGTGGACGGAAAAGGGATGATGTATGGCGTGAACTTGTATTAGTAAATCCTACTGTAAACGTACTTCCTTACAAGCTTTTATAACGTCACTCAATTTGTTTAGCCCCTTTGATGACGCTAGAACTAAGTTTTACTGTATATATATGAGATTATTCATATAGTTATTTGTCCGTTCAGCTAACTTAATATTTTGTAAAATTTTAAAGATAGATTTGGGCAGTTGATCTCATTTTATTGACGCACATTGTCAGAAATGCACCGAATAAGAATAGTGCATACATAGAGATACTACTCTGAAGCGTTGTGTTAGAAGTGCACAATATGTGAAAGTAAATGAGATTATTACTGTAAACTGTAGATCGGATAATGGTGAACAATAACAAAAAATGAGCTAATGGATCAGGTTGAGTTGGTTTGATAGTGACAGCAGCTTTCACTAGTGATCACGTAGATAATTACACCAGTTTCATCTTATCTGATTTGACTGTGACTATGTGGTCGAGGTTTGAGTTACGGCCATGTGTACTGATGTCTTCCCAACTCCTAAATTGTTTCCCAAACTCCCTACTCACAATTGCAAGCCCATCATCTCTAAAGTTCTCCTTCCCTAACCATACCCCACTAACGTGAATACTCGGATAGTGGACGACTAGTAAAATACAGGGATGGGGGTATGTAGTATAGTTAAAATAAATACTATCATTGAACTAAACTATCTAGTTTAATATAATATTAAAGACGCATTAATATAACGAACATTGTTAAATTCAAGATAAATTACCAACACTCCCTCGGAGATGAAAAACCCCATCTTGCATCCATCTAGGAATATTTGAATATTATAATTAATGTTATTTACATATAACAAGTATTATTAAATATATATTCTATCAAGTTTCTATACTATCCTAAATTATTAATTTAAAAGTACGAGCAAAATAATTAGTAAAGCAGAACAGAAAACATCACTGTTCAAACTTTTATTAAAGCATCAAAATAAAGAGTTGATAAGGAGTTCAATTTTTCATTCATTTAACCTGAGTAATTCGAGTAGTAGTTAGATTTTTAAACTAACACACACCCCTTTAAGAATATTTTAAATAAATTATGTACTTTCTTCGTATAATTGAATCAGAATACATCTTGCATGAATATATCATGCATATTAAATGAATATAAATTTTATAACACACATAAAATAAGTAAAACGAACACACATTTAAAATTATGAGTACATACCATTTTTCCTTTATCGCTATCCTTACAGGTAGAAAAAGTATTGTGATCGTCAAAAATATTAAACTCAAGTTTTTGATTAATGTTGACGTGTCATGACCACTCCGAATCCGAGAAAGTGGTTTTTGTGTTTCCGTCTGTCAGTCTGTATCTCCGACTAGAACCTAAACTATTTAACCGATCAGGCTAGAACTTTGTATCTAGAGTTTTCATAGGGTTAACCCGAGGGAGTTTTGGAATTGGATATCTAACCTAAAATCTAAGGGTAGTTTACTGAAGGGCAAAAAGAGAAGAAGTCAATTTACTCAAAATCGGCTCTAATGATCTTGATTAAATTATTTTCTAAACATTTATAAATATTCCTAATAGAATGGCTACGCTCAATATTTCAGCAAAATTAATTTAAGGGATCCGGTATGATGCATAAATTACAATTTTTTTTCTCATATCTCCTAAACTATTTGAGATATGAGATTACTTGTCGTTAAAAATATGTAGGTCTATTTAAAATATAAAAATTCTATTTGAAACATATTTTTATAAAACCAATAGCTTTCAAGCCATATGCATATATATATATATAATACTTTTTGAACACAAAAGGTAAAGTATTGTGACCGTAAAAAATGCTAACCTGAAATGTTGATGGATGTCAACGTCTCGTGACCCCCCGAATCCTAAAAAGTGGTCTTTGCAATGCCGTCTGTTTGCTTGTCTGTTTAAACTCAAAATTAAGAGTAGTTGAGTAAAGAGCGAAAAGAAAAAAAATCGATTTTCTCAAAATCGGTGCCAAGATTTTGATTAAAATTCGTATTAGGCGTTTATTAAGTTTATAAATAAACTGGCTATTTTCATCTTACCATTAAAATTAATTTTAGGGTACCTTACAGAGGTAGAAATTTCCGTATCTTCGCAACTATTTGAGATACTAAATAACTTTTCATTGCAAAATTGTAGTACTATTAAAAATAAAAAATAAATAAAATATATTTTGATAAATACACGAGTTTCTGAGACATTGGCAAATATATTAATACAATTTTGTGAGTTTTAGTTGTAAAGAGATACTACTTAAGTTTTAACGCAATAATTCTCCAATGCCATAAAGTAATTAAATATAAGTAAAACTCAAAGAGTTAGTTGTTTTTCTTCAAACCTCTTAGGAGAAATGTTTGTACAACAATGAACTATCTATATTTTAGACTCAATAGTCAATATTTACATTTTTCATTGGTCAAAATTTAAAAATGAGGAATTTAATAGCAATGCGATGGTCTGAAGATTTGCAATACCTAATAAAATATCGAAAATTTTAACCGGAAGCTGAAATTTTAATACGAAGTGTTGACCCTTGTGGACCCAATATTGATCTTTTTTATCGGTCCAAACATACAAATGAGGACATTAATACTTTAAAAACAAAATTATCAAATTTAAAACCGGGACTCAAAAATAAAAGTTTTACATGAGTATAGTGCAATTTATGCTTGGGTTCGCCAGTATATATTATTTAGTTACACATATATTAAGAGTTTTGGGTAAATATCTCCATTTTTAAACAATAGAACGACAAAGTCCGTGCGGAGTTCCGTACCATTTATTTTATTTCGAATCGAAACAGGGTCCTTTGGGCAAGTAGTCAGTCCTAAAAACACACTCTTTGTAATTCTATTCTCTTGGTAAATGCTGTAATTTCAGGAGGGGACAGCAGATCAAGGGGGCTTACTAATTGTAAACACCACCTGTCTAAAAGCCGACAAGACCTTGGGCAAAAGGGGATCTATTTGTGGGGAGTGGTTGAGGGTGAGGGTGGTGGTAAAAAGTTGCCACCGCCAAACAATGGAAGGCTCATGTCGCTAATTTGGAGTCTTCTTCCACGTCCCGCATTGTGTGCCTAACATGGCCATTGTACGCCTCACACAAACTCAGAACATGTTTTGGTTCGATCAAGATTCCCTGCACTGGTGGTAATGCTGTCACACTGTCAGAAAGTCTCGCCTACTGGTGATGGTGAGGTCAAAATCGAATATTGGTCGGTGCGGCGCACTGATGGTGGTCTGTTAAGAGGGGGTGATTCCAGGTATTAGGGTTCGGCCAGATTGACCAGCGAGCAAACTAGCGACTGAGAGACTGCGTGGCCAAACTGGTGAGCGAATGAGCGCTTGATTAGCAGCTTACTCTCGATAGTTGTTGATGAGGCAAAGGTTCGAATCTTTGTTCAGTGAACTGAGGTCGGTTTTTGACAAGTGATTTATTGTTGTGGTTTTCCCATCCTTTCTCCGCACTAATGGTATTCTAATTTGTAAAGGCCTACTTTGATTATACTATTGAAGTATTTTAACATATCAGCTTTACTATATCATATATATATATATATATATATATCCAATTAATATAGGCCGTTAGTAGCAAGTGTGCTAAGCTTATCGATAATTTGACGTGATATTTGACTTTTAAGTAAGAAGTTTTCCTAGCACTCAATGAACCAACATACAATAATATTGTCACGCGCCTGTAAGCTAGTGTGTTCCGGTTCGAACGCGTGCGCTTGATAAATAGAGCTAGTCTTATCTTTCAAGCATGCTCGCTTGCACACTCAGTCTGGCCATCCCCTCACGTTTAAATCATAGCTGTGGATTTGCAAATGTGGGTGCAAATCTTCTAAGTAAACTACTTATTTAATTTAAGAGATAATAAATATTGGTGTTACCTTTAAAAAAATCATAATGTTTGTCAGTTTTGACGATTATAGCTAGCTCGGTGCTCTAATCCAGAGAATGTAGACTTATTTTTAACTATTTAACCTCAAATGATCTGCCAGTATTTTCCCACACAAATACGGGTACATTATTTACTCATCCCTACCTTAGGAGTGTAAATATCCATATTACCTAAGTGGTAATAAAAAGCGTGAGGCACTACGTTACCCCTTCCAAATTAACTTAATCTAGTATTTTCCTTACACACTAATAACCTAACTTAAAGGAAAATAATTCTACTATTTTCTTGTTATTATTTTTGCTACTTATAATAAAAAGTGTCGGTCTGTATGTCTGTTTCCTAAGTTATCTGAAACAGCTTAATTGATTGCCATGCGTTGTTTTTATATTATTGTAACGTCCCTATCCTACTTCTGACAAAACTGTGTAAGGTCACTGGTTTTATCTGGGTACCCGGTAGCCAACCCAACTACAGCATTACCAGAGCACCGTAGAGACTTACATGGTAAGGATGGACCCCGAGCGGTAGGAGCTGGGATGGATGGTTCGTGGGGAATGAGACTCGCGAGTTAGTCCAATTAGATATATTTATTAATCTAGTCAGATGCTAAACTATTACACGAGTCACCGGATAGACCTCCCGTTACGAGGGAGCAGACACGATAACGGTCTCGCAACCTTTCTGTAGACCCACGATCGACCCTCAGGTGGGGTGAACCACCAGATAACCTTTAATATCGTCATTCCTTCAGACGGGCTAGCTACCGCCACACAAGTACTCGGCATGGCTTCCAAAATTTAACAACCATGTGTTATTCTCACACACAAAACTTGCTGATCTCGGTGTTCACCAGCCAGGAAGGTCCATCGGTCGCACCGTGCTCACTCGTCAAGAGGATGAAGCTATATGAGCTATATGCTACTCTCAGCAGGATGGCAACCCAATACTCTTGACTTCCAAAGAAATGTACAAGCGTGAGTTAACCTCCTGCCAGAATAAGCCTTAAAATAATTATGCTCTTACATTATGACAATTTTTTACGAGAATATTTTTTTATATTGATCAAACGAATTAACTAAAAAAAAAGGTGTTTTTAAAATATCTTGGATTTAAACGTGTGATCAATTGTGAATTCTCCTTTTTAATGTAGAACTCACTATTTTTGGTATAGCTTGATCGCCAAATCCAAAGAGTATCTTCAGAATACATTTCAATAGTATATACAAAGAGAAATAATATTTCAATTTATTATATTGTTTGAATTCATGTATCCGTATAAAGGAGTGTCTGTACTTATATGTTCTATAGTAACAAGATAACTTTGGATTAGATTTAAATGAAGTAATTTTTATATAACTTTTAACTTAAATAGAAAGTTAATACGCTAGTTAAAACTTATTCATGCACTCAAAGACCTGAGACGCTAAAGACGATACAACTGTTATATATACACCGTGGGATGGCAAAAGCTAGGACTGCCACAAATGTATTTACTCTTATGACTTTAGGAAAAAATCAGACTCGACAATATAGATTTGGTGATAAGTTCGGGAATTCTGGATTCAAATATCGAACCAAAGCATGCAATTTCATAAGGTAACGGCTCATATAGACTTTTGAATCGATCATCTCCATACATCATCAAAAACTATCTAAAGATCTTTCAAAGAGCTTTGTTGATGGGCATGATGAATATCCCAAATACCGTAGATGGCATCCCCATGATGGCGGGCGTTCGGCAACGATCCGTTATTGAGCGTTAGAGATATACAATAGTTTGACTCGCCCATTAATGTGTAGTTGTGCAGTTTCATCAAATCTATAAGTATGTATATTAAAGTAAAACAATAATGGCAATGATCAAGGGACGTTTGGTATTAGCTTGAGCAATGAGTACGAATAATTTCAGTAGGTATTAATCAAGGTGCTATGCATGTAGCTGCCCATCTCGAAAATATACATTTTAAACTGTCATAACTTTACTATCAAAGGTTTTAAGCTGCTAGGATGGTAGATACCAATTTTGTGTCAGAACTTCTTTAAATACTAATAATATCAATAATTATGATACAATGGTGCTACCCACATGTTAAGATTATTACTATTGTATTGGATAACTATTTGCTTTGTCTTTTATTTTAGTTAGGTTAATTTTTGTTGTATATTGAAATAACAATGTTTTTAGAGAATGTGTGTTAAATAGCTAAAATAATTAATCACGTTTAAAAACCACTAAAAAACTCCATTTATAGCGTAATTTAAAAGTTAAACTTATATAAATTAGTGTTTTAATTACGTTAGAAGGAGAAATAAAAATATAATTTAAAAATGTATAGTTAATGCATCCACTTTTAAGTCTTTGGATGTACACGGTTGTTTCTAACCCCTTCCTATCATCCCCATCACTTTTTATCCTTATTTTGTAAAACAAAGTTGAGCTTTGAGCCTCGGCTTTATTCTCCGCTTGTGAGTAGGAACTTATCTTCTCTGTAGCAAGTAATTGAATGTTAAGACAAAGAAGAAGCGAGGAGAGGAGGTGGAGGGGTTAGAGGAAGGGTTAGCAGGGAAAGATGATAAACAGCAATAAAAAATTGCTCTTTACAAGTTGTATGTACTACAACACTCTTTTGTTCGTGTTTTTATCTTGAAAAAGATGGGAATGAAATCAACACATGTTCCAGGCGTTTAGCCCCCTTTTGATTGGAACTTTTTAATTTCCAGCAGGATGTTAAACACAATGGTTATTAATGACCTATTATAAAGGGGCTAGTTCGAAACAATTAGTTTAAGAGAAAATGCACCCACTTAAAGTTGTGAGAGAATAAGAAACCACAGGATGATAGCTCAACTATAGAAAACCCACTCTGTAGATCGAACTAGGGCTTCCCTGACACTCGCAATCAAATCTATTGTGAATATGATGTCTTAATCCACGTAACCACTGGTGATATAACTAAGATATATTATATATGATCTTGCTTTTTAAAGTATATTTCTTAAACACACATTGTGTAAGAATTTGACCAACACATTTTAATACCAATCTAAATCATACATATTTAAATAGTATATTCACATATTATTTATATACTGACGAAGGCATTTAAGTTGAGACAACAGAATATGCCGAATATGAAGCATTTTAGAAAGAATGAAATATTGAATAAAAGTTTATTGTTTTTGATTGGGAATGAGAACAGTACAAGTTATTTTTGGTTTGGTAGACTCTTCATCAGAAAGTCTTACAGGAACAGGAATCGGAACCGAAAACCGAAATTAACACTTATTTTTAAGGAACCAAAATCGTAACTGGAAACCTAAAACACTATTCTGAATAACCGGGACCAGAATTGGAACCGTTAAATAATTTTAGATTCTAAAAGGTTCTTAAAGTTTCCTTGTTTTACAAAATTGTATATAATTTTGAAATGTTGCACATTTTTTTTCTCTCTTAAGCTTAGTTTAATTTTTAAAAGTTGTTTTTACCCCCTTTCTTAGTAAGTTTTGAAAGCGCTTGATATATTTTAGTTTACTATTTTGTTTGAAACCTCCTTTCTAAGGTGATTAGAAAAGAGTTAATGAGCTCTTAGAAATATACACTAATTTGTTTAGATTCCGAAGGAATGTCATGACTGTCACAATGTTCTGTTTGCTCACGCTAGAGGTTTAAGAAGATGTATTTAGCTTTGATAAACAGCATATACTACTACATTACTTAGAAGTTGAAATACAGAAAATAATAAATCAATATTTTGGACTATTGTACTTAGTACTTCCTAGAAGCGAAAACTAATAGATAATCTGGTGGTTGGTTTAACAGCTTTTTATATATATATATATATATAATTAGAGGGATAAGGAGATGGAGGGTGGCAAAATACAATCTTTAAATTCTTTCACTTGAGGTTAAGATTCGGATGGACATCTCAAGCTTTCGCAAATATCTCTTCCAAGAAGTTTCATGAATTATCACTTCACCGGTACTCTGCTATAGTTATGGCAGTCACTATACCCCTCTCACCCCCTCTATTTTATCCCCTTCATAGTGTCCTTACATTCATTCCAGAGGCCATCCCCCCCCCCCCCCCTCAACCTCTTAATCAATTCAACTTGTTGTTTGCTACTCAACAAGAAGTGATGCAGGGTTTTGAGCCGCAATCTCGGGGTCTTGTAGAATGACATCCAAAGTCAAAGGACAAGGGCTAGAATCCCTGTCAAAAGTATAATTTTTCTGAGTTACATTAGGAAATCATTATTTACAGTAAATTGTAACATTTATTTAGTTTATCTATAACTGTAGGAATATTTTCTTTCCTATATTTAAAAAAAATATAGCCTTTTTTTTTGTTTTTTCAGTGACATAGTTTTTACAGTCACCACTTACGCCCATTATTTAAATACATGGTATAAGGAGTTTAGAATTAAAATAAGTTCAGCACAATTTGTTTGTACAGAAGATATAAAAACCAAAGTGAAAACCACACTTTGTTCTAGGTGATAGCCTGATAAAAAAAAATTGGAAATGTCTTTAAAAATTTAATGAGTTTGAAAAAGATGGCCAAAGTTGGAGGAAAATTGCAATTTTTTAATTTTATTTCAATTAAATATAATCTATATACTGTACGCCTACTTCACTTAACAAATAGGCCCTACTGTTAACTTTTTTCAAACACCATACTAACAAGAACATTGGATAGGGATGGGGAAGGTATTTAAGAGAAAGTGAACCCGCATTTGCATGGAGTAAAGATGGGAAAACGAGAGTGATAAATCACTTGTGGAAAATCGTTAAAGGTATATACAAATGTACACGTTTAACAGGAAAACCATCTTCAGTTCACGCAGATGAGATTCGAACCTCGACCTCCCTATCAATGACGATCAAACCAATGGAAGCATGGCAAGCAATGACTGTGGGTAATTAAACTTTGTAAACTAATATTTACTTTGTCTCGACACCTTGGATTGAAAATATTGTGATCGTCAAAATTTTGAAATCGAGATTGTGATAAATGTTGACGTTTCATAGCCCCCTGAAACAAAAAAAGTTGTTTCCGCAATGCCGTCTTACCTTGGTTTGGGCTAGAACCGAAACCAGTTTACGTTTGGGTTAAAAATTTGCATCTGAGGTTTACATAAGTGCTCCCTTCCCCCCCCCCCCCCCCCTCCCGAGGGCTTTTTGGAATTACAATCTAGCCCTAAATATAAGGCTAGTTTATTGAAAGGCAAAAAGAGAATATATCTATTTCCTAGAAATTCACTCTAGATACCAAATTTAATTAAAATCATTAGACACAGTTTATAGTTATAAACAAGATGGAGATTTTCATTTTCTCATGAACATAACTTTGAGGGTACTTTAATAGGGGATAATTTCAAATTTTCATAATTTCTCCTCAACTATTTGAGATTCGTAATAACTTATCATTTTAAAGTTGTATTACTATTAAATGAAAAAATCTTTCTTTTTAATTAAACCAATAAGTTTTGAGCTATAAACAAATATGGATATACTTTTTAATCGGGGGTTATAGTGGAGCGGGAACGTAAGGGAACGCCGTTCTAGCACTGTTTTTCGCGGGAAAATATTCAAAATATTTTTTTTATTGAAGTTTTATACTTTGCAATTCCAAGTTAACTAATTGATTTTTTATCAATATTATGTTAAAACTTTTTTTTCATACTATTAATCAATACATTCTTATGAAACTTACAGTGCTCTATGCGAATTTCTGGAATTTTAAGGGAAGTGCGTTATAGTAAATCTCTGCCTTAGTAGTCATTAAAAGATGCTCCAAATAGCTTCTAGAGACACTAATGTTTGCACAACCTTTCCCCTACGACGGTTGTGGGTCCCAAAACCGCACTTCAACTTTGGGATTGCTACGACCTTGTATTTAGACACTGATAAATTTACGACTACACCATTGTTTTTAATACAGGTTTTTAAAAATGAATTTGATTCTTATGCTCTTTGGTTGAAAAAATGTTTCTCTTTTCTCAATATTTCTGTAACATTTTCCTAGTTCTTGATGCTATAGAGTCAGGGGTGGCCTGAAGTAAATTTCGCGCCAGGTTGGTATTTATTTTTGGCGCCTCTCTACGTAACCGTTGGATAATATAGTCCATTCAACTTGAGAGTGTAGATAACTAACAGCTACCAAAAGTTAGCAGATAAAATCTCATGTATTCATTGGCCAAACCATATTATGTGCAATTACCAGTCAAAACTTTCAAAAAACAACCTTATATTTAATTTGGTTTTTCTTTTGGCAGATCTTAAATCTTCTGCTAGCGGCCAGCTATCCCATTTCTCATGGTAATTGTACTCTCGGAAAATATGAAAATAATCCCCAAACCTAACAACTCCAAACCAAACGTAGCCTGGGCGTGATCGGAAAATAATTGAAGGGGAAGGTCCACAAATGTTAAACATTCGCTAAACATTTCACTTTGAGATTGCACAAAAACTGTTAGGATTACAAATAAACTATAAAAACCTTTTTTGTAGACAATGTCATTTTTTATTATAAGTTTAACAAACTCTTTGACGTTATGAATGGATAAATATTATAAATGTCAAAAAAAAAAAAAAAGGTGCAATTATTTCAAGCTGGCAAATGTAAAATAACTTTTTAAGAGTGACACTAGATTCTATTTTACTCACCACAAAATTATACTAACGTGTAAAGTTTCATGTTAGTATCAAAAATTGAACGTTTGTTAAGCTTATCGACTTTACCATCACGCCCTGTCTACGTTAGGTTTGGAGGTTTGGTGACTATTTTCATATCATGCCCAGGCTTCTTTAGATTTGAAGTTTTTGGGTTTGGGGATTATTATCATTTCACGCCTAGGTTACGTTAGGTTTGGGGACTATTTCCATACTACGCTCAGGCTACGTTAGGTTCGAAAGTTCTTAGGTTTGGGGACTAGTTTAATATCACGCCCAGGTTACGTTAGGTTTGAAGTTGTTAGGCTTAGGATTATTTTCATATCCCGCCTAGGCTACGTTAGGTCATGTCTAGCTCTGTTTGGCGCTCCCTCAAGCTGGCACCCCGGTTAGCCGCCCGGTTCGCACGGCCCTTAAGTCAACCCTGCAGAGAGTAAGTTGCAGTGTATATTATTTCATTTCACAAATACAACGAGTTTTTAGTACATGTTTATTTCAAGATAAAAGCGAGAGAAAGTATGTGTGGTGCACCGTCCCACTATTTTTTTATTACAAAAATACAAAATTGCCTTTAACTCTAAGTGAGTAGGTTTGTGGACCTATCATTCTTATAGTAAGGAATTGTAAATGTATATCAGTGGGATGTTTTAAAATCAACATAATTTTTTAAATATATCATTTCTTTTAGCATTACTTGCCTTAATTTACATTACTCATTACATTCTGGCTGTCCCAAATGAACATTAATTTAAGGAAAAATATTGGGCCAGATAATTTTAAGAGATTGGTTGTAGAAAGTTCAAGGAAACTACAGTGAATAACTTATCAGAAAAACACTTTAAATGATAATTTTATTTACCAATAAACTATTTAGGAGATAATGTGTAGCCGCATATGCGTGGATGGGTCTTAGAAAACCATTTATAAATATCAACATAATACATCTAATTGGAGCCTTACTTCCCCAATACTAGCAATCCAAGCTATATTAGAGCAAAAACTTTATCCCCGAGTACATTGATGTGTATCATTTGTAATAAACAGATAACATTTAATATCTAATGTAATTTTTAAATGGTAATTAGTCGTCTCAAATGATCAATTAATATACTATTTAGTTATTAAATATGCTCAAAAGTACTAAATCATTAATTATTAAATGTAAAATAAATTTATTTCTATATAGTAGTTACCATTGTTTTGCTTTTATTGTTTCAATATTAATATTACGGCTAATTAATATTTAGCTATTTCTCTGATCCATTTGTTAATTAATCTTCAAAGCATTGTAAATTTGCTTTATACTTGTTTTACAGTTTGGTGGATCTCACAAACATTTTGTTTATACGCGAACAGTTTGAAATAAATTCCAAGTGGAAATCAAAATTAATTGAATAATTTGCTGTTCTGTCAGATTCGTCAATGTGTTGCTAGTGTGATGGACGTTTTTACAGAATAAACTTAATTGTGAACTGAGTATTTGCTTTACAAAGAGAAGTTTAGGAATTATTTAGCATCAACCATATATTATTTTTTCATTATTAGTCAATCATGGTTTTTCAAAAGTTCAACATATTTTAATATTATTTTTTTTATTTTTAGCTTTTGGAATGTTAACATAAACTTGACAGCCCTTTTAGATATGCCAATCTGCAGGATTTTTCTTTATTTTATCTAACCTGGACCAACAATTTGAAACTATATTACAAATAGGCTCTTAAAAATCAATTTTTAGTCAGAATGGGACCTAATTTTGACTTTAGTTGTAAATTTCAAAACTTTATTTCTAAAGAATTAACTTCATTGATGACATAGTCCACTTCATCCCTATCACTGACAAACCAGACAAGACACTACTGACGGGATAGTCCACTTCATCCCTATCACTGACAAACCAGACAAGACACTACTGACGGCATAGTCCACTTCATCCCTATCACTGACAAACCAGACAAGACACTACTGATGACATAGTCCACTTCATCCCTATCACTGACAAACCAGACAAGACACTACTGATGACATAGTCCACTTCATCCCTATCACTGACAAACCAGACAAGACACTACTGATGGCATAGTCCACTTCATCCCTATCACTGACAAACCAGACAAGACACTACTGACGGCATAGTCCACTTCATGCCTACCACTGACAAACCAGACAAGACACTACTGATGGCATAGTCCACTTCATCCCTATCACTGGCAAACCAGACAAGACACTACTGATGGCATAGTCCACTTCATCCATATTACTGACAAACCAGTCAAGACACTACTGACGGCATAGTCCACTTCATCCCTATCACTGACAAACCAGACAAGACACTACTGATGACATAGTCCACTTCATCCCTATCACTGACAAACCAGACAAGACACTACTGATGGCATAGTCCACTTCATGCCTACCACTGACAAACCAGACAAGACACTACTGATGGCATAGTCCACTTCATCCCTATCACTGACAAACCAGACAAGACACTACTGACGGCATAGTCCACTTCATGCCTACCACTGACAAACCAGACAAGACACTACTGACGGCATAGTCCACTTCATCCCTACCACTGACAAACCAGACAAGACACTACTGACGGCATAGTCCACTTCATGCCTACCACTGACAAACCAGACAAGACACTACTGATGACATAGTCCACTTCATCCCTATCACTGACAAACCAGACAAGACACTACTGACGGCATAGTCCACTTCATCCCTATCACTGACAAACCAGACAAGACACTACTGACGGCATAGTCCACTTCATGCCTACCACTGACAAACCAGACAAGACACTACTGACGGCATAGTTTACTTCATCCCTATCACTGACAAACCAGACAAGACACTACTGATGACATAGTCCACTTCATCCATATTACTGACAAACCAGACAAGACAGAATTGGTGGCATAGTCCACTTTGTAACGTTATTTGCCACCCTACCATGTATTTCCATATATTTTCTACTTTTTATGAAGAGCTTACAATTTATTTTCGTTTGAAATTAAGCACTTCAAATTTCGGCCGCCGCTTAACACTCTGTATTGTCTGCCTGACAAATAATACTAATTACATCCATTCAATAAAATAAAAAGACGGAAGTAACAACGTATAACATTGTTTTTAATAATTTAAAGAAGGAATTTTGACTTTAGGAAGAACACTAACCTTTTATTAAACATATTAATTATCCTTCTAAGAAGTATGTTGACTCTCCTTTTATTTATTTTAAAATTCGGCCATGATTCATTTCAACGCATGTATAGATCTGTCAAACAAGTGAGTGGCGGGTCTCGTGATTGTAAAAGAGGAAACAAGGAAATATGTAAATAACTCCAAATTACCGCACATTTAAGTTCTGATAGATGAAAATAAACATTTAATTCTTTAAAAAACCTTTGTTCGTATTCATTATCATACAGTTCAATCTTTATCTTAAATTTGCATTGTATTTGATTTTTATCCCTAGTCCATAGCCAACATTTTATCTTTTGTTTATAATTTAGTTTTCTCTTTTGGACTTGGAAGTAAAAAAATAGAACATTTTTAAATTTGATTTTGGAAGACTTTCTGTATTTTTATTCTAGTCTAAATTACATTTTATTTCAACAATCCATTTTTATTTAAATTCCTCATGTTTTATTTTAAGTATCATCCTGTGGTCTATAGTATTGAGAGTCGTCGTGCCATTGTCTGAATTAGCTGAGGTAAATGTTTTATATTATTATTCTTTTTTTCTCCTAGATCCTAGGAGTGGCGCCCAACAGATAGCACAATTTTTATACATCTTGATGTTAATTGTTGTTATGTAAATAAGATTCAGAAGACACTGATACAAGACACAGAAAAATATAATTTATATAGTACAATATTTTTTATAATAATACTACAACTTCATCCCTATCACTGACAAACCAGACAAGACATTACTGACGGCATAGTCCACTTCATCCCTATTATTGACAAACCAGACAAGACAGGATTGATGGCATAGTTCATTACATCCCTATTACTGACAAACCAGACTAGACACTACTTACGGCATTGTCCACTTAATCCATATTACTGACAAACCAGACAAGACAGGACTGACGGCATTGTCCACTTCATCCCTATCACTGACAAACCAGACAAGACACTACTGATGACATAGTCCACTTCATCCCTATCACTGACAAACCAGACAAGACAGGATTAACGGCATAGTCCACTTCATCCATATCACTGACAAACCAGACAAGACAGGACTGGTGGCATAGTTCATTACATCCCTATCACTGACAAACCAGACTAGACACTACTTACGGCATTGTCCACTTCATCCCTATTACTGACAAACCAGACAAGACAGGACTGACGGCATTGTCCACTTCATCCCTATTTCTGACAAACCAGACAAGGCAGGACTGATAGCATAGTCCATTTCATTCTATCACTGACAAACCAGACCAGACAGGACTGACGGCATAGTCCACTTCATCCCTATTACTGACAAACCAGACAAGACAGGACAGGTGAGGTAGTCCATTCTAACAGTGAGGTAGCTGGCTAGTTAAATATTTGCATATTTATATATATATATATATATATAAAAATCCCAATAGTAAATCGTTCATTTAAAAAGCGAGAGGATGACTTGACAACTAACACTACCGTTTTTCAAATTTATTTATTTACCATTCCTTTCCTCACATGGCTTGTAGTCTTCCTTGGATTAATTTAATTTGTTTCTTGTTGTCTGTCACGTAAATGTGTCGACCGAAGAAGGAATCTTAGTAATTACCTCCATCCTAAGTTTCGTATTCTTTTTTTTTTCTTCATTCATTTCAAGAAAATATATCAAGAGAAAGAAGGAAATATAAAAGAAACAAGACCCAATAGAATCAGAATAAATAAACTATTTCAAATAACAAGTTGTAAACTAAATTAAAGTGTTCTCAAATTAAATTATCTCGAAGAAGGGGAAATGATTTAGGATATATTGAATGTAAATAACCCTCTCTCTCTTTCTAAGATAATTTAAAAGACTACATCTTATATTATCTATTTAATGGTTGAGTAAATTGAGTATTTTTTGTTGATATTAAAATGTCATTTTCTTAACTTTTCTATTTCAGAGGGAAATTAATCTAAACGTTACTTATCCATTTTTTTAGAAAGCCACAAAATTTTATATTTCAAGCATACATGCATACTTACACAACTATCACGGCGTTCCTCTATAGGGTAGGCAAAAAAACTGTCAAAATAGCTCAAAAAACAACTCCGTACTTATTCCATTCTCGATAAATTTCTCCATATTTCCCTATCCTTGCATACTTCCTTTGATTCAACAACATCTATATACCGAGTCATACATACTCTTTTATTCCCCAAACTCTTTGTGTTTCTCTTTATTACACATTCATCTACAACATTTATCCACGTATTACATGGTCTACTCCCTCATTTGATCAACACACACTCTACCTTCATATCTGATTCGTCACTTGATCCACAGTTATCCTCTAAACATGCCCAAATCAACGTAACACGCTTATTTTCCATTGGTTTTCATTTCAAACCTCAATACTTCAGCATCCATTCATTCATTTATTTGTTTTAATCAAAGGTAACTTATTCTTAAATATTTTTTGGTATTTGAAAATAAGTTGTAAAGCTTCATAACACATAAAATAAACATGTTTTACACTATTGGCTACTGTTTATTTACTATACTTATACAGTAAATACATTGTAATTACTCAATTATGAAACATTATTTTTTCAAATGTATTCATAATTTTAATCCTCATTCACTATTGTCCACCATTATTTATTTTAATGTTCTTTGAGTAACTTTTCTCTCTACAGAATACATTTATCAATATGCTTATCTGTGAGCATACTTGGGTATTTATTTTTCAACATCTTCAACTGAAAATGATGAATCACTCAGGTAGAGCAGAACACCACTTTCACTTGGAGCTCAATACGAGCCAGAACTGGATAATTTTCCATCGAGATGAGAGGCCACAAATATCATCGACTTAAAGCACCACACTTCAAGGAGCTACTTTGGAAAACGCAAAAATAATTTTTCCGTGAAAGCTACCATAAATTCCTCTACAAACTACCTGTAGCTCTCAATCGATCATTTGGTGACCTCTATACTACATAATCTATACTGTAACTCGGGGATATCCCCATTTATTTTATCTATGAAATAATACTGCCATCTTATTGGATAATAGATTCGACGGAAGTAGCTGAATATTTGCATATTAGATATTTTGATGCATACGGCATAAATAATTTAATCAGCCTTTGGATTGGAAGCACGTATGTTTGATATTGCCTTCAAGGTATACCAGTTTTAATGCTAATAGTACATTTCATATTTAAATTTATAAAGGATATACTGCATTAGGCATACTCTATTTGTTATTTATCAGATATTCTCAAAACAGCAGTATATAAGTAAATGGTCTGGGGAATATCGATACTAAAAAATTTTTGAAGCATAGATACAACTTCCAAAATTGATTTTGTTCAACGACCAACGAGCGTCTTCGCTACAATTTAAAGAATTCAAAGTGAAGTAGCAGCATAGTCACCCTTACAATACGAATCCCAAAAAGGATTGCTCACCACATCATGCATGGTGTACACACATTCGTAACACATCGATGAACCATATTTATCAGATTTAAAAAAAGAACACAATGAAAGATGATTAAACGCAACATATGATTATTTATTATTATTTAGCACCGCGTCTTACTAACCGTTCGGGTTATACGCTTACATGTGTAGAGAGACTATTCTATTAATAAGAGTACTCACACTTATAGAGTCAAAATGCTAAGCATTAAAAAAAAAAATCTCAAGCTGCAATGCATCCATATGTAAGAGAAAACAAAACATATATATATATTACAGTGACATACATCCTAAAATAATATAAGCACATTTAATACTTGCAAAATTTATGTAACAAAAATATGAAAAATAGTAAAAACAAAAATACAATGGTCTTCATTCAAATGTTGTTCAAGTTTTCCCACAGTCTTACTTTACTTTTAGGTTTTCCCTAAGATAAGGCCGTGCCGCAAAATAGAGGGGATTGAAAGGGGAGAGGATTTGGATTAGGGTGAAGGGAACGTTATGCCCACATATTCTCCCCTCTCAGATTACCTTCCCCTCTAGCACAAAGGACGCACCTTGCCTGGACATTTATTATGAGATTGGGGAACCAGCATCTTGCCATGTGAGCAGAATAGGGGCCGGGGAAGTGGGGGGAAGAAAACTGAAGGAAAAAGGGGGAGTTTTGGAATTCGATTTTGGGTGTCGTGGTTGAAGTTAGATAAAAAAAAAAGGAGGAGAGAAAAAGGTGGAGAGAATAAAAGCAAAAAAAAAAGATAGGGGATTGCAGTTTCATTCTCTCGGTTACTACTACGTTTTTTTTCACCTTCCAGGAATGTGTGGACACGAAGTAAAGTTTATATTAATATTAGGGGGATGGAGTAGAACACATGCAGGAATGTAGATATTTTTATGCTTTGAAAAAAGTATTTTTTAAAAACATAAATCTAATACAAAAGTACCTAGATTAAAAAAAGGCCAACTTTAAGAGGACTGTCTACCTCAAGAGCTGAGAAACGTTACAAATGTCTCTAAATTCAGTGTTATTTAAAAAAAGGTTTGTTATTTCAAAATATGGTACATGGTAAATGTTAAACACAAAACTATTTTAATGAATTAATTATTTACCATAAAAAGGTGAAATTCGCTCATTTTCAGACCTCTATTAACCTGTAGTACCACTTTCGAATTTTGAACTTTTTTATGCCAAGGTTTTGTACTAGTACTAGTTTTGTACCGTTTTGTACCACAAAGAAAATGTTTTGTACCCGTACCCGTTTAGAGCAATTAGTATATTAAAGTGGTTACACCAGGTTAATGCTGTTGTACCACTTTTTAAATTTGAACTTTTTTTGATGCCAAAGTTTTGTACTAGTTTTTTACCGTTTTGTACCCGTACTCATTTTAAGTAATCAGCCCATCAAAATGGTGACTCAAGGTTAATTTTCTTGTATTACTTTTAAATAATGATTTTTTTTAATACAAAAGTTGTATAATAGTTTCGCACCGATGTGTTATATAAATAATATTATGTTATCTGTATCAGTTTTTAGCAATTACTGTTTAAATTGACCACTAAAAGTTATTGTAGAGCTGTACCACTTTTGAAATTATACATTTATAATGACTAAGTTTGAATTAAAATTGTACCATTTTCTACTACACGGTAATGTTTTAGTATTCCAACGACTCATTATAATATATATAATATATACACACACACATATATATGTATATTACACACACACATATATATGTATATATACACACACACAATATATATATATATACACACACACATATATATATATATACTAAAGTGGTCACTCCAAGTTAATATTTTTCTAATACTTTTGTTTCTACTATAAATGCATTTTTTTGCTGATGAAGATAGCAAAATATTAAAACCATTATATAATCCTGTTTTATATATATTAATAGAGATCTAAAAGATTTAACATGAAATATTGTTTTGTGTACAGTTTAAAAATTATATTTTACGTATATTGTGTAAATAGCTTTCCCAGATCACATTATATATATATATATATATATATATATATATATATATATATATAATATATATATATTTAACTTATATTTAATGAACTCTTTGACACGATTCTTAATTAAGTCAGGTGGGCCATAAAACATTACTAATCAAAGGAATGATGAATGTGTTGGAGTAAAATTTTAAAACTTGTAGTAGCGCATGGATATATATATATAAAAATTTTTAGATCCCCGATCCCTCTCAACCAGTTCAAACCAAGATTCATTGATGATTTTTTAATAAATTTGAAGGTCCTCATTTTATTCTCTTTATGATGAATTAGGCACAATAAACATTAAAATTGATTAATAAACACTTAAATATTTGTAGTTTATATATTTTTAATTCATGACATAATAAAAGTCCATGACACAATAAAATAATTGTATAAATTTACTTACTACATTATACAGAATATCTTTATTTTATTATTATTGTATTGAAATAAAGTTTATTACAATATCGGTAAACACCTATGAAATTATAGCAAAAATTTAATCAACGGAAAATTCTTTAATTTATTTGTAACTTTGCACAATAAAATATATATTTGAACTTTATTTATCAAGTTTTTATAAAATAACACAGATAATTTAAATGATTTCTTCTTTACACATCTTATCTTAATAGCCTCAAATAATAATATATTATATAAAGACGAAAGCCTTGACACACCGACTCATCACCATATCTCTTGAGCTCCGGTACTAAAATCTTGAAATTCGGCAAAGAGGTTCCTTTCAGGTAGAAGACATCCAATAAGAAGGGGTTTTGCGAAATTTAATCCCAAAAGATGTTCGACTTTGGTTGAAACTTTTGATTGTCAAAGTAATTGTATAAATGAGCTTTAAAAATAAAATTTGACAAGACGCTGTAGGTACTGTCTCATACAACCAACCTAAAATGGAAAATATAAATGGAGTGCCAAGAAATAAGGAGGGAGATGTGGTAGTAGGCTATAATTATTTTATTTTAGATGAGGTAGAAAATAAGCATTTGGTAAACATGTAGGTAGAAACTCCATACAAACAAATAAATCTTGATTATGATATGTGTAAGAGTGATTTGTATAAAAGGATGTTAGGGATCCCAAAATTTTCAAAACTAATAGAAATAACTACTTATTAGTGTGGAATCAAATTTAGATTACACAGGCAGTTAAAGAGACCAAACCAAATATTTATTAAAGTCTGAAAATTTATATTCTTAAATGAATATCTGTGAAATAAGGGAGGGGGAATGAGGAGGTTCCACAAAATGTAAAAACTTTTACGTGTAGTAAAAATTTTAATTTGGCTGATGGGTGGTAGAACGACTCCAGATAGCCAAATAATTTTAATTTTAAATTTCTAATGTTAGTTGTAAAATGAGGAGGGGCAGACATTTATAATTTCTCAAATTACTAAAAACAACTACTTCTCGGTGTGCAAGAAAACATATATTCAGAGAGTAGATAAAGGTAATCTTTCAAATAACCGTGAGAGCTCACACTTTTTAAATTTTAAATTTTAAGTGTGACCCTGGACATAGGTGAAAAGGGGCGAGAGGTGGGGTTTGATGTATAAAATATTTTTAAGTGTGGTAGAAAATTAAAATTTGCCTCCTGATAAGAGAAGGAAATATTTAAATTTGTCATTTTTAAGTGGATGTTGAGTGTTGAGGAAATAATGAAGGAGTGAGGCTTAAAATTTCCAAACTAATTTAAACAATTTCCTTTTTTTATCACCGTGTCTTACTATCCGTTCGGGTTATACGTTTATATACTAACTACGCTAATTTTAAAGGATGAGGAAGGTTGAATTTAGAGTAAGTGTACCTGCATTTGCGTTGGGTGTGAGTGGAAATCTATTTAGGAAAACCCCCCTCAGTTTACCCGACTGGTTCGAACCACAATTTCCCCATCCTCGGCAGGCCAGTCCAACATAAGAGTAGCGCGTTTGATCACTCAGTTTGAAACAACTAATTTTCTGCGTGGTAGAAAACAGAAATTTGGAAAGCACTCAAAATTAAGTTAAAAATTAATATATTTCAATGAAGGTAAAAATGAGTATATTTCAAAATCTAAAATTTAATTCTGGAAGAGATCGTGGGAAGGGGAAGGGGGTGGGAATATAAATAGAAATAAAGACCTCTTAGGGGTGATAGAAAAATATAATTTGCCGGAAATATATAAGGAACACACCAAAAAACAAAAGTACTGTTAAATATGTTATCTATATAAGTGGAGGCAGGTGAAGACTGGGAGTCTTGAAATTTCCAAAATTAAAGAATAAACTACTCATCGGTGTGAGAGAAGACAAACAAACCCAGACAAAGTAATCAACATGGTAGAAAATAGACATTTCAAATATAGCTAGAAATTATTAAATATATTTTTAGTTTTAAAATAAAGATATGGGCTTAAGGAGAGCTAATAATTTCACAAACTAATAGTAAAAAAATTATAAGTGTGGTGGGAAATGTAAATACTTTCAAGTAGTTAGTACAATCACCCCAAATAATCAAAAATAAAATATACTAAAATATTGCGATGCTAAAACTGGTTCGAATAAATGGGGGGCTCAACAGTTTTGAAACTAATAAAAAAATCAATTTCAATTCTGGCATTTAAGTAAATAGATCAGCTTGAATAACGACCTATGTCTGAATAATTGGAATTAAATAAAACTGGAAACCCGGGAAATGGAAGAGCTTGAAAGTGATACAACTATAAATATGCAGAACAATAATTTTTGGTGTCGTTGAAAACTGAAATTTGACAGGACGAAAAAGAACAATATCAGATTTCCAATTAACTCTTAACATTTCAAAATAGCAGTGTTGAAACCAAAAAGGGATTTGAGAAGAGTTGAAGAAAATTTAAATTTGGTAAATTAGTAAATTGGTAAAAGGACCACGCCAAATAATATAAAATTTGAAAATTTGGAATTACAAAATAGAAGGCTCAGAAATGGGTGAAAGGTGGTTACGGTGGGAGGGGCACCAACATTCCTGGATTGATCGAAAAAACTTTCTCAATATTGTGGTGGTTTTAATTTTCAATAAGCAGATGAAAAAAATAATTTAAAATAAACAAACACTAAAACCAAACTGGATTTTAAAGTGGATCCATTACATTGTGGTAACATTGTTGAAAATCGTTGAATAAGCTACCGTCTAACTAGAAGTGACATAATAATTAAAATAAACAACTTCTGCTCACATAGTTATGGTGAACCAATTGGCCTTTGGATGATGCTCATTTATTCAATATGATTCTGTATATTATGTAATTATTTCATCTACGTTCTCTGGTAAAATGTTTTACTCTTTTTTACAACTTTTTCTGTTCCAATCTATATGACTTAGTTTCACTTATATTATGACCGTGCATAGGCATATATTGTATTCATTAGTACACGCATATTATGGACAATTTAAGACATTATTTCAAAGAATTAATCTATTTTAATTTATTATTATTATTATTATTATTATTATTATTAGCACCGCGTCTTACTACCCGTTCGAGTTATACGCACTTACGCTAATGTGTAATGGTACGGTGATTGTGAGATGAAATGAAGGACCTACAGTTTAACGTGGAATCCGAACCACCACGGTGGAGGCCTGGCATTCCCCACATTCACAAGATGTCTTGTCAGAGGTGAAGGAAGGGTTTGGAAATCAGATAAATCTGTGCCGCGACCGAGGTTTGAACCCCGGCCGCCAGCACAGAAGTCTGATACCTTACCCTAGACCACCAGGTCACCACTAGCTGTTATTCATTAAGACCCCATTAGCTCCTAGCTCTCTACAAAAGTTCACACTACAAAAATATTTAAAATATAACTGAAAATAAAATTACTTCCCTGCAGTGCAGATCTTAAATTAGGGCACCTGTGAAGGCACCACATCGCTATGCTAATTTCTCAAAATGGGTACAGGCGAAAAACTTTATTTGTTATACAAAACGGTACATAACTATTACAAAACTTTGGCATAAAAAATAGTTCAAAATTCAAAAGTGGTACTACAGGTTAATAGAGGTCATTTTCAACCACATTTAGCGCTGGAAACATAGATTTTACCTTCCTCTAACAAATGGTCAATTTATAACATGTTCATATCATAAAATTCTATGATATTTTATTGGTTTTTAAGCTTCATAGCATACACTCCCCTAAAAAGTATAGAATTTGAAAATATTATAGCTCACCATTTTCTAAATCTACTATTTCAAGAACTTTAATATATTTTATTGGACAAAATAATACAATAAAACACAACTAATATAAAGAAATACACTTGTGGTGGGTGTAATTTTCCTACAAATTTTTCCTTTTTTGTTATAAAATAGCATGTCTATATAAAATCAAATAAAAATTTTCTGAATAATTGTATTTGCATGCGATACCAAAAGGACCTTTTACAAACGAGTATAGATAAAAAAATATATACATAACTTATCTAAAATTCTAGTGTCTAAAGCAAATTGTATGTGTTCTATACAAAACACATAAAATAAATAAATGGAAGTGGGGAGTTAGTTATAGGTTTTTTTTTCCATAAAATACAAAGCATTGATGTTATAAATAAATCAAATATGATATTCTTGCTATTACTATATTTCATATTGAGTGTTGTTGTCTTACACCCTTTCTTATACATTTCATTTATTGTACAGTACATTGTATATTGTAAGTTTATTGTTCTGATTTTTTCTTTTAAATACCATATGCATAGTTTATGATCAAGACAACTTGTTATGAATGTAACATAGGTAGATATATAGACTCAAGGCCAGTTGCACAAATATCTGATGGATTATTCAATAACCGTATTGTCAATCAGCTTAATCGTAGAACAAGAAAAGTTTTGATTCAAACAAAACTAATTATGTATCAAGATCTCTGATCACCTGATCACAATTTTTATCAAATTATCAAGCTAAACAAAACATGGCAACACAGTAAAATCACCGTATTTGGAAAAGGTGAAAATTTGATTTTGAAATGACCTAATCTTATTCCTAAGATTGGCTATGATGTGTAAACTTTACGTCTCTGGTAATCTAACATGTATTATGATGATTATTATTATTATTATTATTATATATCCATTACAATACATTATAATTTCAGTCTCGTACTTTGTTAGGGTATGACCCGAACGGGTAGTAAGACGTGGTGCTAAAAAAAGTTTTAAACATTTACGTAGTTATATTAACAGATATGTACAGTAAAATGTACTCCATACAAACCCCATCTCAATATTTACTTTACCTACTTCAATGGCCCCATGGCCTATGGTGTCACTCTCGCAATAGACAAGACTGCTGATTATGATGAGCTCGGGTATTGAATCCCTGTTGGGTGCACTGAAGATGGGTTTCTAAAATTATTTTTCACCCTCACTCCACTCAAAGGCAACTACACTTTCTATAAATTCAACCTTAATTATCCTTCATCCACTAGCGTAATTAGTATATAGGCTTATAACCTGAAAGGATATTAAGACCTGGTACTAAAAAAATAATTTCCCTAAGATAAAAGAAAACCTGAAATGGAAAAACCTCGACATTTTTGTGATTGAGATTGAATGAAGAATCGTAATTATTTATTGTTTGTCGCGTCTTATTGTAGTTAACTTTAAATTGAATCGTTTTGCGAAGGTGACTAGAAAGTTGGAGGAATTGTTCAATACTAACTTTTTCTTCGTGAGCTACACATGTCTGGTGTTCAGGGTGTGGATTTGGTTTACTAGGTTCAGCCAGTTTGTAAGTCATGTATTCATAAAATACTCTTTTTAAAAGCTTACTTGAAGGGCCATAACATTTGCAGTGGTGTTCTCGTGTAGAAAGTCGTCAGAGCTGCCATGTCTATGGCGATCATTGATAGGGGGAACTCCGACTCGTAGAATCATGCTTTGAGCTTAGATGATTCCTTTCTACCCCTTGTTTACCACTCTTCTTAATAAAAATTACATCCTAATCATTGATATCTCAGATGTAGATCTAGACGTGAAGCACAGGGGAAAAACTGAAGTAAACCCAAGGTACCAAGGGCGTTTAATCAAATTCTACAGCTACCCAACAATGAGAATGATCTTCAAGGTAGCTATTGGAAGTGAAAGTATAGAAGGATAGGTTAAGGGCAGTTTAGCAATTCCTTGTTTAATAACACATTATAAAGCCTGTAGTTTCCAAAGTTAAACGTTAATCCCTCCCTCTATCAACTCTGGTCCTGTTATCCATTAAATGCACGCGTGCACCACATGACTCTCCCCTGCAACTTCTTGCCCTAATGACCATCAGTTTGCATCAAAACACTATTAACGCTCTAATTAAAACAATCGCGCAGTACTCTCAAGAGTGGACCGGCTGTATAGGAGTATCTCGTTTGATTTTATGCCGAGAAAAATATTTTCCCTGTTTTAAATATAGGTACAGTACATTAATGGTTTTAAAATATATAGCGTCAAAAATGTAGAGTAATTATATATATATTGGTGGGCACGCGGATTAAAAGTCAGGCTCTACTGGTCTAGTTTGCCAGTGTCGGGAAGGTCAGGGCTTGATTTCCAGCCAGATGGTTAGAAGGTGCTTTTTCTTATACGGTTTTACAAACTATCTTCACTAAAATGTGGTTACATATCCCAATAATTATATATTATATATACCTATTAGTGTGCATAGAATAAAAGGCTAGTAAGATGCTCCGAAAAATCAAACGCTTATAATATATTCAAGCAAACGTGTTTTTATAGGCCCTCAAATCGACTCGAGCTTGTGAATCTGGCTCTTCGACAAATTTGAGATTGAGACCACTTGTATATGGTGTTATTGTCCCAAGAAACTGAATTACCGGTGACGTAGATCAAGGTTTGTATCTGGATATGCTCTGATATGTTACACAAGATGTTCCTATGTACTTTCCACCTCTTATTATAATTTATTTTATCATTTAGATAAAGGTTACAAGTGGTTGTAAGAGTATAGGTAAACTACAGCTAGACCTATAAGTCACATGCGGAAAACAAAACCTAGTGCACATACAATCAATCCAGTCTGTTGATAGTCTGACGTCTGGGACCAGGTGTCAGCTAACTTTTTGATATCACGGGCCGTATGTGTCTTAAAATATTTTGTGAACCGGATGTAAAAATATCGATCAATAAAGTAAAACTTCATATTTATAACATATTAGTTATTAATCTATTTTCATTTTTGTTTATTAATCTTTTGGGGACACATCAAGTATGTCAGCTCAGGCTGGATATGGCCTGTGGGCCATAGGTTGCTGACTGCTATCATAGACCATGAAACCAACAATGTGCGTGATGTAAAACTTTTAAAAATTAAACTCTTCAAACCGGTGGTCACGTGGACTAAATGTCAGGCTCATATAGCCTAGTTTGCCGATGATGAGGAGCAGGGGAGTACTATGCCGGCGGGACACCAGGAAATATCCCTCTGGATCGGTTTAATTTGGGCTACCACAACTACGTGTACTTTGAACTAAAATAAAGCGATCCATCCAATTCTAATTTTTTGATTTTATAACATTTTAATCAAAAGTTCCACTAGAAAAGTCTGAAGATGTCCAGAATACATCATTTATAAATAAATACGATGTCATTAACTGTGAAACCATCCTTTTTGCTCTCTCTTGGAGTTGTTTGGTTAATACTGACTTGACTGTTACTATATCTGAAATCTACAAAGGTTTTGGTGTAGGATTATTTTACAAACTTAAATATATCAAAAATAGAATCCCAACTTTGTCTAACAATTTAGAATAATTTTTGCTTATGGTAGTAGAAAGTAGAAGTTGATGTCTAAAATGGACCTTAGAGAGTCGTAATCATGAATACTGTAGATATTGTTTAATTTTACTAATGTCAAAAATATACATTCTTCACCTCACAGCTTCAGCTTACAATGAAACATAGCTTCAGTAGTATTTATTAATGTAATTTAAAGGGCCGTCATATTTGTAGTACCGCGCCACTTGGGACCTGCCATCCACTTTTGAGGATGTCAGGCTTTGTATAAGGGCCGAGAGCAACTGGGTATGGTATTTCCTCAAATTGGTTCTAAACATTGTTTTGCATCAATGTGGGGACATTTACTACCTCATTAGTGTAACTAAATGCGCATAGTTCAGAAGGTTAATAAGAAGTAGAGCAAAATAAAAAAAATAGTTATAAAATTAATGCAGACTGTGTTCAAATGTATTGTAAATATCAACATTTAAAATAAATGATACGACACAATCGAGGACACTTTCTTTTAGTCTATTTTAGCTTAGAACAACATTTTCTATTAATTCGAATTTATTATTATTATTATTATTGTCACCACGTCTTACTACCCATTTGGTTTATACGCACTTACGCTAATGTGTAATGGTAGGGTGATTGTGAGATGAAATGAAGGACCTACAGTTTAACGTGGAATCCGAACCACGGTGGAAGCCTGGCATTCCCCACATTCACAAGTTGTGATTAATACACGTCGAGTTGAAGGAAGGGTTTGGCAATCGATAAATCTGTGCCGGGACCGAGGATTGAACCCCGAGACCTTCAGCACAGAGGTCTGACACCTCATCCCTAGGCCGCCAGGTCACCTATTAAATTTGAATTTGTTTTACTAACTAGATAGTAGTAAAGGAATAATATATACAAATCCTTAGATGAAAGAAAGGCTTAACCTTGAAATATAGTGATTACCTCGCTTTTAGATCATGTTAAGATTGAAAAAATTAAAATAATTAAAAAATATAATCTCCACCATCAGTAAACCAATTTTAGATACGTTATTCCCAGTAAACACAATGTAATTTTGTGAAATGTTTTAAATACTTGTCAGATATAAATTTTGACCAAAATTGTTTGAAATTTTTTTAAATAAATGGAACTGAGCTATACTCAAGACTTTATCGCTATTTTACCTGCTAAGTAAATGGTAGAACACAATCGCATAAACTTTCTCGTGTTAAATATTAACTTATAGCTTCCAAGTACATTTTAAAAAAAATCAGTTAATTACTCTTAAGTAAGTTTTCCTCATAAAAACAAATTCATCATCTTGTTAAAAAAATATAAACACGCTTTATATATAAATTCTGAACCAAATTGTTAGATATTTAAAAAAAAATTCAAAATAAGCTCTGTAAATGATACCCTTGAATTATCTGTAATTTTTAAAAATAAACACGTATCCTTATATAACATGAAACACTATTTCCAGATACTCATTTGAACTTAATCTTCAAAGCCAATTTCGTAATCTTTCAAATTTTAGATAATTTATCTTAAGTAAATCACCCTATTATGAATTTATTTTAGAAAAATTAAGACACATTATTTTTGATCATGTAAGATAGTTTTCCAATACCAATTCTGAAGAAAAATGCTAAAACAAGCTGTTTTTCTTTTACAAAAATCGGTCATCACTAAACCACTATGAATATAAAAATGAATAGATTTAATTATTTATTATGTAAAATATTTAGCCAAATCACTATGCCATATTTTAAAATGTTTAAATTTAAAAAACGCATAGTTAGTAAACTACCCTTAAACTAGTTTCCCCCCCAAAAAACAGTATACAGTTTTATTTTTTATGTCAAACACTCCCCAGATATACATTTAACAAAACCGCTTGGGCCATTTTCAAAACATTCGAATGTAAAAAAATTACTAAACATTAAACTATTCTTAACGAAATTTCACCCATTTCAGTAGCTGCATGTTCTAAGGCGCTACTCTTGCAGTGTACTAGACTGCTAAAGATGGCGATATCCGAGTTCGTTCCCGGTCAGTTGTAATGAGGGTGGTTTTTCCTTAGGACTTTCCTCGCCTCCTTTCACGCAAATGCCAGTACACTTCCTCTAATTTCAACTACCTCAATCCCTAACATATTAGTGTAATTAGTACATAGGTGTATGACCCTAACGTGTAGTAAAATGTAGGGCCAAAAAACAAAAACACAATGACAACTAAAACCAATTCTTCGGTACTATTTCAAACAAAATCGTTAAAGCAATTTTTCTTACATTTGGGATTAAAGAAAATCACTCATCGTTCCCTGAATTTGAAAGTTAGGGTCAAAATAAAAATAAATCCTGAGTTATAGCCTTAATATATCTAAACATACAAGTTTGAACAAAATTCATTAAACCGTTTAGAATCCTTATACCGGGACAGAGAGACATGGGGACAGACAGAATTGTGAGATCAACTTTATTTTCTTGTTTCGGACACACATAAAATATAAAGATGCATAATATTCTCGATATGTTTATGATTACAAGACTTTCTCTTGATATGTGGAAGTAAAGATAATCAATCTGTTTGTGAAGCCAAGCTAGAACAAATGTAATAACTGTTTGACTTGTAATTTCATTATTTGAGTGGTAGAGGCAGTGTCAGTGGTGCTGCATATTATAGCTCTCCCTCACATCGCCACACGCAAACACGAAACCATTGACCATGAACACAAAATGAAATCGGACTCTGCTTGCTGCTGTTGTGTTTGGTTGGTTTACTTTGTATAGCTGGCAGGTTGAGAGGGAGGAGGGGGATTTCATCGGTTAGAGAGTGGCTGGTATGGTGGGAGCTCATATAAAAATATCGTTGAAGTAAACTGACGTCCATTTTGAAACACGAGTATGAAATGTTAGAATGGTCTATGAAGTGTGTTTAAACGTTTGTAACAACATGGTTGTCGAATAGGAGAGTCTCCATGGCTCGTTTGTAGAGATACATTAGATCCAAGTAGTGGGATATTTGGTTCTATTCTAAATGGGGACAAAAATAGACACACTAAAATATGCGTTTCAACATTTTATATGGATAGTCACTTCTTGAGACTGAGATTTTCTGACGAGATTTTCTTTAGGAAGTGATGAACGTGTATTTTATAAACATAAATTTTATTAACACACGATTTACAAACTAATCTTACCTAAAATCTTAAGTTAAGTAACTACTATACATCATATACATAATTATACTAAATATTAACAAATTAGGTATTTTAAAAATTCGCATTAAATGATTCTTGTTTCCGTGAAAGCCCCAATTCTCTCTGTAATTTATACCTTTTTTTCACGGCTAACTACTGAATGAATTAAGGAACCGTTTGATCGTAACCAGTGAATTGAAAGGCAGTTGATGTCGGTTAATCTGTGTGCATGTCAAACGTTGACCGGGATTACGTGATTTTTCAGTTACCATAAAAATAAAAACCTCAACAACACCAGCTTATTTATGTCATCGAGCGGCGATTACCACAGCCCGTGGGAGGCTGAAGAGGAGGTGGGGGTGGTGGTATCAGCGGTCTGTGTTAAACTACATCGGGCGACCATTAGTCCTGAAATAAACACGCCCACAAACAGGAGCAAGCTGAAAGGGAGGAAATTGGTTTAGATTAGGTTATGTTCGGGACTGTCGATGCATTTGTATCCATCCGCACCGGTGTACACGCACTATAAAGCCTTAGCCTCGTCTAGTATGGTTTGATGGTGTAGAAAAGGCTGTGGTTTGAATCCTGGACATATGTATTACTTTTTTCCGCCCAAATTGTTTCTCTTTATAATAATGTGGGGTACATTTTCTTAAAACTCTATTTTGTTCATCCAAACCACATTAGTATAGATGTGTGAATAGGCCAAATAAATACAGTCCAATATCCATAGGTAGCTGACAGCTAAGAGAGTTAGTTACTAGATCTTCTTTCACGTATTATACTTCAAGTCATACTATCTGCAGCTGTAACTTTTCAAAGACAATGTTAATACACATAAAATAACACTTAAAATATACAATAATTTCATCAATGTTGACCTTTAAAAATGTTTGTACTTTCTTAATTATCTTTCATTTGAAAATCATACTGTAGTAAGAAGTGAAATAAATAGATCAATATTTTCATCAAATCACCCTGGAAGCAGGAAGTGACGCAAATCCAATTTAGTCTCTTTGTTGGTTACGGGAAGGACGCTTATCGAATCCCATCTCTATGTACTGAGTTTGTAAGTAGCTATTTAAGTATTTTCTCACAATTTCTCCACGTAAATGAGGATACATTTCAATTACACTTTCCTCATTTATATACTTTCAATGTAAATACACTGATAGCCCGCAAGGATATTATAATCATAAAAAATTTTATTTGTGTTGTTATTATTAAAGCCTTACAGGCCTTACAGGTTATTCCCCTCAGGGGAGTGGGTAATGTGAGATTAGCGCCTACCAGAAAACATTTAGTGAATTCCGAATTAACTTCTGCCCCATCTCTAACTGGGCAAAATAAATACTAAAATTTGTTTCAACATTGAAATTATATAATGCACCTAATCTCGATCAATTGAAAGAATTCTAGATTTGTGAAATGACTGTGCAAGTTAATGGTCTCATGCCTCAAACATATATTATACCTTTTCTCAACAAGCGCTCTACTAGCTGTGCTACCCAGGTTATATTTCAACCCCGTCGGTCATTTTCCTATCTAACGTCTCCTACAGTACTTTACCAAAATAAATAAAGCTCATTCATGTCAAGTTAAAATGTTTGTTGACAGATTAGACGATAATAACCTAACTAATAGTACTAACTCACGCACTTCACAATGTTGACCAATTTGTAACAAATTTAGCATTTTTATTAAAAAGATATTTATTGCAACAAAGTTGTATTAATGTCAGTATTTGAATATTACGTGGAATCTAACGATTCTTAGCTTACTGTGTGTACATCATAGTTAATAAATGCTATTAGAATAGTCTGCTATATTGAAATAACCATTTTTCGACAAAATCTATTTTTGAGCCAATTTTTTTCCATTATAATCCTTCCTAGCCAACCATATTTAATTACTCTAATGGGGATTTAAAGAAATCAAGGTAGTATTTCGAGGTAGAGTACAGGCACTTTTGTGAAGGGAAAGTTGAAAATATCTTATTATTATTATTTAGCACCGCGTCTTACTACCCGTTCGGGCTATACGCTCTAAGTACTAATTACGCTATTGGATTAGGAATTGGTAAGGTTGAATTAGAGGAAGTGAACCCGCATTTGCGTGGAGGGAGAGTGGAAAACCATTTAGGAAAAAAACCTTAGTTCATCCGACCGAGATTCGAACCTCGATATCCCCGTCCTCAGCAGTCGAGCTCAACACGACTAGCGCGTTAACCAACTACGCCACCGAGGCCGGTAAAGTTGAAAATAGTTTATAAAAATACTTTGGGACTCCCGGCCGGGATTCAAATCCTAACCATCCAGACACCGATAAACCAGAATAGAAAAGATTGACGCTTAGTCTACGTACTGACTGATGCGGACATCTATAATATTAATGTATTTGGTTTAGCTATTAATATTGTATAGAATAATTTATTTAATTTTTACGTCAAGCTTCATTAACCTCTCAACTTTATGGGGGAAATGTTCATCAAGACAGAGTTTATTCAAAATGGTACGATAATAATAATTAATGAATAGTGCAGTGTTGATCATACAATTTCGTTAGTAATGGTGAGTGCACGCGATTCTCCTATGTGGAGTGCTAATGGGCAGTTATTATAATATAACGCATGTACTTTGTGCAAGCACTTTAATGAATAATGCAATTATCTTCCAGTGTTGTAAATTTTTAGTTCCTAGCCTTTTTACTATAAAGAGACAAATGGGTGTATGATATATGATTTGTGTATGTCTAGATCTAATGTTCCATTAACTAATTAATACCCACAACTGTCAACAAACGAACAATGGCGTCGTTTTGTCTAGCCTGATTGGTCGGTGACGGTGAGGTGATATTTCCTATGTCTAAGAATCAAATAGCCAAAGCTATTATATTTGTTTTAGTGAGCATATACTCGCATCCAGATATGACACCTGGACAGGGGAATCGAACCCGGGACCTTTGGCTTAGTACGTCAATATTCTAACCACTGAGCTATACAGAAATCGTCCAGTACCCAAGGTTATTATACACTCATATTTTAAGGCAGAGCCTTTGATGGAAGTGCGGAAATCTTCGGCTACAAATGTGTGATTTTATTAAGATCACGAGCTATCAGATAACGTAGCCACCTTCGACTCGGTAGTTGGCTTAATGCTGCCATTTGTACAAATATTATAATGGTAAGTGATCGCACATTTAAGAATCAAATAACTAAAGCTCAACGAAAATCGCCTTACAAATAACAGAACTAACATAAGTATTACCCAGTACACGTTTGAGTTTAGTTGTTTTTTTTATATTCCTTCTGCCCAGAGATTTAGGCCCAGTTTTTTCAAAAGTTCAACGAAATCAACTATTTTGTTTAATTTTAATGCTCAAGTGTAACATCAAGCTTTGAGTTATTGTAGTTTAATTCTGAATATCAAACAATAAAATCAATCACTTGCAGTTAACCCAAGATTCTTTATTAGTCTTCGAATAAACGTGAAAAATATATATGTAATACATATATTAGCAACATTCAGGTGCACTATGGGCACATTATTTTTCTTAAAGACTCATATCAAGTTCAAGAGATATCAACAATTTTTTAAATTAATGATTTTTTTCTCATGCTAACAAAATTATTTTTCCTGCAGAACAAGTGTGTCCAGTGTTTTTTTAAATAGCTATAAAAAGTTATTTGATGACTAATATGCAACAGATAGGATCATACTACGCACGTAAACTGTTTATATTATAAAAACTTGTAGTACACCAACCAGAACTACTGGACATAACCATACGCGTTATAACTGCCTATACCTGATTGAACAACCAAACATATTGTAAACCTTAGCTTCTATAAGATATAGATTTTTAAAGTAAAAATTACTGCCGTAAGTTTGAATTCACAATTGTGCGTGGTTACTTGGCTAACCATGTTTCGAATTCACAAAGTCATTACATTCAAAGTAAAAACTTAGTGTCTTAGGTTGAAAGTTTTTTTTTTCCTTCATTTGTCTGAATCCCTTCAGGATGCAAAGAAACAAAATAGAAAACCAACGAATGTAACTTTTCTTTGTCTTTGTTTCACCTCCGGACACCGAGAAGCACCCGAATGACACCCTTCCACCTTCCCAACACTTTCTCTCTCACTCTTCTGGGATTCCCCTGAAGATCACTCAACCAAGAATCCCGCTCCAGGGTTGCCAACTCTCAAGATTCAAAAGATCATACAGTGGTGTTAAATGGGTATTATTTCAACTGACTCCTTAACTGCTTTACTTAGTTTTTTTTACACCTATAATCACAAGGTTAAATGTATCTGTCTTGCAATAAACAGGATTGCCAGGTGACGTGGAGGTCGAGTGTCGTTTCTTGTTCAGTTGCCTTTGAGATTGTTTTCCCATCCCGTCTGATAACTAATGTGTGTGCAATTCCTCTAATTTCCTTAAGTTTTCTTAAGTTCTACTAAGCTATCCACCGTGTCCATACCTTTAGTGTAAGTCGTTAGTATAATTATTGGTTTTGAGCGTACCAATTAAAAAATAAGTGTTGTGTCAGGCGCTTGGTACACAAGATTGATTTTTTTATAAAAAAATATATTTTAAAAATTAATAAATTTTTTTTATATAAAAAGTAATTAAAACAATTTTTATTAATTAATATATATTTAATCTCAAAAGAAAATGTAGGAAAAGTAAAGCCAGTCAAGATCAAACAGTATTTTCCAAATAATTAACATAAACGCTTCACCAAATTAGAACAGTGGAAAATGGCCTTACATTTGTTAAAATAAATACGCTCTAAATTTATTTTCAACAATCTCACTATTTTTTAAAGGGTTCTATCCCAACATTGGATCATACCATCAGATTATACAGAAAATGAAATTATATTACAGTTACTATTCAGAGAATAAGATGGCAAACACGCATTAATGGGCATACGAACTAAAAGCAAACTCAACTAATATATTTTTTTCGGATTACGAGCAGGTTGGAGATATTACTGGCCAATTGTATCAAAATAAATTTATTACCGAATGGGCTTTTACACTTATTTCAACGAAAATCCGGGTACAGTTCCTCTAAGTTTTCCCTTTCTTATTCTGATTCCGTCGGCGTAAATACGGTCCGTATAACCCATCTGGGCGGTAAAATGCTGTAGTAAGAAAAAAAATTTAGTTGGCAACCCTGTACCCCTCTTCAAGTGACTTGAGGACTGGGATCTCCTCTCTTTTCTTCACCAAGTCAGACGATAATCCTCGCACTGGCAGGGACTGCCGCGATTAGGAGGCTCAAGAGCCTCCCCCGTCTTGTCAGTCTGTAAACACTTGGGCGACGAAGCCAGGAGAGACGTCTGGGCGTCGGAGGAAAATAATGGGAGAGAGGGAAGCTACGCGCAGTTACGTCACATAATAGCAATACAATACGATACTTCGTGGCGTCAAGAAACAACTTAAATGTTTCGTTTAATCCAAACTTTGTTTTATAGCTTTACTTTCTCATATAAAGAGAAAGTATCATAATCGGGAAACTGTTAGACCAATATTATGATAAATCTGTACGTTTTATGTTCTTTCAAACTCTATAAAGTTGATTTTACAATTGAAGAGTAGCAGCAAGGCAAAGGAGATCAAATCACAGTACACACTTTTTCCAGAACAACAACTTTTTATTTATAAAATCTTATAAGGACCCCAGCAAATATGTATTTCTTAAATTAATTTAAATGTGGCACAATCCTCTCTTAACCATATTTTAAAGTGTATAACCGGCCCTATGGTGTAGTGGTCAGTGCACGTGACTACGAACCTAGGGGTCTTGGGCTCGATTCTCGGCTAGTAGGCCTACCATAGGATATTTTCTCAAAAGGGAAGGGGAATTATCCCAACGCTAACCAGGGTTTGGTTAGTTAGATTTAAGTTTGGTTGTGTTTCCGCTGGTTCCACGCCTTCATATTATCACCAACATCCATCACATCTCATCGGGACATGGAAAGAACCTCCACGGAAAGTATGAACGATTAGTACATTCGAGAGGCCCCTGGCGACGGTACAACAGTACTGGCTAATCTTACCACAACTGGCCTACGAATTATGTAGCTCAGAAAACACACACACCACACACATACACTGGTCCAAATATATATATATATAGTATAGTATAGTATAATGTAATGTAATATAATATATACATACAACCATATATATGTGTGACTATGTGTATGCATATATGTGTGTACATGTGTATATATATATATTATATTTGTGAGTGATGTATGTATGTGTATATGTGTATGTAATGTATATATATGTAATACATATAATATATTATAGATAATATGATATAATATATTTATAAGTATGCATGTATGTGTATGTGTGTATGTATATACAATATGTATACATACATATATACATATATATAGTATAATACATATATTTTTTATATTATACTACTATAAAGCCCCATGGATGACTCACTGACATTAATGTTTACCCACTTCCAGAGGAGCTAGAAACTTTAAATTTGGCAAACCTATAGTTTTTATCATGTAAACGACGGGAAAATTCCAAAAGGTATATATATGTATCTCAAAAGTCATATGTATTAAATTGTTATTTTAATTCTATCCCTAAGATTAAGGGTCACTTATTAATGACTGTTTTTATTCAAAATAAAAATATTAGAAACTGTCAACTTTGTTCAAAATGGTAGCACAGGTGGTATTTTACATGATAAATAGCATTATGTACTGTATCTGTTTATTTAGGAGATTAATTTAAGTGTGGTTTAGTGGCTACGTTTTGAAATTATGAAATTGTTCGAAAATGGCAAATTTTTAGTGGCTATATAAGGAATGTTTTACGTTATTAATAACATTAGGAGTAGATGGTCCAATACCAAGAACATTTTTAAAAATGTTGTTACAAATTTAAAATAATATATGATCCACTTCAGTTGCTGCAATGTCTAAGATGCTAACAATGTTTTCCCACTCTCATTCCACGAAGATTCGGGTACACTTTCTCTAAATATTGCCTTCCTTAACATTAAACTCATTAGTGTTATTAGAAGATAATTATATAAACTAGAATTCAATATATCAAAAGGTATAGTTGAAGTTTGGAATTGTTACAAATTCGCAAAGGTCAAACTGAATAAAACCATGAACTTTACATTGAGTGCAGATTGATTAGATTAAGAACTCTGATATATAACCATCATAACATAACAAAAGTAATATTTAGATTAGATTGAGCATAAATTGATTAAATTTAAAGAACAAATTAACATTCATCATAACATTAAAACAGCAAGACCATCTTAAATACAATACGTATACATATAATATATTAAAAATGAATAATTAAAACATAATAGTTTAAGTCAAGTTTAGTTTAAGTGAAGATGGCGTAAATTGATAAATTGTATGGTTATTGGAATATTAAAGGTTTAAGATTGTTCAATGATATTGAATTGTAAATTTTAAAATATTGAATTCTATCTTATCTGATTGATGCCTTTGTTCCTTTCCCATAAAGACTGGTATATTTCAGCCCAAGGTTACGACATGTTTCGGCGTATTACATCGACGACATCATCATGCTAAGGAATAAAAGTCAAAACAAATTAAGGCACAAATCCAGTGTGAAATATTAAATTATAGAAATTAAATTTGCAAAAGTTATATTAGGACATAAACATAGATAATGAAATAGTATATTTACCAGTTAACGCCTCATAATGAGTTCGTCAGCTATGAAGACCAGAAACTGAACTTACAAAATGTAATAAGCAACCATGTATATATGAACTGGGTTCAGATGTTCTAGAAGGAAAATAAGAAGTCAAGGATATTGAAAGTAGCAATTCGGTGAAGTGAGATTAATAATGTTAGAGCGTAAGACAGATAGATGGATATGTTGAAAAATAATATGTGACAAGCTTAAAAAATGAGGGGAGAGAAAAAAGAAAATGACAAGTAAAGGGATGGAGAAAGGTTTTAATCTCCTCGACACTGGCCCTAACGGGTCATTTACTACTATGGAAGTATGGGCTTGGAGCAAGTGGGATATTATTTCATTTTAGTGTGTTGGGGTAGGTTCCTTAGAGTATTAATAAGTGTTTGATTTTCAAAGTTGGTTTGTTCGTTGAGAACGTTTCTGTTGTTAAATGTAGTGGTTTGAATAAATATAATTTCGGCAGTGTTCATAGTTGTACCTTTAAGAGATTTGTACAAAAGCTTCATACATTTTTCCGTGGGTATGGGTTGATAACCGGATAATTTGAGATGCTCGGAAAATTTAGATTTATTTCTATCGTGTTTAAAATCACTTAAATGTTCAAAAAACCTAGTTGAAATCTGATGTCCTGATTAACCTATATATACGCTGTCGCATTCACAGGTGAATTGGTATGTACCGCTATGTTGATATTGGTTGACTTTATTGAGATTGGAATTATTGATGTGTTTTTTGATATTGTTATTAGTGCTGAAGGTGATTTTAAGTTTATGTTTTTTAAAGATGTTAGTAATGCTGTTAATTTCATTGCTAGTATAATTAAATTTGATCCATTTGCTTTGGCTGTTAGGATTGGTATGAAGGTTCTTTAAAGTAGTTTTGTTATTTAATTGTGATATTTGTTTCTGGAGATGCGGTACACAAAAGAATGGGAGTAACCATTGGATAAGGCTAATTGTTTGATAATGTTGAGTTCAATTTTGAAATTTTTCTTGTTTAAGTGTATATGAAGTAGTTGGTATATTAAGCTGTTGAAATCTGCTTTTTTGTGGATATTGGGGTGATAGGAATCATTTGGAATGATAATGTCAGTGTACGTGGGTTTTCTATATATTTTATATTCAAAATTGTTTAGTTGGTTTCTTGTTATTGAAAAGTCTAGGTAGTTGATGCTAGTGTTGATTTCATGTTCAACTGTGAATTTTAAATTGGCATGAATATTATTCATATTGGGAGTTATGTCTGGTAAAGAAGAGTTTGGAGGAAGTTCATAAATCACCAGAATGTCGTCAACGTATCGGCAATAAAATATTACGTTGAAAAAGGTTTTAAGTTCATTTAATATTTTGTTATCATATTGCCGTAGGAAGATTTCAGACATAAGACATGAAATAGGTGAACCCATAACTAGACCATTATTTTGAGAGAAGAACTTGTTTAAATTGAAAATAGTTTTGATTAGAGACTGTGTTTAGGACGGAGATGATCTGTTTTTTTATATTCAGAAGAAGAATTGTTTGTTACCATAATGCTTTTGTGATGTCAATGGTTTCGTTTACGGGAACATTTGTATATAAATTGGAGATATCAAGTGACAAGAACTTTGATAGTTTATTCATATTTATATTTTTTGGTTTACTGATTAGGTCAAAGGAGCTTTTTATATTATGAGTATATGGAAGTAGTAGATTATTCAGAAGAGTTTTGGCAAGAAATTTTGTTGTTTTTTAAGCAGGGGCGTTTTGATAGTTTACTAGAGGTCGTATAGGGATGTTAGGTTTATGAATTTTAGGAAGAGAAGTAGAATTAGGTGCTTTAGGATTCATGTTGATGAACTTTAAACTGTCCTTAGAGGAAAAAATTAGTGGAGCGTTTTTAAGGGTAGTTTTTATGTATTTTTTGTATTTGGTGGTGGGATCAAATTTAAGTTCAGTGATGTTGTTGCTATTTATGAAGTCCATGTTTTTTTATACATAGTCATTATGATAGATAATAACTATGGTATTTCATTTATCTGCTTTAACATTTATGATATCATTACTTTTGAATTTGTTGTTAATATGTTTGAGGAGAATAAGTTCTTTCGGGTAGGTTTTGTTATGGCTACTATCCAGCTACTATCCGGTCATCATCCCACCCACATGGAAAAATGTATGAAGCTTTTGTACAAATCTCCTAAAGGTAAAACTATGAACACTGCCGAAATTATATTTATTAAAACCACTATATTTAACAACAGAAACGTTCTCAACGAACAAACCAACTTTGAAAATCAAACACTTATTAATACTCTAAGGAACCTACCCCAACACACTAAAATGAAATAATATCCCACTTGCTCCAAGCCCATACTTCCATAGTAGTAAATGACCTGTTAGAGCCAGTGTCGAGAAGATTAAAACCTTTCTCCATCCTCTTTACTTGTCATTTTCTTTTTTCTCTCCCCTCATTTTTATAAGCTTGTCACATATTATTTTTCAACATATCCATCTATCTGTCTTACGCTCTAACATTATTAATCTCACTTCACCGAATTGCTACTTTCAATATCCTTGACTTCTTATTTTCCTTCTAGAACATCTGAACCCAGTTCATATATACATGGTTGCTTATTACATTTTGTAAGTTCAGTTTCTGGTCTTCATAGCTGACGAACTCATTATGAGGCGTTAACTGGTAAATATGCTATTTCATTATCTATGTTTATGTCCTAATATAACTTTTGCAAATTTAATTTCTATAATTTAATATTTCACACTGGATTTGTGCCTTAATTGGTTTTGACTTTTATTCCTTAGCATGATGATGTCGTCGATGTAATACGCCGAAACATGTCGTAACCTTGGCTGAAATATACCAGTTTTATGGGAAAGATACGAGGGCATCAATCAGATAAGATAGAATTTAATATTTTAAACGGCAAAGATTTATCTGATTACCAAACCCTTCCCTCACCTCTGACAAGACATCTTGTGAATGTGAGGAATGCCAGGTCTCCACCGTGGTTCGGATTCCACGTTGAACTGTAGGTCCTTCATTTCATCTCACAATCACCCTACCATTACACATTAGCGTAAGTGCGTATAACCCGAACGGGTAGTAAGACGCGGTGCTAATAATAATAATAATAATATTTTAAAATTTACAATTCAATATCATTGTTCAATCTTAAGCCTTTAATATTCCAATAACCATACAATTTATCAATTTACGCCATCTTCGCTTAAACTAAACTTGACTTAAACTATTATGTTTTAATTATTCATTTTTAATATGTTATATGTATACGTATTGTATTTAATATGTTATTGTTGTTTTAATGTTATAATGAATGTTAATTTGTTCTTTAAATTTAATCAATTTATGCTCAATCTAATTTAATTTTACTTTTGTTATTTTATGATGGTTATATATTAGAGTTCTTAATCTACTCAATCTGCACTCAATGTAAAGTTCATGGTTTTATTCAGTTTGACCTTTGCGAATTTTGTAACAATTCCAAACTTCAACTAAACCTTTTATATTGAATTCTACGTTTATATTATATATCGTTTCCTTACTACAATACATTATGTTTTTCATAGAACATAATACTTTAACCCAAACGGTTAGTTAAACGCAATGATAAAAAAAATTACTATACGATGTGTACAATTGTGGCATACCATTTATTTGTATATCCTTTAGTGACAGTGTGACAGTTATCAACGATATAAAAGTATCGCAAGTAATCTAAGAGAATATTAAAGTAGCTTTCATTTAAAGGAAACTCGCAATAAAATCGGTAGTTAGAACTAGTAGGAACATTTGCAAAAGCAACTCCAATAATTAGCCAAGTAAAACACCTCATGCCTTTAGTCAGAGATCTCGAAATGTTCATGTGATCAAATATTTTCAAGTTTTTCTTTCAATTGGATATAATATATATATCGATTCTAGATAATCTTTCAATTGGATATTCTTTATCAAATTCTGTATACCGTTTAAATTGGATATACTATATCCAATTTTATATACACTTTTTTTTGGATACATATATCCAATTGAAACAAAAACTTGAAAATATTTTAAAATAAACCTACATAATGCTTAAGCCAATTGGTGTGGTGAAATCTTTGACTATATTTGATATAATTCCCACTTTTTCAACATAAATAGTAACGTAGTAAATAGCTACTATTGCATGTTTTAATTGATTTATGATTGAAATAAGTTTTTAGCTTAAGAAACCTGAAATATTTAAATTTAATCTAACTAAATCGTTGCTAATTTAATTTCATCTTAAGAGTAATTTTTTTTTATTTAAAATAAAATAATGTATTTAAGTATAACACTTCAACAATTCCACTATGGTTGTTTTTATGGCGTGAGATTTGATTAATTGTTGAATATAACGGTCACCAGAATGTGTTTACAAATTATATATAGTATTTATAGGCCCTTATATATATATATAATATATATAATATATATATATGATTACTAGGAGATCGCGTTCGAACACCCGTTGGGTCTACTGAGAATGATTTTTCCTAAATGGTTCCTTACACGATAGTGCGGGTAAATTCCCTCTAAAATGCTTCCTTGCTAATCCCTTTTAGTAATTGGTTTAACGTGATTAAAAGAAGAATATATAATTATTACCTAGATAGAATTTACAATACAGATTAAAACTATTACAATTTATGTATTAATTTTATGATTAAAAACATTAATTATTACTATACTACTACATTACTATGGGGGCATTACAGATTATATATATAAATATATCATTATGTATAGGCCCCTATATATCCACTGATGCGACGCGGGAGGTGACAATAGTGCGGGTAAATTCCCTCTAAAATGTTTACGGATATATATGTATGTATATATACATACAGATATATATATATATGTATATATATGTAAATATACATTTATATCTGTAAGCATTTTAGAGGGAATTTACACGCACTATTGTCACCTCCCGCGTCGCAGCATTGGAGAAGGGCGTGGTCATAGAGCTATTAGTAATGGTCACCCTACATTCAAGGTCGACCCAGGATAATGTTGATTGTTGGGCGCCACCTCGTTGGCGATAGTGAGCCGGAACATTAACGAGGAAATTCGTTAAGACGCTAGATATAGATATGAAGATCAACACTCCCCCTCGTAAGTTAGACCAGGACAAATAAGGGACCTCTTGGTCAGGGATCAACTGCTTGGAAGAAAACGAGGTTCCCCATTAAACCCATAGGCCTTCATGGGTTTACCATGATCACATCTGCCATACCTGATAATTCCTAATATAGATGAGAGCTATCCCAACCCCGGAAAATGGGTCCCTAGGGTCACTGTAATAGTTAACAAAACAAATATTGTTCAATAAGCCAGGAGGGTTACACAAAAAAAATCAGGCTATAAAAAAATATTCCTTACCTCAATTTTAAATTCACACATTATTTTGGTTAAAATATTTCCAATTAAATGTTGGGTTAAGCCTTCGTCTTAATTTCATTAGACAATAGATTCAAGTTCTAAGCAAGAATGGAATGCGTAAAGCATATAATTATTTAAATAGTGAAAATATAAGTCGAAACACTAATAAGTTAGTTTAAAATAAATAGTAAACTACTTTTCAAATTTATCACGGAAAACAATACTTCACACATACACATACTTCAGGAAATATTAACGTTGGGAGCTGCGAGTGGTCACTGCAAAAAAATAAAAAAAAAATTAAAGTGCACATCTCAACTAAACCTAACGCTGCTCTACAATAGGCACAACAGTCACTTTCTAAAATAGTGCCATCTAAAGTCCATCTTCAAATACCAGCGTCTTTGCGAGAGAAAAAAAAAAGAACACAATTATAGCACTTATCGGTCTCTGCGAGTCTTGCACGTAACCATACACTCCACGTGGAACCTCAGGGGTTTCCAATTGGTCGGCCACTCGAGACTGCCTCCGGTCCCTAGCCCCGGGTATGCAACCAGTGAAGGAGTACCGCTGATGTGGTCCGTGGTTGACCGTACACAGTCCGAGAACCAAACTCTCGTCCCCAGACGTCGAACCCAGACCCTACAAACCCCATATATATGTAGAGTGGATCCAACTAAAATATAACCTCTCTTTACAAAGATGAATACAATTTAACCGTACACTCAGAAGTAATAAATACCATTAACATTCTAAGTCCCCAACATTATAGGTCTCAAAATTCTAATATGATAATATGGTAATATGAGTACCCTAATAACAAGCTTAAGTATTGAACGTAAATATATTATTTACATAACTATAACCCCTTGCTGCATACAATAACATGTACATAAAATGTTCTGACTCATTATGTATTTATCATACCAGTAGTGCAATTAGACAAAAATTATAAGTGATGAATCCAACTAGTTGACATCACATAAGTTGATTCTCAAAACATTACCACAAAGCTGTCCATTACAGACACCAATTATTAACATATTACCGTTTAGAAAGAATGTCATTAACCTAATTAACCCTTAACTTAATCACTGAAGGGGAGTTTTAATACTACCCAGCCTCACGCCAAGTATTTTTCCCCCTTCCCGACCGGCCCATTATTTCACTAATATCCCATTAGAACGGGTGCAACTATGTAAACATTACCAGAATAAAATCACATAACGTTTAAAATAGACCATACATATAAGGATTAATTAATATGAATAGGTCTACCTTACCCCTGCCACAAAACTTCGCTCCAAATCCTCTTCACAACCCAGGCGTTCAAGTCCAACACACACACACACACACACACCGAGTCCGTACCGCGAAAAACTGACTCAAACTCTTCTCATAAAACTCAACCACAGTTCACCGATGAGGTTCTCAAGCAGGCCACCGATAGTTCATAGCGCTGTCGGATGTACTGTAGCGCTACGTGGCGTAAGTAGGCGCCGTTAACGTCCACGCACCCCAGGACGTTTCCGACTACTGTGGGCATGCTTCCACAATAAACAAATCATTTATTTAGCGGGCCAGGTTAAATATCGGAGGAGAGGTCCATGTGACGGGAACCGTTACACTATCGTGTAAGGAACCATTTAGGAAAAAACACTATCAGTAGACCCAACGGGTGTTCGAACGCGATCTCCCAATAATAATCAGGCCAATCTAACAAAAAAGTGACGCCTTATACTATTTGTCCTTTGAAGAAGGTGGCAGAAATTTGAATATAAATTTGACTATTTTGATCGAACATTGATCTTTGATCTAGTATTTACAAACCTTTTACAAAGATAAAACATGGTTATTCTTTCGAAAACCCAGCATAATATGATTGGAGGCCTATTTTTTAAAAAGTTTTTAATTGATTATTAATTTCACTCCCAAAGATTAGAACAATTATTATTACTGCTCTTATTTCAACTGTTTATGATTCACAAGGCTTTCTTTAGCTACTACACAATGTAGGCCTATAGAAAACTGGGGTATAGAAGCAATTTACATTTATAGTCCCTTAATATTAAAAGTAAACTCATACGCTTAAAACAAGCTCTGATAATAATGTAAAGATCTAATGAAACAAATCAACCGAATACTCTTATTTTAAAAATACAAATGAATGGAATGGCGGTATTATATACTCACAGTTAGTTGAACTTTTTGAACTAAAATATTACATTTAATTACTGATGACCTGGTGGGCTAGGGGAAAGGTGTCAGACTTCTGTGTTGGGGGTCCGGGGCCCAATCCTTGGTCCCGGCACGGATTTATCTGATTAACAAACCCTTCCTTCACCTCTGACAAGACGTGTATTAATCACAACTTGTGAATGTGGGGAATGCCAGACCACTACCGTGGTTCGGATTCCACGTTAAACTGTAAGTCCTCCATTTCATTTCACAATCACCCTACCATTACACATTAGCGTAAGTGTGTATAACTCGAACGGGTAGTAAGACGCGGTTCTAATAATAATAATAATAATAATAATAATAATATAATAATAATAATAATAATAATAAATATGATAAATTAAATTTTCACAAATATTGCCAATCTGTTATCTTTTATCCTCCCAATAAATGTAACATTTTGTATCTTTCTTTAAAAAAAAATTTTTTATTAGTTTCCTTGATAAATATTAGTTGATAGTATTTTGAGCGTAACTTTATTTTTTTAATTATTTTTTTGCGTCCCACGTTTTGTTACCCGTTTGTAATATCCAAATATTTACACAAATGAATTAGGGCTGAGGAATAACTTAGAGGGAATGTAGCCACATTTGCGAGGAGGGAGAGTAGAATACCATTGAGGAAAAAAGTTCCCTCATCACACCTAGCCGGTATTAATCTCCAAACTTTTCAACACTACACCAGATAATACACCCACAGTTGAGTTTGTGGCTTAACTTGATTTTAGGTAAGTAGTAAAACCTTGTCTAATTTTATATGAAGGGTTTAAACACATATCACAGAAAGGAAAAAGCCTTGTCTCAAGATAAGAGTTCTAATACATATCACAAAGGGGGAAAAAAACCTTGTTTAAAGATATATGAACACGTAAACACATATCACAGAGAAGGAAAACCTTGTCTCATGATATATGACCGTTGAAACACATATCACAAAGGGAAAAAACCTTGTCTCAAGATATATGAACATTTAAACAAAGGGGAAAAGCTTTGCGAATATAGGCTAAGAAGTATAATAACCATAGCTAGTAATGAATGTGAGTTCGTTGGTTCTTGCATGAGCCTTGTGTTTCTCTTTGCTTCTCTGTGCATTACTACTTAGAACCTAAACCTGTTTAATTATTCATGTTTACTCTTACCATTATAGCGGTATCTAGAGGGTAGGTAATGGGGAATATGGGTTGAAGGGTAGATCTTGAGCTTTTGGTAGGTTTGGAGGAGGTATACATCGCATACTGGCAGAAACAACCTAATTTAAAATCCAATTTCTTTTCTTGTTTATACTTGAATGCTGTTAATTTGAAAGAGGTTTTTATTCAAGCATAAACAATCACTTTTAAAGAGTGCCCACATATATCACATAAGTTTAGACGAGAAAATGTACATCCCACTTAACCAAAATAAACAAAATTAACGTTTTAAATGAGTTTGTAATATACAAGGTACTTTAAGTGTTTTAGCAATTTTACACAATTTCATCTAAAATTGGGGGCATAATTAAAACTTTTTTCAAGGGATATGTATTTTTTATTTGTGTAGACATTTTGATGTTATCACTGATATTTGAATTATTTATATCAGTAAATATGTGTATCTTACTAATGTACAATTAACGACCAAACCACTGTACCAATTGTGCTTAAATTTCGCAAGGATATAACTTGGACGTCCGGTTAAAACAGGCTATATTTTTTCTATTAAAATACAATAAATTCGATCGTTTTTCAAATTTTATGTTTTAAACCATTCTATTCTCATATTTAATGTAGAGTTCATTTTTTTCTATCTTAATCAACTCTAAATCAAAAGATTATTACAGAATACATTTCAATCTTAAATTAAATGAAAAAATAATATTTTGTGTTGGGTGTTTTGAATTTACATTAGTAGGCAAATCGTGTTTCTTTGACAGATAAATACTAAAAATAGATAACGTTCCAAATCTTGATTTGATTTGACCTCATAGTTACATGGATAAATATTCAAACAAATAGAAGAATCATACCATTAGAAGGCAGAACTCCAGAGTAGACAAGAAAATAATTATATAAATAAAATCTTAGGTGCATTTGTGTGATAATAATGTAAGTCAAGACCAAAGATATCTTTATTAAAACCCTAGCTCCTTGATCCGCTTAGCTTCAAAATCCTTATCATTCTTATCATAGAAAACCTAATAATGTGTAATTGAGCTTTTATCTATATTTATAATTTTGTGATCCTAGCACCTTTGGCCATTTGACCACTAATTCAGATAACACCAAAGCCTATAAAAAAAGTTTACATTTGGAATAGATTAACATGACGGAGGACATCTTGGGGTGTGAATCTCGAATTTATTATCTTTACCATTACATAAAATTGTGAGTTTTATGCCTTAAATCAATTGATGTAATATGTGAATAACTCCAAAATCATAAGACATATAAAGGGAATTGCTCAGGGAAACCAGGGAATGATATACATACTTTTTTTTAAACTTATACATACATTTTTATATTTCTAGCCATACAACTAAGTTTGCGTGACTACTGCTATGTGTATCGCCGAAACAAAGAAAAATAGCAAGCTGTAACTTGTAATAGACCTGCACCCTCAAAGAAACCAGAGGTGTGAACATTTGTGTTATTCTATTTTACTATATACACTGTTCAACCCTGGATTTAGTGGACTCGTTTGTAGTGAACATCTGGCTACAATACACTTAAATAATTTGTTTCGATCCAAATACATTTAAATATAATATGTTGAACATTTTGATGAAATATCAACTTAGATTTTAATGAACCAAAAATATAAAACGTCCAAGAAAAAATATTATTCTAACATAGTTACTCTTTGATAACCAACTTTTATTGGTGTTGAACTTAAAACTTGAAACTATTTTTATAAACGAGTTATAATTTTGGCATCACATAGAGCAACTGAAATTATGGAATGGGAAGGGGACAAAAGGCTGAGTGCCGACAGCAACTGCATTCCACCGGAAGGGCTTAAGCTTCATATAGTTGTTGCAGCGAAAATATATACAGGTTACTTGGCTGGGTGCTATTCCTTTTTCCGACGAGAAATGGAAGAGTGTGGAAATATCCGTTATTCAGAACTGCTTTCAGTCCGCTGGTTTAGCTACTAAATGTGTGATTTTTTATGCAGAGGATTAAATTTCACTCAAGGAACTGCTATAATTCATCAATTACCACTATTTTGAAAATAGTTATCTTAACAATATGGACTATGAAGGTTTTTGGTTTGTTTTTAGCATGGCGTCTTACTACTCGTTAAGGCTATATGTGTATATACCAATTACGCTGATGTGTTAGGGATGAGGAAGGTTTCATATAGCAGAAATGTACCCACATTTGCTTGTAGGAGAGTGAAACCTTATTAAGGAAATACCACCCTCAATCCACCTAACTGGTATTTGAACCCCAATATTTATTTCATCATTGCATTATATTGCAAGGGTGACGCATTAAACCATTCGGTCATCGAAACGGGTAAAGATATGGGGATATGACGAATTGAATCTTACTATATGAAGCCTCCGTTGAGGCTGTAAAAGATGGTTCCAGCACGGAACTAATAGAAATTGAAGATGACTAAGACGAGAGTCAAGAAATTATCCCGACAGTTAAAGAAGTGTTGGATAGTTTCACGATTTTTCTAAAGTTTATTAAATGTACGTATTGTACATTGTGATCAAGTGTGTAAGAAACGCCGAATCTTGGGAAGGATATAGCGAACAATTTATATTAATTAAAACAGTATACAGAAAATAAAAGCAATTAACATATTATTTAAATGTTTATTAATATATTTCACTAAAATTTATTATATTTGTGACATTTGGTTTTGTTTGTCCCTAACCCTCCAAACTAAGGTTAAGTGGAGACTTTTTTGTTTGTTTTGGTGACTTCGGACATTGTGAACCAGATATTTGATTCCATAGGGGTTCGTCGTAAGCGGAGTTGACTGTACATTGAGATATTGATGCCTTAAACCACGAGAACCCCGGTGTGTATAGTTTCAAATATATTGCAATAGAAATGTGCCCCTTTTCATGTATACTCAATGAAACCCCATAGCATGCAAATAGGGCGTAATTTTTTAAATTATTATTATTATTATTAGCACCGCGTCTTACAACCCTTTCGGGTTATACGCACTTACGCTAATGTGTAATGGTAAGGTGATTGTGAGATGAAATGAAGGACCTGCAGTTTAACGTGGAATCCGAACCACGGTGGCGGCCTGGCATTCCCCACATTCACAAGATGTCTTGTCAGAGGTGAAGGAAGGGTTTGGAAATCAGATAAATCTGTGCCAGGACCGAGGATTGAACCCCGGCTGCCGGCATAGAAGTCTGACATCTTACCCCTAGACCACCAGGTCACCCCAATTTTTTAAATAAAATATGTCGAGCATAATTACTTAGACCATCATTTGACTACTGGTAAATATACTACATCTTTAAACTCAATTAACACGTATATTAAAAACATTAAATAATAAGTTAGGGATATCTTTAAGGTGTGCACCTTGGTTTATTTTTCTTCTACATTGAGCCTGATGCATTATAATTGTAACTACCCACTCGGCTAGATAGATAGCCAAGAAATATAGAAATAAGAACCAATGTTCTTTGGGAAACCTTAGGTTTTGTTACGACACTATTGTGAGTCTGAAGTATTAAACCATGTGATTGCTGGTGCAGCATGATGCCAAAACAACACGACCATAACAATCTTTTATTTTGTTGAATTATTTAAGGAAGCTAGTGGATATGAACCTTGGGGTGTTTTTTTATTTTACTTAATAAATAAAAAAGAAATGTTGTTTGTCAGTTTTTTGTCTAACTTGTTTTTACTAAATGTCTCCACTTAAATATAAAAGAGAAAGTATGTACAGTGCACCATTCCATTTATTCTATTAAAACAATTGGGAAAGAGTTTAAATATTGTGTATAGAGAAGTTATAACATCTTCAAAATAAGTTTCTGCTTTTAACACATGCTTATATTATATTTTTTTTTAAATTGCCTAATTTCCCGTTTTGTAACACAATTTAAACTAATAAAATATTCCTATCTAAACAGAATTTAATATTGGATTACTTTTTCCATGTTCTAAAAAGAACATAATCACTTCATAGATTTGAAAGCAAAATATTTAGCATATCTTAATATAGCATTTTATTAATACTAATTTAATGTACATAGGGTAGACGTAGGGCCAAGCAATTCTGAATCTTAAATGGTGGGACTTTCATTTCAACTTAACTTTCGGGGTCTTCATTTCTATTTAATCTGGGGAAATTCCATTTCACCTTAATTCTGGGGATATCAATATCCCCTTAACTCGCGTGGACTTACGTCCATCTCACCTTATATTTAGAGAAATCTCTTTTTACCTTAACGTGTGAGGAATTATGTTTCTTTTTATATCGTGGGGACTTCAATATTACTCTATCACGTGGATAATTTAATTTTCCCTTAACTTGTGGGGACTTCTGTCTCACCTTAATTCACGGGGAGTTCTATTTTCTTTAAATTGTGCGGACTTCGATCTCATCTTAAATAGTAGTGAATTATTTTTACGTTTGACCCAAGGGTACTTCTATATCACCTAATTTCGAGGATGCTTGCATCTCACCTTAACAGATGGGGACTTATAAACTTCAATTTTTCATTAACTCACGAGGACTTAAATCTCTCTTATTTTTAGTCAGTTCCACCACATTTTATCAGGCAAGGATTTACTTTTTACTTTAACTCGTAGGGACTCACATTAACACGCAAAGTCTTCCATTCAACCTTGATTTGCTTAGATGTACAGTACATCTCGCCGTTATAACATATAATTTTTAAATAAGTCCTACCTTAGTGTCAATCGATGCTAATTGTACCTTCTGACAAATTTTACTGCCGGATTGTACCGAAAGCAATGAATGTTACCAAATAATGGTTGTGAATGAGGAATTATTGAAAACATCCACACGTGCTTTACATACATGGTAACATGCATGCACACATACATGAATAAACAAACATTGCAACTGGAAATGTTATTTTCTCTTTGAACGGACCAATGAGGAGAGCGATGTGGGGTGGTGGGTGGTTAGATCCAACAACTGCACCCTGTCTAGGAGGGTGACGATGCCATGTATGACCCTAGGGATGAATATCAATGAGTTTGACTGGGGATACTGTAGGGTAGAGGGTATGTCTACCTACCCTTACTACCCCTTCACCTCTATTTAGGGGTCTTGTATCGTGGAATTGGTTATACAGACAGGCGGACCTATCAATCGATAGTCATATGATGCAATATATTGGTGTGGAATAGGCATGGCATTGTCCTTACCATCACTGAACAATATATTATTTCGAAGAAATATACAAAAACTATAAAACTGACCATTGAATTTTATGTCAATCATGTGATTACTAAATACATAGCACGAATTACGGATTGACAGAAGCTAACACACTACATTTTACAAGTTGTTATATTCACAAATAAATATTTTTTAATCACCTCGCATTAATAATACCCGTTTGGCTATACACTCACGTAGATTTATTTTAGTTTAAAATCATTCATTATACACAGGCTTTCAATAATAATTAAAATGACTCGATTACACTGCACAATTTGTGAGGAATTCATCGGGTTGGTTTTTAATTTATTTATATTTTCACTTCCAATTTTGGAATAATTCGATATAGAGTTGGTCATGGGAGAAGTGAAGAACACTATTGATCTAACGTTTTTTTTAGCATTCTTTCATTAATGGCCATAGGAGAAGCAAGGGAATATATTAATTTAAAGCCCTTGGATTTATATACACAGATTTTTCCTTGGCTTACCCAACGTAAAGTTGGCAAGAAGAGAATCAAGGAGAAATATTAATTTCAAGCCTCCAGTTTTAAATGAAGATTTTTCCTTATATTACCCAACGTAAAGTTAGCCAGAAAAGTAACAGGATAAACAATAATTTGAAGACTACAGTTTGAAATAAATATTCCTTCTTGACACCCAAAACAAATTTTTCTATGGAGAAAGCAAAAATAACGAAGGAATTCGAATTTTTTTGTTTCAAACAAGCCCTTCTCCTTCGGAAATACAACAAAGTTTACCTTAAGAGTAACAAGAGGAGAAGTTTAACTCCACTAATTAGTAGTAAATATTCATATTTATAGCCTGAAACCTTGTTACTAATATTTTAATATTTATTCAATTTTCCAGTAGGTGTTTACTAAAATAATAGCCAACAAATATTCAATATTTTCCAGACTTAAGAGAAATTTAAACTTAAAATACAAAAGCAATGTGGCTTATAAGATTCCTACTAGTGCACAATATTAATTGTGGAAATTTGGTCCAAATCGGGTGAGAAATATTTTCTGTATACGTACTTGGAAACTCTTTATTATAATTTTTTTTTAAATACAGTATCTAGGTTTAACAGGCATGTGCTTGTATAAGCTTGTGTTCTAAGGCCATTGTTACAACTTCGAACTGAAAATAAAATGGCTTTCCTTTACTATCTGAATCTTTCCTTGTTGTCTTATTCTCCCCTAAAAGCTGAGGGTGGATTTCAGATAATCATGTTTACTGTGTAATTCTCTATAGCTATATTAAAATATAATACAAATTAGAGTTTTATATAAGGGGGAAGACCGATCATTGGTTTTAAAGGGAAGAAATATTAAATAACAAAATACCCCCGCAGGGCTCATAGTATATAATTAAAATCTTGAGCAATCCATTCTACAGTAAACTTCCTCTTTTTATAAAATACTTCTCCCCTCTTTTTCAACTTCCATTGAAATCCTAATTTATTATTGATAAAAGAATCCCTTTTCCCCTCCTCCCATCCCTCTCCTATGACATTGCCAAGCCCTATTGTAGCCAATCAGTGGCGGGACAATGGGAGATGTTCCGCGACAAGATGGATGTGATTGTTTGTCCTTGTTCGTTGTCACAATGACAACTGAATGGGGTCTTATCACCCGGTCAAGGAGGAAAATTATGGCTGGTGTTGAATCCTAATTCCAACCATCCTATCCCTGTGGTTGAATGGTCAAAGAGGCCAACCATAGGTATTGGGTAACCTGGTTCTGCCCTCCCTTTCCCTATGACTGAGTGGTCAAGGAGACTAACTTCAAGTATAGAGGACCCTGGTTTCGTCCCTCTTGTCTCCATAGCTGAGCATAGAGGGAGACCAACTAAAGATCTAGAGCAGCGATTCTTGACCGGGAGGCCACGAAAGGTTTTTGGGGGCATTAAAAAAATTAATATAAAATATTATTTACTTATTACTGAAGTAAATTAGCTTAAGTTTTACGTTTTGAAAGAAAGAATTCGATGAGCGCAAGCATGTAAGTACAGTAGAATCTTGATGGGTGGTGGTGGTGGGGGGGGGGGGTAACCACGGATAACAGATCACGAATAGTACAAATAATCCTCATCTGTTCACCATCGCCACCCCAAATTGGCTGCACTTAGTTTTTACTTATTTATGTGAAAAGGGATTTTCCATAGGGGTACAATTTAAAACGAAGCAGTGAAATCGACGCCTAATCGACTCCTGCATGCGAATAGCATTTAGTAATACAATTGAAACAAGAATAGACAAATTAGTGGAAAGTGTTCAACAGCAGAGGTCCCATTAAACACATTTGTTACAGTTATTATATTATTTTTCTTGTTATTATAATCAGTGAGTAAGACCATTATCTTACTCATATTATAAATGCGAAAGTTTGTGTATTTGGATGTTTTGATGTTTGTTACTTATCACGCTAAAACTACTGAACGGATTCGAATGAAACTTTGTACGTTGGTAGAGTATGTCCTGGAATAACAAATAGGACTATTCTCAACCTTTGATTATACATTAATTTTACAATACTAATGTTTAAACTTTTCGTATATATTAATTTTAAGTTACTAATGTTTGAACATTTCGTATATAAGATATATAATATAATGTTATATATAATATTTCGTAATAAGAGAAATATATATTATTTAAGTTATCAATTATTAATTTAATATTTTTTTTAAGTTTAGTTAAAAATTAAAAGAATTTATCAATTATTGCGGGCGAAGCCGTGACGGGTTAAAATCTAGTTTTAAAATAAATCTTAGTTATTATTATGTTAGTAAAAACTAGGAGGCCACGAAAATATTTTAGGATATTTAGGGGGCCGCGAGTAATAAAAGGTTAAGGACCACTGATCTAGAGGACCCTCGTTCCATTCTGTTTGTCCACCCCAAATATATGTCTATTATTTAGTAGATAAAACACATTGAAACTTCATACGAATTAAGTAAGGAATATGAATGTTTCTTTTTGGATTCAAGCTCTCCCAAGAGACAATTACTTCACCAGCCACTAGCACTGGTGGACATGTGGATAAAGTCGTCAGTCTCATCTGGTTTGTCATTGACGGAGGAGTTTGGGGCTATATATTCGAGTGGATGTGCTGAAATAGTTGCTTAACAATAGTTTCTAATTTTTTTCCGAGCAAATGCTTGTACACTACCTATAAATTCTAGCTTTCTCATCTTTACATGTGTACAACCTGGATGGATAGTAATACTCGGTGCACGAGAAATACACACGCCTTGTTTAGGATATCTGTCAATATGTGTAATTTTTCTACGTGAGTCATTCACTGAGCAAATGAGGGAATGAATGGGGATGCAATATTTAGTCATAGATTATAGTTTCTTGCTAGTTCATGATTGTGTCACAAGGGAGCATTGTAAGATTGTCACCCTGAGGGTATGTCTTGATTGGAGGCGCAAAATATAATATACATCATCTGGGAGGAGAATGAGAGGGGATTTTACTCGAAGAGGAGGTAGAAGGGAATGCATTTTAGAGGGTAAGTACCAGGAGGAGGTTAGTTACCCCAAGACGAAAGAGGGACGATTCGAGGGAGGAAACCATGGTTAATTTAAGGGATCTTGATAAGGCGTTTTCAATTTGCCTCGCCATCTGCCATAGCTACTAACTATGCAGTTACTCGCCAAACGGTTTGGGGGAGGGAAGGTGGAAAGGAGGGATCGACATGGGGAAGGGAAGCGACCACAGTAATAAACTTTAGTTTTATTTGGATATTTTATTTTAACTAAGGGACACATTTGGATTGCAAGTGGCTTGGCTCTTTGCTTTTGATGAACTAAATAACCAAGTAATTTATATTCGTTAGCTACGGTTAGAGCTGCATATGAATAAAATATTAATTAAATTGAAAAATGGCATGGATAGGGGAATCAAACTCGGGACATTTGCCTCACTACGCCAATGCTAGTACAACTGAGCTATCCGGGAGTCGTAATGTACGCTGGGCCATCCTTAAATAATATTTTAAGGCAGAGCCTGTGATGAGCGGAAAGAAATTGTCGTGAGTGATCAATTAAGTTAATTAATCGATAACTCATATTTATGAATCAAATAGCCAAAGCTATTATTTATGCATTTTAGTGAGGATTATTCCATCTAGATATCATATTTGAAAATTGAAAAATGACATCTGGACACAGGAATCAAACACGGAACGTTTGGCTTAGTACGCCAATGCTCTTACCACTGAGCTATCCAGGATTCGTCCCGTGGCCATGGCCATTCTCCAGTCCTCTCTCATATTTTAAGGCAGAGTCTATGATGGAAGAATGATCATGGGCACGGGACGAATCCCGGATACCTCAGTGGTAAGAGCATTGGCGTACTAAGCCAAAGGTCCCGGGTTCGATTCCGTGTACAGGTTTCAATTTTCAGAAAATGAACTCATATTTAGCTTACGATTACCGCTTTTCCATCACAGACTCTGCCTTAAAATATCAATTAAGGATGACCCTGGACACGGGATGACTTCTAGATAGCTCAATGGTAAGAATATTGGAGTACTAAACCAAGGGTACCGGGATCGATTCCTGTGTCCTGGTGCAATATGCTTTAATACTTTAATAGTATATTTGTTTTGTATAGTATATATATATATATATATAAAATTCAATTCATAATGCAATATATACATGTATATATATGATATACTAGTGGCTCGTTGCAGCAATATCTGCAAATTATCATGTTAAAATGTATTCAACAATATTTTTTTTACTGTGAAAAGTTATATATAATGAAGCCTCATTTGACTTTCTAGTGAAAGGTTTACTCGTCAAAGGCAGCTTTCAATTGATTTTGACCTTCCATTGTTTAATTTTAAGCAAAAAGTAAGTTTTCTTCCTCACCCTGCAATTTAACTTTGAAACGACCCCTCTCCCAGCTCTTTACTTGTTGTACTTTACCACTTAGTATATTGATTATTTTTTAAACAAAGATAAATATTTGATTTACCGATATAATTTATATCATACACAAATCAGGGTTTCCAAGGTGATGTGAGCAAATAATATTATTGTACAGATAAGCCACTGTGCGCACAGCAGAAAAGATTGAAATTTGCTAGGATAATCAGGTTTTCTTTGGAAGCTACTATTTGGCTGTCATCCTAAGCCCTTTGACTTTAAAATGTGTTACAGTTGTCAACATTGATTCAGCTGTTTTCTCATAATTTCATTTACCAGAAATGGGGTATCAAAGAAAATGTGAGAGTGAACGTGAGTATATAAGTGTGTGAGTGAGTATGAGAGAGTAAATGTGAGAAAGTGACTGTGAAAAAATGAGTTTTAGAGATTGGGAGTGACCGAGCGAGTGAGTGTTACTGAGAGAGTGTGATCAACTGAGTGTGAGAAAGAATGCGTAATAGGGATATAATGGGAAATAGAAGGTGTGTGTCAGTGAGAGAGAGAGAGAAAGAAAAAGAAAGATACAGTGTGAAATGTAGAGTGGAGAGAGAGAGAGAGGTGTGTGTGTGTGTGTGTGTGTGGTGGAGAGAGAGAGAGAGAGATGTGTGTATTTGTGTGAGAAAGAGTGTGTATGTATATGTGAAAGAGAGTGTGAGAGAGTATTTTCGCTAAATAGATACTTAACCTTTTAATTTGAGAATTATAGTCAATATTGTTTATTTAAATGCGAATTAACGATAACAGCATTCCATAACTATAAATGTTTCCCCATTCAAGGAAATTAATTCCCTCAGTTAAAATATATCTAGGTAAAAGTTTTGCTAGGACCAGCTATCATAACAGCCATTTATGATCAGAAATAAATATTCAAATATAAGAAGGAAAAGTATCCATGCAAACAAAATTATATATATTTCTAACCTACTATCAATAGTTTGTTTAGTTATGTATGGATTTTTCCCATAACTTTATATTTTTTCCACCGTACAACTCAAGTAAGTGTTCAATTACTTTTTTAACCAAAGAAAAATATTTTATTTATATAATTAGTTTTAATTTTAGCCAAAGAGAAACAATTTTTTCACAGGTATAAAACCATACACAAATAAGAGTTTTCATGGTGATGTAAACTAAGAATGAAAAGCTGAAAATTCTCTGAGAAAATCAGATTTTCGTTGAAACTACTATTATTATGACCGAGATTATGGACCCTAACCTTAAAAATGAGTGATCGTTTGTAAAACTCAGTTCAGTCATTTTCTGCCTTATTTTTTTGAGCTTATAATACATACCAAAACATATTTAAACATCATTTTACTATGCGCGAAACAAAACGTAGAAAATATTTTCACAATTTAACAACTTAACCTTTTAACTTTCGAATTATGCTCAATATTATTTACATAAATGTGAATTAACGATGACAACATTCCAATAAAAAATAAACGTTTCCACAGTTTAGGCATCTCGATTTAGAAGTGTTATGACCAGCATCCAAAGATAAAATTTGTATGTGTTCGGACCAACAAATAAAGATTGCGTTATTATTTTTTATCCAAAGATATATATTTTATTTAGAGATTTACAGCCTTGCAACAAATAACGGTTTCCATGGTGACTAAACGACAAATGAAAAACTGAAAATTATCTGTGAAAATAGGTTTTTAGTAGAAAACTACTATTTTTCCCGACATTCTGGAATCCTAACCGTTTAAATGAACGGTCATTTGTCAAAAATCTGTTCAGTCATTTCCTCGTTATTTCTGTTAGCGGAAATGGGATTATAAAATTATATATAAGATATGAATATGATATATATTTTGAATTATATATATATAATTATATATATTATATAATTCAAATATTATCTTCATATGTTCTACCTTTACAAACAATCTAAAAAAAAATAATTAAACAATCTAAATTTTTTTAAAGTTCAGAACTGTAACTGCTAAAATTATTAGAAGTTAACTCTATTATTACCAAGTTCATGCCTATAACCTTATGTGTTAAGTAGGTTCTTTTACTCTGTGACTAACCACCCGTCCGGGCCCTATGAATTTAACTACGTTAATAAGACAGGGACGAAGAACGTATAGTTTTAAAGGAAATGAGGAAGAAAGCAATTAGGAAAAAACACCCTGAATACATCTGCCTGGGATTTGAACTTTGACCTTACAGATATCCTCAAACTAGACTAGAGTAGCTTGACATTAAATCCGCGTGCCCACCGAAAACAAATTATGTAGCCAGAATCTTATTAGATTCGTGCCTAGTGCCACATTATTATGTTTATTTAAGAAAAAATAAGCTACCCAAATCAAATTTAAGCAAGGCTTCAGATTAGTATAGTCTTGTTCGCCGGAGACTGGGAGAATCGGATGTGAATCTCAGTTGGGTCAACTGAAGAGATTTTGTATAAATGTTTTCCCACTCTTTCTCCATTCATTTACTTGTAAACTTTCTATTAGTTAAATATTCTCATCGTATACCACATTAGTGTAGATATTCAGGTATCCCAGATGGTTAGTAAGACATGTAGCACGTAAAAAAAACTTTTTTAATGTATCGTGCTGTATTTAAATAAGCTACACAATAACATTTCATTCCTCTTTATTCTATTGCACTGTGGTCAGGCAGGAGAATAGAGTGTAGTGGGTAGAAATTTGGGTTGGTAATGGGGTGGAGAGAAGGGTTATGGGCCGACACATTATTTTATAGTAATATTTAAAACAGGTTTATAAGTGCTTTTCTAGTGTTTTTTTGTGTATAAATTATGTTATATTCTTTATTAGAATTATAAATTACCTCGGTTATTCTAGGGGAAGTAGTTGGCATTAGGATGGAAGTGTATTTTTGATTAATTTGTGTGAGAAAATAGCACGTGAACATTAAAAATAAATGAAATATACAAGCTTTTTTTAAAATATAAAGAGGAAATAAAAAGCATCACTGTACTCTTGATGAATTTATAGTAGGTTCAAATGAGCAATTAGCATGTTGCCGATTCGCCCGAGTCTGTTTGGCATTGTGTCCACACAAGAGCCCGGCACAAGTTAATTGAATTATCCGTGGTGCTTCTGTTAAGTGAACCCTGGGCCTACATAGAACCGGGATTGATGGTCCTACTTCGTTTTGAGCCTCCACCATTGTAATGTGTGTACTTTCCTCGCATTCTGTTTGTTCTTGTACAGGGAGAAAATAAAATACAGTTTGCAACTGGGTCTTGCTTTGAAGAAAGAGATAAAAAAAAACTCCATCATAGCAATGCGTTCGTTTATAACCACCCCATAGTTTGTTACCTCTGCTCACTATAAGAACTAAGACTTATAACTTCGAAGGATGTGTTTAGCGATCACTTTTGACAAACGTCAATTTTGGCAGATACGAATTTTTAAATTTTATAGTTTCCTCATATATATTTTGTATAGCTCCTAAAGATGTTAAGATATAATATAATAATAATAATAATAATAAATAATAATAATATATATCTAGCACTTTTCGTTCCCACATATTTGTTATTTTTGTTTCAATGACGTATATATCACGTTAAATTGAATTACAACTATCCAAATAGACACCCTCTGAAAAAGTGACTTGTTAATTTATATTGTATTATTGTATGAACACGTAGAGTAAATTCAATAGCATTTTGATCCGTAGGACAAAGTTTATACGGTACCGATTTAGCTTTACCTGAAATGCACGTTCTAATTCCGCTAACTTATGACTATGAATGTCAATAAAGCTTATGGATATAAATGTAAATTATATTGTATGATAGTTTTGATATTCTTATGTTGCAGATTGCCTACATCTGCAGCTGTATAGAGACAGCAAGGACCGCTACAAGCAAGGTCAAACGAAGGCGTCCTTATCCTTACAGCACTTCCTGGGATACGAGTCTGGTAAACGCAACATTAATCTAATCTAACTTATTAATGTCATAGGTAAATAGCACCTACTCTTTAAACGAATGAGTGCATCCTTTCATAACTTACAAAATACTTAGGACTGTGCAGTTTATATCTAATAAAATTAAATTTAGCTTCAGTAATTTATTCAAATGAAACCATTCTTTATATACAGAATTAAAAGAGCGTTTATGGAACCTTTATATTTAATATTTAATCACTAATTTATGGGGATGAAGTGCATTCGCAAAATTTAAAAATTTATGTTCCACAATATAGAGTTCCAATATACATATTTTATGTTTCATGACTGTATTTACAGGATTTTATAAAAAGTTCTTTATTGGTTTGTTTATGGTATTGATATTTTATATAGTATATAAAATATAAATATAGTAACATATAATGTCTAAATAAAGAAATTGGTATTACAATTTCACACATTTGGTTATTATATAATTTTTTATTTCAAAGTCGCAAACCATTTTAACTTAACAATTGCATGTCAAGGCATATTAATGAGACTATTTTCGTGGTTATACTATCTTGAGTAAATCTTAAATTATTTTATTCTAAAAACAATTTTTTGTTTTATAAATATATTATATTTTTTTATAACTAAATATTTAAATACATTATTTAATAATCCTTGAAAGTATATACTAATTGAAGCTGTTAAGTAAATTATTTTATAGTCAGTTTTAGCATGTAAATAAATAAAGAGACAATATAAACAAAAAATAAGTAATTTATCTTTATTATATACAGAGCTGGGGGTAGAGCTGAATGCGATATGGATCACTTAGTGGTGATCTCATTAGTTGAATTAGGTTGGAATTTTGTGAGTAAGCAGTGCAAGAGTAGTAAATAAGAGTGAAAGTGTAAATGTTGCAGGATATAAGTGGGAGAGCGAAATATAAATATTTCTGGGCGAAAAATTAACTTTACAAGATTATGAATGGAACTAAGAAATAAATGTTAACGCTATAGAAAAAGAATGGAACATAATTAATGATGCTCTAGTTGAGTGCGTGGAAGATGTGTATGGATCTGCGGGGTGGGGAACTCAAAGAGAGATTCGTGGTGAAAGGAGCTGTGGGAGCAAATAAAGAAGCAAACAAACGAATAATTGCTATGAATAGTAAAACAAAACGAAAGAGGCTGTGGGACTTATACGTAAAGAAAAATATGAATTTAAAGAAAGTAGTTTAAGAAAATAAAGAGCAAAAGAGATTAAACGGAGACAGAATGCAAAGTGATTTTGAAGTAAATAAGAAGAGGTTCTGTATGCGGGTAAATAGAACGAAACAAGGAGTGCAAGGAAAGAATTTTAACATCCAGAATGAACGGGGTGAGAAGATCTGGATTTAAAAAAAATAGTATGAGAAGGATGGGGGAGTATTATGAGATATTGTATACCGATAATCTAGAGGAAGTAATAGTAAATAGGAAAAATGTTACCACGAGTGAAAGAATTAAAGAGGTTGAGGTGTAAAAGCTATGAAAGTGTTTAAGAACGGCAAAGCTACGAGCGTAAATAAGATCACAAGTGAAATACTTAAGTATTTGCTAGATTGTGTGAGTTGTTCATTGTATGTGATGCGATTTTTAATGTTCCTAATGACTGGAAGAATTCTGTCATTGTTTATTTGCTCTAAGGCAGTAAGATTGAAGCAAAGTTTTTTGAAAAGTTTTAATTGAGAGTGTGCATGCAAAAAATTCCGGACAAGTTTTGGGGTGTAAAATGTGGTTTAACGGTAGGTAGATGATGTATGGATCAGATATTTGCATTGCAACAAATGAATGAGAAGTGTATGGTAGTAAATAAGAAAGAAAGTTTATTGTGCATTCGTCAATCTGAGAGAAAGCGTACAAATGGGTTAATAGGATTATATTGTGTAATGTTCAGAGTGAGTATGGTGTGGATTCATGGTTAGTAAATTTAATCATTGTGGGTATGATGAAATTAGAGAGTGCGTTAGGGTCGTAGGTCTTAAAGTAAACGGATTTATATTGAACATGGTGTAAGAAAAGGTTGTATTATGTCTCCATGGTTGTTAAAAAAGTATTCATATATAAGTTTATGATGGATTCTCGTGAGGCTACGGTTGGTTTACAAATTGACAATGTAATTATGAGAGTGCTGTTATATCAGATAATTCCACACTAATGAGTGAGAATGAAAATGAATTGCAGAAAATATTAAATCATTTGAATGTGGTGACAGACAGAATGTAGTTTCGTAGAATTGTCTCATAATTTAAATGATAATTTTTGATAAAGACTGATCAAGAAATGATTGTCATCTTAGTATAAATGTAACACTTTTATAGCAAGTGATAGGCAGCACTGACGTATACAATTATGTCAACGTCAACATTTTTGTGAAGCGGGGCTCATCAGAAGAAACAGATGATCAAGGTGAATGCGGTTTGAATGAGATATCCAAGAATTGTATGTGGATGTTGAGAGGCTGGATGTGGATTAAGTGACGAAGAAAATAAATATGTGTGGATCAAAAGGTAGGATTAGGCCATGTAATTCGTGCTTAAGTGTTGTAGATGAATGTGTGAGAAACAGACTCATTAAGAGTTTTAAGATTAAAAGTACATCCATGACTTGGTCTATGGATATTGTTGAAACCAAGTGAGTATGCAATAATAGGGAAGTATGGAAAAGCTAGTTAGGATGGATTAAGTACTGAGTCGTTCTTTTCATCTATATGCACAGCTTTTTGCCTAGCCCGTAAGGGAACGGCGTGATATTATATGTATATTGCATATGTATGTATGTATGTATATATGTATAAATATGTGTCAGTATCCATGTGTGTATACATGTATATGTGTGTATGTTTATATATGTATTCATGTATATGTATATATATGTGTATGCTTTATGTATGTATTTTTGTATATATATATATAATGTTTTATATATGTATTATGTATTGTATATATAGTATATATGCTTTATTATGTATTATGTATAATATATGTGTGTATGTTGTATTATGTATGTATTATATATATATATAATATATATTATATATATGTTTGTATTATATATGTGTGTGTTTGTATATATATATATGTATGTTTGTATATATATTTATATATGTATGTTGTATGTATGTATATTATTATATATATATGTGTGTTTGTATGTATTTATATATATATATATGTATGTGTTTGTATGTATTTTATATATATATATATATATGAGTTTGTATGTATTTTTATATATATATGTAATATATATATATATATATATATATTATATATATATATATATGTGTTTGTATGTATTTATATATATTACGTATTGTATGTTGTATGTATGTATTTATATATAATATATATATATATGTATATATGTGTGTGAATGTTTTTATGTATTAAAAGTATTATATATATATATATGAGAATAATTATTAATAAAGTTACTATTAGAATGTCAATGCATAATAGTTATTTTGTAGTGTTTTTATTAGGGGTGACTTCAGGGTGTTTTTTTTACTAGGCCTGTACTATTAGAGTAAATTGCTCTTTTCCATTCAATATTAATCCTGCTCAATAAACTTGAGGCCAGTTTCATAGATAGACTAAATACGCCACAATTTTGCCGCTATACTAAATACAAGATGACACATACCTACATTTGAATGGAATACGCAGGTTTCCCATATGAAACTGGCTCATTTCATTCTGGTATAAGAAGGTGTCGTCCTGTAATTAGCATAGCGCCTAATATGAGGCGTAGGCTACAGTCCGGTTATGATATCGGCCCATAGGTTTTAACCATACTGCTGTATTTTGTGTGGGGTTGGTCCAATAGATAATGAGGGCGAGTAACAGTTTACCAGCACAGTCCCGTTAAGCCCTAGGCCTACTTTCCCTAACAAAAACCCATTAGCAGCCCTCATATATTGTCTATTTCCCTTCTAGGTTTCACCCTAGACAAAGAATCCAACACGATAGCCATTATCTGCCAGGACGTGACTGTGATTCTCGCTTTCGACACGAGAGAACGGCTCATTCAGTGGCAGGTGAAGATATCCAACAACCTGGGAGAAGGTGAGTGAACACCATCTTTACTAGACCACACATGTTTATAATAATCAAACCCAACCTCATTGTGAACCAAATTGGGAATGTTTCTTGTGATTATAGTGATCTCAACGCCAGGGTATATTGAGGGTAGATTAAGTTCTGTGGAGAATTTATATTTTACTGAAGGATTAGAAGTATAAAAGTATCGTGAGGTTTTTTGGAGTAGAACAAAGGGGTTTTTACTGTGTACTACATGCCATATAAACATTAAATTGGTTAAACCAAAAAAATTAAATTGCTTTATATGTAGGATATAAATTATATAAAATGATCCATATTTATTTCTTCATGAATTACAAAATACTCTATAACCATATTTGGCTATAGTTCTAACTTCTATACACATTATATATCTGTATTTTTGTAGTCTACCCATACAATAATTTTACTCTAATTGACTAAATTTTTTAACAGGGCGACTTCCTATCAATTATTTAATATTAATACAACGTCAACAGAGTTTATGTAGGTATTAATTAACTAATTTACCCTACTAAAATTCACTTTGGTGGTCTTATGGTGTAAAGTATCACTATTGCAATAGACTAGACTGCTGATGACGGGGAAATCGTGGTACGATCCCGATCAGCTGTAATTAGGGTAGCTTTCTCTAAATTATCCCCCCCCCCTCTCTCTCTCCATGCAAATGTGGATACAATTTCTCTAAATTCAATCTTCCTCATCTCTAACCCACAAACGTAATTAATACATAGGCGTACAACCTGAACGGGTAGTAAGACTCAGTGGTAATTAATAAATAATTTGTACAATCTGTTTGTCTTGATCACTTTTTAACAGATAGTAAAATTGTTATTGAACTTAGAAAATTGCCAGAATTATCTTATTTGATAAAGCTTTAAAATTTTAAAACAATTATCTTACGGTCAAAGTTCATATTATATTAATTTTAGTAGTTTATTTAATGTATTATGTATTTGCTATGCTAGATCAACAGTTCCTGATACAGATTTCATCGGCTCCCACCAGAGCGAAGATATCAACAGGCCCAGCAAGGCTCCATGTCCAAGATCAAAGATTTGTATCACAGTGGGCGTACCCCCAAGATTAGTGGGATTTTGGGAGATTGGAAAACTCAGGCAGGTTTACATTATGTGCATTATTATTTTCATTTTACCAAGGTAGAGATAAAAATGAATAAATTTCTAAATATAGTTGAATAATTTGTTTTCCAAACGTTTTATAATCCTATTTTAATATATATTGGCCATACTATGGTAAAAAAGTTGTATAAGTGAAATTTCCGATTTTAGAAGCACTACAGTTCAAATAATCGCAAGTGGGTATAATCTATAAGTGGTCAAGATCCTTAATAATCAGGCTGTTGCGCATACACACATCATACTAAATGTTATAAATGTATTTTGGTACGCTTAGCATTACACTTATCATTCAGTTAGTTATCTGATCCGCATTCGATTTAGCTTGTGACTTGAAATCTAATCCCTATTCCTTTCTTTCTTTCTTTCTTTCTTTCACTCTTGGTTCTCATTATTTTCCCATGAAATATCAACATCAGAGGGTAGTTGCTTAAATCACATATGTATAAGATTAAAGAAATTTTCTAGGAAGTCAAAACATCTTGTTTTTCTTATTTGACTTGTGAAACCATTTTAATCTAACATGCGGCTATCCATCCACCACAGCTATTTAAAATACTAAAACATTAGCCCTTTGGAAATAAAACGACCTAAGGAAGTTAATCTAAATAGCCTAGATATAAAACTATAATCTCGACCACCATGCAGTGGTTTGTGTGAACTGATATCGAAGTTGAAAACGTTTTATAGAGAGAAAATTATTAATATAATCATGATAATTCTAAAATACTAAACTAAATAATTATGACCATATCCCTAGGTGTATAATTGACACGCAAGCTATATCTATTGTCTTGCCCAAATGAGCTATCTCGGTTAAACGAGTGTAACCTCTTATGTCACACAGGCGATACGGCGTGGTGGAAGGAAGATTTTGTTTTGAGGGTGGCTCCAGGTGTGGTAGAGGGGAAGGCCTCCATGTTTGTGTGACGGACCAGGGTGAGGAAATAACCCACACTTTCCAGTTGGCCGCTCAGGGAAAACTGGCTACCAGGAGGAGGCCTGCCTCAAGGAAGCCTTCTGGTAATTTATATGTTTTGGCTTTTATCATTCATTATTATTACTGTTGATATTTAAGTATTGGATCTTAGGACTTGCGTTACGCTAAAAACTAAATTATATACTTGTACTTAAAATAATATTTTTCAAAGAATGGTAGCAGGCAGGGGTGCGTATTTCTATTGTGTGAATTTACCTAAACTATAAATGTACACGTTATGTGACTCTTCGCAGTCAAATAAAGAGATGTTACAGAAAAATACCAAATTATCTTTCATATTAACATTTTATTTTTATTTATTTTTAAGGTTTTGTTTTTATTTAAAAAAATATATACATCCATGAGCAACACACTCAATCAAAATTTTTACTCTAAATATTTGTTTAAAATTAAAATCCAGATGAATTACTCACATTGGTCACTTAGGCCTACGCCCCTTAAGTTGATTCTTTCACGATGTTTTCAGCCATGGACAGTCCTCGTAGACAGCTCAGCTCTCGAGCAGAGATGAGGATGTCAGAAGGGTTCATGGAGACCTTCCAGCAGCAACAGCAGCAGTTGGCTCAACTTGCTGCCGGGGATTTAAATCGCAGCCTGTATGGAGAGGACACTTGCTGTGGCTGCTCCATGGGTGATAGTGCGCTTGAGTCCTCCAGAAACCAAAGCTCTGAGGATCTTATCTGTCCATGCAGGTGAGTTATCCTTAACCCACTTCCAACACCACTTGTCTTATATTTCTATAGAGTTTCCTTTGGGATTACCATTAATTATTACATTTGTCAAATATTTTACACATATCGATGAACACAATTCAAAGGGGAAAAAACGCAATCACCTGATGCAGTAAAGTATTATATGATTTTAGTGCACATTTTGATTAATAAACATGTTTTCATAAAAGTAAATATATTAAGTCTAATTTTTAGACACTACACAATAATTGAGAAAACTATCATTATATTTTGAGATTTAATATGTTTTGTATCATATTAAATATTTTATTAAATAGTAATACATAATGTAAAAATATTTAACTTTATAACAAAACAATTAAACGTTATCTAAGATTTATTTTTAACTACTGCACTGTCTGTGTAGTTTTATTAGTGTAAAAAGTCTGAAGACAAATATTTTTTTTTTGTCTTTAGCGTATTATTTATAATAAAAGGTCTTAACAGCATATTATGTAAACTTTAATGTTGTGATTTTATACTCTTTTCAATGTTGATGACAGAAGTCGAGGAGATGCTGGTTCTCCTTTCTGGTCTTCTGTGGAGTCCACGAGTCATCACCACACAGACCTGGATAGTAACTATGGATGTGGTGACACGGCATCTGTCAGTGATATTCTAGAACAACATCATCATCACCCAGAACCAGTGTGGCCAGAGAATGGTGCTATCGAACGTAGGGTAGGACCTACATCACTAGAGAGATGTGCGAGCTGTATTGGCAAACTGGGGGGCCCGTCCATGTCCCGCTCTTCTACAGCCACCACAACGAATACGCCAAACACCCCTTTCAGCCCAGCGTGGACGATGGACAGTGTTCCCTCTTGCCAACATCACGTCAAAGGAGTCTGTAGAGTGAACACCACTGGAGCTAGCAGTAGTAGTGGTGATCGTGCTTCGCTGTCCTCACATGGGAGCAGTGGGAACTCTGAGTATTCTGTTCCTAGTGTGATGAATGTTGGTGAGAAACAGACACAGTGCTGGTGTGAAAGACCTTCCGTGGCTACAAATGCCTGTATCCCTTCTCCTCCTATTATACCTCCAAAGGTTTCTATGCCAGCAAATATTTCCGGTGCTGGTACTAACTCTCTGGTTACAACGTCTATTGCCAGTACGTGTAGATGCCATCCTCTCCCTCCAGTACGTCCCCCGAAACCTTTGCAAATACCGGCAAATACCTCTGTTATGGATTCTCCAACGAATAAGAAAACAAAAAAGCCTCCAATGCCTCTACCAAGTCCACCCATACCAACGTGTATGTGTCACCAACTCCCGATCAATATTCAACAACAACGACCCGAAAGTAGCTCCAACGTCGGGCCATATGAGAACTATGATGTACCACGTTCTATATTGGGCTTGTCTTATTCAAGAGTAAGTAATAAAGTTGGTAATAAATTAAATAAACGTTACTTTTTCATATTAAAATAAATCATGTAGGATTATTGGTTTATATTTTTGAAAGTATATTTTAAAAATACCAGGTCTTGTAATTATTATTCTTTAAATAATACTAATAATTTATATTTATTTTTATAAAATTACGCCTTTGATAATTACAAGGATTTAATTTAAAAACAAAATTTAAACTGCTATTTCCAAAACTCAGTTCTAATTAATTTTAAATATTTGTTTCAGGACCAAAAAGAAGCTGATGGTGAGCCATTAAGAAGACACTCTTTTGGTACTAACCAGGATGAGTACTATGACACACCAAAAAATTTACTAGAAAACCTCTCCAGAACTGTTGTAGATATATCAACGAACCCACATTATGGTAATTATGACGTACCTCCTGCTGCCATGACAGTAAGAAAACCTTGTGGGTGCATAATTAAATATGCTAAGAAGTCAACGATGATTACGACATCTTCAGCAGATTCTTCAAGAAAGAGTGTTGATCGAGAGGAGAGAAATAATTCGGTGGTAGCTTGTCCGTGTCAAAGAATGATGTGTTGGGCGGAAAATTGGATGATGCTTCCTTACTGTAGGAGAGGGAATGGCATAGAGAACACCGGAGTTCCAATCCACAAGGTAAAGCTCAGTGGGGAAGGCAAAATGCCCGTCGTAAATCCAAGCGGAGAAATAGCAATATACGCAACTGTGGATAAATCGAAAAAAATAAACAGAAGACCACCAACCGATAAGCTCGAATTGGAAACTTGTGAATGTCTACTTGAAAGAGATTTGAAACACAAAGAAGGTTGTGACACGTGTACAGAAAAACCAGACACTTCTGTTGAAATAACTTTTGATTTGTCTAATTATGAAAATATTGACCCCAATGGAAACGTCCCAAACATTGATGAAGGTGAGGAAGAAAAGTCTAGCCCTAAGCAAAGTGAATGTGGTAGTGAAAGTTTTAATTGTCTTAATTATGAAAATATTGACTTTGCTCATTCGCTTGGGTACTATGAAAACTCCAAAGACCTTCTAAGTAGAGCTGGAATAAGTCAGAAGAACATGGATAGTGAACTTGAAAATACCTGGGAAAGAGATAATTTGGATTCAGGAAAAATTGTGTCTTATACCATTACAGATGGTGTCAAAGTTTGCAATAAATGTGGTCATACGTGCCACATTTATGTTTCTGAGACACCTTCTGATTCTCAATCCATGAATACAAGAAACACGATGTCACTGTCACAGAGTGAAGATGCAACTACTGGAAAACAGGACGATTATCTTATGATGGAACCAGGGAAAAGTGTTGAGGCATCCAATGAAAATATTTCTGCAAAAGCCCCTGTTAGAGGAAAACATTTCCCAGGTTACCTACCAATGTCCCCTATCACCAATGCTTGTAGCAAACCAGAAATACTTAAGGCCAAGTTTGATTATATTTCCAAAAATTTATATTCTGAAAAATCTGCCAGTACTCCTAGTTTGACTGGACCTGTGGTTGATAGGAGTAGGAAAAGGAGTGATACAAGCTTCCCTAGAATACCCGGATCAGCTATGATGATGATGCATCACTCAGTAAACAGCCCATATTTGCGACGACATCTACTGGAAAATAGCGATGAGAAAAGGAAACATAATTTTATAACAAGGAAAAGATCTAGCTCAGCAGATTCTTCAGTGTATAATGAAGAATATGAGGAACCAGGGAGTAGAAACGTTTTAGAGGAAATTGTTTCCATTTCTTCTACAGTAGCACAGTCTTCTCAAAATTCGGTGAACAATCAAATGGCAGATGCTACAAACAATCCATCAAATCTAAATGAAGTAAGTAGTGGTGCGCATATGTCTGTTAATAAAAAGGTGAATGTACATGAAACATGTTGTCATATAGCTGACACTACGAGTTCTCTTCAAGTTGAGAAGGCAGCTGCCAGAACAATCACGTTAGAAGAAAACACAAGTATCAGTAGTTGTTCTTTGAGAACTTTGACAACGCAGGGGAGTGTCGTTTGTGACCAAAAACAATCCCGAAACTCTCCAACATCCTCCGCCGCTCATATAAGACGCTCCTCCAGCGTACCTTGCAAGTCTGGTAATAACCGTGACTCATCTAGTTCTAATGACTCTGGTGTCTCAATTGACTCTTTGAGACATCGAGGGACGGACTTTGCTGAGTTCGAACTTCCTTTGACTAACGCCACGTCAGCAAGGAGGCATTACCAATCACTCTCCAGGTACCCAGGAATCCTCACGAACTGTATCCACTCTTCACTTCCAAGGCGATCAAAGTCTGTAGATCCACTCAGAGAGCTAAGCTTTCAGTTCCAGAAGGTCAAAATTCCTGCCAAATCATCCTCAGCGGAAGCGGAGGTTCCCATTTGTTCAATCAAAGAACCTAAAGGTATTGTGAATATGTATTTTGACTTAGATAGTTAATATTCTATTAATTAATATTTTTAATTTCATATTTAATTTCAAACCAGTTTAAACACTCCTAGGATAAGTTATAGGTATAATTTTTGTCAATACTTGTAATTTTATTATTTGTAAGATGATCCACACAAGTTGTCACACTGGTAAAGGCATATGACTCCTCTGGACTTATTTATCGGTAACTAGCAGGTTGGGGTGTACCACAGTGTTTTCCCCTAAACTTCTTCCAATTTTTTCCTAAGTAAAGTGAGTATATACATTCTCTAAATTATTCCTTTCTCAGCCCTACTTAATTAGTGTAGATATGTGGATAGCTTGAACGTATAATGAGATATGGTGGAAACAATCATAACGCAACTGGTTTTTAGGCCTATATATGACAGGTTGTTATATCACTAACCAACTTAACAAAATATAACTTTCAATTGATAACCACTTATAATGTTAGGCTTAGTTTGTAAAAAGTATTTTTCTGTCGTAGAAGTGGATACAATTAGATTGAACTATATTAACTATGTCTTTATTAATTAATTATAAAATTTTATATGGAACGGCTACGCACAAGTGGCCATGACTGAAAACGGGCACTAACAGATAAATATAAACCATGTCCAAGTTTTGACCTTGTAGATAACTAACAGTAATTGAGAATACCAGTTAAATCAGAAACCGCCTCCATCTCGAAAGTTTCAAAATAAAGTGGATGCCAGAGTCTACAGATAACAAATCGACTGTCGGAAAGAAACACATAATGCCCGTTAAAATTGATGCATAGATAAGAGTTTATTTTGTTATTATTATTGTTATTATTATTGTTATTATTATTATTATTATTATCAACACCACGTATTACTACCCGTTCCTATTGTACGCACTTACGCTAATGTATAATGGTAGCGTGATTTTGAGATAAAATTGAGGACTTACAGTTTAACGAGGATTTCGAACCATGGTGGAGACCTAGCATCCCACACATGCAGAAGTTGGGATTAATACAAAGAGCTTATCATCTAATTTTTTCATAGCTAGGCAGTTACATTAAATAGGCCATATTTAGTATTTAAATATCTAAGGAGCATTATTATACTGCCCATCTTTAACTTTTGTGTCGATATTCCTGAGGGCATACAACTTTAAAAATTCTACACTCTACAGGATAGTTTCTTTTTCGATCATGCTTACATTCGATGGAGTTCACATTAATGTAACAATGGACCTCTCCTTCTAAAATACTAAATATATCCTTAAGTTACTGACGATTATCCGTACATTATTGCTTAGCTTGATAATTTTAATTTCCTGCCACAGCTGAGCTGAGATTATATATTGTCTAGAGAGTTGTTGTCCTATGATCATGCGAAAGAATGGGTAAACATTACCTTAAATTATCCCCAACATTAAAACTTTTCTCCCAAATGGGAAATGATTAGTCAATTTAACCTATTCCTCAATAAATGATTGACTGCATGTATTCCATGGCTTGGAGCCATAGTACAATGATCTTGAACCAGCATTTTGTCCTTAGATGATGGTTTTATCAGAGAGTGTAATCATAAAGCAAACTTTTGTTCTGCGTTCAATTTCAAATACATACTACTGCAATTTTTTTCTTCTTTCTTCATGTTAGACATATCTTAGATGACTTTTGAAAGGTGGTGTGGAGGCTCCCTCCAGTAAAAATGTCTTCTCGCTTTCTTTCTATTAGAATAAGTATATTTTGCACATCTTCAAGGGCAAATTTTAACAATCAAAATATCTGAGAGTATGATTATCTGGTTTCCAGTAAAAGTCCTCTGTTAACATATAAAAAAACTCTATTCTTTTTAAGCATGACCGATTAGTAAATACACAAATGAAGGCAGGGATCTGCCTTAGAGGGTATGGGATCTTCACCACTAAAACCGCTTCTTTCTGTCAATATACAAAGTGCCACATAAACATTTTCCAAGAGTCTGTGGGAAAAATATTTTCACACTAAGTTATCTGGCTAATATAACAGTGTTATTAATCATTTCTACATATTAAATATTAGTATTTGGTATGTCTACCTCCAGCGTCACGAACAGCACTCACTCTTTTGGGATACGATCGTAGAAGAATCTCAAAAAGATTTTTATCCTCTTCCATGGCGCGTAAGGCATTGGTAAGGTTTACTCCCAACGTGTGTTGGGAATACCTATTGGCATTTGTTTTTTGGATCATCATTGACTCAACAGCATCCTTTAGTATCACTCCAAAATTTTCAGCAACGTTTAAATATGGGTATGCACCTGGTTATTCAGCACGCCCAAAAATATCAATACCACTGATGTGTTGTTTTCTCCTTAAAGCATGGTGCTTTGACATGGAGAAAACAGACATTTTCTGGGTCAAGAGTGTTGTCTGTCTCTAGCAGGAAAGGGAAAATATTTTTCTCTAAAACCGTATCCTTGAAATATTAACCATTCCATGATTGCTCTTGTTCTTTCATGATCAACATAATTCTCCTTGCTTTGAAGCATACAAATATTCCAATTCAGTCTGGTTTCTTGGATAGTTCCTGATAATGTTCATCATCAGCGATATTAAGTACTGAATGTACCCACACTCTGTCATTTTGGTAGTTAGATTCTCTGACTTACCACATAAATAACTCTTCGCTTGGTGCCAAGTGCATGAAATTTTCCTAATCCCTGTTGCGGAGATAATCGCAAAACCATAGGTGGACTTCAATGTTTAATACACTTTCAATGGGCTTAGGGGCTACGTGAAAGGGTTTTAATGCTGTTCTATCCTGGTATCGTCTCACAGTTTCACAGAAAAAAACCTTATCCCTCTGTTGCAAGATTTACATCTTTACATTTGCATTGCTTCTACGTATTTACCCACTGCTGTTCTTGATGTTGCCTTTGCTCTCTTGCGACAGTTTCTCAAGCCGACCTTGTCTAAATTCTGTCTTACAACTATCATATCATTTTTACCAGTTTTCCATAACCCACCAATCACTTCGTCTCACTCTCTCAGCAATCCAATTTCGGTTGATTAAATTTGCGCCAGCTTTCATTGGCTCACGGTACGCATTCGCTCTAATATGGTTCAATGGAAAATTGCTCCTCAGTGTGATTCAGTTGGTTCACCATGGTTCACCAATCAACCGGAGATTTAAAAACGTTCATATTAAAAAAGGAACAAAGTCATATTGACTTGTATAGCTGTTGATTTTTCCCATATACCCCTGGAAAATGTTTATGTGGCATTCTGTATACTCCTTAAATTAAATAGGCATATTAAACGTTAACTTTATAGCTTTTATTTTCTTAAGAAACGCATATTTTTTACCCTTATGAATACTAAACAACAAACAAACTATAAAATCTGTTTTCTCCTTGCATTTGGAAAGCAAATAACATGTCAACGAATTAAAATGATTCTATAAATATAGTTTTTAAATTTACAATTCTTATCTTTTAATCAGTTTTCAAATTTGAAAGATTTGTGCAACTCTTGAGTGGATTTTATACAATTTGACTAAATTCCGTTTTCTATCTCATCGAAAAGATTTCAAAACTTGTATGTACAAATATGCATGCATTCAGACACCACTAAACTTTTATTAACATAGATAAGCAATATCAAATTATTAATGGGGTATGTTACAGTAGATTTTATAAAAATAAGCATTTAATCAAGTAATATACGCAAATTGAAGTGTGAGCATGTAAAAAAAGAGGTTTTATTTTTGTAGGTTTTGCAAGTCCTGGCGCAGATAGCGCTACTGTTGTGCCATACATTGATTCAAGAAGTACAAGCAGTGGAACATCGGATATGTCAGACTACATTGAGACTTTGTCTTTATCATCGCACAGCTCATCTGATACAACTGCAGAAAGTCTCAGGTTGGTGCTATTTGTAGAGATTCTTTCAAGGTTTAAAAATATAAGTTAGTAAATAATTATTATTGAAATTAAAAATAAACACATTATCATCATGTATTTGTTTGAATTAAATAAATATTAAAATGTTCTAATATAACAATATTAATTCATAACAGACATGTCTTACTTTAATAATTATATTAAATGTCAATAATATTTTTTTAAATTTTAAATATATTATATAAATACACAGATTGTATAACTTATCCTTGTATTTTATAAATACTTTAATATATATAACGACCTATGCACATCTTTCAAAATTAGTTAATTATAGCTAAATAATATTTATTTTATTTGTGTGAATATCTTAAACATTTATACTATATTATATTATACATTTATAACATATTATATACAATGTTTATTAGGGACGTTACTCTGAGCTACATTTGGCAACGTTTAATATTATAACCAACTTTAAATTATGCTTAATGTGTTAAAGTTTTAATCATATTAAGGTTAATATTAAATATTTTCTTTTTATTTAAAAGTACCTGATGATATTAAAACAAGACATTGTTGGTAAAAGATATCCATGTGATATCGATGAATCCAAAAGTTCTACATATAATTTAGTTATAGTAATGATCTAAAGCATCATACAAATACTAATTATATGCATATTGTTACAGACTGGGTCGTCCCGCTACAACATTAAGACCAAGATCAGGAAAAGAATATCAACTTATAGATCGATATATACTTGATACCGATGCTAAGGTATTGCTATGTGTATATTATATCATAATTAGAGTTTTATTTACTTAAAATATATGTTTTAAATACATAACAAACTGGGATAAAACAATCAATGTAATGAGTAATAATGATGATGATTAATATTTTAATAGGGCCAGGAGGACGGGCGTTTTTCTAAGCTTCGTACTGATGTGGAATCTTAATATACGTATATCTTTATTTTTAATCAGGGTGAAATTTGTTGAGAACAAAGCTCTCTGAGCATAACACTATTCTAAATTTGATTAATAAATACATATTTCGTTATCCCTACATCTAATAAAATATAATATTAGCAAATTTAAAACAACTTGAAATATTCCTGTGCTCCACTGGATGACAACCCCCTCGTCCTGCTCTCTAGATACGATTCTTACTAAGATATATTTCAAATTAACTTAATCATAAAATATATCAAGAATTGTTAAATTTTATGAAAGGGTTGGCAAACAAAATATAAGTATTTGGTTTTGTTCTTGATTAAATTTCCTTTCTAAAGCTAAACGAAACATTTCTTTCAATTTGAAATACAAGTTTTTTCAACCTTACGAAAAGATACACATTTTTAATTATATTCAATTTATTTTCCTTGCATATTTTCTTGTTGCGTATATAATTTAAATACTTGAATAGATCTGTATTATCTCCAGGGTGGTGCAGAGAAGATACCTCACCAGCAGAAAGGTATGTCCCAGTACTCGAATATCCCTCCAGTTCTGGAGAAGTCAGAATCTCCCTCTCCGGGATATATGAGCGGCTCTCCTGGCCAAGAGAGAGAGGATCCAATGTCTGTCCAGCACACGTTCTCCAAGTAGATGGTTGACCTCAGATCGGAGACAGTGCCAGATGATTTTACAATATCTTAGACTGATCATAGGAATACCGGCACTAACTTATAGTCAGGCACATAACCAGATTTGTGGGGAGTAGAAAGATAAGGGAGATCTTGGCTTCCACCCAATCACAACTTCACCCAACACATAATTTAACAACAATTACGATGCACAGTTTCAAGACATTAAATGAAAAATAGAGATATCCCATCATTTGATTCTTAAATGTTAAGATGAAATAAAATATTGTAATATATGCTTTTTAACGCAGCCTAAGCAGTAATTTGAGTCATACTGCGGTTTGAGTCATTCGGTGTGTCTGTATTCATCTATTTACGTGGTCTATGACGTCCTGAATCATATTGCTCATATGGACTTGCTCATTTAAAAATTTCAAACAGATTTTTATAGCACTTCCAATGTATGTGTGGAGTCTATTCGCTTCTCCGTTTCTCTTTCTTCTCCACACCTCCAAAATCGAGTTATTGATACACGCCTGCTTATAACGTTCTGTTTATATGTTAGGTCGATGTTCCAGATACCAGAAATTTAAAAAAATCATTGTCTCTTATGAACTATTAGACTGATTATTGGGCTAGTGAAAGTTAATTTGTACACTTTATATTAATTATGGATGTCCTCTATAAACCATAAAATCAACCTTAAATTCTAATAATTAGTCACAAAATCAAGGAGTTCAAATTTTATTTATGTATGGATGTTGGTGTGGTGACCAGAGATAAGTTAATTATAGTTATACAGGATGTTTCGGGAGAAGAGTTCAATATTCTGGCAGGTATTGGTAATTTTAAGATGTATATGAACATGAGTCCTATTCCAAACGGTTTCCGAGACCATACAGTATTTTGAATTTGTTGCGCAATATGGTCCTTCTATCCAACCTTCTATCTGAAGCAAGTGCATCGGTGTGAAACATAAGTTGGTTGTTGTGATTGTTGATAGCGGAACTATAGAAGATTTGTAAAAAATGCTATACATATTCAAAAATGTCAAAAATGCAGATATGCTGTTTGTTTACAACCTCTGCGATGGAAGTGCCACCCTGCTGTTGAACGATACCGTTAACAGTTTCCTATGCGTAGAGTTGGTTAATCGATCTTTCATGTTTAGACCAAATTGATTTAAAATCACATGACTTAATATATTTACCAAGTATAATACATCAGTTTTCATTGGCTCAGGAACAAAAACTATTAACAATGAATACTTTTTTTTTAATCTTGCATTCGTATTAATTTTAGGTAAAACTTTTTCTACATTTTTTATTAATTTAAACTGAATAACCAATAACTTTTTGATAAAGATTTATATTATCATTAATTAAAAATTGAATTTACTATTTACTATAAAATTTGTATTAGGATATTCAATAATAAATACACTGCCATTTTTGTATATGTAATTTTATCTTAAATGTATTATTAGTTTAGTGTATTACCATATTTAAAAAGTAAAACTATATAGTGGCGTATCCAAAACGGGACGAAAATATATAGTCTGTAATAGATTTTGTAAAATAAAAATACTATAAGAAGCTTGCGCCTGGGTATAGGCTCAAGTATCGTCTAAAGTAGACTGGGGACAGTGGTAGGACTCCTAATCCAGGCCAGATGTAAATACCTTAATTATGTTTCATAAACTCCCACTTAAAAAATATATGCCCACATTGGCGATGATGTAAGTTAAATTCATTCAATCATTCCACATTAGCATAAATTTACAGATTGCTCAAGCAAATATTAAGAATCTGAACACACACACACAAAGTTGTATATATATTAAACACAAAATACTATTGAATATTTTAAATTATACAACATTTTTTGTCTCCTGAAAAAAATTTCTATTTACTATTCAAAATATGTGGTGGGATAATCAAAGTATTTAATAATTGATTAATTAAATTAAACATGACTAATTGAATTCACAAAACTATTGATGATCTGATAAATTCTCAAAATTAAACAAATTTAAACCCAAAAGATACGGATGGGCTAGTTCTGTTCTTTGAGACCTCATTTACACAGGTACTTCATCTATGTAACAGAACTGTTTTCAGTTCTTAGGAAGTCGGTTCATGATTTTTCCATTCTAAGATAAGTTTAAAAAAAATACGTGCATACAAAGAAATTACTAATTTGCAATACTTAAATTAATTGCACCTGTTATGTCCACTAGTCCACCGAATGACGACTTTCATACCTACCCATATTTGACCGTGATAATTAACGATCGGGAAAATTAATGATATGCCATTTCTATAATTAAATAGTTTATAAGTTGTGTGCCGAAAATGTACTCTGCTCAGAAATTACACGTTAAATACTAAATACAAAATTTAAAAATAATACCCATATTACAGAAAGATAAACACAATGGATATCAACTGTCTTTAGATCAATTTGTTTGGTTGTGAAGTATTTGTATATCCAAAAAAACCAAATAGTTGAACGATTAACGCTGTCAATTTTATTTTTGTAACTGACCCATCCCTTCCTAAGGACAGACAAAAAAAAATCATAGTTAAGGAGGCTAGATCTTGTTTTTAATGATTTGTACAAGACTGATTTAATGAGTAACTACCAAATTTAATGCGTAGTCTTCTAATTTACTTTTGAAAAACATATTCTAAAAAATATCTTTGTACTTTTCTTTGGAGTGTACCGTGTGTACGTAAGCTAAAAAGAGGTGTAAGGAAAATCTTAAATTAAATGCAAGTTTAAATTGTTGAAGTATACACAATTAATTTTAAAACTCACCTATAGTTTGATGAATGATAGTTATTATATTAAACTTACATCCATTTTAAACCAGAAATAGGAAACACATTGCTTCAAATATTATTTGTAATTAGCTGAATTCATTTAAATATGTGTTAAAATTACATCATCTAAAGCATATAAGATATGAACTCCTGCCTTGTGATTAATTTTCAGTTGGAAATAATATTAGTATCAATTTCAAACAAATAAACATTTTGTAGTGAAATGAAAAGTAAGAAATTTGTTGGGGGTTCTTCAACTAATGTGCATTAAAATATGTATTAATTAAGCATCTTTTAATGATCAATACAATTTGTAGTGTAATTGGTTTCTAAAAATACTATTTTCAAAACATTTTTATTGTATAGTAGGTATTAAGTTAATGGAGAGTAATTTTCTAAGTAAAAATTTTCTCTTGTAAAGCTGCTCACATAACAAGGTATTTAAGTGGATAAATAATTGAGCTTAAGGCAAAAAAAAAAGTAACAATTATTGTATGTGATAAAGTTATAATTATTTGACAACTTTTATCAATAGCCATGCCCAATATTTTATACAGTTTTAAAGAGTTAAAAAAGACATCTCATATGAAAAACATAGAATATACTTAAATTTAATAGCATTTAGATTTTGTGTTTTATATTTGTAAATATGATAAAGAATTTGTGTCAATACATTTTATCCTTGTAAATATGCTCAACATTTAATTAACTTTCTATTTCCTTTACTTTAACCTGAGAAATTAAAGTTTTTTCTACTAATTGGAACGGATTGGTAAGAAATTTTTATATTAGGAAAAGTAAAACTAGTTCTAACTAATTAATTTTTAATACCAAGTATAGGCATAACATAATGATTACATTATTTCGTGTCCATATTTATGTGTGATAGGTTCGTTTAACCCAATTTTTTTTCTAGTCATATAGATGAAGTAGGTTTTGTTAAATGGTATATATTGATAGTATGTATTTAAATAAAAAATATTTCTAGACATTATATATGAAGTTTATTGTGCAAAATAAGCATGTCCCCAGTATAATATTGTCATGGGGGTGTAATTTGATATCACTCAATATTATTGTCTTAAAAAGGTCTGGTATTGAGTATTGTATGCCAAAAAAATCAATCTTTTTTAAGTAGATGCCACATGGATATAGCTTTGACTCCAATGAGAGACAAAATTATGCCCATATCGGATGACTTCCCCCCCTTTTTCAAGAATAACCTTTCCATGTCCTATAGTGTTCCTGAACATTATAACACATATTAAAAGAAAAATGCAAAAATAATACCAACCATTGTAAGTAAAAATTATGTTACACAAATTAATTGAATAAACCATAGTTGAATACATCTGGATTATAATTTATTTCCTAACCTGATCATTGTTGGTATTTTCATTGCAACTTCCATGGCTTGGTGGAAAAGGTGTTTGACTACATGTATAGGAGAGTTTACAATTGTTCGATGCCCAGAGAAGCTAAAATAATTTTTATGTCTGCCAATAGGATCATCTTACGAGCCAGACAATGACATTTATAGTGGTAATGTTGAATGCCTGATATCTGGTTGATCTCTTGGGCTAGCCACAGCTTAAACTAATTAATTGAAGGTTTCAAAATGAAGTCAAATCTTTTTAATAAAACAAACACGTATACACCTAAAAAGAGGGTTGAAAACTATAAATGAGATAAAAACTCCCTTAAATAAATGTATATTAAATCATGCCATTAAAGTTAGAATACGGTATGAAAAGAAATAGATCCAATTCCTCGTTGGAGCGTGATTCCTTGTAGCAAAACCAACAGAAGATGTAAAATGATGAAAGTCATGTGATACTAAGTTTTGTAAATGACACCGTCATATGAACTAAGGACACACACCATTTCTTCCAGGCAAAGTTTTGAAAGGCACAGCATATACGGCAAAAATGTTCATCCCTATGTTTATAGAAGCTATTCTAAATTAACATTGTGCAGTTATAAATAGGCGACAGGGAGTCGTAATATGATATCCCTTACACACCTCAATATGCCAGTATAAACTGTAGTATGAGAATCTTGTGGTTTCACCACGATACCGTCAGAATTCATGGTAAGATCTACGTACACGTGCTCTTTCATATAGATAAATATAATGGACCAGGGTTAGGCGACCAAAGAGGCCACATAACGGCCCTTCCTCGTCCATTTGACAGTGTCAGTAAGCCATTTCGTCAAATTAAGATCAAATGAAGTTAATTGTGTTAAATTTTAAGCTTGCATTGTCATAAGGAATTCTGCCCTGAAGAGGAAGTTCACGAAATTATATTAACCATTCCTCCGTTCCGGCACAGATTTATCTGATTACCAAACCCTTCCTTCACCTCTGACAAGACAGCTTGTGAATGTGGGGAATGCCAGACCTCTACCGTGGTTCGGATTCCACGTTAAACTGTAGGTCCTCCATTTCATCTCACAATCACCCTACCATTACACATTAGCGTAAGTGCGTACAACCCGAACGGGTAGTAAGACGTGGTGCTGCTGCTAATAATAATAATAATAATAATAATAATAATAATATAATTATAACCTTATAAGTCTACAGGCTATGTTTAATAGTTCTGAGTTTAAAAGGGAAAAAATTACCATACATAATATTTTATACATAAATTGTGTAGTTCTCTACAATTTTGTGGGAGTAGGCAAAGTGATAGACAATAAAGTGGTCGACCCGAGAGGACAAAGTAGTAGACAGCCAACTGCTAGACACGAAGAAACGACGTAGAACAAGTGATCGACACGAGCTGGACCATATGATAGACAGCCAACCGGTAGACAAAATGAAAACAATTATTTGGAAGTCTGGATGGGTCAAGTGGCTGACACACCCTGGACCAATTGCTAGACAAGCTCATGTATAGGAGTACAAAGCAATAGACAACCAAGCGATCGGCACGAGAGGACCAACAGCTCGACAAACTTTGATATCATCCAGTTAAGAGTGGGCTAAGTGACAGAACAGTTAATTCAATACATGAATTGTCCTTGTTTACACTCAAATAATTATTCCCCCAACCCGTCAGCTTAACCTCACACTTCATGACATTTTTGTAGGGTTTGCTAAAGTAAAAATGTAGTGAAAATAACTCAAACTAATGATGAGTTTATAAAAGAATATCACGAATTGAACAGTCGCGATTAATTCCGAACGCTGGCTGCAACATTAAAGAACAGTGAGCTCTGGTCCACACGTATGAACTATCTTATTTTTATATTAATTGATTAGAGGTGAGGCGGGTATAATTTAGAGAAAATATACCCGCTTTTTCATGAAAAAAGAGTTGAAAACCATTGAGTAAAAACTCCTTAGTGGCCTTTATTAAAACTGGAAATTTGAGAACACTTTTAAAATATCAAGTAAAACTAATAACTGGCAATAAGCGAAAGTAAAAAGGATTTTTATTGTTTTTCAAAGAGATAATTTTAATATCTAGCCTGTATATTTAGTGCTACATATTTTTAATTTTTTAGCACCACGTTATACCTACTAGAGAGCTACTACCCGTTCGCATTATACGCCGATATACTAGCTACGCTAATGTGTTTAGGGATGAGTAAGGTTGAATTTAGATTAACTGCACCAAATTTTTCGTGGGGTGAGTATGGAAAACCATTTATAAAAATCCACCCTCTGTCAACTGACTAGGATTGAACCCCGATAAACAGTCTCAACGTTTAAGGTGTCAGGTGGAGAATGATGCATAATTATTTAGTACCGTTTTAAACTGTTTCAGAATATTTTGAGGGATGGCTGGTAAGCAGGAAGGACATATCGCTTAAGGTACAAGATCTAAACCATCAAATATCAAGGAGGGGTGGTAAGATGATGGATATATCGTTTAAGGTACAATATTTAAGCTGTCAATGTTTAAGGACCAGCTGGTAAGCGTGGTGGGGGGTGAGAGGATAGGATTAAGAGAATTAAACTTGACATGATTAACACAGGCAGACAAATTCTGACAGGTTTAAAGAGAAAGTGTCCCAATTTCAGACTCTCTATGTGTAAGCTAAAGGATGAATGGTCTCAACGTTTAAGGTGTCGGGTGGAGAATGATGTATAATTATTTCGTACCGTTTCAAACTGTTTCAAAATATTTTGAGGGATGTGTGGTAAGCAGGAAGTACATATCGTTTAAGGTACAATATATAACCATCAGGTATCAAGGAGTGGATGGTAAGATGATGAATACATCCTTTAAGGTACACAATCCAAGCTGTCAAGGTTTAAGGACCAGCTGATAGGTGGGGTGGGTGGTAAGAGTATGGCTGTGATCCACACGGTCATGATCTAGTCTGATTACCTCTTGCTCAGGATTGATACAGGAAGTCGTACGGCTGAAAGGAGGTAAGTGTATAGGATGGGGACTGGAAGTTATGCTGATCAAGGCTGGGGGTAGAAAACCTTTAGGAGGGGAAAGGATCAATTGGTGGGCATTGTAAGAGTCGGGGATGAAGCCTTGGAGGAGGGTAAGGAATGGAGGCTGGAATCCAGACTCAAGGGAGGAGGGGGTCTGCAAGGGGCAGAATGACAAATACAGGGACATAAGGTACTCTTGTGTAATTAAAAGCCTGTTAAGGCTAGGTTAGGTCAGGGAAGAAAGTGCCCCACATTAAATGTGGTGGATTGATGTTTTTTTTTTTTTTTTTTAGCACCGCGTCTTACTACCCGTTCGGGTTGTACGCTTTAAGTACTAATTACCCTAATGGATTAGGAATTGGAAAGGTTGAATTAGAGGAAGTGAACCCGCATTTGCGTGGAGGGAGAGTGGAAAACCATTTAGGAAAAACCACCCCCAGTTCACCCGACCGAGATTTGAACCTCGATCTCCCCGTCCTCAGCAGTCGAGCTCAACACGACTAGCGCGTTAGCCAACTACGCCACCGAGGCGGGTGGGAGAACGTGGGCCAGAACTGTCATTTCAACTACTACTACCGTGTTTATTGCTTTGTTAGTTTTGAAATAGATTGTCTGTCACTTGAGCCACTCTAAACTAGATTAATCTCGATGTTTGTCGAGCAATTGATCCTCTAGTGTCAGCCTTTAGCCTGTCTATCACTGTCTTCTTATATGAGAGCTAGTATTATCACATAGTCCAGTTCCTGTCAATCACTTGGTCCATGTCGTTTCTGGGTGTCTAGCAGATGGTCTTTTTACAAATTTGTCCTCTCGTGTCGACCGCTTGGTTGTCTATCACTTTGTACTGCTATACACGAGATTGTCTAGCAGTTGGTCCAAGTCGTGTCGGCCACTTGACTCACCCAGCCTTCCAAATATTTTTTATAGCTTGTCGAGCATTTTGTTGTTTAGCAGTTTTGGAAAAAAAAAAAAGGAAGTAACCTCACTCTTGATGGTTTAAGATGAAGACTTTAAAAGTCGAGGTTAAAGGTTAATTTTCAATGAGAAAATTTTAGTTTATTGAAACTCAGGGGAAGGGCTTTGATTATATTATTCAGGTATACATATATTTGATCGACAGCAGAGCAAGAAATTCCAAAATCAATGACAAATTACACCACTGAGCAATGAAGTCGACACCTGAGTCCAAGAATATAACTGAAATCTCCATTATTGCCTTATTAGATATAACTCATTTGATAATGTTTCTGAAGTTAACGTCCTAAGAATACTTAAGGGTTAACTTTAAAAACTTGGTATATGTCTATTTCATTCGTTTCATTTAAATAAGTGGAAAATTTTCCAGACATTGAATAAATGATAAAATATACCATCATAATTATTAATCGGCTACAAACTTCCTTAAACTTAGCTAGACCTATAAATCTAAACTAATAAAATCAAGTGTGTCTGTCATGAGCATTGCACGACATCTAAAGCAAGAAGAGAGTTCAAATGTTAAAAATTAGAACATGCGCACCTTGAAGTTAGAATTTAAATTTTTGATTATATTTTAATTTGCCAAACTGTCTTGGAAGAAATAAAATGAAAGTATATGTTTGTTTGTTTGTTTGTTTGAAGAAAAAAAAATCATTGTTCATTGCGTGGCTACCCTGAGCTGCGCTGGATGCTCCTGCTTGTAATATATAATTAGAACAATCACAAATAATTTCATTTTATTATCAATGCTACAAATAGTTCATCACCACCTTTGTCTCTTCTTAATGTTTAATTTCAACACAAGATTTATTAAGTCCTAACCCAAAAGGTAGAATTGAAGAAAATATATTGGAGAAAGTGAACTTTCATTAAATAAATTTTAATAAATAAACCAAATTTCATTACATTTATGGGCTGGTTAACTTTGTCATCTTCTCTGTCAGACCAATGCTTTGGTAAGTCACCCATCAGAGCGCCGAGACGCTTCGCTTAGGTCAGGAAATCCCGAGTTATTAAATAACCTGTTTACTATTTCAAAATTAAAATTAAATTTAGAATATATACTTGTAATATACATCCTGGCCTTATTTATTATGATATTTAACTTTATGTAACCCCAAAAATTTATTTGGAATCAAACAGCCTAAAAAATGTTCAACTTGTTTGTTGTGGTTACACCAGATCCCTTTCGGGATATACCAGTCACTTGTTGCGGATACACCAAACGCTTGACAGAATTTTATCTTTGTGAAGGGGTTTCATCTCGACATATAATAAAAGTATATTTGCAAATTGTTACTATCACAAAACATAAAAAAGTGCAGTTCAAGTTTACAATCTTTAGGTGCCAAGCGCTGATCTATTCTCTTGTATGGCCACCAACCATTCCCTATAATAACATAACTCAAATAAAATTACTGAACAACTCATTGTTTTGATAAAAACAAAGCACCTGCCACCTAGGCATAAAATACTTTTTTTGACCATAGTTCACCAATCATTAGTTACTTGTCTCTAGTCGCTTTGTAAAACAAACACTTGTCATTTCAGTCTAAAATCGATTGAATCCACCTTTCATGACAATACTTGATCCCTTTTGCAACAGTCTCCTAGAGTCAACTCAACCAAGGGATGGGACGGATAAAGTCAAAGATCTCTCTTTAACCGTATATCCCTGTCTTACTCCTCACATCCTACTTCGTATGCTGGCGTGCACTAGTAGCGAACTCGTCCTTTATCCTTGTGAGAGCTTTTGAGGTATCAACGAGTCGACAAAAGAGGGGGACGGGCTTTCTTTTAGAAAAGTTGACCGAAAGGTGAAATAAAGGATCCTAGGAATAAGAAAGAAGTGATGAAGATGAAGCTTGAACCCTTCTGAACAAGATGCACCACTTAATCATTTGAATATTCCGATTCACAACTGAAAATTTGCAGTTGAGCATCAGTTTCACAGTTAGTTTTATTTAAAAAATTATTTGAGATTTAAAAATGTAATATACGTTATAAAAGTAAGTTGAAATATCCTATCTGAATTTTTTAAATAATATGGTGGTTTTTATGTGCATCACTTCTTTATGGGCCGACCCAAAAATGTTATACGCTCATCAACGAGGTGTACATGTGGGAGCTACAATTATGAAGGAAATGTATTCGCATTCACATGGAGAGAAAGTGGTAAACAAATCAGGGAAAAAGCACATAAGTACACTAGCCTTGGATTTGAGCCTCGCCATCTCCCCTACAATCAGCAGAAACCATACAAATCTATACTGACACCGTTGTCAACGTGCCCATCGATACTGATCCAAGGAGCTCTAGTATTCTGCTAGGATGAATCCATAAATGTATGCTAAACTTTTTTAAGTACCGCTTGGTAGCCATGAAAATTTTCCTTGACGACTAAGGTTTGGAATAGTTATAAATTATTAAGAGCAGACAAAACATGCCAAGTAAAGAAAATATCGAGAATGATTATTCATGTATAATGTTTATTGTATCAAAGACTGGGATAATATATTTAAACGTCACTTTCTAAACAATGTAATATTGAAAGGGTGAGTTCTTAAATAAATTTTTTTTCACCGTCTCTCATTATCCGTTTGGGTTGTATGCAAATATGTCAATGACGCTTAAATAGTAGGGATAAGTAAGAAATTCTTTAGAAAATGTATCCACGTTTGCGAGGAGGCAGCATGGAAAACTGTTTATGAAAACCCAATTTCAGTAAACTCGGCTATGCAATATAACTCCGTTCCTCTTGACATTCATACCGCAAGCCCACTGGCATGGGTCATCCAATTTTTGTTGATACCATGCTTTATTACCCTTTTGGACGATAATAATTAATCTAATGTTTTATATCGGTGACCTGGTGGTCTAGGGGTAAGGTGTCAGACTTCTGTGCTGGCGGCCGGGGTTACCAAACCCTTCCTTCACCTCTGACAAGACATCTTGTGAATGTGGGGAATGCCAGGCCACAACCGTGGTTCTGATTCCACGTTAAACTGTAGGTCCTTCATTTCATCTCACAATCACCCTACCATTACACATTAGCGTAAGTGCGTATAACCCGAACGGGTAGTAAGACGCGGTGCTAATAATAATAATAATAATCTAATGTTTTATAGACTAGAAAGGTTACATTTAATGGAAGTATACCCACATTTGCATGGAGGGAGAGTGAACATCCCCTTAGGAAAATCTCCCCTCTGAACATCCAACTTGGATTTAAACTCCAACCCCCTATTGCTCCCCCCAGTCATCAGCAGGTTCTGTATCTTGGGAGAGTTGCTCCTTAAGCCATACTACCACCAAATCGAGTCAATCCCAAATTAGTTTTTAATCATGAAGATCATCAGTTGAAACGTGACTTGCACCACTCATCCAGGAGCTGGATACGTCAGTGACATTAAAATGCAGGTGAGAACAGCTAGCCTACACCACAAAGAAACACTTGCACGAGAGAGTGAAAGGAGATCAGAGTTGACCTTTTGAATCTCATGACTTTTTATTTTTTATTTTTAGTGTGGAAATGAAACTTGACATAACACCCAGACTTGATCAAAAGCCCTTCCGGACAACCGTTTCCCTGGACTGTCTTTAAGAGACCACTTTATGTCTTCCATTCAGGGAGGTGGGAGGATAGAGGAGAGGACGGGAAGGGACGAATTTATAGGCATAGACTTAAACTTTATTTCTTTCGTGGAGGTAGAAAGGAATAAATGGGAGATGGGGATGGCTTTCTCAGTCATAAAAAAAACGAGCGGGCAGTAAAAAAAATTCGCAACTCTCATTAAAATGAAATGATTTGAGATCTTGGGTGTAATGTTTCCTTTAGGGCCATCGTTGCTTTGGATTTTTTTTTTATTGGCGATACTTAACGTATAATTTTAAAGATATTACTTACAGACAGTTTAATCTAGGAAGGCATATTCACCCCTAGGCATTCAAACATTGTGTAAAGAATTCAAAGTGGGTTGGAAATAATCGTTAGTTAAAGTAGATGTGTGTGCAGTTTTATAACAAAAAACTTTTGGGATAAATTAAATACAATATTGCTTCAGTATATATATTTAGCTTAATTTTCTAAATCATTATTGAATATTTAATTTACAACTTTATGGTCAAATGTAAATATTCTCATGACAGATAGTCAATAACTGTTGTTTATAAAACTAAACAAACGAATCTACTGGAGCACTATTTTATTCATTTTAGTCCAAAAGGTTTTTTTTATCCAAAGAGGCAAAATAAGGATTTTAGCTAACGGTCCCTTTCACCCTTACATTTATCACTAAAATGAACATATTAGTTAAAACACCACTTGACCTGAAGTCAACCTCCCGAACCACTCCACCACATTTACTGGGTTAGTATATATTTTACCCTTAAGCACGTCCATCACAGATTTTGGCCTAAACAATGAGTGAAGTATGTATGACCCCGGGCATGGGATGATTCCTGGATAGCTCAATGGTAAGAGCTTTATCGTACTAAACCAAAGGTCCCGGGCTCAAGTCACGTGTCCGAGTGGCATTTTTCAATTTAAATACATCCTACATAGTAATAAGTTAAATATTGGGAATGATGTCACAGGTCTTAGCGCTAGACTCTCAAAGGCAATGATTAGTCGGGGTTGGTTTGAAGGTCTAGAGTCGAGTCTCAGCTGCATGCATTGGGCGTGGTTCCTCACATGTCATTTTCCCCGTGGTTTTCCCATCCTCTCTCCATGTTATTAAAGGGGAATTTCATTATACGGTTCCTTGGATCAAGTCTTTCATACCAAGCTTCAGTAGCCGCGTGGTCTAACGCGCTACTCTGGTGTTGGACTAGATTGTCGAAAACGGAGATATCGGGCCTCGATCCCGGTCAGGTACATTGATTGTTTTATCAAATGGCTTTCCACTCTCCTTCCATGCAAATGTGGATGCATTTACTCTATATGAAGCCTTCCTAATCCCTAACCCATTAGTGTTATTAATACATAAGCGTATAGCCCGAACGGGTAGTAAGACGTGGTGCTAAAAAGAAAAAATCTAAAATGCTTTGCGTCTTACTACTCATACGGGCCATACGCATTTAACTACACTGATGGTATAGGGATGAGTAAGGTATAATTTAGATTAATTGTACCCAAACTCACGTGAAAATAGTGGGTAATCGTCTAGGAAATATCAGCCTAAGTACCCCCGGGTGGTATAAGTGCCCCAACCTTTCGGTAGCCGGTAAATCAGACTAAAAGAGCGTGCCGTTTAGTCCGCGTGCACATCGATGCAACTATTAAGTCGTAAATGGCCCTTTTTAACAGACAGTTGCATGAAACAATTGGTTATAGAAAATCAATCTTAGTTACAAACTGTCATTCAACTCTAATAAGGGTAGCTATTATTGAAAGGTAGCGTGTTTGAAACCAATCTCAATCACTCTAAGATGCTGTCATCTATAGTCCATATTTACAACTGTCGAGAAGTATCATGCCCTCAGTAAACAAGGCAATAAAAAACATTCTAGAATTATCTTCTGCCGCACGCTTAGCGCAGGAACATCACATGTATTCCTGAAAGACGTAATTCCTTTCCCCGTCTCCTCCCCTCATTCAAATATCGCCTCCCACACAAATCCTTACGATTTTGGATAGGAGACGACATGATCCCGTGCTCAGCTCCAAGACACTTAAGTCTGGCTCAGTGGCAGTTTTATTAGAGGTGATGGAGTCCCACAAACCATTCACTCACCAAACTTTAAGGGGGCTCAACCTAGTTTGAAGTTATTTGAGCATGGTTTGTTTGGCAAATCATTTGTTTGTCACCTCTCGATTAACAAACTTCCATTCCAAAATACAAATTAATGGTGACATTCTTTAATATGTCCATTTCTGTATCTATAACAAAGTACTGAGAGAGATATTTGGAATTTAAAAGGGAGCATAAATAGGAGAATGGAGAAATTCATTGTTTGTATGCACCACAAACATATTAAGACAAATAAAGGTGCGCAGGATGAGGGGAGGGGGAGGTCAACTTATGACACATATGTGTGAGAACATGTAAGTTCACAAATATTAATAGGGAAGCCTGAATAAAGAGGACTCCTTGGTAAACCAATATGTCAAAGGGAGGACAAGGTGAGAACCTCTTTGAAGAGGTTGGGTGTTAGGTTAAGGTTAGAAGGAAGTGTCTCAGGATAGATTTGAATGTTTAACTTACGTACTAGCAGTCATTAACATTTGGGCCATGCAATTAGTTATTATAAATAATACTACCGTAATTATTGAGTTTTTAACAATGTATAGTCCGACCTCTTGGCACAGTCGGTAGCGTGTGCTTACTGACCTAAGGGTCCCGGGCTAAATTCCCGCCATGACCGAAAAATGGTCATTGATGAATTGTGAGTTTCACCTTTCACAGTTATGAATAAACAACGGGCCGGGGAGAGTGGGGGGGTGGCTGAATGTTGTCTCGGTTCTAGGTAGAAGTTAGTTTAAATGTCATGTGATGTTATAATCATTCGGTTCAGAAAGTGCACATAAAATACATCAAATAATAATAGTTCTATAAATACTGTATTGATACATTAGTAAACCCTCAATAAATAAGTTATTGCAATTTAAACATCATGAATATTTAATAATAATATCAGCAACCTGAACCCGTATTAAAGAATGCACACAAGATGTCTATATTTGAACAAAGATGTGTTATTCCATAGAGTTTAATGCTTTCCTGACAAAAATAAAAGTTTATTATCAATTCAAGACTCGTTTCTGCGCTCTTAAGCTTATCAATATTTTCAACATTTTTTTGTTGTTGTTAGGAAACTATTTGTACCATACGGATTAATAATTTTGATTTTTTTTTGCTGGGTAAAACCGCCATATGGAATTTATAATTTTTAAAATGCCCTATAAAAGAATAGTATCATACTAACCGGCTTCTATGGCTGCATGGTATAAGGCATCACGCCTGAAAATAGATTGTACTGCAGATGACAGGAGGATTAGGGTTCAAATACCGGTCAGGTGTACTGAGGGTTTGTCTTACAAATTGTTTTCCCAATATCTCTGCATGCAAATGCGGGTACACTTCCTACAAAATTCAAGCTTACTCATCTGAGCCTATTGGCGTAATTAGTACATAGTTGTATAGCGTAGATGGTTAATAAGACGTGGTGCTAAAAGAAATATAATTATTGAACTAAGCTTTATTAAATTATCAATGAACTTCCAAAGTAATTTTAAATGACAACGAAAAAGTTGAGGAAGTTCACAATTAACGTTTATTTTGGAACAAAAAATTGTTTTACCAGTGAATAAGTATGAGTCTCTTCTGCTCTCCAAAAGAGACGAATAATGGCGTGATTTTTGTATTGTCTGGATTACTGGCTATGGAGGAGCTAGGGAATTGAATTTCAGCTGGGGTTATTGATATGTTTATCTTACAAAAAAAAAAAATCCCACACTTCCTACATGATAATTGAAAATGAATTTATATTTCTTTAAGCTACACTTTTCCAAAGAGCGTTACTCTTTTGTTAGACAGGCCTGCCTAAGACGGGGAGATCAGGGCTTGAGTTCCTGTCGGCTTTACCAAGTGTAGTTTTTACTAAATGGTTCCTATATGCGTATATCCTGGTCAGGTAGGGAGAGGGAGGCAGTGATTAAAAAAGTGTGAACAGAAGGATATCCCCAAATTAGGAATTAAAACATTTTAAAAGGAAATCTTGTTTTCCCAATGATATATTGTTTGGGCACACTGGGAATTGAACCCATCTATCCTTAGCCAAGAAGGTAAACAAGCTACTGATGAGCTAAGGAATTAGGTATAGTGCTAATCGCAAGAGAAGCCACACTATTATACATGGGGGATCAGCCCGCATCGGTGGTCACGTGGGTTAAAACGTCAACAACGTCTTTGTTTTGTTTTCAAGCGACGGTAAGGTCAAAGCTTGAATCCCGGCTGGGTTTACTGATGATCGGTTTTACTAATGGTTTTATAGCCTTCCTCATCAAAAATAGTAGTATATTCTTATCCTTCCCATTAATACCATTTTAGTATAAATATAAGGATCACCCCCGAACGGGTTGTAAGATACAATGCAAACCATATCTACTTGTTGGGATTCTAAAGAAAAATATCCCTTGGAAGTTGGTATAAAATAGACCTTTGGATGGTATAGGATATAAGATCGAGCGCACAGTCCTTCCAGGGGGCCAATTTCACAATCATCCCTGTGACAATATCTCCCGCGTAAACAAGATAGGCCTGCATGGACGCGTTGATCAATCAATAACCGACATGTGGTTTCCCTCATACATATATAAATAGTTAAAGATCCACCAAGAACAACACACCAAGTGACATTATTACTGGCTGGTGTATAATTGACACTGGGACTTACATGGTAAAAAAACGTCTGTACCTAATATACTAGATTTCTGATGTCAGAGAGGTCAAGGTTCAAATCTAGGCGGAGTACAATGAGAAGATGTTTTATAAATTTTGGCTCATCATTATGGTTTTTACATCCCATCTCCACGCCTATGCGTTTTTAATCCAAACAACCTTCTTCATCCTTTTCCCTTGGATAAATATTTTGATAATCCTTACGTTAGATGTAATTAGCATTAGTTTAACCTACGTTGATGAGAATTAGGTATAAATGTCAGGCTTCTCTAGTTTGGTCTGCTGGTGAAGGGGTGGTTGGAGTTCAATTACCGTCAAAATCGTTAGTACATTTCCTCTCAATTTTACCTACCCTACTAAAATAAATATACGGATAGCCCGGATTCTTTTTATAAATCCAGTGTAAATTTAGACTATAGTACGATATATGACTGTATATACATATTTTTGAAAATTCAACACCCAAACTGCACCTATTGTTTGTTTGAACCAAAAGTAATACAAAATTCCTATACACTTAAATCCGGAAAACTGTGCTAATGTCATTAAATTGTGTTCAAATTTTGAGTTTTGGCGTACAGCGCCGGAAGAGCAAAGCTGTGCAAGCATTCATGTACAACAAGTTGCATAGGAGTTGGATGCGTGGCACTGCACACCTCGACATCTTGGTTCACGGTAGTAGACCATACCACAATTAATAGTAAACCATACATCAGTCCATCTATAAATGGGAATACGTTCTGGGGATCATCATTAACGGTCCTACATAACAGAAAGTGCTTGCCATTAATATATGTGCAGTGCTGTGCACCTAATTCCTATGCAACTTGTTGTACACGCATGCTTCCACAGATTTTCTCCCCCAGCTCTGTACGCCGAAACTTTGAACACAATTTAATGGTATTGATATAGTTTGCTGAATGTAAGTGTATAGGAATCTTGTATTATTTTTAGTTCAAATAACCTATATATGCAGTTTGGGCGTTGAGTTTCCAAACACCTGTATCTATATTAGATATGGGGCTATTATTTATTTTTAAATATTTTTAAATGCTAACCTTATGGCGATCCTTCTATAATCTCTTACGAGTTTGGGCTATTGTACTCTTTCAATGATCGAAATTTGTATGTGTATTGAAATTTTTGTTTTCTTCTCTAGTTCCTCCCTTTTTTTGGGGGAAAGGAGGGGGTCATGAGGGAAATCAATATTTATAGCGAAGAGTGATCGAATCAAAATCCCTGTCTTGGGTCTGTATTTCCTCAAAATGTCCCTAATATACCACTCCCCAAGAATTGCAGTAAAAGCAAGCAAACCCTCTCCCTTTTAATGCACCTCCCTTTCTGTATACTGCAATATCAACGGCAATGCAAAAATAATGAGGCTCGTTCTCTCTTCCTTTGATGTTGACCAGTCCTGGGGATCCGGTTTATATTAGAATAGCGGGGGATGGGAGGACATGGCCCACAGTAGAAGGACCTCCTCTTTGGCTCATATTCAGAGGCCCAAAGTGATTCACCAATCAGTGACAGGACCATTCGTGAGGGGAATATCGTCACCTTAATTCCAAGGCCTCACCTGTGGACACGCGGACAAAGACGTCAGTCTCATCTTTTTTAGTACATCTGTTAGGGTGATAGGGAAGTCAGGTCTCAAAACACTTCTGGGTGCACCGAATTGGCGTTTGAGAAAGAGATTTAGAGTGATAAAGAGTGAGCATTTGAGAGATAGAGGGCGTTTGAGGAAAAGAGAGCGTTTGAGTGCAAGAGCATTTGAGAGAGAGCATAAGAAAGATAATGTTTGATAAATTTTGTGATAAAGAGTGTATGTGAGGGTATATAGTGTGTATGTAACTGTGTGTGTGTGTGTGTGTGTGTGTGTGTGTGTGTGTGTGTGTGTGTGTGAGGATGGAGAGTGTGAGTGAGAGTGTGTGAGAGTGTTGGATAGAATGTGTATGAAAGCGTGAGAAAGAGTGTCAGAGATAGAGAAAGTGAAAAGATAGATGTGGTACACAAAACATTACTTTTAAATATCATATCCTCAAAATAAAACGGTAAAATGAAAACATAACTTAACTTATGTATTTTTATTGTGTTACTATTCGCTAAAATGAACACTAAGACCCATTATTTGAAGAAAAAAAACCAAAACTCATTCTTAAATAGTTAAAATAGCTATTTTTAAACATTATTCAATATCATTCTATCGTTTTTGAGCTTATAATACATACCAAAACATATTTAAACATCATTTTATCATACGCAAAACAAAACATAGACAGTATTTTAACGAATTTAACTTCCTTTTAAATTTCGAACTATGCTCAATATTATTGATTTAAATATGAATTAAGGATAACAACATTCCAATAAAAAATGTTTTCTCAGTTTAGACATCTCAATTTAGCTGTGTTATGGCCATCATTCAAAGAGAAATATTCATCCAAAGAAAGAATTCTGATGTGTTTGGACCAACAAATAAAGATTTAGATTTTATTCTATGATTCAAAGATATATATATTTTATTTAGAAATTTAGAGCCGAAAAGTAAATAATAGTTTCCATGGTGACTAAACAAAGAATGAAAAACTGAAAATTTTCTGTAAAAATCGGGTTTTCGTTGAAAATTACTACTTTTCCCGACATCCTGGACACCTAACCGTTAAAATGAGTGGTCGTTTGTCAAAATTTGTTCAGTAATTTCCTCGTAATTACTATTACTGGAAACTGGGTTATCAAATTATATTTTAGAAAGCATAATGAAACATCTAAGGCTGATTTTGTCTAGATGTCCTAGAATTATATAAATATTTTTTTTTGTCCCAGCTTTGCTTAGCAAACCATTGAATCTTTCTTTAAATTTGCGATTACCGTAAAACTTTAAAAGCTTGCAGATATTTGTCCTTTTTTTTAGAGGATCTGGAAGGGGTATGTGGCTGGTGACAGCTTGGGGGGGGGGGGGAATCATAGTAAGTAGACGTAGATGTGTGAAATATAATAACTTATAAGTCTCATTTTAGATTATTAAGACCAGTTTTCTCCACATACAATAAGGAGATTAGTCATTTTTTTGTGGTAAGAGCTGGTAATTTCTCAAATCATTAGGGTGTATAAAGTCATTTTATAATTTTAAATGTCCATAAAATCTAATCAAAGTAAGCCCTCATTCACATTTGGTACCTAAAATAATATAAAATATAAATGAATTTGTTTGAGTAGCATATTAGATTAGATATTTTGGTAATCTGCTAGATTAAGTTTTCCTGATGTCTTGTTTCACACACACAGGCGGTATCATGGTCTAATGCATCATTCTCCCATAATAATAGTATTGAGGAGGTGGAGGTTCAAATTTTAGCTAGATGTACTCGTGAATGGTTTCACACGCGTTATTTATCACTCTAACTTTCCCATACTCTTTCCATTATAATGCGAGTATACTTTCACTCTACAACCTTACTTATTCCTATCATTTATCCCAAAAAGTTTATATCCTTGATATTATATATATTTTCTTTATTTAAAATCAAATTTTGGGCATCTTACCTGACGTGGTTTTGAGCTCGTCATTGATTATAACCACCAAAACATCAAACTTTAGATACTAACGAACACCTCTTAGATACATTGGTTAGACAGGGAGGTTAGAAAGTAGAAGAGGTGAAAAGAAAAATAGGGCATTTTTTCATGGATGCCACTTCACACCTCTTGCTCAGATGAATGGTGTTACATTTTTACATTGGGTTATAACAGAGTTCCAAAACTTTTTGAGACTGTACCATCCTTCACATATAAGATTTTCCATGCAACGCCCCTATATTCACTCTATTTTCAAGTTGTATTAGAATCCGGAATTCATATGAAGGTTGCGTTTCACAAGAAAAATGTATATGTTTTCTTATATGATTTATTCCAGTCTTTAAAATATGTACTAGTATAAGTATTGAAAATTTACCTCTTAGATTTCCCTATACATTATGAGTTTTAGTTTTTCCTTATAGCCTAGAAGTTCTGGACCAAGACTGGCGGCGCCCCAAGGCGTCGCAACGCACAGCTTGGGAAACCCTGAGTTCGAAAGTTTTAACTCAATTGAGCTATTCCTGACACTCTTAGCCCTCTTAAGCCTGTTTCCTTAGATTTGATAGTTTAATTCGATGATGGTCAATAACAACTATTTTAAGTGTTTGATAGCTCTCAACGAAATAACTCCCACTTTTTATTTGCTTCCTGAGATTAGAAAATGTAACCCTTTGTCGACAACATGTGTACCCCATTCAAATTTATCTGATTACCAAACCCTTCCTTCACCTCTGACAATACATCTTGTGAATGTGGGGAATGCCAGGCCTCCACCGTGGTTCGGATTCCACGTTAAACTGTAGGTCCTCCATTTCATCTCACAATCACCCTACCATTACACATTATGGTAAGTGCGTATAACCCGAACGGGTAGTAAGACGTGGTGCTAATAGTAATAATGTACCCCATTCACCCACTTAATTCTATTCAAATTGACTAGGTTTATAGCTATTACTGGCACTATTTTCATTCTTAACCTTGTTTCCTTGAGCTAGATAAATTACGGAAATTTCAGGGAATAACTTTCCCTATTTTTTTCTTAATCGTGTTCCCTTGTGCTAGGTAGTTGATGTCACTTCTAGGGAAGTACTAGCACTAAAACGCGAGGTTCAATAAAACGCGCAGTAAAGAGTACCAACCGTAAACAATTGAGATCCCGTACGAACCCGAGACAATGGGGCCAACAACACATGTGTAGAAAATAAGATTGCAGTTGAGTCGGCCGTCTCCCTAGCACGTGCTACAGCCAGATTATGTCAGTCATGTTGGTATTTCTATCAATCTGATAAGGTTTTTATTGGATAAGGATTAGAGGGATGTAGATACATTTACCTCTCTCGAGATAACTTGAAATCGACTGAACTGCTTTGGTGGCTGCATAGTCTAAGGCGTCACTCTCGCAATAAATTAAACTGTAGATGACAAGGAGATTGGGGTTCGAATCCCAGTATGGTGCAGTGAGGGTGGTTTTCCCTTAGTGGTTTTCCACTCTCCCTCCACAAAAATGTGAGTACACTTCCTCTAAATTCAACACTCCTCATCTCCGTCTTACTAACGTAATTAGTACATATGCGTATAGCCTGAACAGGTAGTAAGATGAAGTGCTAAAAAGAAAATATCATCCGGGTTGATATGAATGGACACTGAAGCTGGCAACAGACCAATAGGTTGTTGATTTTTATTAAGGCTAGCACGTATTACTTACTACTCATCCAGACTATCTTTATAGGTACACTGATGGGGTAGGGAGAAAAAAAAGAAAGTATATCCAAATTTACGTGGAGGTAAAATATAAAGTCATTTAGATGAAACCATATCAAGACATCAAGCAATAGTTTGAAACCCCGACCAGGCGAGAGTAAGGCCTTTGTTCTTGTTCCCCCAAAAGTGGGCCGCTATTTAAGAGTAGTTTCCCCTTGCACACAGCAAAGATTTAGTTTTATTAAATTATCACGTTAAATACCAAATATAATATCATCATCGACTTATAATGGTCTAAGAATCACTATCGCGATAGACTGTTTTGCCACTTACGGAGAGGCTGGGTTTCAAATTTCAACCGAGGGTGGTGTATATTAAAAAACTTCTCAATTTATCTAGATGTAATTTCTATTATAGTTCCTCTAAATTATATATTCCTGATCTCTTATACAAACATTTCTAAGGTGTCTAGCTCCTAGTAAACTGGATTGACAGTGACGGAAGGTCATTGCTCTAATCTTTGTGGGGTGCATTTGGGATTTATTTAATACTGGCTGGATCCACATTCTTCGCACGAGATTTTGTGTAATTATTTATTTTTGGGTGAAAATGAGGAAATTTGTTTGAAGCTTAATGGCATGGTACTTAGCTACCTGAGAAACACCGCGTGGAGGTGAACATGTATAGTTTTTCATGGGTAGTTTTATTTTTGGCAGGTCCCTCTGCCTACTGCCCGGGGCGTTATCAGCTGAGCGTGGCTGGTAGGTCTCTCCCCCCCCCCCTCCCTTCACTCCCCACCTCCACACACTGCCCCGGACTGGGCCCTCTCACTCATACAAACACTACAAACATCACACAATTCAGTAAAATATAAACTACAGACTTCTACCGTCTCTTGGAGTTACATATTAAAAAATATTTACATATTTTAATTAATTAAGAATCAAATAGTCAAAGCTATTATTTATGCTTTTAGTGAGGATTACTCCATCTAAATATCACATTCTTAAATCTATAAAATGCCACCTGAACACGGGAATAAAACCCGTGACCTTTGGCTTAATACGCCAATACTCTACCACTGAGCTATCCAGGAATCGTCCCGTACCCAGGGTCATTCTTCACTCACGCACGTCCATCATAGACTCTGCCTTCAAGTACGAATGAAGAATGACCCTGGGCACAGGACGATTCCTGGATATCTCAGTGGCTAGAGCATTGGCGTCAAAGGTCCCGGGTTCGATCCCCGTGTCCCAGTGTCATTTTTCAATTTTAAGATTGTTTTGATTAATTGTCTAATTAATTATTTTTCCACCCCTTAGAAGCATCTACGGGGTTAAAAACAATTTCTATATTTTTTCAAAGGCATTATTAGAACAAACTTATCAGATTATTACCCTCTAGATGCTTAAAAAGAGTTAATAAAGCAAAATTGTTGATTAGGGTAGCTACCCCGATTTCACCCCTTCAATCACAAAACATTGAGATAAAACATATTTTCTTTTACCAATTATCTTAACAGGAACATCTGTGCCAAATTTCAGCCTTCTAGCTTCGTGGTAAGTGTGAGAATTAGTGATGAGTGAGTGAGCGAGTAAGTCAGTCGGGGCTTTCGTTTATATAGAAAGACTCGCTTTGCGCGTTGAGCGCTCCACCCCCTAACCCCCGGTGAGTTTTCTCTGCAAATGGATGTAAACTAATGTAATTCCAGAGCCGTTTTTTAATAGGTCTTACCGTTTAGCCATAAGAGACCTCCAAAGAAAGGTCCGCAACGACTTTAAAGTTCCTGCGATATTTTGAATTTTTTGAGGGGGTCAAAAGTTTCTTTATTTTTAATTTTTGGATGTTTCCCGTCAGTTACAGGCTAGAAGCTACAAGTTTGCCAAAATTCAAGTTTATAGCGCATCTGTAAGTGGGTTAACACTAATGTTAGTGAGTGAGTCAGCCATGTGGTGTTATAGTAGTATAATGTGATTTACAACGGGGTTGTTTCCATTCGATTTTTACGCTAATTTGGGTATACATTTTAGAAAAACCTATCCTTATAGTAAGCCTTTAATAACATTATAATATCTTTAATACAACCCTACCCAAGTGGCTTACTACCCATCAAGGCTCTCCGTATTTCAATTCACTATTAGTATACGGATTAGAGAAGTAGCATTTAAAGGAAACCTACTAGCATTTGCGTGGAGGAATAGTGGTAGACCCTTTAAAATAAACCACTCTCAGTACACCCATCCAGGGTGCAAACCTTTGACCTCTTTAGCTTTGGTAATCAGACTAGGTAGGTTGACTTTTAGTCCGCGTGATCACAGATTCGTGGCTTTCAGAAACAAATACGTAATGAAAACATCCCTTAGAGAGGGAAGAGACAGCGGATCATGTTACAAGCCACAGTCATATGTCAGATGTTTCACTACACTAACGAACAAGACCAACATAATCGCCCCCCTTACCTTCCCATCCCTGTCCACAACTTTGGATTGAATACTCCCCGATGGATAACAGGGCGTTGGCTCACAACGACCTTTCAAATGGTCTCATATCCCAGGTAGCGCTCAACATGATAGCCCCCTTTAGCCCGTGACGATGGCTGGCAGATCTTAACTAATGCTTGATAAATGTTGAACTTGGTCACCATTGACCTTAAGATCAGGATTCAAATTCCTGGCAGAAAATACATATGTAATCTTGTGATTTTCATTACGGTTTTCCCATACTCCCTCCACTTTCATGTAATTATATTTCATATAAATTATTTTTATCCTTAAATTGTAAGATTTTTTTCACAACAACTTTCTATCACCGCCAAGGTTATCAATATTTAATTATAATATTGAGGTAAGGCTGAGGAATTTAAAGTTTAGAAGAAACGTACCCGTAATAACGTGGCGGGATAGTGGAGAAACATTTAGAGGAAAAATAAGCACCCCTAGTTAAACCCACCATAATTTTAACTCCAAACTACCTTTCATCGACAAAACAATTAAAAGAGCTTTATGATATTCCACGTACCAACCAATTCGGAAATAATTTGTTAGTAGGTCTTGTGTTCAAAGTACACACACAAATGACCAAAATATGAGAAACCTTGTTGTGGTTTTAAATTCAAGATTAAAAAAAATTCAACCATTCCATTTGTCACTCTTTGCGTTACCTTTATGACATTTGAATAAATTTGCTAATTTTGATCCAATTTGAATATACACATCAACCATGAAACTTCTTGTTTATTATACTACCCTGACACACTAATTTTGTAACAACTTACATTGTATCAACACTCACCAACTGGGACAGCCAACTGGGACAGCCAACTGGGTCAACACGTGGCACTAGCTTGGCCAGCGACCTCCGCTCTCGCCAAATACAATAGACTGACTGAAGGCGTGTCTGCGCCAGCCGGCAATGAGGCTCGACCACGTGTTCGGCCAGCAGAGAAAATGGATAGAAGAGTTCCGTTTCCGCCTTCGCCGAGCTTCGCGAAGGTGCTACGTGTTTCGATATGAGCCTCGAACTTCTCCTCCCCCCTTGTTTGTAATGTTCTCCAACCTTCCCTTCCTTCGATCCGCCCCCCCTTTTCTGAGAATTATATTTCGTATAAATACTAGCGGTACCGGGATCTCAGGTCACTTACTACCCCACCGGCTCGAGGATAAGAGTGAGGGCAGCGACTGGGTTTCGGGGGATATTACCTTCCTACCAAATTTACTATTTCGGCGTCATGGGGGGAACTCTGTCTAAATTATTATTTGGACTTTGTTATTAAATTATTCTTATTTGAATTTTGACTATGCTACGCGCTTATCGCGGCTGGGAGTTAGACCGTCGTTTTCGCCGCCACTTATATTCAGGGTCTGAGCCCTATTTATTTGTATTTCATACGTTTGCCAATATTAGCTTTTAACCAGAGATTGTCTGGTCCTGGGTTCGAAACCCGGCTTATGTTATTTTTCAAGTATAGCTGTTTCTGGACTCAACTTTGTTCGCCAAGTTTAACGCCTAGGGTTGTTGGGTTATTATTACCTTGTGGCCTTGTTTAATTGCTATGACGTCACGTTTGCTACGGGCGCCTGTAAGAAAGATATATACTTATACTAGGGTGGATAACTTAAACGCTAGAGTAACCAGTTTAGGAACTAATCAATTTAGCGAAGTAACCAAAGAACCATAAACCCAAGACCATGTCACTGAGATCCCGGACCGTTACCTTTGATGGGTTTAATGTAACGTGATTTGTTTTGAGGAGGTAACGTTTATGTTTACCTTTGATGTAATTGATTTCCACGTTGGACGGAAAAGTGCGCTTCACGCGGTATTGATTGTTTGCTCAGCTTGTTATTGTTTTTTTTACTAAATAAAATTGTTATGTTCATTCAGGTAACTCTTTACCTAATTTACTGCCTCTCTCGCCTTATAGATATTAAGGGGGGGGTTGCAAAATGGTAGCAGAGCGTAGTTAGCATGGTTAGCATGGTTAGCATGTTTACCGTGGTTACCAGTGATTATTTGGTTAGTGGTTACATGGTTGATGGTTACTGGTTAGTAATGATTGGCTTTATAATTTCGACGTTTACGTCTATATTATGCTCTTGGTCCTTAGTTCATGCCTCGAACGACTATGGCTCTATAAGGTATGGGCTTGGAAAGATGCCGAGAAATTCTGTTTAAAGGTAATTAAACAAAAAAGGGAAATATGCCAGAGGGTTATATTTTATGTAATACATTGTACTAATACCTATTTGTATCTTTTTTCATACTGTCATTGGCCATGGCTCCTCCGCTGAAACCAGACGACAAGCCATCAACCAAACTGACGAGATCTGATGTCTACAGACTGAACCGTGAACAACTCATCGCCGAGCTCCAAAATTGGTCCACCCCTACTCCACCCAACGCAACGGCGGGTGAGTTAAGGTCTATTTTATGCGAACTAATGAGTGAGGTTGGGGAATCTCTGGCAGATTTTGGCATGGACACAGTTGCGAGTGGTGAACAACCGATGATGCCCTCCCCTCCCCCCGTCCTCCAAACGCCAGCGGTATCTGTTAAATGTCATAGTAAGGTCCTATTGGAAATATTAGGTCGCATTCCTGTGTGTAGTGGTCAGAACTACACGGAGTTATTTAACTTCTTGGTTGAAATTAGCCGGGCATCCCGCCTTAAACTTGTTAGTGAGCCCGAGTTTTTGACATTGTGTTTGTCCAAAACGTCGGGATTCTTAACCGAATTATTTTCCGGGGTATTCAGGCAGGTTTATCAGTTAAGGCAGTAACTGACCAGATTCTTAATACGTTGTTACCTAGTAGAGTTAGACAGAAGTTATGCAGGGAGGTTGTGCATAGATTTCAGTTTCCTTGTGAAACTTTTAGGAACTTTGTTCTATCTATCACGGAGGCAGCTCGCGTACTCAATGCCGATCTTAAGGAGCCTGAACTTGTAAATATTATTTTGGAGAATGTGTCGCCGCTTACCAGGCGCCATTTTGTGTTCTCAAGTAAACCAACTTGTATACTTGATCTCTATGCCTTGGCTTCGCACGTTGAAGAGACTCTTCTCTCAGAAGAGGAATATCTCAATGCGCATACGCCTGAGGTTGTAAGCCGCGCGCAGTCGGGTTCAAATCCCGGAGCAAGTTCTCCTGTGCCGCTTATCGGCGCTCGTCCGCTCGGGATCCGTTCTAGGTACTTGGGAGGTAGTAACCCTGTGGGTGCTAACCAAGGGGGCCGCGGGCCTCGTGACATTTCTAGAGTTAGATGTTTCCGCTGCAATAGATTGGGGCACGTTCAGAGGGAGTGCAGGCAGGTAAACTAATAAGGCGCGTTCGCGACCGTGGTACGGCCGCGTCTGTAAGTTTTATGCCGCGGATTTTGAATCCCATGGTTAATGTTTGTATTGGTCCTGTGGGATGTTTAGGGTTATTTGATACTTGGGCGAGCAACTCCTTCATTAGTGAGAAACTTCTTGGTATTATTGGGGGCAAAGTTAATATTATGTGTGAAGATATTGGCCCGAAATCGTACACTGTTGCGAATGGGCAATGTTTAATGGTAGACCATAAGGTACGTCTCTCCATTAAAATTGACAGGTTTTCTTGGAAACGTTCCTTTTACGTAGTGCCGACCCTCCCGTTTGACATGATTTTGGGGAACGATTTTTTGTTTGAGACCAACGCTAGGTTGGATATGGGAAAACGTATAGTCTCCTTTAGTTTTGCGCCAGGGGAATTTGTCTCGTTTGCGACCGAGAAAACGCCGCCATGCTTGTTTCCTTTGGATAGGGATAAAGAGGCCATTCGAAGGGTAGTTAACCGGTTTTCTGATGTAATCACAGATAGGTGGGGGAAATGCGACATTCTCCCTTACGACATTGTTGCTCTTGACAACATCCCCGTACGGTCAGGGCCATACTCATGCGCTCCTCCCAAAATGGAGATTTTTAGAGATATAATTTTCGACTTAGAAAAAAAAGGAGTCATTCGCCCGTCTAAATCACCTTATGCCAGCCCCACTTTCATTATTCCCCGCAAGGGCAAGGGGCATCGCCTCATTGTTGACTACAGGAAACTTAATAAGAAACTTGTTTTCGATCCTTATCCGATGCCTAGCCTAGAGTCGGCATTCCAACACCTTGGTAAAGCCAGGTACTACAGTCTCATTGATCTTAACGCTAGCTTCCTCCAATGCGCGCTCTCAGAGCCATCCAAGAAATTTACCGCCTTTATAACTCCGTGGCAGGTTTATGAATTTAACCGAGTCCCGTTAGGCATTAGTTGCGGGGGACAAGCGCTTAGTAGAGTGTTAGATCATATTCTTGCCGACTTAAAATTTAAATTTGTTTTCAATTATCTCGATGATATTTGCATTTATAGTAATTCACTTCAGGACCATTTGCGTCACGTAGAAACTGTGTTAGAACGTCTGCGCGCTGCTGGACTCACTGTTAATCCTGAAAAGGTTACATGGGCTAAGGAGTCTGTCCCGTATCTGGGATATGTTATTTCCCGGGGAAATTTGCTCGTTGACCCTGAGCGAGTCAAGCCTATTCTTGACTTCCTACCCCGAAGAATTTAAAGGGAACTTCTAGGTTTTTGGGGATGTGCGCATATTACGCCAGGTTTATCCCCTCTTTCTCTGAGTTAGCTTACCCGCTAAACACCCTTAAGAAAAAGGGAGCTGTATTTGCGTGGGGTCGGGAACAAAATGATGCTTTTCTCGCCCTCAAACGGCACCTTGTCTCTCCGGCGGTATTGCGCATGCCCGACTTCTCCCTCCCTTTTATTTTACATGTTGATGCGTCGTCAATTGCCCTCGGCGCGGTGCTTTCGCAGCGAACCCCTGATGGATGTAGGCCGGTAGCGTTCGCCAGCAAGACCTTAAATGCTGCTGAGAAAAAGTACAGTACGTACGAAAAAGAATGCCTAGGTTGTGTTTTCGCGGTAGAAAAGTTCTCAGACTACCTAGAGCTTAGAAAGTTTGACCTGTATACTGACAACATGGCGCTGACCTGGCTATGGAACCACCCCAAACAGCTGGGTAAAATAGGCCGCTGGATCTGGAGGCTTTCTAGGTTTGACTTCACTACCCATCATGTCGCGGGTAAAGAGAATGTTGTAGCAGATGCGTTGTCGCGGATGGCAGAGGATCTTGACCCTGTAGGAGATGAAGCGGAGGCGGGAACGCTAGGCGTGATTCATACCATCCCAGAATCTTTTATTTCAATTGGTGCTCATCAGGCCGAGGATGAATTTTGTAAACAGCTCGTAGATAGGATTAGAACTGGGGAAGTAGTTGGGAACTATCGCCTGCGCAAGGGTCTCTTAGTGACTAATATTAGGGGGAGACCCAAATACTATATTCCCGAGAAGCTCAGACCTATGCTCCTTAAGTATTTCCACGATTCTGTTTTGGGTGGGCATTGTGGGGTGCTCAAAACTGAGAGGAAAGTTTCCAAGGAGTTTTATTGGCCCAACTTGCCCAAGGACGTAAGGGAATGGGTGCGCAAGTGTGAGGCCTGTCAAAGGGCCAAACCCTCGCAAAACTCGAAATTTGGTTTTCATTCTGCTGACGTTGCCACACGCCCCTGGGAGAAAGTTTTTGTTGACTATGTTGGGCCCCTTACGCGTTCCTGCCAGGGCAACACGTCTATTTTGGTAGTGCTGGATGCATTTTCTAAATTTGTGGTGTTAATTCCCCTCAGGAACATGAAGGCATCTACGACTGTGAATGCCTTATCTAGGCGGGTGTGGGGCGTTCTTGGAACCCCTAAGGTTGTGGTTAGTGACAATGGCCCCTGTTTCCGTTTGAAGGCTTTCAAAGACATGTGCTTCTCTAGGGGGGTCAAACACGTGACCACCAGCCCATACTACCCCTCCCCCAACCACGTTGAGCGTTTTAATAGGAATTTAAATGTGGCGCTAACTATTTTCCACCACCAGGACCACTCTCATTGGGACAAGGACCTCGACTTTCTGAACGTCGCGTTCAACTCCGCGTACCACGAGTCAGTCGGAGCCACTCCTGCCTCGGTCTTCTTGAATAGGGATTTAAACCACCCCCTCTTAACCACGTGGGATGTTGACCCGCTCTTATCTGACGCCCATGACCGCCCCTTTGAAGAGAAGTGTGAACTCGCCTATAAAAATTTGTTAAAGTCTAGAAGGAAAGTAGCTGCTACTTACAATCGGGGACGTGTCCCCGTCCCGTTTAATGTGGGTGACAAAGTAGTTTGTAAATGCTTCCCCTTGAGCTCGGCGATGGACAAGACGTCGGCTAAGCTGGCATTCAAATGGAGTGGGCCATGGCACATCGACAAGTTCCTAACGCCCGTCTCAGTCCTACTAGTGGACATTGCGGACCCTTCTGTAACCCGCCGCGCCCACGTTAGCCACCTCAAGGCGGTGACGTAGTGAGTCCACGTCCTGTGCAAGAAGGCAGGATGTGTTATTGGTTAAGAATTATTTATGTGTATATGGAGTAAAATTTAGGAATTATCATAGGTTATATAGGTATATAGTGTAAAGTTTAGGGTTTATCGTAGGTTATGCTTATTTGTTATATTGGACATTGATTCAAATCTTAGGGGTAGGCCTACCCGAACTTCTATATATATCTAATGGTTAGTGACTTATGTTTGAGTGTGACTCTGGGAACTTGGAAGAATCCATACGCGTGTGTGCGCGCGTACTATAAGAAAAAGGAAGATGATGCAGTGCTTGCCCTTGTAGAACACTCTTGTTCCTGTTGTGTCTACTTGGAGGCATAGCCTCATGTGGATGCGCACTAAGTGCCGTGATGAACTGGATTAGATGGACTGCGCCTGCCAGCAGCCGTGTCAGAGCATTGTAGACTGTACACTTATATTATTTTTGTAACTGTAGTTTATTTGTTCTCAGAGAGGTCTTCAACCTTCCCTCCCTTCCCTTTTGGTTCGGGGCGAGATATCGAACGCGTCTGCTACAGAAGACGGGGGCTGGCTGGGCCGACTGATATGTGGGACGAGTCTCAGCTTCAGTGGGTCGTCGGAAAGAAGGAGAGCGAGAGCGTCAGTGCCATGCGTGTAGTACTCCGGCGTGAGCTACTCCAGGATCTGTCAGAGCACCACTACCGGGTGGGCCTACTACTTGACCGTGAGGCCAGCTATCCAAGGACTGTCATGAGGGTTCGTGTGGATCATCTCCCCATTGTCAGCTACTAACGGCAGGGAAGGTACCGCCCTGCCGTTACGCCTACTGCTGAGGACTCCTTCTGACATCCCGCCGGGGGGAGGATGTAACAACTTACATTGTAACAACACTCACCAACTGGACAGCCAACTGGGACAGCCAACTGGGTCAACACGCGGCACTAGCTTGGCCAGCGACCTCCGCTCTCGCCAAATACAATAGACTGACTGAAGGCGTGTCTGCGCCAGCCGGCAATGAGGCTCGACCACGTGTTCGGCCAGCAGAGAAAATGGATAGAAGAGTTCCGTTTCCGCCTTCGCCGAGCTTCGCGAAGGTGCTACGTGTTTCGATATGAGCCTCGAACTTCTCCTCCCCCCTTGTTTGTAATGTTCTCCAACCTTCCCTTCCTTCGATCCGCCCCCCCTTTTCTGAGAATTATATTTCGTATAAATACTAGCGGTACCGGGATCTCAGGTCACTTACTACCCCACCGGCTCGAGGATAAGAGGTGAGGGCAGCGACTGGGTTTCGGGGGATATTACCTTCCTACCAAATTTACTATTTCGGCGTCATGGGGGAACTCTGTCTAAATTATTATTTGGACTTTGTTATTAAATTATTCTTATTTGAATTTTGACTATGCTACGCGCTTATCGCGGCTGGGAGTTAGACCGTCGCTTTCGCCGCCACTTATATTCAGGGTCTGAGCCCTATCTATTTGTATTTCATACGTTTGCCAATATTAGCTTTTAACCAGAGATTGTCTGGTCCTGGGTTCGAAACCCGGCTTATGTTATTTTTCAAGTATAGCTGTTTCTGGACTCAACTTTGTTCGCCAAGTTTAACGCCTAGGTTGTTGGGTTATTATTACCTTGTGGCCTTGTTTAATTGCTATGACGTCACGTTTGCTACGGGCGCCTGTAAGAAAGATATATACTTATACTAGGGTGGATAACTTAAACGCTAGAGTAACCAGTTTAGGAACTAATCAATTTAGCGAAGTAACCAAAGAACCATAAACCAAAGACCATGTCACTGAGATCCCGGACCGTTACCTTTGATGGGTTTAATGTAACGTGATTTGTTTTGAGGAGGTAACGTTTATGTTTACCTTTGATGTAATTGATTTCCACGTTGGACGGAAAAGTGCGCTTCACGCGGTATTGATTGTTTGCTCAGCTTGTTATTGTTTTTTTTACTAAATAAAATTGTTATGTTCATTCAGGTAACTCTTTACCTAATTTACTGCCTCTCTCGCCTTATAGATATTAAGGGGGGGGGGTTGCAATTTTATGCTGGGAATTAGGGGGTGTTTTGCACTATAAATAATATAAAGAGTTAAGTGGACTTGTGGAAATAAATTGTATGCACAAAATAATCTAAAAAAAAAATAACACAGGTTTGCAATGAATTTTTTTTTTAAATCTAAACATTGATTCTTATAGATTTTTAGGTGCTGATTTAAGTAAAAATAGTAAAAAAAATTCCATCACGTAACAGTTTTTGACAAACTCAAATTTTATATTTTAATATCCAACCCTTATTGTGTATTAAGCTTCTAAGCAAAAAATTTCATATCTTAAAAAAAAATTTTTAGCCTTCATCTGATCAAGAAACATTACAGATTTTATTGAAAAAGTGTACTATGCATATTACAGTGTGAAACTTTGTGACCAGGATAAGTCGTGGGCCCCACATAAAGGGTGCTCTGTATGTGTAGAAGAACTCAGACAGTGGTCAAAAGGTAAGAAACAATCTTTTCTATTTGGGGTCCCAATGATCTGGAGGGAAGCCCAAAATCACAGTGATGGCTGCTACGTTTGTTCGTGTAACGTTAAGGGGTTCACTTTAATAAATAAGAAATACATTTATATCCAAACCTTCCGTTGGTCCTGTACCTCATGGCCCAGGAATACCCATACCTACATATCTAGATAAAGTAGAGGAGATTCCCGATGACTCTGATAATGAAGCCCATGATTTTGATGAAGAATTTCAAGATGTTTCAGAGAGCAGCGAGCCCAAACTTTTTTCACAGATTGAATTGAACGATTTAGTCAGAGACTTGGGTCTTCCAAAAGATTCTTCAGAACTGTTAGGATCAAGGCTAAAGGAAAAGAACTTATGGGCTCCAGGTACCTCTTTCTCATGGTTCAGAAACAGAGAAAAATATTTTATTCCATATTTTTCTCAAGATGGTAACCTGGTTTATTGTATCAATGTTCCTGGATTGATGGTGATGTTTAACATACAGTATGACGTAAACGAGTGGAGGCTCTTTATTGACTCGCCAAAAAGAAGCCTCAAAGCAGTGCTTCTCCACAATGGTAATAAATATGCTTTCGTACCAGTAGGGCATTCTGTGTACTTGAAAGATTGCTACGAGAATGTAACCTTAATTCTCACCAAACTGAATTACAATGATCATGGATGGACTATATGTGGTGATCTTAAAGTACTTTCCATGCTTCTTGGGCAGCAGGGAGGTTACACTAAGTACCCTGCTTCTTGTGTGAATGGGATAGCCGGGATAAAAGGCAGCAATGGGTTAAAAAGGACTGGCCATGTAGGGCTACATTAGAACCTGGAAGCAAAAATGTAGTAAGGGAAACCTTGGTTGATCCAAGAAAAGTCTTCCTGCCTCCTCTTCATATCAAGCTTGGTTTAATGAAGCAGTTTGTAAAGGGTCTGTCAAAAGAAGGAGAGTGTTTTAAATACTTGTGTAACAAATTTTCTGGACTGTCAGAAACGAAACTGAAAGAGGGTATTTTTGTCGGTCCAGATATCCGGAAACTTCTGAAAGACGAAATCTTTGAAACAAAAATGGAAGTTTTTGAAAAAGATGCCTGTAAAGCTTTCAGAGAAGTTGTAACAAAATTTCTTGGAAAAAATAAGAACCCCAACTTCAAGTTCATAGTGGAAAATATGCTCATCAAATTCAAGGACTTGGGTTGTTTGATGAGCTTGAAAGTGCACTTCCTGAATTCCCATTTGGACTACTTTCCTGAAAATCTTGGTGCTTTGAGTGAAGAGCAAGGGGAAAGATTCCATCAAGACATCAAGGAGATGAAACGCAGACACCAAGGCAGATGAAACATCAACATGATGACAGACTACTGTTGGATGCTGTACAGAGAAGAGCCGAAAGCTGTCTACAAGAGAAAAAGCTCAAAAAAGAGCTTTGAGGATAAAAGAAAAAGGCAGTATAAGGACTTGTAAGTCTTGGTAAATGTTGATAATGGCTTATTTTAACTATTTTTTGTAAATAAAGCTATTATTAAATTTTTTTTAAATAAATAAGTTTTAACCATTATACATAAACTGAGCCCTTTTTATATATTTTGATATCCAATTTGTGAAAAATCCTTACGTGATAGAGAAAATCGGAGATCATTTTTGAAATCAGCACACCAAAAAACATAAGAATCACCCATTACATTAAAAACAATTTTCAACAACCCAAATTTTGCAGGCCTGTGTAATTAATTAAGAATATTGTTAATATTTGACATAACAACAAGTGCATATTAAAAATCCAAAATACAACACAACATTTTATGGGTCATTTACAATGTTGTAATGAGAAGTTTAACAATATGTGTATATGAAATATTAGACCTTAAAAAAATAGGTATATGAAACATGAATTGTCAAGTTCACTAGAAGTGCTATTAGCACAATGAAAATGATATTTGTTAACACTCTATTTATATTTATAACAATAGTTTGAATGAATTAAAGTATATTTGTTTGAAAAATTAATAGGTTAGGTTATTTAATGTTATTAACACTTGATGTGAAATATTTGAACAGTATGGTTATATAAATTATTTTTATTAATTAAATACTAAATTAGATTATATATGACGTGTTTATAATTGATCTTCCTTATATGAATCCTTTTTGAAATGGCTCCATTAACCGTCCATTTGTTTACGACTAGTTGCTACGCTAAGCAGCGTCGTCTTCAGGTATAATATTTGAAGTACCTGTTCTTTTCGAACAGCATTTGGTCGAGAGAGAGAGTGAATGAACGGGAATGTGTATTTATAGATTGATTAAGGTTATTAATAAAATCAGCCATACGGTCATAAAGTATGGCTAAAAATGGGGAATAAGAGACACTTAAAACATATTTTCATTTTAAAATCTTGGGTTAAATATTCTACCAATAACAAGACTTGATAAATACTTTGCCTCTAAAATCAAATATTGCTTCCAGATATCAAGTTAACTTTAACTTTGTAGCTTACCTTAGAGAAAGACATTATATGTAGGGTCAGAAACCTTATATGAAAGGGTGGATCAAACTTAGGGGATGGCAGGAGAGTAGGTCTACTACTATAAATAGTATTCAATTTATAATAATCGATTATTTCAATATTCGCTGCTACCCATAACAAGGGAGTAACTGTAACCTCTCTGAGAAGAAGAAACTCTCTTAATCCTCTTGTAGTCCTACATTACAAGGACAAGAAATAAATAATTCGGGAAGAAACAATTCACAAACCACATGATGGCTTACAAGATTAAGATTCAATTTTCTTTTATCAGCAGCCAAGTATTATGGTTATATCCCAGCCGGGGGGATAAAATAATTTGGTAACTGTGTATACACTTACATAGTTGGTGTAGTGGCTCACACTCCTGACTATAGTAAGAAGAATCGGGATTTTAATTGGCTCGAATCTCGGCTGAGTGGTTTTCCACAAAGTATATTTTCACTATTATCTTTCCAGTATTTTAGCGTCACATCTTTATATCCGTTTAGGTTGTACACCTATATAATAACTCTAGTGAATTAGGGATGGTAAATTATGGATTTTAGAGGAAGTGTACCTACATATGCTTCGAAGGAGAATGAAAAACTATTTTGTAAAAATACCCTTAGTACACCCGACCAGGATTCGAACACCGATCTCCCCATCATCGGCAGTCAAGTCTATTACAATAGTTACGTCTTAGACCATGCGACCACGGAATCTGGTATATTTTCAGCGGAGTACTGGTTCATTTTCTTGTTAAGCAACAATAAATTCCGATTCCCTTGATCAAAATATTTATAGCTTTACCTAGTCACTAATATTTCATAATTATCCTTTTATATCAACCTGGGGGTTTAGTAAAGGTAATATAACATGGTTTTTATCTAAATCAGTTTGTAAGTATATACATTTTTAGTGGTTTTTGATGGAAATATTTTCTAATGGCAAAGTGATCATATTACAAAGGATAATATCAAGAATATAAAGGCAACAAAGGTTAGGTTGAATGAGATAAGCCCACTGAAATGAAATGAATAAACAATCACTGATAAATATCAACATATTGTTTGGTGCACCTTGTTGAGAATAAGCTTGGCTACAGTCTCCCGGCTCAGTTAGATTTGCAATAAGTTTATAATTCCTGCTAGTACCCAATATATATTTAACTCTTCAAGCTAAATTTGGTGTTATACTAAAATGAAGAATACAGGAGAAAAATTGGGAAAATACCATTTTAACTAAAATTATGTTAGTGCTTCTATCAGTTAGATCAGCAGTACCAAATCTTTTTTTGCTTGCGCACCCCTTGGCAGTGGAATTCCATAAATTGTACCCTTAATTTTAACAAAATGCTTAGTTACTAAAGTAATAGCTATTTATTATTTATTTATTGTACTTGAAAATAAATGGACTATTAATTAGATTAAAAAACAATGTAATAAATTAGTAAGGCAAATAAAAAGTGTATATATTTTTACATTTAAAAAGTGAAAGTAGCACCAAAAACTAATACATTTAATTAACTAATTAATAACCATAAAACTATTTTATGATTGAAATTGAAATCATTTTCTCACGATCAAATATAGAAGAAAATACGCCTCATCTCCCCCCTCACCCTATCGTTAAGTTAATCTCTTATTTTGACTGATATTTTGTCTTACACTTCTGAAATACGAGTATTTAGCTATTTCCGCCATTATTCAAATATTTTCGCCTACCCCCAAACGTCTTGGCACGTACCTCTTGGGGTAACGCGTACCCCACGTTGGGAACAGCTGTGTTAAACAATCATCAGACCTTTTTAATACAAATTTCAATCATGGTTAAAATATGTTCAGTCATACTAAATTATTAAAAAAAAAGTATTTGTCGAGGTCCTTATAGGGTTTGAGATATAAAAGTACGTAATTCCTGATAAATGTGTGTAGTGTGGCTTTCCCTCTGTTTCCCCTGTACGATTCAAATATTAATGTTCTGAGTTAAGTTATAATCCTAATATTAGTGGAAGAACAAGAGTTACTAACACAATTTTCATATATTTACTCATCAAGTCATGCAATATTCAGTTCTCACTTTTGATCGATATTATAACACACACACAAACTAACCCTACTTCTAAAATCAATGTCGACCTCTAAATAAATGTTTTTTCTATTTTATAAATAGCATTTCCAACCAGAGCTCATAGTACGCTCATGTTAAATAAATATATTTGAAAAATAAGTTCTAAGATGTAACCATAGCTATAGCCATTAATCTTATTTTTCTTGACCGTAGCTTCTACTTTTTTTATTCAAGTAACTCTTCATTCGTACTAACAAGGCTGAGTTTGAAAAGATGTTAAAAACCACGATATAGGCAACTAAACCATAATTATTATTTTTTATTCGTGCTTTCTCCAATTAGCTAAACAGAGTATGTTATTTGTAACTGAGGTCTCCTGATAACAGATGACTTTAAGTATTATTATGAGAATCACGCAAATAATAGTTATCTAATATTTATTAGCTACCACACTTTATAGGTCACAATTTTAAAATTGGAGTGTATCAATTAATTTTTAAAATATATAACTATAACAGTGATTCGATCTCAAAGAAAAAGCCACTTACCACCCTCTACCTCTAAAAGTATAAATTGCTACACTCATTCAGTTAAAAATTGAATTTTTTATTTTTAATATGGATATTTTTTTTCTGATTTCAACCAACTGAAAGTAATTTGAAAATGTCAAGAACTGAAAAGCACCAGAAAAAAAAAACTTTTTAAAGATAATATGCAAACTTTCAGAACTTTTTGAGATGTGTCTTCCGAATTGGAAAGCTACGTGAAAGGAAAAGAGACGTATTTTCGGTTCCTTTTTATGTCTTATGTGCTCAAGAAACTCATCAATAGCTATAACATAAAATCAATATCTAAAATATATATTTAACCAAAAATATATATATTGGGTTCCTTAAACACTGAATGTCGGATAGCATTACTGTAGAAATAATTGGTTCATCAAGAAATCATGTTTAGAAACATGGCTGGTTTGGCATAATGAAATCGTGTAAATAGTTTTAAAAAACTAAATAATATAAAAACAAGATTTTATAGTAGCTACTAATGTTTTCAATAGCTTTAAAATCCATCGGATTCTCTTTTTAAAGGAATTGGTTATAGATTTTCGATGGTTCTGATTTGTAAGAAAAATGTTGTATTTAGTAGATACCAATTATAAACTTACATTTAAACGTTCGATTTAAGGCATATTGTGTTCATTCTCTATTTGATGCACTTATTTGTAATTCATAGAACATTAATATCATGTAGGACTAATTAACCTTCAAATGCACCTACTAGTAGTGCTAATCATACATAAAGCATGAATGCTCCACTGGACAGCTTAAACTACCCCTGAACCTACTAGAAATGATATTCATTCCATAAAGCACGAATGCTTCGCTGGACAACTTAAACTACCCCCGAACCTACTAGCAATGATATTCATTCCATAAAGCACGAATGCTTCGCTGGACAACTTCAACTACCCCTGAACCTACTAGCAATGATACTCATTCCATAAAGCACGAATGCTTCGCTGGACAACTTAAACTACCCCGAACCTACTAGCAATGATACTCATTCCATAAAGCACGAATGCTTCGCTGGACAACTTAAACTACCCCTGAACCTACTAGCAATGATAATCATTCCATAAAGCACGAATGCTTCGCTGGACAACTTAAACTACCCCCGAACCTACTAGCAATGATATTCATACCATAAAGCACGAATGCTTCGCTGGACAGCTTAAACTACCCCCGAACCTACTAGTAATGCTAATCATTCCATTAAGCGTGAATGTCATGTGGGGCAGCTTAAACTACCCCTGAACCTACTAGTAATGCTAATCATTCCATTAAGCGTGAATGTCATGTGGGGACAGCTTAAACTACCCCTGAACCTACTAGTAATGCTAATAATTCCATTAAGCGTGAATGTCATGTGGGGCAGCTTAAACTACCCCTGAACCTACTAGTAATGCTAATCATTCCACAAAGCATGATTGTCATGTGGAACAGCTTAAACTACCCCTGAACCTACTAGTAATAGTAATCATTCCATTAAGCATGAATGCTTCGCTGGACAGCTTAAACTACCCCTGAACCTACTAGTAATGCTACACAATTACCAGAAAGTGAATGATCTCCGGGATAGCTCAGCCCACTCACGCACCTAGTGGTGATAAGGTAAATCAGCTTAGTGGTGCGTTTGTGACATATCCTCTTATAGTGTTTTCATTGGGTCCATATTTGATCAGAAATGTGTGTACGTTTCCGTAACTTAACCATTAGTAAACCAACAACGGTCAGTCAGAAGAGCAAAATTAATGACTTTCCCAGCAATTGTTGACAGCACGTAGTCACGAAACATTGCGGCCATTCCCCGTCACAGAAAAACCTATAAGAACTGTGGGAACACAAATAAAACTCTATTTCGAATAGATGTATCTCAATATGGGGTTCAAGAGAATATTATATTGAGTCCATGTTTTCTTCTTTTTTTACTTTTAATTTTTAAGTTTACTCCCTTTGGCTAGGATAATTCATTTTGAAGCTTCATAATTGGATTTCCCTTTCCACCTTCCCCTTCCAACTAAAACAACATATATTATTAGGCGGGTACAAATTTAATACAAGTGTGGATTACTAATAAGTCTTTGATATAACTTACTAATCTCCACTATAATACTTATTACCAGTTCCTCTATCCAGCCAAAACAATCGTGAAACCCGGAAGACCTAGGAGGCTAAAATTTTGCAGGCAAGTAGCCCCTTACCCAAAAGAGTACAGGAATAATTGGTGAACGAAAATTCACACGGGGGTACCGAAAAACCAAAAAGTATATATAAGAATGATGTTTATAATGAAATATTAATTTGAGGAACATTTTCACACGTTCATTGGAGTAAATCTATTATATAATATTTAATGGAAATTATCCTCTCAGATTTTGAGACTCACTAAAAAATTAATCTCATTCGCAATAATTGTCCAACAAATGCTAATCAAACACCCAATAAATGGTAGCAATTTTTTGGAACTTCGTCTTACTACCCGTTCAGGCTATACGCTTATGAACTAATAACGCTAATGGTTCTAGGGATTATGAAGGATATATTTAAAAGAAGTGTTTCAGTACTTGCTTTAAGGTAGAAGTGGAAAAAATTCATAAAAAATAACCCACGGTACACTTTGTCAGGATTCAAACCTCAACCTTCCAATCACAGGAAATAAAGTATTGCAAGAGTCATGTCTTAACCTAGGGCTGTAGAGTTTAAGGCATACGCTCACAAACAGGTTTATTTGATTAAAACGCAGCATTAATTTCTGTCCCAAGCTATATCGTTATGCTCCAACTGAACTTGAAGGCTTAAAGATAGTAGATAGTATTATAATCATTGAATCCAAATAATCATACGTGTTTTTCCCGAATAGATATAAAGGTGGTAAAACCCATGCAAGAAATAAAACCTATTTTGTTTTCTACCTCTGTAATTTGTTTTATAATAAACCTAATAAACCTAATAATAATAATAAATAAGTACAGTATAGTATATTAATAATAATTTAAAATAATGGTTATAAATATCTCCACAGACAAGTGGAATAATTTATCCCAAAATTATCAGGAAATTGTGCACATGTTTTCACAAAGGTTCGTCAACTTTGACCTTGACCACTTGACCACCAAAAGTAAGTAATATTTGTTTTGTTTGGAATTGTGTACAGCACTCATTTTTGGTGGGGAAAAAAATTCTCAAATAAAATAAATAAATTTAGTCCTAAACAGGTTGTTCGTACGGCCATTTGACTATAATTATCACTATTGTTGTTGTTTGTGTCCAGCACATGCACGCTCCGTATGTTTACCAGGAGCTCATCTCAACAGAGTGTACACACGCTAGAGATCACCACGACGTGGCGCGTGGAGAATAGAAGCAACATGTCGTACTGTACACGGTTATAACGGTGGCGTGGCCTGGAAATGAGATCTGTCACACGGCTTTCATAGGGATGAGGTGTAAGACAGACACACGCACATATTTGTTATTGTACTTCGTGTGTGTGTGTGTGTGTGTGTGTGTGTGTGTGTGTGTGTGTGTGTGTGTGGTGGAGGAGTTCGGTAGACAATCAGGCGCTCACACTGGAAAGGGAGGGAAGATCTCCTCTTCCCTGAAATCCGAAAATAACAACCCTGTCTTGTCAATGTTTGTTGGAGTAATAGAGGGCGTTAGAAGATTCTCTGATAAGGACTAACGAACTTCTTATATCTTGACATTTTTAAGGCCTACACTCTTACGTCAAGGCAATGATTTAAAAAACTAATAATGTTGCGTCAAAGAAATAATGGGTGTTTTAAATAATATAAACCCGCCTCAGTGGCATAGTTAGCTAACGCGCTAGTTTTGTGTTGATATAGACTGGTGAAGAGAGAGAGATCTAGGTTCGAATCTCGCTCGAGTAAATTGGGGGTGGTTACTCCTAAATGGTTTCCCACTCTCCTTCCACGCAAATGCAGGTTCATTTTCTCTAAATTTAACATTCCCAATTCCTAGCCCATTAGCGTAATTTGTATTTAAGCGTATAGCACGACGGGTAGTCAGACGCGGTGCTAAGTAAATAACAAAATAAAAATAATATAAGTTGGAAGGACAAAGTGCTATGAGGGTTTTTGAGGTAAATTGTCCTCCCCCCCCCCCCCCCCCCCATTCAAGTGCCGGTAGCATGGGGTGTCTGGTGGAACCCTTGGATGTTTTTGAACATTGACTATTTAAAAGGGATTTTTACTGTATAATACAGACACAAAATAATTCTGACAATAAAACCACTATATTTACCCCTTTTTACTTACGAGCGTGAGTGAAAGGTAACAATGGGCATTAATGGCACACGAAGCCTTTTTAAAACACTACAATAGAACTTCTTAGAAAGATATTATAAACCACTATACATAGCTGAGTGATTAATTAAATTTTGTAATCAATTAAATTAAAATATGTACCGAACCGTCCTCCTTTTCCTTTAAGATGAAAACGCAAGAGTACCAAACTCTCCCCTCTCTGGTCTCCCTTACGTAGCCCTAGTTATCAGAAATATTTGCTCTGTCAATAATTGTACTAAAATATTTTCCCTCTAAACACACTATTTTATACACTTCCCTGGTGTTGAACCAGTGTCTCAGACATCATTTGACAGCAATCCTATGATATATCAATACTATATCCAGTCGTGAGGTTGGCATCCCTGTCATCCACCCTCCCGCAAAACTCCCCGCTTAGTAACCCCCTATCCCACCCTTTACCTCCCACTCAAATTAAGGGCCTCCTCACCTCCTCCGCTAAGGGTTAATGAAATCGGGTGTCGAGGAGACCGTAACGCAGGAGAGGGTGGGAATGGGTGGGAAGGGGTTGTGTATTATCGACATACAGCCAGCTGCAATAATACACCACCCGTGTCTCCCTCGTCTAGGTCGCGCACGCTATCTCGATACATTACTTCCTACCCCCTACCCCCTCCTCCCTAGTACAAGTCTAACTACCCTCTTTTTCATGTAAGGGGGTTGTCAGCTGCCTATAGAAAAAACTTTTATATGGAAAACGTGGACATGTGTAGTTTTTTCTTTCCGGCATTTAAGTTTTCTTAACTTTATGTGCTCCAAGTCCTAATACCCCCCTGGGCTGTCCGCGTATTTACATTAACGGAATAGGGATGAGAAATGTTGGATTTAGAAGAAATAAGTCCCCATTTGCTTAAAATGGAGATTTTATAACATAAAAAATGTACTTGGATGGAACAGCTAATTAGATTAATTTGTAAAACTTCTTTGGTCAATTAAACAATATAAAATATGAAACATAACATTAAAATAATTTATTTAACGAGAAACTACTGTATCAATAAATTAAGTCAAATATTATTATTATTAGCACCGACGTCTTACTACCCATTCGGGTTATACGCACTTACGCTAATGTGTAATGGTAGGGTGATTGTGAGATGAAATGAAGGACCTACAGTTTAACGTGGAATCCGAACCACGGTGGAGGCCGGGCATTCCCCACATTCACAAGATGTCTTGACAGAGGTGAAGGAAGGGTTTGGTAATCAGATAAATCTTTGCTGGGACCGAGGATTGAACCCCGGCCGCCAGCATAGAAGTCTGACACCTTACCCTAGACCTCCAGGTCACCTAAGTCAAATAAAATAGGTACAATAACATCTCTAAAAAATCATCATTGAGATGGTTAAATAGTAAAGTTAAGAAATTAGTTAGCATACAACAAGGAAAAATTATAAATCTGTGCCAAACAATATTTAACTGGTAGCAGATTATAGGTATGGTTGATAAGCAAAATGAAAAGTGGAAATTAACAAATTGACTATAATAGAGTTATATAATAACATAAAAACACTACAAAATTTGAGTACTTGAGAAAAGAATATAGGTTTTATTAAGATTATCACTTAACAATATATATATTATATATATATACATACATACTAGTTATATTAATATGATAACAATAGATAACTTATTAGTGGAATAAATAAATATACTAGTAAACAGTTTGATATTATGTTGACAAGAAAGACATTTTCTGTAATGTTTAAGATATTTAAACATTGACAGTAGAAAGATGATTAATATAAAGGTTAAAATAGTTGACTAGGTTGCTATTTATGTACCTTACATTTGTAAAAACAATTAACAGTATAAAATAACATGAAACATATTAAAATGAAAATTAATATATAAAAAGTGACTTACTCCACAAAATTATTAAAAGATTGTAAATAATATAATGTTAAAGACTTGTAATTCGAGTCAAATGGTTTCTAAAAATCTGCTTGTGTTAACTATCTAGACAAGATTAATTGTATATTTAAAGGAAATCAGCGGATTTGTCATCCAGGTTATGCTTTATTCCGTTATGATATATTATAAATACAAGATCATATAAAGAAGTAATTGATTGCTATGAAAGAAGTGTAACCAAAAGAAAAAAATTTACGTTTGAAAAGTTTGAATAAAGTGACGCTCCTTATCTCTGTGTTTTAATTCCTCTCCTTATAGTTTATTGCTACGCTTGGCTGGGTGACATGTTTCAGCGATTACGCCATCATCAGGCTATCAGTGAATCTGTCTATAATTATTACCTCAACTTCTCCATTACCAGTAAATAAGACAATGTGAAACTAATATATTCATTGGGATCAGGTTCAAATAACTTGAAAATTCAACTTTGCCCAAAATAATAGTAAAATAGCAGTGCGTCTTACTACCCGTTAGATGTATACGATAATAAAATAATCAGTAATTACTCTAATAATTTTAGGAATTAGTACCCACATTTGCGTGGAATGAGAGTTGAAAACCATTTTAGTAACACCTGGCCAAGATTCGAATCACAATCTCTCCATCATCAGCAGTCTAGTATATTGTGAAAGTAGCAGCTTAGAGCATGGAGCCACTGAAGATGGCTATGCTTGAAATAATATCAATGAAAGATACCTCAAATAATCAAGTATTTTTCTACGTGTTTAATATTTAACAGTTACGATAGTGCCTTATTGTAGGATTATTTGAGCAATTTTAAAGTCTTTACTATCTTAAGTATCATGTGATGATATAGCCTTGGGGTATAGACAAGGTATGGAGTGTATGCTTTCCTGTGCCCTGGGGGCCGAAACTTAATGAATATATTTATAGATTACACTTGGATAACTTTACAGTGTATGAAGTTACAACTGACGTCACGTGTAAATTAACTTCAATTTTTAAACTCGGATGATACTATTACACTAGTTTCAAACTAGCCTCAACTAAGACAGTAGTTGTATTACTTTATATTCATCCCAAGCTCAAAATATTCACGGGCTGTATAAAAGTATACGTATATTTCCTTATGAATGAACATTTGGACCACCTTGTGCATAGTAATAACATAGCTTTTGCGATAAATGTGATAACATTTGTATATATTATTAGTGTTAATTTATACGTTTCAGTAATATTTGTGAAAAGTGACAGCTGCAGGTCACATTTCTCGACGTATGATTACATCAAAGAAGATCTAGTAACATTTTATAGTTGTCGGAGATGTTCATTCACAAGAAAATTGTGGTATATAAACTAACCATTGTACAAATAGTTAATATTTGCAATACGACCAGAATAATCGAACCAGAATAATATCTAGAGAATCTAGGGATAATGTTGATCATTAAGTGTTCTTATATAGTCAATAAATATTATTCTTTTTAAGGTAAATATTAATTAAATTAATGCAAACATTATTTTGTGATTTAATAATCTATTTATTTCATTTTGAAAAAAAGGTTGACATGTAAATTGTCATAAATTATATTAAGATACTTGATTAAAGTAAACAAAAGCCATCTAATAATACTTATCAACATTTGTAAAAAATCAATTACATTAAATTTAGACCAAGAAGAAATGTTCCATAACTTTTACCAGGTAGTAAAAACGAAATAATACAGCACACCTTGTAGTAGACTTTGAAATTAATGTAATTACTAGATGGCTATCTGTTAGTTTTATCTTGGTTACACGAGCCGCTCTAAATCACTCAAGTATAAACTGTTTGAATAAAATACGTACGAGCTTGGCGTTGATAGAGTATGTCTTCTAAACACAAACCTTTCCATTTACCTAATTTAAACGGTAAACTTAAACTGAATTCAAGATTTAAGTTATCACAAAATAATGGGGAACTAGTCGTAGACAGGAGAAAAATCACAAGTGAGATTTCTTGCTTGATAAAATCGCAGGATTTGTAGAAAAGCCATTTGTATTTTTATTTGTGTGTATATATATATATATATATATATGCATATATATTATTATTATTAGCACGCGTCTTACTACCGTTCGGGTTATACGCACTATATTATACTAGTCGTAGACAGGAGAAAAATCACAAGTGAGATTTCTTGCTTGATAAAATCGCAGGATTTGTAGAAAAGCCATTTGTATTTTTATTTGTGTGTATATATATATATATATATATGCATATATATTATTATTATTAGCACCGCGTCTTACTACCCGTTCGGGTTTACGCACTTACGCTAATGTGTAATGGAAGGGTGATTGTGAGATGAAATGAAGGACCTACAGTTTAACGTGGAATCCGAACCACGGTGGTTGCCTGGCATTCCCCACATTCACAAGATGTCTTGTCAGAGGTGAAGGAAGGGTTTGGTAATCAGATAAATCTTTGCCGGGACCGAGGATTGAACCCCGGCCGCCAGCACAGAAGTCTGACACCTTACCCCTAGACCACCAGGTCACCCGATATATGCATATATAAATGTGTATATATATGCATATATAAATAAATGTATGTATGTATACATAAATATATACATATATTTATGTCGCTTACCCCTCTCCATGGGCCATATATGTCAGGATAGCTTACGAGGAAGGGTAGGGTCGGTGACAATTTAGATGGTTGGGCTCGAAATTATACTGGAGGTTCTATTTTTTGGGTTTATTAGGCAATAAGAGCTAATACAAAATTTGATGTTCAACGGTGTTATTAAGAAATATAAGAACTTAAACGTGTGTGCTCATGAGATAACTGGCTTAGTCAAGAATACCTAAACGGTTGGCTTGACTGCACTGGTGCAGCCAGGTTTCGTTTGTGTGGGAGTGAGTTTCACTGACCAACTAAGCGGGGTCAATTGGTTTTCACTCGGTAAAATTTAAAATTTAAGTGCTGTCAAATGCAAATGCATCAAAAGAAATACAATAATATCAAAAAAATTTAAATTGATAAAAAATTGTCATAATTATATTATTATTATGACTATTACGTTTTTATGATCAATTTTTTTCCCCGTGCATACTGTTAGGATAAACAAACATGCAAGTTTCAATAAATTATATATTGGAAATTTGATTTATACAATTATTTTATGAACTATAATCTGAAAATTCAAATAAGCAACTCGCACTAACTTTTAGCTCACAAAATCACTTTTGAACTAATTCACTTTAGTTTCGTGTTAATTTAGCTTGACTTCATAGAAAGTTCATTGAGAACTTCATCCTCCATAAATGACACCTCTGGATGTATGTATATGAAGCCCATTAAGTCTGTCTTCATTTGTAGAGTTTCTCGTGTATGGTTTTAACGGCTTTAGGGACGAGAAAGAGGTAGGTGGGTAGCAAGATCTGGGGGGAGGGGGTTCAACCCTGAAACCCCCCTACCCTCCTTGTCAGAACCAGGGCTTGACTGACACCTCTCTGCGACCTCCTACAGACTCAAACCCAGGACCCTTAGTACGGTGGTCTCCCACTAGTACAAGTACCACTGATAACCCAATGTTCTAATCCAAATGCTCTGACGACGGGCAGAGTAACTGCCTCCGGAATAAATATTAATATGTCAGCCCCGATAACCATAAAACAGATGCTCTTATGACCAGATCTGGCCTAGTTACTGCAGAGCAGAACTGTAGCAAGATTGTTGTATGTAGTCAGCATTCTTTATTAATATTTACTAATTCATTACAACGAGTTTGCTTGGCCAGTTCTTTCGGTCACATAGATTCAACAAATTTAGCAAATTAAAATAAATATCCCAGTATAGATAAGAGTTGTGACATATGAATATTTACATATATCAATTGAAATTTGTCACGAGGGGATAAGAACCTCCCCAAACAACCATTTAGGCCTAATCCTTAAATTTTAAAATTAAGAAGCAGTAAATGGGGAAGGTGGTGTCTCCTCAAGATTCCCAAAACTAATAGTCAGATAAAAAAAAAATTGTACATATACTGAACCCCAATGGACCTACCAGGAAAGACAAATGACATCTGAACACATCGAATTTCCAAATTGAATACCGAGAAATGGAATAGCTTGAAATTGATACAGCTACCATATAGAACGCTACGTTTCAATCTAATATTTTAAATTTTAAATGTGGAAAGTACGTAAATAAACCATGTAGGATAGTCAAATAGCTCTTAAAATTTCAAAATGGGATTGTGGGAACTGAAAAAAAAATATTTTAAGCATGGAAAAATAAAATGTGCCAAGTTTTAAAAGAACCAGCCCACAATAACCATAAAAGCTGCCAAGTTTGGAATTTAAGAGTAGGGATAGAAAATAGATAATAGAATAAAATCCTGATAAGTAGAACATTTGAATTTTGTACAAGCAATAAAAGAAAAAACAAACAAAGATAAATACCAAAGATTATCATAAGGTGATGCATTGGCTTTGCTTTGCAACAACAAAGCTAAGGATAAATTAGCGCCTGTTTAGCAGCGACATAAAATATTATAATACACAAATGCTGGTGACATGGTGCGGTGAATCTTTATACTCTTTGGAAAACCATGATACTTATTACACAATTTTTTTTGTAAAACCGGATATTATTTATGTACAGTATGTTCTTTGGTGAACCTTGATGTCCTTTATTCCAAACTATTTCTGTAACAATTTATAATAGCTTATTTATCTTATTTTATGATCGTATTGATTGCGTTTTCTTGTACACTCAGTTAGTATACAAGGTATTATTGTTCTCAACTATTTAATTTATTTTAATTTACTAATTACATTGATTGTTTTATTATGTCTATAGTTATCTCAGAATTGTAAAACGAGGAATTATCAAAAGTGAGCAGCCAGATGTTGAACGTTCTAATTTGATATAAACTTGTTGTTGCTTAAACGTGAACGGGTCAAATTGTAGTAGATAATATATAATTAGATTATGCATGGTTATTTTTTCTAGAAAAATATAACAATCATTCACATTTTATTTTCAAACCAATGTAAGGATTGATTTGTTACCAACAAAATCAAGATATTTGTTAGATAAACATATATATACACGACAAAATTAAAAAGCGAATAAAATTTTCGGGCCAATAAACTTAATTTTTATATGCAAGCCATTACTGAAGCTATACATTTAATTATATTATTACTTTTTTCCTTATATATATATATTTTTAATGTTTGTTCATTTTAAAAGATAGGAAACAAAACTTATATGTGGTATCATTGAAGTAAACCTTACTAAGTTACTAGTGTGGGTGCGCTTGTATTCAAACAAAGCAGAATGTAACGAAATGCACTATCTTCAAACTAAGTATTATTATTATTATTATTATTATTATTATTAGCACCGCGTCTTACTACCCATTCGGGTTATACGCACTTACGCTAATGTGCAATGGTAGGGTGATTGTAAGATGAAATGAAGGACCTACAGTTTAACGTGGAATCCGAACCACGGTGGAGGCCTGGCATTCCCCACATCAAACTAAGTACATGTTTTCATTACACTGCGTCTAATTTTGATGACAACACTAATTTGGCTGTTTGTTTAGATGATAGTACTCAACAAGTTTTGAATTAAGTGTAGAAAGAAGCTTGTGTGTGTGTGTGTATGTATGTATATGTGTGGAAAGTGGGGAAGGGGGGATAGGATGGGGGCTAGTCTTCATATGTCACACGAACAATACGAGATTGCCTAAGCCACTATTTAAAGAAGTTTTCTTGTATGCAATACGTCTTACTACCCGGTTAGGATATCTGTAAATCTATATTATCGGAGTATAGATGTGGAAGGTAAAATGTTCGAGGAAAAGACGCGTCCACATTTGTCAGTAAATTCGGTCAGACGACTCTGACGACTTTGCCCACATGCCTAAAAGTGGGTGGTCCTAAGTTTGATATCTATTTAAACCTAGTAAACAACGCCTATAAAGTTTTAAAGTGATTAGTATGTCGAGTAAGAGCAATATTTTGATTAGAACATTCCCTCTTGTGAACCTATTAACTTCACTAATTGTGGTAGACTCCCCTCTATTCCAATCCCGGTTTCTATGACCCCATTTAATAACGCGAATTAACATGGCCACCGCGCGTAGGTGAATATTACCAGGGTAACGTATATACGTGAAATAAGCTATTGTCCGCCCCATTAGCACCGGCCTTGGGCCATATATTGAACGGGACGTTGTGAATACTAATGTTCATGCTAGGTATGTATGGATGCTGTGAGCTGCGGGACACAGCTACTGGCACATAATACTTATTTAATATTGTTAAATATTAGGCTCTATATTCAAAATAGCCTTTATTGTACTTGAAAGATATGTATACATATCTATTTTGGTATCTTTAGCACAAAGGTTGTCAATTGTTTAATCTTAGGACAATGGATGATGAGGTATGTTAGAGGAAACTCATTCACAATAACGGATTAAAACCAAAGTAAAAAGTCACGTACAACGCTCCTACGTGCAGCCGTCCAAGGTTTCAACCCTAATACCCACAACAAACTGTTTTCATAAACTAAATTTTTGAAACACTCTCCAAACACTACCACTATTATTAACCCTCCTTGTCCCAATTCATAAGATTAAATAATTTAACTTTTATCGACGTATTTGATTGCAAATTTTCTTTAAATCAATTGTTTGTGAGGTGACCTGGCGGTCTAGGGGTAAGGTGTCAGACTTCTAAGCTGGCGGCCGGGGTTCAATCCTCGGTCCCGGCAAAGATTTTTCTGATTACCAAACCCTTCCTTCACCTCTGACAAGACATCTTGTGAATGTGGGGAATGCCAGGTCTCCACCATGGTTCGGATTCCACGTTAAACTGTAGGTCCTTCATTTCATCTCACAATCATCCTACCATTACACATTAGCGTAAGTGCGTATAACCCGAATGGGTAGTAAGACGCGGTGCTAATAATAATAATAATAATAATAATAATAATAATAATTGTTTGTGTGTCTAGAATTTTGAAGGTCTGAATAAACTTCTGAGAAACATTCCTACTTAAGAATTTTGGGTTTGATTGTATTAATTAAACTTTTTACTCTAACTTTAGGCTGTCACGTGGGTGCACCTGCATCGGAACTGTGGTGCTGAGTGATTAGAGTTTCGAATCTCAGCAAGGTAAACTATTGAGTTAGGAAGAGACTCTAAATATTTTATTACTGTTGTTTTACCAAGACTTGTAACGATGTTACATCAAAGAAGAAACAAAGTCACGCCTATTAAGAAACAAACTGTATAATGGTCCGTAACATGGGGCTGTACTCACCGCCGCCTTGCTGAATGGGGCACTCCGGAGCTCACACATAACGACACTCTCCAACAAGGGAAGTAAAACGCGAACTGAAGCGAGGCCGAACCCAACACCCCGCTCTTGATGGTTGACACACCCGCAATAAACAAAGCCTGAGTTTGACCAGGGTAGTTTCTGGTTCGGGCTGTGGAAGTTTCCTAGCATCTTCAATAGTTCTCAGTGTCACCGTTTCCCCCACCAGAGCACTGCTCACCTCCCTTCTTTTTTTGTTCTTCTCCACCCAGATTCCCCCTCTCTGTGAATTTGCTCGAGTTTGTGTGCTATAAAATGGCTTGTAACTTTAGACTATTCACTCATTGTACCACCGGCATTTATAAGGTGAGGGCACCTACTTAAATCTTCTCTAGGGCATGAACTTCAAAATTCAGTTTCGATATAATTATGGGGGACGGGGGGGGGGGGGGGCGGCTTTACAAAATTGTAATTTGGAATTAACTTTTAAAATAAATATATTCTTCTTTGGGGCTTTGGAAATATCTCGTGGAATTGTTGCGAGTATATGTAATTGTAAATATGTAGGGGTTTTTACCGGCGCGCTCTAACCATTAGCTTGCTATTAATTAATTTACGTTGATTAGTTTGCTGAGTTTGGGGCCTCTGGTGCACTGACTAAACTAAAAATATGGTTCTATTATTTTTTATACTAAAATTAATATTTAATGGCGTTTATAGATACGTCTGGCCAACATGTAGTTTTCATATTTGTTATACTAATAGATATATTTAATGACGTTTATTGATACGTCTAGTCAACGTATAGGTTTCTTATTGATTAAACTAAAGTTAATATTTAATGGCGTTAGTGATATGTCTAATCAACATATAGTTCTCTTGTTTGTTAAACTGAACTAACATTTAATGGTATTTATTGACAGAGATAATTATATCAAATTGTTCTCAGCTGTTAGGTTCAAATATTCTCTACTAGCGTTATTGGCGGAGACAATTATATTAAATTGTGCCGAGCCGTTATGTTTGAATATTCTATATAAACATTGTTATGGGTGATAATTTGTTAGGAACGGCATTAGAATGGCCAAGTTTACCAAATGTATGGTAAAATCCTTTTTCTTGAGTCTGAGGTGCTCTGCCCTATTTTTCTATTGATGTTATAATAATGTATAGTCTGGGCTGATTCTCAGCAGCCCATGGGTTTATATATATATATAATATAAACTTATTATGCGAGGTTGTTATTTCTGTAAAATCACTTGTCTTGTTGTTTTTGAACACCAGACATTAAATTGGTCCTATCAATACTATTGTTCTTATAACAGTGTTGTACTGCCTATACTTCAGTATCAGCCTTTGTAAATAAATAGATAAACAACCCGTTTTTTCTTGTGACTCCTTGGATATTATTTATGGTACGCTTCCTGGAACCTTAAGGATGTCACAGACCTATTCACAATAATGCCAGTGCCCCTAAAATAAATTTCCTTTTCATCATTACTCCCCATACTAGGTTGCTTAATAGCCATCTTAAAAATAAACATTTTTTTAAAATTATTTAAGGTGTTTATCGTGTACTTTCTAAACTGATTGATTAAATCAGTGCAGGACTTATAGACTTAAATCTAGAACCGATATAACACCCAACTCCTGGAAGTTAATTCATCATTTTGAAAGGGTACACCCACATTTTACTGATGATACATTTTTCGGCTATGCCAGGAACAGTGGTGGCCCGTAGCTAAAATTAGTGGGGCTGCTCCAGAAAATGTTTAGCCTTTGTTTTAAAATTATGTTAAAAGAAAAAAAACATGTATTGAAAGAAAATTTATTCAGGAACTTGATATAATCTTGACAAAAAGAACCAACTTTTTTACTCACTTTTTCTTAAATTGTTACAGTTCAAACTTGATATATTCATTTAAAAATGAAATCCATTCTTCTTGTTTTAATCAGCGCAAAGGGTTCAATAATTTTCTCCTTGATCTCTGGATGACAATTGAGGAATTTTTTTTTCCATTGAAAGTACTACAAGCGCATTTAATCTTTCTGTTAAATGAAAGAACAAAAAAAAAATTAATCAAATATAATAGTTGAAAGTAGAATAATAATTTAACTCTACAATCTTCTACACTCTTATCACATTCAAGAATATGATACTTGGTTTTTAAGCACAACACACGCTGACAAAAAAAATTCCTTCCACCATCATGCCAGAGCCGGCACTGTGAGAGCAACAATGCTCTCTCTACCTGGCAGTCCCGCCTTATCCCCACCCTCCTCCTATGTGCGCATGCGCCAAACAATCAAACACCACGTCGCTGGCACTGTGAATTGCACAGTTCCATACAAAGATGTTTGTATCGTTTTCATAAACTGGGGGATGGTTACTGAGGTACTGACATAGAGAATATATATTGTATTACAAAAATAAATAAAGAATTAAAGAAAAAACTATTATATTAAGTGTTATCGATAATATCAAGTGGAAATAGGGGGTCCTGCAGTTCCACAGTGCCTATAAACAAGCCGCCACTGGCAAGGAATTCAACCCGGAATCCTTAACTTAGTAAACAAACATGCTACTGACTGAGCTGAGATATCAGACTAATGAATTTAAAAAATATATTTAATATTTTACTTGACAGTTTTCACTGTCAATAAAAATAATGGTAGTATTTATTTAATAAAATTAATAAGGGATTACAAAATTGAGGGATGATAAGATAAAAAATTGAGACAGGTAATATATTGAATATTTTATTCACATGAAAAGTACAATTTTATGTCTGTATCTTTTGTGATTCAGGAACTCTATTTTTACCTAAAGTTATTGATTATCTATGAAATGTTACAGCTTACATTGCATTTTATTTCTTACATCCAATACCAAGTATAAAATAGGTTGAAGAAAATGTGTATATTTATTACTATCATTAATAATTGTAGATACACAACACTTATCTATTATATACACAAACTTCAGTTTTCCTAAAGAAATAACATCAAATTAAATTGACTAGTACAAGAAGAAATCAAGTTATACAAACAAACTATCACAGACAAGAAGAAGACAGTTTTAACAAAACGTTCTAGGTAACATAAAATTATAGTAGAAAATAGTTATTCTTGTTTATTTAATTATATATGCCTAGCCAATACACATGATTATCTTCCACATTTATATATCTGTAGAAAATATTTTACAATTTAAGTCTATTAAGGAAAAATAAATTATCAAGATGTCTGTACAAGATATATTCTTCAATAATATTATTAATCATGTATCTTCTATTTCATACAAACTGTTTATATATTTTACACAAGACTCTTACCAAATGTTGATTTATTTCTAATATGATAGGGTATTGTAAGCCGAACCTTTGGTTTGCTACATCAATGGTATACCTATTAATTAACCCATACAATTATGAAATAAAAACTACAATTCATTCACTTTTTCAACAATTTCTTAAGCGTAGCCGCATTGTATCTCTTCATAAAATTCAATGAAGACATCGTTACTGAAATAGAGGCATATTGTGTTTTGAATAGGATAAAGATACCTCTTTACTTAATTTGGTTGAGAATCGTAAAGCTAACTCTTAAAGTAAAAATTCAATACCTAGTCCAACATACATTTTTGAAAGTAGTGCACACAATTTCTTATGTATTTTCATCCAACCTCAACTAAATAAATACTACCATGCTGTGTTCCAATATATCAAAATATGATTGTTAATATAATTTCTGAAAATTCGTTGCTGCATATTACCAGTTATTTTACATTATTATTATTACTATTATTATTTAAAAAAAGTGTCTTAGGTGATAACATCTTTATTTTTCCTAAATCTAAAGATCTAATATTCTTCAGTCAATAATAATCACTCTCAAAACAGATTATTTATATTAACATTATAAAACAGTTTTCTAACATATTTTATGTCCATTTTAAGTGATATAACTTACATAAATAAATGCCAAAATGTCCTAAGAAAAATGTACTTTGCTGATCCAAGATTTTCTCAAAAGAGCATGACATACAAAAAATTATTTATGTCACTGAAATAAAATTCATTACACATAAAATGTAGTGTACTCAGTGCGTAATTTGAATGGCTTTCACTATAATAAACATTATTGTGAAATGGTAGAGAAATTGTATTTAGTTTTAAAGTGTTATAAAGATTAATTTGAAAGGTGTGCTTGAAAATGAAAATAATAAACATTTTAGTCAGTTTTGTATGTAGTTGCCTTTCCTTCTTTTTTATCTTAGTATAATGCTAATTATAATAAGAATTTCATTTTTTAAATAATATATTTATATTTGCTAAACATATTTTTTTCAAATGTTGTATCACCTAAAATGTCTTGGTATAAAATTGTTTTTTTTTTTATAAATTCGTTAATTTAAATTTTAATGATTAGAATAGATTCTCAGTAAACTAAGTTATTAATGTAAACATAGTTCAATGGACTTAAAATTACATAATTAGTGAAGTAATAATCAACCAAATAGTTTATTTATAAATGGTTTACTTTGGCAGAACAAAACATTTTTTTTAAATTCAAATAGATAATGAAGTTCTCTGTAATATGATAAAAATTATATTTTTGGGCAAGCGCATTGAAAGATAAAAGAAACACCAAATAAATTTTACTAAAATTGTCAATGGTTAAAAGGGGCGCTTATCTTTCATTTTGAGCAGTGCGGCTACTAGCACTTTATTTAATATTTATTTTTAATTGATGTGCCACATGCAGACAGGAAACATAGACCTTAATATATAAAAAGGAAAAGTATTTACAAAATTTATAATATCTTAAACAAGTTCTACAAAACTATTTTATTCTTTTAATATACACGATTACAACCAAACCCATATTTAAAATATATTTATAGACGATCATTTTCTGTATATTATTTTCAACAGAGTCATGACAAATTAAAACCATAGAATAGCTGTATTTTAATTTTATAATCAATACTACTTATACAGACATCGCAAAATATTGGAATTTAAAATATAATTCAACTAAGCAGATTAATTTATTGCTTCCATGAGTTGTGTCGATTTAAATAAAAACCACTTATTGCATGATACTCTTCCTCTAATTTAACTTCATAATATCTTACTTGTGGTGATATATATTATTTTTGGAAGTCAAATAGTTGGTATTAGCCTTATTTCTTCACTCTAACACTGATTCTATTCACAAGTTTTGAACGTATATATTAGCTAGACCAGAACAAACTTCTTAATAATCAGATGTTAAAATGATATGATCAAATTCACTTTGGGAAAGTAATCCTGACAGTCACTGATCATCTTTTTTTTGCCCGAGAGAACTACTCATGTACCCTGGAGAGGCGGATTCAGACTTCTCCAAAAGTGGAGTGATATTGGCATACTGGGACAGGCCTCTGAGCTGATGGACTGGCGTATCTCCCGTAGCCTGTAAAATACAAATCATAAATGCACAATATAATAGTATATAAAGTAGGCTGAGGTGGTCTTTTCCGTAAGTGATGTCCAACTCTATCACTCAATGGCTTATGAGACATTATCTTCAAATACATTCTTCATCATAGATTAATTAGCCTAATTTGCAAGCATCTTGTAGCACTATTCGAAATTACAAATAATTTAATCTTTTAGTACAAGCTTATTAATTATTTAATTCAAGGAATAAGAGTTTATTTGCATATTTAAAACGTGAAGCAATTCCTTTCGAAAGTGATTCCTTAAGTTCTATCTAACAAATTTTCACTATTACTTTATTGTGACCCCTTGGAGAGAGAAAATAGTGTGATGGTCATATAAATACTTATACACAATATTTTGAAGGAGGTCGACGTTTCAAGACACCCTGAACCCGAAAAAGTGTTTTACTCAATGCTGTTTGTCTGCCTGTGTGTTTGTATATCAGCCAGAGCCCAAACCATTTTACCGATAGGTCTAAAACATGAGTGGATACAGTTCTCATAAGGTGGTTTTGGGATTTGATATATAACCCTAGAATTAAGTTTAGTTCCCTTAAGGATGAAAGAAAACTTCGATTTTCTCGAAATTGGCTCTAGCGATTTTGATTAATATTCATATCAAGGCATTGTTTAAACATAATGAAAAAATGTTGACTCATTTTACAGTGAAAATGAATTTGCGGGTACATTACATAAACATAAATATCTGATTATAGTCATACATACATAAATCTTTGAGATGGGAAATTGATTTAAAATATATAGCTTCCATTTTACAATTTGATAATTAAAAAAAAACCAGAGCAAAATAATTTATTTCCAATATTTTCTTGTCAAACCTTTAATAATATCTTATAACAAATTTTGGTTTAAACATAAGTAGCCCAACATATTTTTTTTTTAATCTATAAATTTAAGGGAAATATGTTGAACATTTTAAATTTTAAATCAAGTTCAATGATTGATAAAACACTTTTAAATACCTTAATATCAGTTTCCAGGACATATCTATCAATAAGTTGGTACTCTTTCCCTGAACGAGGCCGTAGAGTGGTCGCAGCTAGACGGCTGAACCTAAAAAATATTAATGAGCTATAGACTCTACGTTCTTCTGTAAAAAAAATAGTACTACATATAATTTTAAACAGGTACTTGGATTCATGGGGAAACAATGCATATACTATGTTGAACATAGTATGTAGCATTCACAAATATATGTCTTACCTGAGGCTATCAGCAGCTGTATCTGATGAACTGTATGAAGATAGTGATAGAGTCTCAATGTAATCGGACATATCAGATGTCCCACTACTCGTGCTACGTGAGTCAATGTATGGAATGGTAGTTGCTCCATCTGCATTAGGACTTGCAAACCCTAAAATAAATATATTTGTATGCCGACAATACTAACAAACCTTCTGACAAATGATATTTGGTAATATCTTATTTAAAAGTAAATTGAAAATAGAAAACATTGTAATGGCTATACCTTTCAATCCTTTTATCGGACAGATGGGAATTTCAGCTTCAGCTGATGATGACTTTGCAGGAATATTAATCTTTTGAAACTGGAAACTGATTTCTCTCAGTGGGTCGACAGATTTGGATCGCCTAGGTAATGAAGAATGGAGACAATTTAGTAGTGCACCAGGCTGCCTGATCACCGATTGGTAATGGCGTCTCGAGGACATTGCAGTAGTCAGAGGGAGTTCAAATTCGGAAAAGTCTGTACCTCGGTGTCTTAAAGAATCTATAGATACACCAGAATCGTTAGAACTTGAGGAGTCCCGGTTGTTGCCAGATTTGCAAGGGACACTAGAAGATCGTCTAATATGAACAGAAGAGGGAAACTGAGGAACTTTTATTCGTTGATGGTTCATCACCACACATTCTTGCACCAATGTTCTCAACGAATCACTGCTTACACCTTCCACTAGTGTGTCTATTGTGTTATTGCTCTCTCTAATAGCGAGAGGCTTGATAGTTTCACTCACGTAAATATCCTCTCCCTCAAGTGAATCAGTTGGTTCTTGCACACACGAAGGTACCACTATATTATCCGTAGTGGCGATCTGGGATGCCATTGTTTCCGCACATGCAGGGGAGCTATCATTATTTTGGGAACTAATAGATGATTCACAAGGATCAGCCATACTACTCTCGGTAATACTTAAACTTCCCATATCATCGAAATCATCCAGGAACCTAGAGGAATCTGCGGAACTGGATCGTTTTCTTGACAGTATGTATTGCCTCCTGTTTTCGTCATTTAATTCGCACAGTGCTTTCCGAAGGTATGGGCTATTGTTGGAATAGTCCATCATTGAAGGATCAGGAATTCTTGAAAACTCCAGAGCATTTTTTGATCTACCTCCATCAACTACTGGCCCTGTCAAACTAGGAGTACTTGCAGATTTTTCAACTAAAATAGCTTTAGGCATGACGTCAAAATTGATATTTGTTGTAGCCACCTTGCTGTTTAAAATGTTTAATGGATTCATTGGCAGGTACCCGGGAAAATTGTTTTCGGATGGGCTACATGGATTTGAAACATTTTCACTTAGTGTTTCAACAACGTTTCCTGGTTCCATGATTAGGTAATCATCTTGTTTAATTACCTTAACATCATTTGAATCAACGCTAGGAGGTTGGTCTGACGAATATAAGTGGCAAGTATGCCCACATTTATTACAGACCTTAACACCATCATTAACCAAATATGAAAGTGCCTGTTCATGTTCTGAGTTTTTCTCAGTTAGCTGTGTGGCAATTTCCTCTATATCGTTCTTACTTAATCCTGATCGGATCAGAACATCTTTGGAGTTTTCGTAAAATTCCAGTGACTGTGCGAAGTCAATATTTTGATAATTCAAGTTTCCAGGACTAGTTTCACTAACTTCATCCTTTTTACTTTCGCATAACACTACTTGTGAAGAGCTCGTTTCATAAATAATACAGTTAGGATCTACATTCTCATAGTTAGAAGAATCCATAGAACATGTTGCATCCAATTTAGGTAGTTGTCCAACACATTCATTCTTTTTGGATGCCTGAGGTGGTTCAAGATACATCTTGCAAGAGTGTTCTTTACCAGATTCTCCTAAGTCTAACCTCCTGATAACTTTCTTAGATTTGTCCACAGTCGCGTATATTGCTATTTCCCCACTTGGATTCCTAACTGGCATTTTACCCTCCCCACTGAGCTTGACCTTGTGGATAGGAACTCCAGTGTTCTCAACGCCACTCCCTCTCCTGCAGTATGGAAGCATCATCCAGTTTTCAGCCCAGCACATTACCCTCCGACATGGGCAATCCGCCGCTCTTTCTTCATAGTCTCCAACCATCATGTTGGGACTTGCCAAAGACGTTGACTTCTTAGCAAACTTGATGACGCAACCACAAGGTTTCCTTAGAGTCATAGCAGCTGGAGGAACATCATAGTTTCCATACTGAGGGCTTGGCATTGGTGCTACGGTAGAAGCTAAACACTCTTTTATGTTTTTGGGTGTGTCATAATATTCCTCTGAAACGGTTGTGTTGACAGATTGTCTGTGAAATGCATCAGGGTGATTTAGTTCTTCAGAGTGATCCTGAAACAAAAGATCAACGTAATAATTAAGCCTTCATACATATATACACACAATTATTAAATATTATTCATATTTTTAATAATTTACTTACCGAAAACACAATATTTACTATAAACAAATATTTTTGAATCTATTTGGAAATTCACAAGGAGTAAATTTATGAAGACTTAAAGAGTTATAGCATATCTGGAGGTGTAGGTAAATCACTGCTAGCACAAGACCTTTTATTGCAAACATTGGCTGGAATCGTTTTATATAACCTTTTATCGATAATATAGTATTACTAATCATTTAAAAACATTTTTGAATAGGTTTACAAAAGTGACTTTTAAAGAATGTTTATGATAAGAACCTTTTGCTAGTTATCAATCACTACCTTTCTACCGTAGATGATCTATACATCATAGAAATAAATAATCTTTTAGTTTGGAAATCGAATATGGTTTAATACCATTAAGCCCACTGTTACACCTTCTGGCACCCTCCAATCTTTCCTTACAAAACCACATTCTGGCAGTTGAAGTGTACAAAACAAATAATACACTTGTGAATATAGTGAGCTAAGTTATTATTCCCTAAAATTTTCCAGTTATGTGTTGTAGCATCCTCAGTGGTATATGTCATTAAAACCGGTAAAGTTACTGATGATTATATTTGCTAATATTTTATGTAATATTAAGTAGTTGAATGTGTGTACTAAATTGGTTAATGTGTAAAATCACAATGTAAGATCATTATTATGTTTAACAAACCAAGTGTTACTAAAAAGTCTTCGTGGTGATCCTAAAAAGGGTTTGATAAACTAAGCCAAGGATTGATTTTTGAGGGAATATATTGTTAATGCTAATTGGCTCTAATCCGTCAACTGTAAAAGATGACTAAAAGGAGAGTATGCCAATAACTACATTAATAGTATTTTTGTTTTTTAATTTTTCGTCAGTATCTTAATGTTTTGGACAATATTTATAAACCAAGATAAAAAGTCAGAGGCTGTCAACCAATGTTGTACAAATAGAATTTAATTTTGTTTGGTTAATTAAGACTGTAAAATAATCTTTGCTGATAGGTGATAATATTTTTGCTATGTAAAGTTTAAAAGTAAAATTTACTTAAACAATAAATTGTCTAGCAATATGTGATCCTAAGAATTAAATACCATTTTAATTTTCCGGTAGTATCCTAACCCTATATAAATGCTTAGATTATTTATAAACTTACTTTCAAATGAGGCGATCCTAAAACAGACTTAGGGACATCATAGTTATCGTAGGGACCAATATCTGCGCTGCTGTTAAGCCTTTGTTGAATATTGAGCAGTGAGTGATGACAAGAACACGTAGGTGGTGTAGGTACAGATGGTAGAGGCATCGGAGGCTTCTTAAACTTCTTTTTTGTTGGAGATTCTGTCACAGGGGAGTTAACAGACATCTGTGAAGGCTTAGGAGGTCGTACTGGGGGACAGCACTGACAATTAGGTGTTAGTCCAACAGGTAACGTAGTTGGAGGCTTAGGCCCACTCACCGGGAGACTAAGGGATAGAGACTTTTGTCCAGCAGGAGTCCTTGGGGTTTTAGGTGGCACGACAGGGGGAAGTGGGTGGGTGCTTGCCACGCCACGAGGTCTATCGTACCTACACTGCCCCTGCACTCCATTGGCATTTACGAAACTAGGGACTGAATAATCAGAGTTGCCACTACTCCCTGGGAAGATAACGACACTCGGTCGCCGCTGCTGCTCCCCGTCGTGGTACTCAACGCGCACACGTTGTTCCTGCTGAAATGTTGACATACTGGGACCAAACTTAGCACACTCTCCATTGTCCACGCTGGGCTGAAAGGAGTGTTTGGAGTGTTAGTGTTGGTAACTGTGGAGGAGCGAGACATGGACGGGCCTCCCAGTTTGCCGATACAGCTCGCGCATCTCTCCAGAGAAGTTTGTCCCATTCTCCGTTCGACACCGCAGCTTTCTGGCCAGATAGAGTCTTGAGCATGGTAGTGCTGGTCGGGTATTTCACTGACGGACGTGGTGTCACCACACCCATAGTTACTATCTAGGTCCGTGTGGTGGTGACTGGCAGACTCTGCGGAGGACCAAAATGGGGATCTGCTTCCACCATGGTTCCTGAATAGGAAAGTAATGTTTTGATTTATTTAAAAAGGGTGAGAGCTTATCACACCTTAATTCAAACTTTATTTTAAATTATATCTTTAACTAAACGACAGTTTATTCATGGTTAATGCAGCCTAACAAAATAAGTATTCACTCAATGGCAATATCGATCTTTCAATTCTTAAACATATAAGTAGCTATAATTTGGATAATTATATTCAATGTTGTCAGAATCTTTATGGGTGAATAATTCCTATGACGAGATTTATAGCTATATTTATTGAATTTTAACAAACCTCGAATTTCTTTCACTTACCACGAAAAAATATACAAGTTTAAATGAGTAACTTTAATGTCGAGAACGGGTGATTTAAAAGTTAAGTTCATTTGACTTTATATCCCTGTAAATCCCGCAAACATATATAACTTTAGAATGCATTATAGATTATTTTATTATATTAACCAAAAACATTTCAAAGTAAGCCCTATAAAAACATCAGACAAGGAAACCTCACCTGAATGGGCAGAGGAGATCCTCAGAGCTCTGGTTTCTGGAGGTCTCATGAGCACTATCACCCATGGAGCAGCCACAGCAAGTGTCCTCTCCATACAGGCTGCGGTTCAAATCCCCAGCAGCAAGTTGAGAGAATTGATTATGATGTTGAAAAGAATCGTTGAAGCCTTCAGACATTCTCATCTCGGCTCGGGAGTGGAGCTGCTTTCGGGGACTGTCCATGACTACAAAATACGATATTACAAATATAGCTGACGGTCATATTTTATCTAGCCATTGATATATATATATATATATATATATATATATATATATATATATATATATGTATATATATATATATATATATATTTACAATAAATTCTGCCGTTTCTGTTCATGAATAAGTTTATTGACAATCGTAATGTTACTTTCTCTATTAGCTAATAACTAAACTAGAGGGAATTTCATTTTTGTTTTGCCTATTTGTTCTGGTCAGTTTATCAAAGGGAAAAAAATGTGCTTGTAGTATTTATGGATTGGTGACAAATAATCTCTCAACTTTTTCCAATATTCCTGTTTTGGAATATTTATTCTTGCCCTTTAAAAATATTAAATACCTAAATTATTATGAATATGGTAGCTAGAATCACTATTCATTTGAATAACTCTTAAATAAATATGGTCCTTATTTAAAATGATTGGGTAAGTATTTACCAGATGACTTTCTTGTGACGGGCCTCCTCCTAGAGGTCAGTTTGCCCTGAGAAGCCAACTGGAAGGTGTGGGTCATCTCCTCCCCCTTGTCCGTCACACAAACGAAGAGGCCTTCCCCTTTGCCACACCTGGAGCCCCCCTCGAAACAAAACCTTCCCTCCACCACGCCGTATCGCCTATATAACAAAATGGTAGGGGTGTAATAGGCTACGCCTACAAGAAAAAAACTTACACACATGATATTACAACCAAATATCCTCGGAACAGCATTTCAATCCTTTTTCCATTAATATTGTTGAAATTTGGTTCATAGCAGACTGTCAAGTGGCATTATTACTGTAGGTTTATTATTAATAGCTTATTGGTCAATAAATATCTGCTATAAAGTTATCAGTGCACACCATCATACGACCTATTTGGCATTTAGCTTGCGAAATGAAATATATAAAGCTAAATCTACTTAGGGCTTGAATACTTATACCCCAGTAATTGTATATATTTATTTATTTATAAAGTGAGCAAATCTCTTAGAACTGGGTTTATATTCTTAAGCATAACGCATAGTTAATAGCAAAACGTTGCATAGCACATGATGCTTAAAACATTTAAACACATTACTTTCAATGGTAATGTTTATAAGCGAAATATATATATATATTACGAACAATTTAATAAAATTGAGATAGCTTTAATCTTTTACGTATTTTGTATATTATTATTATTACTATTACTATTAGCACCACGTATTACTACACGTTCGGGTTATACGCACTTACGCTAATGTGTAATGGTAGGATGATTGTGAGATGAAATGGAGGACCTACAGTTTAACGTGGAATCCAAACCACGGTGGAGTCCTGGAATTCCACACATTCACAAGCTGTGATTAATACACATCTTGTCAGAGGTGAAGGAAGGGTTTGGCAATCAGATAAATCTGTGCCGGGACCGAGGATTGAACCCCGTACCCTCAACACAGAAGTCCTTTGTATTTTGTATAGAAATAAGTATTGACAACCCTGGGATTCTAGACGTATCAACCAATAAGAAGGCGAAGGCTCTAGCCAATAGGCACCTAAATATATAGAGAAGATAAAAAATATGTTATGTTCATGTTTAAAATGCCTTGTGTCATCCATGCTTGTTTGTCATTGACGAATTTTCTTTATTTAAGCGTCCATTACTATGATTATTACAAAAGGGATGGTAGCTATTTTTTTACTCTGTAAATGAAACAATAATATAATTAGAACAAAAAAAACTCCATGGTATCAGCACACAATAGAGATATACCGACCAAGCAGCCAACATCTACTGGCGAAGTTAGTGCAAACTTTTGTGGATAGAGGGTGCCATGTGGTCAGCACAACGAGCCCTTTGTCCAGTAATTTCAGTTTTCTAGACTTTGACCCCATTCAAGACTCACTGTTTCACAGGAAAATTCCGGAAACGCCGGGGATAGAACTCGGAATATTTGGATCTGTGTGCAGGAACTCTAACCACTAGACCACAGTGGTGTATTTAGAACTTAATCAATATAATAGATTGTTTAACTGTACTAGCACCAATTCTAAGTGTTAAAATAGGCTATATAGTTGGTTTTCCTAGCAAACCCTTAAAATAAGACATATTTTTAAATACGTTATTTGGTAGAGTAAAGAGGTTAGGATAAATTCTATAAATTAAAAAATAATCGATTTGAGTAAGGCTTTGATCATTATGTTTGATTATAAATGTTTGTATTTATTAACTGCTCTCCTTGTTTCATGAACATAGACCCAGCCTAAGCAATGATTTCCCTTGATTCATGATTCATAGATGGAATTAGGATTAAATGGCTTGTTATTATTTGTATTAATACGTTCAATTCAAGAACTATCACGGCTTTATCAAAGAGAGTGAGGACAAAAAGGATAATTATAAGAAATGCACCCGCAAAAGTACTAAGAAATGTTGGGGAATCCCAAAGTGAGTAATACTAATTTTATGTAAAAACATTCCCAGAGCAACCAGCCAAGATTCGAACCTTAACTTTCCACTCAGCAGCAATGTAGCTAGTCAAGAATTTGACGTTTTATATTGCGCTACCACTTGGGCGAGTATTATATGTTCACCCCATCGTTTGGGGATAACAACTATGAAGGTGGGTTATAAATACATCAAAATTAACAAAATGATTACCAAATCCTTCCTTCACCTCTGACAAGACATCTTGTGAATGTGGAGAATGCCAGGCCTCCACCGTGGTTCGGATTCCACGTTAAACTGTAGGTCCTCCATTCATCTCACAATCACCCTACCATTACACTTAGCGTAAGTGCGTATAACCCGAAGGGGTAGTAAGACGCGGTGCTAATAATAATAATAACAAAAATGATACTACACACTACTACACGGCACAATTACCGTTGGGGCCGTGTTTTCTCAGTGTGAAATCCTTTCACAAATGTCCTACCTGAGATGTCCGAACTCCCAGATGCCCACTAGCCGAGGAGGTACGCCCACTGTGATGCAAAATCTTTGGTCTTGGACGTGTAATCTAGCCGGTCCAGATGCGATTTTCGTTTTGGGGGGAGCCGACGATATCTGGATTAGGAACTGTTGGTCTATGAGAACAAAATACATAATACATCACTTTAAAATTATATATTATAAATTGAGAAAATCGCAAATTATTTTAAATATTATATAACCTTACTTGTAGTATCCAAAAGCTACATCTACTATAACTATTTCGTTATATTGAAGCTACTGACCAAAGATGCGATTAAAATGGGATCTAGAATAAAAATTATGTACAGTCAAAGAAAAATTTCAGTGAAGTAGGCTTGGAAAACTTTAAATATAATATCTTGCTCTCGATATTGACAAAATTTAACTTAGGTGATTTTAATAAGCAATTTAAATGTATTCAAGGTGCAAATAATATAGTAACGGTGTAAACTCGTCAGAGAAGAAGGGAAGTGTTATTAAGAGATAAACAAGAGGCCTTGTAAAGTTAAACGCTCATTTTCTTCCCCCTCTTTATATTTCGTAAATTGGCTCTAAGTGTTTTATTTCTTTGACTGCTTAGGTGAGTCAAGATAAGATGCAGCCCGGTTTGCAAAACAGCTTCGAAGCCACCATGTAAGCAAATATCATTAAATACAAAAATATATTCATACAGTCACTTTAATAAAATATGGTCATTGTCTTTAAGAGTACTTAATGAGTGTTTGTAAACTATTTTAAAATGACATTGTACCTTTCCCGAAAGCCAGGGCTGACTCGAGGCTTGGTTGGATGGTTCTAGTGAACCATTTGACCAGTCACACGCACAATACAGTTGACAGAGAATGTGTGTAAACTGGCTTGAAAGGGCGAGTTTGATCATGAAGTGGAGGGAACAGTTTTCTAGTACAATTCCATCAATTGGAGCTAGACTTGGCAACAACAAACAAGCCACCACCTCTGAAAGTGTTTTTGTCTCCTACCTTCTCCCAGGTTGTTGGATATCTTCACCTGCCATTGAATGAGCCGTTCTCTCGTGTCGAAAGCGAGAATCACAGTCACGTCTTGGCAGATAATGGCTATCGTGTTGGATTCTTTGTCTAGGGTGAAACCTAGAAGGGAAAAGAGATAGCCTCTTGGGATGCAATTCCATTTTCATTAAAAAATACCTTTTCTAACAGCCAAAAAAGTTACTAGATCAACTTTCACATATTCATTCTATCAACAAGCTATGTAATGTACAAATGTCACGTTTTAAGATGCTACAAATACCTATAAGCCAACACAAAGAATATAGTAAATTGTAATTAATTTTGACCGCAAAAAAAAGTGTATATGTTCTCAAAAGACCTTTCCATGGAAATTGGACTGTACGTCTACCATCGTTGAGTTTGGTGACGTGGTCAAAACTCCGGACCCTTAGGATAAATTAAGTTACCCAATATCCATCATAAGTGGGTATATATATTCACTCTCCAGGGGAGTGAGACGCATTTTATCCTTTCAAGCCTTTTTTTCGTATCAATTTACCTTAGATTGATAAATGTAAATTTGCGGTCAGTTCACATGGGTGTGAAGACATAAACCACTATAAATATATTGTACATACAGTATATAATTATAGCTAGCTGGCTGGCGATATAAACTTACTCTCCCAGATTAAACAATACACGTAGGCTAAGAATGACCATTCGCATGTAGGGAAAGCGAAAAAAATACCAAATATAAAATCTTTCTTCCTCTCCTTCATTGAACCGGCAAGAATTTATCTCTGTTGTATCAAGTTAGTAATGAACAATATCCGAGCAGCCAATAATGTCACTTAATCGCATAACATAACAAATCACATATTTGCTGCTTAGAAACTTGATTCAAAGTTATTTTTAAACAAATTAGCAGCTTAAGTAACAGAGTTTTAATTTATATTCATTTAGGCCAATAATGTATATCAACAATCACCAAGAGTGTGAATGCATGATTAAAAAACAGCTTCTCAATTTATCAGGTTGATATCGAACCCCAATCTCCCGAATTATTAAGTCGGGCTAAGTCCCTCATCTGACGCATATGAATCTCAATAGTGAAGCTGTAAGAATGTTGGGTAGTTGGGGTTGACCACTAACCTGCCTCGAATCCTAGGAAGTGTTGTAAGGATAAGGATGCTTTAGTTTGTCCTTGCTTGTACCTATCCTTGCTGTCTCTATACAGCTGAAGGTGTAAGCAGTCTGAAACAAACAAAAAAAGGTGAAAAATTATGTTCTATTTCTCTCATTTATTGACACCAGATGTCAAAAATTACATGAATATTCTATCTCCTCTCTTGCATCACTCCCCAAAACCTCACAACCAACCACCACGTCTTATTACGCGTCCGGGTTATGCGAATTTTAACTATTTTAATGAGGTAGTTGATAGGGAAGTTATAATATTTAGAGGTGAAGTATCCACATTTTCGTTGAGGTAGAGTGGGAAATCATTTAGGAAATACCCCTTCAGTACATCTGTTTAATAATAGAGCCCAGTCAATGGTAGAAAGCCCGTTCTGAAAGGCCCTATTTCTTACCTGAATTCTACAATACAGTATTATTTTATTAGTATTTAAGGCCTTTCCAAACAATAGTAGGAAGTCCATTCTGGAAGGTCTTTTATTCTACCAAAATAACTACTATTAAGTAGGTAGGCTTCTGGTATGATATAAGGCCTCCCAAAACAGCCTTCCTACCAAAATCAGCGCAGAGACTAGATTAGCCTGACATTTAGTACAGGTGCCCATTACTTTTTCTTTCCTCAATCACATTTACAAAAGTATTTACATTTGTTTAGTAAATAACTTTGAGGTCTGTTCACCGAATGGGAGGTATCTCAAACTATCATCTTGTTTCGTTAAGACCACACTGTGTGGTGACGTTGAAGAGTGTCTTGTCTGGACAGTATCATGTCCATCTTCCGCAACAAACAGCGAGAAGAGGTGCCTTAGTTCGGTGAGATTCCGACTACTGAATGTAGATAATCACACTGTATTGCCTTTAAATGTAAACAGCCGAGTAATAATTCCAGCAGCAGATGGACTACATTCTTGAGCATTACCATCATTAGGTATTAAATTTGACGGAACACCATGCTTGATTAAATCAAACAAGAGATATAATAAACCGAACAGGGCTATTTTTCGGACAATGTTCTGATATTTGTGATACAAATCATAGATTCATATCAAGAACAGTTGAAAGTGTCCTTATAATACCATTTATCACTTGAATTAAATCAATAAGATAATATATTTAAATTAATTAGATGGCTTAGAGAAATTATTGGTCTCTTATTTACGTGCAAACTTACTAGCGGCGTACTGATACGGATACAAAATCAAAGTATCGGTAAAAAAAAAAGATCTTGTTATTGGTATCGATAGGGGAAGAACAATACAGATAGCATTGCTAAAATAATAGATTGGTGCCATTTGTAATGTAATTTTCAGGAGTGGCTCGTGGGTGGGTACAAAGTCAAACAAGGATTGACAGGACTGTACTAGTAAAATGTGTTCCCTCATTACGTGTTAAATATGCCCCTTACAGTGGGAGTGTAGGGAACGTGAGATAAATTAATATATTTTTTCACTTTTTATAGCAAAACATAAATTTTGGCCAAAATAAAATTAATACAATATTGCTCAAATATAAACATAGAGTTTAATTTTATACACATGATGATACAAATAGATTAATTATCCTTTGCGCGTGTCCTGATATTAAAGGACCACTTTTCATTTTAATTTAAAAAGTTTATAATATAATGCTGCTATATTCATAACAGATATTCAAGAATTGTTATTATATCCATGTGAATAAAATAAACTATGTTTCTTATAAAGCCATATTTTATTTATTTTGGCAAAAAAAAAAGGTATAAAAACTGCTAAAACACTTCTTTTATCGCATCCGCTACAGTCTCTACATCCACCTTAGAGCCAATAAACATATTTCATAACTATAATTAGTGTGGTTGATAAACTGGATAGTGAGTGTAAGGAAATCCGGCCCCACAATGTGGTATTCAGTGCACTTGGCTAAGGACCTAGGGTGTCTGGGTGTGATTCACGGCTGGTACCTTGTGTATTTTTCTTTTAAAGGGGATTATCCCAAAGCAACGGTCACTAGAGGTTGGTAGATTAGGCTAAATTCAGGTTTAACACTCCTATTGGTCCACACCTCCATATTAAATAGCATCGCATTGCGGATATGTGTAGACAACTTCCTTAGGTGCACTCTAGGCAACTTTGTGCTATCAGAGCGGTGAATAGTCTACACACAGGCGACCAAACTTGATGTCATGTCCCTCCTGATCAGTAATGCCATACGTTAAAAAGGAAAACTATGTGAATAAAATAATAATAATAATTATTCACTCTGATTTAGGTTGGAGGAACAGTTTAAAAAATTTAAACATAATTATTTGCGGCCAACATTGAAAACATTTTACAATGTTGTTTGTGTTATTCTATTAATATTGATAATATTTATAAAAAGTGAGCTTCAGATAACATGACTTAAAATATAATTATATTAAAATTGTTTTAGTATCTTTAGTAACTAACTTCTACTGTTCTTCCTAACAAAATCAAACAATGGTACCATCCTGTCAAACTACTTGCCTTGGACACAACCCACATGCAACCACTGATATAATCTAAGTTAATGCCTGATCAAATTTACTCAAGTATTGGTAAGAATACTATTGGAAAAGCAATCTATATTTTTTTAACTTTTTATCAATAAGCCTAGGTCTATGTATTAGTTTACGGTCAAAGCGTGTACTGTATAGTCTAGCTTCAGGCCTTGTGGTCCTATTATATAAGCTGCACCATAGTGGAAACAAGCAAGATAAGCTTACCACCTTTCATGGTAATCTTATTTCTATAGGACTCTCTCTACTGATAACATGTAAATACGCCTGGTTCACACACATTCTATAGTTAAATATTTAAATGGTAATGAGAGAGCGTTAATGTTAAACTTTGTGTGTATGTGTACATTAAGACTGGCTTTATAATAGATACGGCTTTAAACCTGTATTAATCACATTTGTCAGAAAACAAATAGCTTATTTAACTCGTCACCACAAAAATTGTAATTATAAAAAAAAGACTATTCATGGTTTATGTAATGATTAAAGGTAAAAGCAGATCTGAAAATTTTGAAAAGTTAAAAAAAATAATTTATTATTATTATTATTAGCACCGCGTCTTACTACCCGTTCGGGTTATACGCACTTACGCTAATGTTTAATGGTAGGGTGATTGTGAGATGAAATGGAGGACCTACAGTTTAACGTGGAATCCGAACCACGGTGGAGGCCTGGCATTCCTCACATTCACAAGATGTCTTGTCAGAGGTGAAGGAAGGGTTTGGTAATCTGATAAATCTGTGCCGGGAACGAGGATTGAACCCCGGCCGCCAGCACAGAAGTCTGACACCTTACCCTAGACCGCCAGGTCAAAAAAAAAAAAAAAAAAATTAAATAATTATTTTTCCAATTATCTGTTTAATTAAATTTCAAGCATAAAGAAATATTTTTATAATGATGTGGAGACCAATAATCTACAAGGCGGAACTGTTTAAATAGATATAGAAGCTAGTGAAGAAGCTCTGAATAAAACAGAGCTCTACCCTACGACACCATTTGAAATTGTTTGTGGTGACGAAAAATTCTTATTATTCAAACCAGCGAGTGTGAAATTGCTTTATGAAAAAAAGTTGACATAAAGAACAAATAAGAAAACAGAAATAGATGATAGTAGAAAGTTTCAATATAGAAAAGACTAACACAAAAACAAACATATAAAATATACTAGGTTTTGTTGGGAAGTTTTCAAACCTAATTGTTATATGATATAATAAAACTAAGAATACCTTTCTCGTTCTCAAAATAAATTTTTATTTTCCAAATTAAACATTTTTATAGCCGCATAATATTGAGTAAAGGTTATGTTGGTGTGGTTGAGTAGTGATATGGTTGTTACCAGTGTGACAGTAAAATTAAGTAATACATTTTTTCTCGAATAGATTGTGAAGATAAATTTAAATATATAATATATTTCGGATATGTCTAAACAAAGAGAAGAGGTTTTTCATTTCATAGCACCTAAAATATGTTTTTTATTATTTTTTATTTCAAACTATAGTTTGGTCTATTGATATAACTGCTTCGTGTTTTAATTTTTTTCATACATACCCAAATAAGAATGCATTAATAAGTTTAATATTTTTTTTAAAAAAAATCGTACTTTATTCAAGTTGTCAATGTGTGTTTGAAAATAATTATCTTTTATCTTGGATAGTTAATTTTTGGTGTCTCACGTATATCTCACGTGGGCTATCCATATCATAATATGTACACTAAATGTACAAGGGTAAGGACGGAATACTATAGAGGAAGAAGTTTACTTGCATTTGCGTGGTGGGAGATAGTGAAACCATTAAGGAAATAAAACTTAAATACACCAAATTGGTATATGAGACCTTCCTCGTCATTATCAAAGCAAACAATATGAGATTGACGCCTTTTCCTCGCGTGTCTATTGGTGTGGATGCTTCAAAAATTACTATACAATTATGTCTAGGAAAGGAAACATTAAAAAAGGTCTAGAATAAGGCGAGAGAGAAACCAAACAAATGAAGCAATCGAATGTGTGGTGAAAAGATAACAGCCACTTTCTGTCTTGTACTTGAGTAAATTCTCAATTTACAACCATGTTGGGTCATAAGGTATTAAGGGGAGCATATAATCCCACTATCAATTTTGATCAATAAATTAATCAATGTCCTAAATAGAGGGAAGGATTACTGGGACAGACCTTCTACAATCTCATTCGATCAAAACATGATATTTATGACACTATTAATTTATATGAACAAAATCTAAAAATATTTTAACTATATACTCAAATAGTTGTAAGATAAAATGAAAATCGAGTTTGTATTAGTAACGGTTAGAATAGTTTGATTTATTAAATCTACCTTTTATTCTTTTCCTTATAACAAAAGGAGCACAACTTGCTTTATAGCGATCAAAGTAACCTACCTCAAGTTTCAAATTGATTTACACTGTTCAAAATTCTTTCCTCGTCATATAAAAACCCCATCCTAGTGAAATCCCCCTCCCTCTTTACGACATGACTAGAATGATATTTCTATCAATTTGATCAGTCGCTACTTCTCCCTTAAGTAGAGACATGCCAAGTAGCTAATAAGGTTTTTAAAGACGAGCACTCGCAAAGAGTTTGAATTTCTGTTAGGGTATATTTTACTGAAATTAATGATTTGATTTAGTGGGATGTAATAATAATCAATATTTACAATAGTAGTAGAAATAATAATATAATAATAATAATAATAATAATAATAATAATAATAATGTATTAGCATCAACTATTTGAACACAAGGTATTTGTATAAACAAATTGTAAAAAAAAAATAAGAATCTCTTAAGCCAAGACATCATACATTAAAATATACTCTAGCCCTAGCTATAAATGTTAATTTTTGGGATTAATATTAATGCTTATTCAAAGAGGTGGATTTTGAAGAAATGTACCCTTATTATCAAGGAGAGTGGTAAAAAGTACTGTAATGATTCATGAGTGGAAAACCAATCTAATGCCCTCAGGAAAGATTCGAACCTCAACTTCCCCAATATGCACTGTTGGTTCAGTCTTCTGACTGCTTGAATTTCAAAGCTATATGACAGAAACATTGAATTTAAAATACTAATTTTTTAATATATCATAAAAGACTAAAATACTCTAAAAATGATATGTGAGTAAATATATTGGTATACCAATGAATGTAAGATATTTTCAATATAGATACTACTTTAAATATAAAAAAAGACTTTTTAATCTAAACGCTGAATAAATTTTATATTTTAAGATTATTTTGTTAAATAAGACATCTTGTGAATGTGAGGAATGCCAGGTCTCCACCGTGGTTCGGATTCCACGTTAAACTGTAGGTCCTTCATTTCATCTCACAATCACCCTACCATTACACATTAGCGTAAGTGCGTATAACCCGAACGGGTAGTAAGACGCGGTGCTAATAATAATGTTAAATAAGTTTAGTTTTTTAATTTTCCCTTGATGATTTAAAATATAAAACACACTCTTGATTATTTGATCGAACTTTTTTTTAAATAATATAAAAATGGGATAGCTATAGCCAAACAAAATATATCAATTTAATACTTGAACTATTAACAGGTGATCAGTCAAATAATAACTTTATTTAAAACTTAGTGTAGCCCAACATGACTGTTAGTAATTATTCTAGTTGGCGTATAACCCGAAAGGGTGGTAATACGTGGTGCTAAAATTAAAATAATAATTTTAGTTGATAACATTTTAGGATTAACCGCCTCGATGGTTAAATTTCAACTTCAATTTTATTTAATCAGATAGTTTAACACCCCAATATATGTGATCAATGTAGTCGAAGAGAGACGATTGAAATAATGTTAGCCAAAATAAAAATTGGGTTACAACATTAAATCATCAGCGCAGGATCTAGACACACAAAACCACCAACCACTCCTCCTATTTTCATAACACGTCAAATGTACTCATCCAGTTCTGTCTATAAACACCATTTGATAAGCATCACATTCTCTCACGCAAAGCATATATAATTTTCAACAAGAGCCCAAATCCTCAACTCTCTAAAAGCCATAGGTATTCATTTACCATGTGCCGCGCTCTATTTCTAAACAAAGGCACTAACACTGTGGTAAACATAGCACACACAAGCTGCGAATTACAAACAACTCTTTACAAACTAATGGGTTGTTCTCACTGGTAGAATCTGCTACCGAGTTCTTTGTTTTTATTTAAACTGTTGTGCTTTTTTTATCGTTATTTTACAAACCCTTTAATGAGAATTAAAAGGGATGAATATGTCATGGTGGCTTGAGTGGTGAGACTCCATACTATAGATCTAGCGAGTATTAAGTTGAGCCTAGTCACTAACTAATATAATGTATTTTAATTATGAGTGAAGTTTATAGCCCGAACGGGTAGTAAGGCATGGTGCTAAATAATAATTATTAGTAGAAACCCATTTTTCTATTATTTGGAATTTAAAACAAAATTACAAGTCAAGACGTTAAAAATTGAAACGGCTTCATTTAAAGATTGTTTACTCTTTCTGTGAAGCGCTTTTATTAGTTCCTTCCTTTCTCCACAACGTAGCAGCAATTCACTTTAAAAATAATAGGTTATACACTTTTATCTATTCATATTTATCAGATTTTAAATTATAGTAATGTAGAAAAAGGTTGTAAGCTAGTCACAAAGGAATTAGAAAGTGAATTATTGTCTTTAAAGTGAAAATCAAGTATAAATTTTATTTAAAATAATATTCATATAACTAAAATAAACAATAGAAAAACTATGAATACGTTTTTCCACCACGTCTTATTAACCATATGAATTATACACATATTAATAAACTACACCAAAATGATAGAGATCCCGGAAGAAGAATATGAATTTTACCTGCATTTGCGTGTAGAGAGAGCGGGAATACATTTTGGAAAACTCACCCTCAGTACACCTATCAGGATTTGAATCACCAACTGGCAAAGTGGACCTGACATTTAGACCAAGTGCCTAATGATGCGAGTAATTAGAAAAAATAAGTGTCAGGTTATATGGAAGCCATACAGATATGTAGCTTGCAAAATAATTAATTTATGTATTTCAGTCCTGCTGTGTCGTGGCCAAGAGAGATAAATAATACAAAAAATTTTAAACAAAAATAGTATAAAAATATAAATGAAATAATTTCAATAGCTACTGTCTTTCCTTGATGAATCAAGTTCAGCTTTAAGTGCTTGAATGTGATAAGCTCTCTTAACTAACAGATTCTCTCAACCTCAACCTAATTCAGTCTGTTTTTAAGTAGTTTTTTTTTGTACATCTCGCTTTGTTTTGTTTTGGCTGGCCATATGTTCACAATAAATCAAATTGGGATGAGAGGTATAGCTCATCGGAAATGTAGCAGCATTTTCATGGAGAGAGAGTTTTAAACTCTTTAGGAATATAGTCAGTACATCAGCCAGTATTAAAACTCCGACCTCTCCGTAATCGTAATCCTGTCAATTACGAGAGTGCTCTTTGAACCAGGGGCTTATAACCAAGGGAACAATAACTTTCCCATTGATATGTCTTTAAATTATAAAATTTATCTTTTCGCTTTACTGTATCGTAAATGTATTATCTTTTTATTTTATGCGATAATAAATAAGCACAACACAACTTTGTTTTTAATAATTATTTTTATGGATGTTTCCTTTGAAATCATAGGTTTTTTTTTTTTAATTTAAAATCATTATTCTTAGAACGGACTCGTAGTCTTAATCAGTTTTTCAAACGTGTCCAGGGCACAGCGACTATTTTAGAACCAATGGGATTCATGTGCTGTTAGTATTAGTATTATGTCTGCATAAATATTCGTTAAATGGCTAAAATAGGGAGTTAAAATTATTATAAAAGTAAGTGTGTGTTTATCACCCCTTTCTTCCCCACTTTGTCAAGCAAGTAGAGACGGGATGAAAATGAGGGATATTGTCATATTTCCTGTAAGGATACAGGAATAAAATACAATTACATTTACTTTTTTTTTGAGGATGTATATAAATACCTAAAATTTGGTGATATAAGATTTAGATTCTTTTTATAAAGACTCCTCCCCCAATCCTGTCTTCCATATAAAGCTAAATCTCTCTCTCTCTTCACTCGTATGAAATATCTTCCCTACTCTTCTCTTACTTTTCGAATGAACTTATGTCTGTTCCTACAACCCCCTCGCGACCAATCAAGAAACACCCTCTAGCGCCGCACCCCTGCACACAACCCTAGAAGAGTTTTACTGTATAGTCGTGGGCAAGTTGTTGTTAGTGTCCAAGTACTGTTAACAAGCACCAAGCACAAGTATCATGTCGTGTATCGTAATAAAGGAGCTCTAAATATTTTTTTAGCACCACATCTTACTACCCATTCGGATTAAAGCTTATTTACCAATTCGAAAAGTGGTTTTTGGGATAAGGAAGGTTATATAATCAGAGAAGTGTACCCGCACTTGTGTAGAGGGAGAGTGTGAAACCAGTTTGGAAAAAACCTCAACACACCTGAATGAAATTCGAACCACGATCTCCCCATCATTGGCGCTTCTAGTATACTGCAAGAGTAGCGCCTCAGCCCATGCGGCCACTGAAGTGGGTAAAATATTCTTATCTGGTATAATATCGCTCTGGCTTGAACTAAATTTTGATTCCTTGTCGGAACTCAAATTGGAGTCTCTTTAAGGGGGTGAGTCATATACTGAAACATTTTATTTCGCTGGAGTTAGGGGTGAACTTCTATTTAGGTTGGGGTGGAAAGTTTGTTTAGCAAGTTGAATGTTCAATTAAAAAAAAGTGTATCAATAAGGCTTACAGTTTATTTTCATTTCAAACATTTTAACACAGAGTTAGTAAATTGTTTAATTCATATTGTGCTGATAGTAATCTAGTTTGAGTACATGCACCAGCATTAGCGTCTAGTTGGGATGGAAAAACTAATGGTGTTAAAACAAATGTTCAACCACCATATTCAAACCTTGATCTCTCCATCAAAAGCCAATGCAATATATTGTAAGAAATACGCCTTGGACCACGTGACCACCACTCAGGTTCACGCTACATTAGGTGATTAGTTTGTTTCATACGTTTACACGCAAGTTTAAAACACCTTTGTCGAATGGTGTTACGATGTATTTTTGAGTTGCATGTTCGTTTCAATGATAAGTTTACCTAAACTGGTCCTACTTATGAAAATAAAACCTTGAAAAAAAAAGGTATTTTATTCAAGGTATGAACAAACCAATGAAAGTGACACCATCAGATGTGCGCCATCTTACTAGGAACGTGATATATTATTTGTGAAGTGGCACTGGATAGATGGCGAGCCTAGTCGTACAGTAAAGTGTTGCAATCGCATATTTACGGATTCTCGTAGCTCAAATCCATGTTAGTAAGATATTGAGCCCTACTCTAGTCAATGACTGACAGGCTAGGCGATACTCAACCACCCATATCGGTGGTGTAGTTAGCTAACGCACAAGTTTCCTGTTGAGCTAGACTGCCGAGGATGGGGAGCTCAAGGTTCGAATCTCATTGAGTGGAATAGGTTTTTTCTTAAATGGTTTTCCACTCTCCCTTCATGCTAATGTGGGTTCGCTTTCTCTAAATTCAACCTTGCCAATTCTTAGCCCATTAGAGTAATTAGTAATTAAGCGTATAGCCCGAATGGGCGGTAAGACGTAGTGCTAAATAAAAAAATTATCCAACCATAAACACTGAATGCGTGTGGTAAGGGACATTCAACGCCAATGGCAAAGCGTGTTCTTTTTTTAAAATATCTTTAAATTTTTTTTTTTTTTTTTAGTTTTGAACTGAATTATTAGAAAAATCTATGTAAAAAATTGCATCTCTGGCAAAAGGAAAGGCATAACCTTTAAGTGGCCCTCTGACCTCCATTTTAGGTCAGTATTAAATGTGTAATGAAATAGAAACAAAGCCTTTAATCAATCAAGCACAATCAACAAACATTACCACGTGTGTTTTTAATATTTAGGTTTGAGTTTGGATTATTTAACGTGCAATCTATAAATCACTACATGATATCACCACATGGATTACAAAAAAAAATTAATTATAGAACAAACACCCCCATCCAGTCCCCCTGACGTTTATTCATTAATTTTAAAATGGGGAAAATCTGATTTACCTAATTATACGTTTTAATACATGTTAGGAATCAAATTAGGACCATCTGGATAGCCCAAATGGGTATTGAGACAAAGCACACAGAAAGAAAAAAATAATATCCTTGGGTCTTTAATTCAACAGGCAGATGCACTACTGATCCACACCACAGATCCGAACCACAGATCGTGTGATTGGCCAAATAGAACATGATCTAGGAGAACATTTCATAAGTTGTGTATGCATTGGTGATCAGTGGTCTTTCATGGAGTGATACCAGGATAGTGAGAGATTATTCAAACATTACCTGTGATATGTTCTCCCCTAACTAGGAATCATTTGCATAAGCGTGCCCAGCGTGGGTGCCATGGGTGCCAGGGCACCCCCACTTGCCACAAGAAAAATAAAAGAGGAAAAATTAGAAGAATAAAAGGACTAAGTAACTATTTTTATCTATAAACCCTGTCGATGGATATTCCAAGGGCTAATGTATAGTCAGTCCTGTGATCCCGTTTTTAGGGTGGTCAACGGATGACGTTGCAATTATTTATAATGATTGTTTTTCAAAGAATAATTTTGAAAAATAAAACCGTGATTATTTACTGTGTTTAGTTTATTATATTTGTTTAAAAAAATAGAAACAGATATTCAGGGAAGATAAGGGTGGCGTGTATCCCACCCCCATTAGTCACACCCTGCGCACGCTTATACTCATTTGACCAACCATGCATGGGTTCCACTCTACATAGCAAACGTGTGAATATATGTTCGCTAGTTTCTTGGCCAGTGAACATTCCACTGGGTGATAGTAACCATTCAAAGATATAGGTTACACAAGTTCTGCTCATCTTGTCAACACAATTAACCACACCAATTTTGGTAGCTCTCAAGGTATTGATTTAGAAGAGGGGCCTGCAGCCTTTTATTAGTTATTATTATTATTATTAGCACCGCGTCTTACTACCCGTTCGGGTTATACGCACTTACGCTAATGTGTAATGGTAGGGTGATTGTGAGATGAAATGGAGGACCTACAGTTTAACGTGGAATCCGAACCACGGTGGAGGCCTGGCATTCCCCACATTCACAAGATGTCTTGTCAGAGGTGAAGGAAGGGTTTGGTAATCAGTTAAATCTTTGCCGGGACCGAGGATTGAACCCCGGCCGCCAGCACACTTTTATTAGTGTTGGGCCGAAGTAAAATTGCAAAGTCGCTCAGAGTGCCAGTCAGCCTAAGCACACACAATTCGTTTATGTTTTTAGACTTGTTAACTAGTACAACTATTAAAATAAATGTAATTTCAACTTGTAAAATTTAAATGTGAAAACATGTTTCTAGATGGACTAAATTAAATAACTACGGTTTCTTGAATATTTAGTATTTAATAAAAATAAAAATGAATGCAAAAGCTTTGAATGTGTTTAGCAAAATTTTACTTCGGAACACATTATTTTGAAATTTTGAAACAAAACAATTGAATCATTTTAATATAAAACACGTTATTAAAATTATTACTCACATCAATGATTTTAATTAAAAATAAAGGTTTTATATATTTTTTTATTCAAATCAATCAGTTCGCTATTAAAAATTATTCCGCATGCCACTCTTGGCACATGTGCCATCGGTTACTGGTCTAGAAGAACCTGGTTCAATTTTCAGTGAGTTGAAAAGTAACCATATTAGCGTAGTTAAAATGTATATTTATTATTTATCACACCACGTCTCATTACCCTTTAGGGTTATACGCCTACATACTAATTAATCACAGGTGACCTGACGGTCTAGGGGTAAGGTGTCAGCCTTCTGTGCTGGCGGCCGGGGTTCAATCCTCGGTCCCGGCACAGATTTATCTGCAATATCTGCATCAAAGGTGGTCTAGTATATTTCAAGGTTGATGCATTAGAACATTCAGACACCGAGGTAGGCTACAATTTCTAGTTTATTGGTTATTATAATATAAATAAATTCTCCTCAGTGAAGTAAGCTTGCAAGTTACTCTATGAACCAATCAAGTAACAACAAAATTAAGTTCTATTCGCTAGTAAATGTAAAATAAGTTCACCGATCAATGGATATTTGATTAATAAGACTAAGACAAGTCAACATAAGTTTCTTCTTATATTCGCATTGAATTAAAATTTTAATTCAAAATGTTTCCAAGGGGTGGTCCGAAAAGGGAAAGTTTCTTCTACTATGACAAAGTTTTTAATTATACACTCTTAAACCCTGTGGCTATCTTAGTTCTCTTTTATTTACATTAATTCTTCTTGCATTTTCTTTATTTTGTTTCGTTACCGTGAATCTTGAATTTTGTCTTCACTTATTTAATTATACCAGCTATTACAGTTTAAAACATCTTAAATAAATTTATTTTCATAAAATCATTACCATAATTTTATTACTCAAAACCTTTTCAAATTATATTAACTTCACTGCAAGCTATTTTCCCCCCATGCATCCTACTTACCATGTAGAAGTACTCGTTCAGGTTGTGTGCGTACTTCATACCTACAAGTATGAGTAAGGTCAAATTTAAAGGAAAAGTACCCATATTTGCGTAAAAGTATTGTGTAAAATAATTTAAGAAATACTACTTTAATACGTCTGTTTAGAAATTGAACCTAAAACCTCCTCCCCAGCAAACTGTACTTAATCAGCCTAGAATCTAGCCTGCGTATTAAGGCAATCACACATATCAATCTAACACTCACTTTATCCATCTCGATGGGCACGTTCTATAAATGTCAAGGCAAATTAACTTGTTTTTACCCGCCTTGGTGACGTAGCTGAATAATGCGCTAGTTTCGTGTTGAGCTTGGTTGCCGAGGATGGAGAGATCGAGATTCGAATCTCGGTCAAGTGAACTGGGGATGTTTTTTCTAAATGTTTTTTGAATCTCTCTCCACGCAAATTAGGATTCACTTCCTCTAAATTCAACCTCCCAATTCCTAAGCCGTTCACGTAATTAGTACATGAGGGTATAACCCGAATGGGTAGTAAAATGCAGTGCTAAGAAAATCCCCTGTCCCTTTATGCAAGTGTGGATATATTTCCTCTAAATTCTATTATTATTTATACTCTATTATAGTATTAATACATCCATGTGACCTTAACAGGTACTATGACGCTGTAAAGAAAACATACACACAAAAATTAGACTTGTAGTTAGGAATTTTTTATTTAAGTAGTATATCAAATGCACAAAATAAAACACACTAAAATCTGCGTATAAAAACGTAATAAATAAGTTATAAGCTTGATGTAGTCTATCAAGCCAACAAATATGAAGAAAATGTGCTTATTCATTTCAATGGTTAATGATGTTGTATGAAAGATTCAAGCTTTGATTTGTTTATAAATCATTTAGAATTATTAAATGATGTGTTTCTGTTTATGGATAATTAGTTTTAGTTAAATATTTATAGTACAGTTTAAATATTTAACATTACTAACATCATAATTAATCTTCAAATATGTATGCCACATAATATTAATTACAAAAAGTAAACATAAAATGTAAATATATGTATATTGTATGATTGAACGAAAATAATCAAACAAATATAACATCAAATCAGGGTTTGTAGGAAAATTAAAATTTAGTAAGGGTGCCTCAGTTAAGGTAAAAATATAATTTGTTTATTAAATTAGTTTTAATTTTTGTAAAGTATGGTCTTGAAGTAAATAAGTAAACTACGTCTAGAAAGCCAGTTTTTTAGTTAAAATATTATCTGCAAAAATTAATTACATGTACCACAAACTAATTTATTCGGACTTCTATATTGAAATATAAGTTTGAAGAAAAATCAATATAATAAATGAATATTTTATTTAAGTGCGAAACGGGAATTTTTAAACACTATTTTCAACCTGCAATTTAAAAATTGTTTATCAGGGAAAATCAACATCTAACAAAGAATAATGAGCTCCACTTACTGGGATTTGGCTATATTGGTTATAGAACGCACGCACGTGCTAAGACTATTTTAACACCCAAGATAATCAATACAGGGTTATATGAACCCATAGTTGAGCTTAATAAAGTTCCTTGTCACAGAAAAGGCCTTTTAGAAAATACAAACATATTTTCCTTGCGGAAAATTGCATATTTGTATGTTTAAGTTGAAAGCATATCTTGTGGCTTACTTTTTGTCAGATATGACTAATATATATATATAAACTATATCGGCTACTTAGACACAAAGTAAGATAGTTCCGTGTCAACTTAAAAATAAATAATATATTCATAGGTTATAAAAGCTCAAAAACCTTCTCACACAGAGGTTGGTTGGTCCAACGAGTCAAAACTTGAAAACAAAGTCCCACATCTCCCTCAAAACTCGGTCGAACTTCCATCCAACGTGGTCAGTATCACAATTTATTATTCAATATAGTTAGTAAAAAAAACACGTAAATTACGAAGTTTGCCCACTCTGAAATCAACCTAGATTAAAAATATACTGTGAAAACGTAACATTGTTTTACTAATATTATCAATAAATTAAATAGACCTATTCAGCTACACGTGAATCTTGAATTAAAAAGGGTTGTTTAATAAGCCAGCTAGTGAAAGCGGATGGATACATGAGTTTAAGGTACTTCAGAATACATTTGACTTAGCTCTTTGAAACAATACATATTTGAACATGTTTATTTAAGCCCATGAAATCTATGAAGAAGCATCATTCTTTAAGGTGATTGTAAGAGAAGGCGAGTTTGGGTCTAGCTTTAAAAAACTGTTATAACACTTTTTTTTAACAAATAAAATAAAATATTGCTTTAGTAGATGTATTCAATTTGATTTTCTACATAAAGTAATCTCACTAATTATTTATATTTATCAAGGGAATCCTGCAATTAGAGGAGAACTTTTTATCTTCATGTAAAAATTTTCTCTTAAACGCTAATATTCTCATGACTAATATTTAAGAACTGTTGTTATCACTGTTTGTAAAAATATGAACTAAATGAATCTACCGAAACGCCATTTTATTTTATGGGAGGGAAACAATTTCTTTTTTGTCATAAAATTTGTAAAATTACTGACCTTGATTCGGTTTCTCTTCCATCCCACAAAGAAATGTTTTTACTTGACATTAAAGGCGGGGAACAAGAGATTTTCTTTTAGTGGTGTTTTTTATAATCTTATAATTTAAACTTAAACTTTTAGTTAAAATATTATTTGCCAAAATTTTAATATCTACAAAAATTAATTACATGTACCACAAACAATAATTTATTCGGACTTCTATATTGAAATATAAGCTTGAAGAAAAATCAATATAATAAATGAATATTTTATTTTAGTGTGAAACGGAAATTTTTAAACAAAATTGTCAACCTGCAATTTAAAATTTGTTTATCAGAGAAAATCAACATCTAACAAAGAATTATGAGCTCCACTGACTGGGATTTGGTAGGCCACGCCCATGCCATTCAAAAACTGCTATAAACTACTTGTTAAAAATTATGTCATGTTCTTATTGTTGCTAAAGTATTAAGATTTCTTTATGGATTTCAAGTAGAAATGATTCCTTTAAATCGTTAGATTTGAAGTTTATATTCTTCCTTGGTGATCAAGTTATATAGAAAACCAGTTTAATGCGATATTCAATAGTAAAATTGTATAAATGATAACCGTGGTTCGCGTGGCTTGAGGTCAGTTTTTTAATATAATTGTCAAAGTTTAAAAAAAGTACGCCCTCTGTTACTGATAAATTAATTATAATTATAAATTCAAATCACTTGAGATAAGCTATTAAATGAAAAACATTTGAATAGCCACAATAATGAAACAAATAACTATATTAAAAAATAAAACAAATCGTTCAGCCCAGGTTCAAAGAATATCCCTGCCAAATTTTGTTAAAATTGTTTCACGTATTTGCCAGTTATTGGTAAAAAAAATAATAAGACATCGTAAATATTTATTAGCCGCTATCTTGAATTGTATTTTTTTAAATATCATAAACGATAAAATAATGGAAGCCCAATTTAATTTGCAAACAACAGATTTTTTTAATAGATTGTTATTATTCAGTTACGTATAGAATACTAAATTTATGAAGAATTCTTTTAAAGTAATTTAAAATTAATTTGTTAAATAGATAGCTAAATGTATCACATAAAATGGTCAGCGTAAATAAAATTACTCTTGTGAAACAAAATGATAAATTAATATTTTTTTCCTTAAATTATAATTATTATTTATTATTACATTAAGTGATAAATAAAGAAGATGAGACAAGGGTAAATAATACTAATGAGCAACAAAAGACTTAATTAAGACATTATAAATAATCAAGCAAATTGTTTTAAATTAATGTCTAGGTTTTAATAATACATCAAAGCTGATCTCGTGTTTCATAATCCAGGGAGGCAAGTTCTAAGCAAAGACAGAATTAAAAATCTTGATTAAATGTCTTCATTAGATGATGGTCCTTTTATATTTTAACAAGAAGAGTACGCAAATATCAAAGCTTTTATCACATGTATTATTATTTTTTATTATAATTAAAGTAGGTAAAAGGCGTATTTCTCTACTGGACAGCCAAATTACATATTTTATAAGCTTTTCTAGTATGAATTTCATAATTATTTGTAGCCTTTAAATTTCTAATTCCAGCACCGGTGGGTACGTGAATAATTTAATTTAGTTTAAAATATAAGTTCCTCATTCCTACCTTATTAGTGTAATTAAATGCAAATAACCTTGACGTGGAGGAAAGACCAATTACTAATATTATTTTCACCCACGGCTCTAGTCTCTCTAGATATAAGGAAGGCTATCATCCCTATGGATATCACCTCACACATCAGTAAATGTGATTAAATAGGGTCAAACAATTACAGTTGTTCAACTATCTGGTTGATGGGACATTAATGCTAAGCCTGATTTTTTATATCGAGCCCACTTTTTACCACCGAAATTGATTGAAAGTTACTACAATTTCGTATTCTAATAAAAAAGTCTTATTTTATTTATCAATAAATTTAATTAAAAGAGTTACCAAAAACTTCCAATGATATGTCTTAAGGACTACTGTATGATTATTTATATTTACATACATAGTAATAAAATGAGTGTTTGTTTGTCAAGTACTGTACATTGCATTATATCTACCCAAACAGAGGACTAATGCTTTAACAAATAGTAGTCCTTGTTCAAGAACGTGTGCATCTTAAACCCAGAATTTCAAAATATTAATTAGATTATCTCTAATTAATTAAAAATCAGTTCAGAAGAAAAATGACCACGGGCAGTGAAAATAATAAAGTTTCTAGCTTTAAAGCTACTTTCCACGTACATTCATAAAACTAAAGTCATTGATCCCGAGTAACTAGTTATTAATAAAACGAACTAGTAATGTAAATAATATTGTGGTATTTTTTTTCCCGCCACTATGGTAATATAATGTTACATTTTAAAGATACTGTATTCCTATGAAAATCAAACTCTAATGTACAATGTACAGTACATATATCATAGTTTTATAAAAACTACCTAATATTAGAGAACAAATAAGGAATGTGTATTTATAAACTTGCCTAAAATAGTTATTTGCAGAGGGAAGGTATAGGAATTCCAAACCAGATAGATTCGTTTGGGATCAAATACCATCATTCTTAAGAGCAGTCCGGCTTACTAACCATGCTTTTAATCCTCTCAGCTATGAACAAATAAAGATTTTCTCTCATGAAAAATATATAAGTAATGTTTGAATAAAGTGACAATAATAAAAATTGTGCAAACATCATTTTTTTAAAATGATCTCCAGTCTGGAACTTATGACCTCCTAAAAGTTAACATGAACAATAGACTAATAGGGGGGTATAGAAACTTTGTAGCAGGAGCTGTGTCCCCAATTTAAATAATAATGTGGACGTTAAGGTAAGCCAATCATTCCAGTTGCACGGACAACGATGCCAACGAGATAGTAGAGTCAATGAGAATAATGGGAAATTGCCCCCCTTCTCCCTCTTTACCATCAACCTATTTATAGCCCTCCTCCATTTGTCTAAACACCTTTACCAGCCAGGCATAAGGTGGATCCTTTTGACGAACAACTCCACTGCCTTGTCTCTAATGAGATTGAGTCAACTATTCAACGGGTTTCAAGAGCATTCTCTATTTTACCCAACAGGGTATATCGTGGGCACCTCAAAGCTGAATTATTTGCTTCGCGCGCGTGCACAGAAACTTGAAGAACCACTATAACATAATCTGGTGAAAGGAAGGATCTAGCTTGCAAGAGGCCGCAGTCAAGTGTTGGATAGTTTCCTTTGCTACCAGTTGACTAACTTCTTGTCCATATGGTGATGTCACAGAACCCAGAGGAAAGAGATAATTGTTAGATGACAACAGTAAAGTGCTCGATAATTTATATTTCTACCAGTCCAGTACTTATTGCTTGGATGGTGACGCCACAGAACCTATTGGAAAGAGATAATTGTTAGAAGACAGCAGTCAAGTGCTCGATAATTTCTATTTCTACCAGTCCAGTACGTATTGCTTAAGTGGTGACGTTACAGGACCTAAGGAAGAAGATAGCTTTCAGAAGGCCCATTCCATTCAGTCTTTGGATCGTTTTTCTTTCTACGAGTCCAGTACACATTTTTTGCTTAGTTTATAGAGATTAGAATTTGATTTCCTTGATGACATCGGTTGATTTTAGTTGCATTGTCACTACTGTACCTCATAAAATATAAACTGCAATAATGAAGCAAAATAAAAGTGTGTTGAGGATGAATTTTACTAATTGGCTTTCCAATCTCCCTCCACACAAATAAGAGTACACGTCTTATAAATGCAACCTAGCACATTAGCTTAATTAGCTCACATACGTATAACCCGAACGGATAGTGAGACGTGGTTATTATTATTATTATTATTATTATTATTATTATTATTATTATTATTATTATTATTATTAATAGCACCGCGTCTTACTACCCGTTCGGGTTATACGCACTTACGCTAATGTGTAATGGCAGGGTGATTGTGAGATGAAATGGAGGACCTACAGTTTAACGTGGAATCCGAACCACGGTGGAGGCCTGGCATTCTCCACATTCACAAGATGTCTTGTCAGGGGAGAAGGAAGGGTTTGGTAATCAGATAAATTAGTGCCGGGACCGAGGATTGAACCTCAGACACCAGCACAGAAGTCCGACACCTTACCCCTATACCGCCAGGTCACCGAGACGTAGTTAAAAAAGAAAAGAAAAAGCCAGTGAGCCATTTAGGCTCAGTACTAGGCTATTTAGATACTGGCTCAAGCTATATTGGCCAGTGTCGATCTCTGTGGTCTTGAGGTAAAGTGCTTGTTTCAGGACCCAAAGTCGTGAGTTTAAACCCAGCAGAGGTCCTTATCATAAGTTCCATCGGAGGGGAGGTAAAGCCGTCGATAACATGTCTATTGTGGCATATATAAGAGCCCTCTACAATATGTGAAAAACAAATTTCCAGGCAAAATTAGTAGGGATTTTCTCTATCATTCATAGAAATTATCTTATGCTGATATAATCAGTCTGTACAGAAGGTGAAAGTTGAACTACGGCTACAAGGAGCCAACAACACCACACCGTATAGTTCTGCGTGAATGCTATCCATGATTTAAATGCAAGTGGATACACGAGTCCCCGAACACGCATGAAAATTCGGGCGTTTCCGGAAATGTTCGGTAGCTTACGAACTTTGTTTTCATTCCAACCACCGAGCAATTCACGCGGGAACGTACATTTATACCAGAGTTGGGAAAAAATATGGTTATTTTTAAAAAGCCCAATTGTCTGTTATTGTTTTTCTGTAAAGGATTTTATTGGGCTTAGTTTCTTAGGTTTCTTTGAGTTAAATTCGATTGGCTATGTAGGTATGCTCATTGATTTAACCACTCAATATTTTTTTTTTTTTATTAAGTGAATATTGAACTCGAACCCTTTGAACATTGTTCTTCCAAGGATTCCACAACACTACTTTCGATGGCAGGAGTACAGTAGCGCACGCATACATTCGAGTTTTTCGTCACATTCGGCTTGTGTAGCCACTTGCTAGACAATTCTGTGCGATGCGGTGTGCTGCCGGTCTGCTCCGTGTAGCCTTAGCTTAAAATACAACAAATAAAGAATATTGGCTGGTAATTTGGTAGCATTTAAATAGGTTTCTCTCTGTATCGGCCACCAATGAAGTGCCCGGATTAAATATTAATTAAATTTATCTTGAAAAACTAAACAATTAGAAAGTTTAATACAAAACAACCATAGAAACAATTATTAATATTATTATCTGAAAAGTTAATACAAATTTTATCTAATTCATATATCATTCACTAACATAATAAATAATTCTTACTGGCTTCATAAGAGAATTGTAATAAGCCTTATAGATGGGTTGTAGTTGTCTTAATAGGTGGATTATTTGACTACACCCCGCCTCTGTGGCGTAGTTGGCTAATGCACTAGTCGTGTTGAGCTTGACTGCTGAGGACGGGGAGATCGAGGTTCGAATCTCGGTCGGGTGAACTGGGGGTGGTTTTTCCTAAATGGTTTTCCATTCTCCCTCCACGCAAATGCGGGTTCACTTCCTCTAATTAAACCTTCCTAATTCCTAATCCATTAGCGTAATTAGTACTCAAAGCGTATAACCCGAACGGGTAGTAAGACGCGGTGCCAAATCATAATAATAATAATATAGAATACAAATGATTCCTGTAGCTGGAATCATAAAAGGGCTGTAGTCAGCCTCATACGAGGAATGTACTTGGCTTCAAAGGAGTCTTGTTGTTAGCCTCATTTAAGAATTGCATTAGGCCTCAAAGTAAGTTCGTACTTGGCCTCATAGAATAAATGTAGCCATTCAACTGTTTGGCCTCATTTGAGGCCTGTAATTGGCCTCACTATCTATTCAGCCATGGGCTTCAGCAATTTTCATCAAATCGAAGTTTTAGCTCCCCGAAGGAATTTTATTTTATCCCCTCCCACCCGCACTTCATTTTTAAGTACATCAGATTCCCTGAGATTCCGTGGACTTGCCACAAGTGGTGGGAACTCCCTCCCGACAGAAATAACTTCTAAGGGAAGCTCTCTAGATGACCCGATGTTCTGCTATGAGAGAGGAACAAATCTCGACCAGCTGTTGAAGAGGGGAAGAGATCGATGAGGTGATCGATACTTATAGAGAGGTTACTTAACTAGACACGTAAGTAGGATCACGAAGAAGGTGGAAGAAAGGAGATGAAAGGGGCAAAGTCGGAATAGGATTGTAAAGTAGGAGAGGAAGGGGGGAAGAATACCTTCCTTCAACTTTTTTAAGAGTTCTCATACACATGTTCTGGTAAAAGGAGTCAGACAAGAAAACTTGATAAAACAGTATGAGAGAAAACAATGTTATTATTTAATTTGGTGTATTATTTCATGGACCCCGCATCTTGCTACCCATACGGAATATCATAAATTAAATGCATTGGTGAGTTAATCATGAGGAAGATAGAATTGGTAGGAAAACTATCCGCATTTGCTTCGAGGTAATATAAGAAATTAAAAAAAAAACTATGGGGATTCAAACCCTTATACGTCATCAGTAAATCAAACTAGTTGATTTGACTTTCACTCCATGCGCCCATTGGTGGGGAAGGGAACTTTTAGACTCTTCTAATGTGAACTAGTTTGTCTGTAAGCTAATTCTAAAGGCTACGAATTAATTTATTCAAAACAATTTTTAAATAATCAAAGGAATAATACATAAATGTTCGTAATATTTGGATTTATTTAAATTTATGCATGTAAGAGTTATGGCTTTCTTGTTAGTGAAAATATTTAATAGTAGCTTTGCAATGCAAAATCAAGTTAAGGCCGTTTGTTAATTTAAAATAATACGCTCTTTGGCCAGTTTTTTTTCAAACAAACAAATAGGTATAGTAAATTATACCTTTTTAAATAAATATATATATTTGGGAGAATACATAATTTCAAGTACTTATATTCTAATATCAATAGCTAAGAAAGAATATATTGTAACTGTGGTATGTACAATATTTTTTAAATCTTAAGAAATATTTTAAATACGAAATTTTTTACGGTAAAATAAATTCACCACATAATTTATAAATACTCTTATTATATTCATTGCCTTAAATAAAAGTATAGAATTATTTGTTTGAATTTAATATAAAGGTAGACCCTCAGTTAAAATACTAATTAGAATATTTTCTCTTTTTCATTTCTATTAATTGCCTAATTACCTATGCATACAAGGTACTTTAATTTATAAGAGAGTTCTTCTCGTCCCTGACATAGTCAAACAGATTCTTTCAAGTAACAAGACCTATACACAAGATGAAATGAGTCCTTCATAAGAAAGTATAGTACTTAGATATTTAAACTCCCCTCATTTCCAATTACAAATTTAATAAATGAATAACCCTCTTCGGTTGTCACAAGGTCTAAGGCACTATTCCTGCAGAAGACTAGACTACCAATGACAGGGAGATTGAGGATAGAATCTCGGTTGGTGTACTGAGGGTGGTTTTTCCAAAATGGTTTTCCACTCTCCCTATACGTAATTGGGGGTACACTTCATATAAATAAAATATTTATTTGGTAAGGTTGAAAGAGTATCTTACACTAACTTCCATATTTATCTTATTATATATGTGGCTATAAGTGAAATATCCCTTACTTATATATCCTCAATCAGAAGTACCAAAAGAAGTAAAATTAATCTAGATTTTTTTTATTTTGGTAAAGGGTATGGGGGACATGTGATTTACTTAAGATTTATAATTGCCTTACCTTATAAACGAGTTAATCTAATAAAAAGGGTTTGAATCGTTTTAGAATAAAACTATTATATTTTTAGTTTCTATGTTTCTGGTTTCATATTTACTCTTCATTAGCTTATCACTATAATTTCTAGATGCTGTACTTTGTATATTAACATAGCTATGTCACTGCTGGATACGTCAATAATTCCACTTAACATCAATTATCTGAGTGACAATAATTTAACTTACCCCCTCACCTATTAGTGATGAAAATAATTTCGTCTTGATATAATTCTCTGGGATAGAGAAGTGAACTATCATTTCACCTACTAGGGACGTAGAATCAAGATCCCCATCTGGATTGTTTTTCATACATGCATTCTTATGATTTCAATGGGGCTAGAATGTATTTGAACAGATCGTACGAGACAAAGACAATCCCAGGCAATAAAAAGAGGCGATTAGGATAATAGATTGTAGACTAGAAGGTAAAGGGGATGCAATTCAGAGGGTGGAAGTGAAGGGTGGTACAGTATAGAGGAGAAAACAAATAGAAAGTCAAGATAAATAACGGTGATTAGAATAAAAAGAATAATCCTCAAGAGATCTACAAATCATGTGGGAAAACAAATCCAAAAGGGTTTATTCATTTTGCCCTCTTAACTACCGCAGGATAAAATATGTTCGCATTTATTATTCTAACTTTATTTCAAGACACTTGAAAAATAAAAATAGTTTGGGATTTGTTCAACCGATATATTTAATGTGTGAAAGAGAGAAAGTGTGTGTGTTTGAAAGATATGGAGAAACAGCAGCGCTTTACTGCCCTTCCAGGCTTTCCACATATTTACATTAATGGGACTAGGGATGAGAATGGTAGAACTTAAAAGAACGTTACCCACATTTGCATGTAGAAAGAAAAGGAAGATATTTAGGGAAAATAATCCCACTGGTATATGAACCCTAGGCTCCTCCTCACTGGTATATCTATACTTATAAAATAACATGTCCTGACTGACTGACTGACTGACCGATTCATCATCGCCGAGCGCAAACTATCAAGGCTACAAGCATGAAATTCGGACTGTATATTCATTTTGTTATGTAGGCACCCACTAAGAAAGGATTTTAGAAAATTCCACCCCAAAGGGGTCAAAATAGGGGATGATAATATGTATGATAATATGTATGAAAGTCCGTCATTTTGAAAGTTACATAAACAAAATTTTGTATTTCGGTTATTGACGTAAAACAAATAAATACGTGTTTCAGGAATTTTGGAAATTTTATTTAATAAGAGATGAAAATGGGGGTGAAATTTTGTATCGGACTTGCATTATTTTTGATCTGAGGTCAAGTTATGGTCATCAACGTAACGTAATATTTTAAATTAATCTGTAAATACATATGTATATTTTTGTATTTGTATATAATCAACTTCCACGCGAGCAAAGCCGCGGGCAACAGCTATCTAGTATTTAATAATTAGTGATACACAACCACTATAATACACCTGGGTATTTTTCAACTGACACCAATGGTCGAGACTGAAATTCGAACACGATGATTATTTAATATTAACCGCCTCAATGGTTACACGATCTAAGGCATCGCTATCCCAAAATACTGGATTGCTGTTAAGAGGGAGATTAGTGTTCAAATCCCGTATTGATGTAATGAAAGTAGACTTCCTTCTCATTTACATTTTCCTTTTCCCTACACCATTAATGCAGTTTATTGCGAATCTTCCGAATGGGTAGTAAGATGCTGTGAAAATAAATATAGCTCAATACCATGGAGTGCAGTGTTGCCAAAGTAAGCAGAGCTTGTTGAAACTATACGTATTATACGTTAACTCTCCCTTGGTCCCATTTGACCAATCATACATAGGTTTTGCACTACTTTCCTCACATAAAAATGCAGTGGTTGCTTGACCAATAAGTGTTTAGTAAGCGGAAGAACATACCGTCGACCTCAGTGGTCTTGGGGTAAGGTACTCAACTTAGGACCCGATGTTCGTGGGTTAAAAATCAGCATAGGTCAGCGGATTTTTCTTGAACGATAAGAATCTGTGTCACAACTTCCTTCGGAAGAAAAGTAAGTCCGTTGGTCATATGTCGAGTGTAGCAAGAAAAAAGAAATCTATAAGGTCTAGAAGGTAGAAAGTATATTTTTAGCACCACGTCTCACTACCTGTTCAGGTTATACCCCTATGTACTAATTAAGCCTACTCTAATAGTTTTAGGGTTGAGTAAGGCTATATATATTTTAGAGAGAGTGTACCCGCATTTCCATGGAACTAGAGTGGAAAACAATTTTGGAAAAATCACCCGCAGTACTCTCAACCTAGATTCGAGTCTCTATCTCCCTGTAATCGGAAGTCTAGTCTACTGTGAGAGTAGCGTCTTAGACCATGCGGTAACCAAAGCGAGTTGTGTGAAAGTAACTTTCCCTCTAAATTGGTAGACCCTGTGCCACTCGCTTGTATACATTCATTGTGGAGGGCAATGGCAGCTACCACACTTCCTTAACTTCCCTAGTACATGGGATTGCTACCAGATGGTGCAGGCATCACTAACCAACCGAAGGGATGAGTGCATGCCCAGCACCGGATGGATAAAGGTAACATAAAATAAACCTTTGGGTTGTTGACTTAAGATGAACATACCATAGATACAGTTAAAACTAATTTTGCTTGCTCTAGAACATTCAGTGATACGCCACTGTTATATAGTTATGATACGTGTGGTTTATGTTTTAGTTTTCAAGGTATGTTTAAAATTATTTTTTAATACATGCAAATTTGTAAATGAAGCTCCGCTTCTAAAGCGTGGCCTTATTTGTCTTTACTGCTTCGAAAAATACACCCAAAGTAAGGAGTCCAAGCTATACAGTTTAAAATATAGAACCAAGTTTAAAATATAGAACTAATTTTAAAATACAACTTCTTTTCTTCAAAAGAAACATTAAATAGTAAAAATGTAAATACAATTACGCGAATTCTAGCTATGAAGCATATTTTTGTGAACAGGAATGAAGAAAGATAAAAGAGAATACCAACCAAATAATAGAAGAGATTGTCTGAAAGGTAACTTATTCAGCTTCTTCCCCTCCCTGCTCCCTCTTAATTCCCCCTCTCTGCCCCAGTAGCCGAGGCGTATTCCCCTGGGGAGTCACATGGATGCACGTACGATGTATAGTACTCCTTCGGGGAAGAGGAAAGCAGATAAAAAAAAAACTTGGAAATTTGATCTCTATTGATTGAAGAAGCAACTGAAGGATTGTTAGAAATGATTTAGTCGAGACGTACTTACAGTGAAAAGGGGAGGTTTGGGGGAGTGTGTATGGAGAAGGTAAGCAACCTTCTTGTTCTCTTTTTTGTGTGTATATTGTTTATCCTTTTTTTTCCAACGTTAAGAATCAATTACCCTACAATAATGGCAACTTCCATAATATTAGTGCTAAAGATCAATATACATTTTATTAATATATTTCTTATAAATATTATTTTACTTGATGAATATTAATAATATAATAGAGAATTTTGTTAATGGTAGAAGTTGATAAAGAAATTTTAACCTAGAAAATGGATACATGTGTTAAGTAAAATGTTTTATATTTTTTGTTAAAGTTCATCTTTATAACCAGATAATGAACATTTCTTATCTAAATATTTTAACTTGTTTTATACTACATCCACAACAGTGATCACATGTTCAAAGGCATTACTCTCGCAACAAACTGAATTGCCATCAGTGTTTACAGGGTAAGTCAAATTAGGTAAGAGTGTGCTGTGAATAATTGTTCTCACACTCAATGGCTAGATGAAAAAAAAATGTATTTATATATGAGGTATATAGAGTGGAGAATTTTTAATATTGGTTAATCGGAGTTCAAATGCATGATAGCAAATCCTAAGCACATTTATAACACGCTCTGCTTACCCTGTAAACACTCCACACCTACGTCACTGACTGCCTTTGACAGAGAGACCGAGGTTCGAGGCTAATATTACACATGCTCTTCGTCACTGTGTGTTTTCCCCGTCTCTTAAACATGTTTTAGCGAGTCAAGTTTCTTTAAGCTATCTTTTCAATTTCTACCTCCTAGGTAACCCCAAAGTACTGATGAAGCAAATATCAATTGTGCTAGGACTTGACTATTTCATTTGATGAAAAAAAAACTGTAAATTTAGCGTTAAGTAAAATTAATTATCTGTAATTCTTAATTATACAACATTTGTATTACATACTAGCATTTCCCCACGGCTTCACTCATATTAAACAATACATCAACACATTCGACAACTTCAAATGCTAGAAAAAAATGAAACTCCAAGAAAAGTGTTTTATGTGCCTACGATTATTAAATAATAAACATGGACTCTCCCCTATCCCCTCCCCATTCAGACACCAGCTAATATCACGTGCCATCTTATGTACCAGCAATACCAGCCACGACAAATGTTCACTGCTTACGCCCGGTTTTTTCGAAATTACTTTGGTCGCTGAAGAGCTAGCGTAATGGTATATATCTTACCATGGCTCTCTTAAAAATAAGGATTACAAAGAAGAATTAACAGTTTGATCCTATGAATATTTTTTTAGTTTGCTGTCCACAAACATACATAAAATCGAACGTAGTAACAGATTTTTAGAGTTTTATTATATGTATAGATTGTGTATAGATAATTTGATATTTATGGCCTTTTTCTAGTAACCTTCTACCAAATGCCTGTTAGTAGTTAATTAACTAAACTAAACAAAGGCTGGCTATTAATTCTGATACACAATAACAATTTTCACACTTCAGGCTATTATATTACACAGTTGTATTATTTATCCAAACAAATTAAAATAATTAATATATAAACACACCTTCAAAGCAAACAAACAAAAAATGATGGCATTGAAAACCGTACCGCTGGGACTAGAGGGAGAAAGTGAAACGAAAATAGAAAAAGGTTCCTTTGATAAACGCACCAACTTTCCAAACTGTTTGATAGGGTGTGTTTTATTCACAAAATAGCTCACAGCCGGCAATAACATCAAATATTCAATAATCAATCGTTGGTCATGCTTCCAGCTGGTCCTAGATCAGCGTATCGTTGGGCTTAGAGGTATTCGCCTTGTCAACAAAATTGTGGTCCCTAAGTCAATGTGTGTGAGTTTTGGGGGTGATGGCTGTTGACAGAGTAAGCTAATACAATGTATGCCTTGTACAGTCAAGTGGAAAACAAAATGGGATTGCAGAATGTTATATTTCTCATATATATAGTGTTTTCCAAACATCAAATTTTTCAAAACTTATTATATGGTTGATATCAGCATCTTATGCAACTTAGAATTGAAAATTAAAAAAAATTAAAAGTGGGTCTTACAATTATGTCCACCACTCTGCCCATTCCTGAGATTTAAGACGAAACGGTTCAATGGATTTTATTCAAGTTTGATATTTAGATTTTCATATGTTGATTCCTTGAGTTTAAATAGACTACTAATTTTATTTTAGCTCTAAGATTAAGGATGGCGTATTGGCAAATTAATTTTTAAAATCTGAAAGAATTTTGAAACTGGCTTTAATTATTTTCTTCATAATGTATATATGAGTAAGAAGTGGGTTACATACTGTATACTTGTTTTTTCGGGAGGGAATTCAATTTTTAAAATTTCATTGAATACCTATTTTTGAAAATTTGAGACTGTTTATAAATATGTCTAGCCATTTTATTTAAAATGAATAAATAGAGAGTATTATATCTATATTATAAATATAGCTGTATAAATGATTTTCTGGTAAAATAAATTTGAAAGGAGTTTACTGATAGCTGATTTTTAAAAGCTTTGTTTCAAACTATAATAGGAAAAGTAAGTATGCATGTGTCGTACTAAGTATTTTTCTTTTCAACAACGTCTTCAATACCAATTCAGGAATTCAATACCTAACTACAATAATGGGATAGAGACGTGGAAGGTATAGATATTTTTTAGAAAATGTACCCACATTCGCGGGAAGGGAAAGGTGGAAGCCTTTTAGGATAAAATATATCAGCAGATAGGTTTTAAATCCCTCCCCGTCAACCACTGGCAAACCAGACAAGGCAAATTTGTGTTTATTTTATGTATCTACCAATGCGGATACATTTATAATCAGAGATTACTCGACCAAATTTAATATATATCATATGAAAAACTGCCTCATACAAGCATGTACGAAATCGATGGGGCAATGACACTAATTCAAGCAGGTACAATGTCCAAATGTATAAGTAGCGTTTTGTTCCATAGGATTTGGGAAAAGGATATGAAATATAATATATATATATAAATATTTCATTATTTGGGGCTTTAATGTTCACTTTACAAACCAAAAACTATGACACATTACTAAACTAGCTTAACATAAGCGACTACGACTAGTACTACTTACCTAGCCCCAGTATCTATATATTCACTATTTTTATAATATAAATTACAATATAGCTTAACCTAGAAAAGCCTTTCCAATACTATACACCTAGCCAACAAATGTATAATTGTATTAAATTGGATGGAATAACTTGCCAACTAACTTAATTTAGAAGTTACCTTTTGTTTGTCCTGAAAGGTAGCAACATTACTTTGACGGGATACACTATGACAATTTTATAAGCTATACCATAGGGAAATAATGCTGGGTGAGCTTGATACCTTACAGAGTAGACAAAGGGTACGTCTAAGACTACACCCTTAGCCCTGAATACTTACTACATAAAATGACTTGCACGCTAGTCTAGGACGGTCGTATACATACTACACACCAAGCAATCACTATCACTTTCATATTTACTAAATATATGACAAGACTTACAAATTATTCAGCATAGGACAGAACGTCAAATAATATACCCCCAGACCTCGTTATTTACCAATTAGATAGCAAAACTTATAAACCAACTTAACTAGGACATTGCGTCTATCAGAACGGCCAGCCCTGGTGCCCGGACGAGACCAAAGCTACTAGCAGTACAGGGTTATTTAAAGTTAATGATGCAATAGTGAAATGGTCTTATTCTTAAACGAACTGACATACATCAACCATCAGGACACGAAATCACAGAAGAACTCTACAAGTTTCAAAAGTACTAAAGGTGTTCGATGTGAGCGCCGTTGGTTACACGGCAGACAACCAGTTCGGCCTAGACGCGCCTCGGGTATAAATTCCACCGTAGCAGAGATGCGTTGCTTAAGGTAGTTCAGTTGCTTTGACAACGGGGGCGTGTACACGGTGCCCTTGTTGTATCCCCGCGAAAAGAAGACGCAGTGTGTCTGGAGATAGTAGAGGCCAGAACCACATTGACAAATCCTCTTGTCCGGCACAGCCGATCCAACGTTCCGGTTGGATGGTATTCAGGTATAAGCAAACATTCTGGTGGAAATGTGGAAGAGTGCCATCCTGTTGAAAGATTGCGTAGGGAAGATCTTCCTCCAACTGAGGCACAAGCCATTCTGTTTTCATGTCCAGGTAGACATGGCAAGTAACTGTAGACACAGCAAAAAAAGAAGGGACCATACACATTGCGCTTAATTATTTCACAAAACACGTTAATTTTGGTGAGTTTCACGAATGCTCCACAATAGCATATGGGTTTTTTGTGCCCCAGATCCTGATGTTATGGCAATTGACATTCCAACTGAGGTGGAAAGTGGCCTCGTTGCTGAACAATAAGCTGTCAGCGAACCTATCCTCTGCTAACAGGTCCTCCATTTCAATGCAAAAGTTACGGCGGTTTGGTTGGTCTTCTGGTTTTAGTGCATGCACGAGCTGAATTTGTACCCCTTACGGGACAGACGATTCCGTAAGATGCGCCATACCATGGATTGGGGTACCTAAAGTACCAGAATAGCCCTTGTCAATTTTCTTGGACTCATTGTGTAGACGGCTTTGATCCCGTCCGCTGTCTCGTCCGTGGGCGACCCGTACGTTTTCTGGCGCATAAACAAGTGTAATCGAACTGCGTGATCCAACGTTCAATGCAGTGTCTATGCGGTGCAAGCTTGTCGAATTTTATCAGAAAATGTTGATGCACTGTAACAACAGCCCCTGTTCGTGAAAATTCCATAAAGTAAAATGACTTTAGTAAGTAAGGTTGTGCTATACGAGGGCAGCCATTAATCACCATTTTAATGGATTCTGAGATGACAGGATGGGGTGAGGGGGAGGGGGGATGGGGTGTTAGTAAGGGTTGTAGCACATGATGGAGGGGATGGAGCACCTGGGTGCGGGGTGGATCCTGAGATGACAGGATAGACATGTAGGAGGTTGGGGAGGGTTGGAGCCCGGTGCGGATCTGGGGAGGTGGGGGGTGATGTTAGAGAGACATGATGGTGTGTTTCTGAGAGGGTTGTAGGTTGGTGGATGGAGGACTTGGGGGGGGGGAGGGGGAGGGGTGAGGGGCAGAGGACACGACTGGGATGCGCGGAGGGCTAGGGATGGCTGAGAGGGGGGCGGGGAGACTAGCATACGGGGGACAGGGTTTTCTCTCCCCCCTCTCTCTCCCAGGAAACAACCTGGATATGACAAGTATTATTCTCCCTTGCTCTCTCTCTCTCGGTATGGAACACCCGGGTGGAGGGGTTATCTCTCGCATCGTGACGTAGCGTTTAAACCCCATGGATAGGGTTGTAAGGTGTTCCACACGGTAAAGTGTGTCGCGGGGGGGCTTGACCTAGTGACTACGGTGCACAGCTGCTCTTGAAAGAGCCGTACATTAACATAACAGTCAAGGTATTAGAACATAAATTTCTTTCCAAGTGACATGCTTAGAATCATAATACTTAAGTAGTTTTCACATTGAGGGTCTAGATCTGGGTACTTTGTGGGAGGGGGAGAGGCGTGGCTTGGAGCCTATAAATAAGGGTGGTCAGCCTTTTTTTTGTTGAATCATTAACCGGTAGCTATATTAACCATGGCGTCAGAATTTGTGGCCGCATTTTTGACGGAGGTGGGATGTAATGAGATACTTCCACGTAAATTGACAGAGTTGGAGATAGGCCACGCGTACCGTATTTCTTCAATAAAATCTGTAAATACTCGATTCGGTCGTCGTATACTTACTGTACTCGATGGCAAGTATCAAGTTTGGCTGCCGCGAAGATTTTCGACGCTCACCGATCTTCAGATAGAGGATATCTCGAAAGCGGGTCTGCTACTTGTCTACAAAGGTCTCTCTACCGCCACCAAAACAGCCATCCTGAACTTTGAAGGTAAGTGTATAAGTGTATAAGTGTCTAAGTGTCTAAGTGTCTAAGTGTCTAAGTGTGAAAGTGTGAAAGTGTGTAAGTGCGTAAGTGTGAAAGTGTGAAAGTGTGAAAGTGTGAAAGTGTGAAAGTGTGTAAGTGTGTAAGTGTGTAAGTGTGTAAGTGTGTAAGAGTAAGTGTAAATGTGAATAGTTATACCCTATCTCTATCTTGAGCTAGTTCTATCCAGTCCACCTCATTACTTCCCTATCCCTATCTTGAGTTAGTTCTATCCAGTCCAACTCATTACACCCTATCGCTATCTTGAGATAGTTCTATCCAGTCCAACTCATGTGTGTGCGTGTTAGGATAGCCGTGCTTAATCAATGAATTGTTTTCAGGTTAAATGTGAATAGTTACACCCGTATGTGTGCGTGTGCGAGTGTGTGTTAATGAGTTTAAAAAAAAGAATTGTTTACATCATTAACTAGCAATAATTATTGAATGAGTTTAAAAGAATTGTTTACATCATTAACTAACAATGTGTGTGTGTTAGGGTAACTGAACTTAATTGTTTACATCAGGCTCGTGTGCGTGTGCGAGTGCGTGTTAATGAGTTTTTAAAAAGAATTGTTTACATCATTAACTAGCAATAATTATTGAATGAGTTTAAAAGAATTGTTTACATCATTAACTAACAATGTGTGTGTGTTAGGGTAACTGAACTTAATTGTTTACATCAGGCTCGTGTGCGTGTGCGAGTGTGTTAATGAGTTTTTAAAAAGAATTGTTTACATCATTAACTAGCAATAATCGTTGAGTTTAAAAAAGAATTGTTTACATCATTAACTAACAATGTGTGTGTGTGTGTGTGTTAGGGTAACTGAACTTAATCTAAGTCAATAATCTTTGAATGAGTTTAAAGAATTGTTTACTTCAACATGAATTATGAAAATAGCCCTAATCAGTCCTAAAAAAATTAAACAATTAACTTGCGATGATTCTTAGGGTTAATTAAACAAATCAAGGAAATATGACCTTAATTAGACCTTGATGGTTACATTTACGGTGAACCGGGACAACAGCATCCCTTCAATTGACACTCAATAATAAACCTGGTAAACCTAGAGGTCCTGGGTTCAATCCTCGGTCCTGGTCAATAATCAACGAATGAATTGTTTACATCATTAACTAACAATACAAGGTTCAAACCTCACTTCCTAGGATAATTGTGTTTAATCTATTCCTCGTAAGACCTAAGTCAATAATCATTGAATTGTTTTCAGGTTAAATGTGAATAGTTTAAGTACATTCTCGCCATGGTTAATAATGCTTTAAAGGAATAAAAAAAAAACACCTACTTGAGTCGTTTTTTGAAAAGAGTTTAAACAGACATTTTCCACTCTCTTTTAACAGAAGGGATCCGGGGGGTTTAATAAACCTAGAGGTCCTGGGTTCAATCCTCGGTCCTGGCCAATAATCAACGAATGAATTGTTTACATCATTAACTAACAATACAAGGTTCAAACCCCACTTCCTAGGATAATTGTGTGTTTAATCTATTCCTCGTAAGACCTAAGTCAATAATCATTGAATTGTTTTCAGGTTAAATGTGAATAGTTTAAGTACATTTTCATCATGGTTAATAATGCTTTAAAGGAATAAAAAAACACACCTACTTGAGTCGTTTTTTGAAAAGAGTTTAAACAGACATTTTCCACTCTCTTTTAACAGAAGGGATCCGAGGGTTTAATACTTATTCAACATGAATTATGAAAATAGGCCTAATCAGACCTAAAAAAATATGATCTTAATTAGGCCTTGGTGGTTACATTTACGGTGAACCGGGACAACAGCATCCCTTCAATTGACACTCAATAATAATAAACCTGGTAAACCTAGAGGTCCTGGCTTCAATCCTCGGTCCTGGTCAATAATCAACGAATGAATTGTTTACATCATTAACTAACGATACAAGGTTCAAACCCCACTTCCTAGGATAATTGTGTTTAATCTATTCCTCGTAAGACCTAAGTCAATAATCATTGAATTGTTTTCAGGTTAAATGTGAATAGTTTAAGTACATTTTCGTCATGGTTAAAGGAATATCGAGAATTTAACACGAGTGAATAGTTTAAACAGACATTTTCCACTCCCTTTTAACAGAAGGGATCCGGGGGATTTAAACACACTTTTTTTTGTTACCTTCTTCTCTTCTTTAACGGAAGGGGGGCGAGGGTTGGCTAGCTCCAGCAACAAAAAAAGAAACATTTAAACCTTTCTGTATTTACAGTAAACTAAAAAAATATCACAAACAGCTTTCGTAGAAATCTTCCATACTACCTAGGGAATAATAAGGTTATATTTTTTTAGAGGAAATGTGTACAAATTTGCGTGGTTAGAGAGACTGGAAAAACCATTAGGTTAAAACCATCCTGGACGAGAGTCGAACCTTGACCCTCCCAATACGAGAGTAAGGCAGTGACTGATGGTCTAGGGTGGCAAGGTGTCAGACTTTTTTTTATGATTACTCATCACAGTCGTTCCTGTTTGTTTGTTTACAGCTGTCTCGAGCCCACTGGGGACTGTAGCTGAATGAAGAGGCTAAATGGCAGAACCAGCAGCTAAAAGATCCCGCTTTTCTTCTTCTTCCTCGTCACCCATTATTATATCTCGACAAATAAATGGAAATAAAGTGTATACTCTCCATGAATTAACCTCGAATGAGCAACTTTTAATTAATTATCTAAAACGTGATATCACAACACAAGTATATAAAGCATACATTGAGCATACACCAGGGTTGATTAAGACCTCGAGCGTTTTGATACTCGGACATGAGGATATAGATAGACAGATCCGGACACTTTTGACTCAGTCACATGACTTAGGTACGGGATTTACCCAGTTTAGGCTGTACCTGGAACCGTTAGGTCTCTCATTGAAACTTATTGAGCAAGCGTACACCCATCGTATAAAAACCTATTCTATCACTAACGAATTGCCTTACAAGGATCCCGTCCAGTTTCTTGTCGCGTGCGGGGGTATATACGTAAAGACGGTAGAAGAAACCATTGCAAATGACTCGATAAAGGTAAATTGCAGCCTCATTTGCGAGTTTAGACATCCTACCGAAGGTAGAATTGAGAAAGGGTATTTCAACTCTAGTCTATGCAGCATATTTAGCACTACAAACTTGGAAGAGTTATATGAAAATAATGTAGTTTTTCCCCTCCTTGCTCAAATTGAAGGTTTTGTTTCTAGAGACTCAGGTTGGATGTATGACGGTACATTGGAGATGAGAATAAATCTCTCTAAAAACACGGTTTTCACGATCGGAGCTCGGGTTCAAATCCCTGAAAATATAGCCAGGCGTGAAGCGCTGATAAATGTGGAATGTGAAGAAGGTCATTGTTTCCCCGTATCTGTTTTATCAGCTATTTTTGAGCCGACAGGGAAAGCTCAACGTTTATCCTCTTACCCCAATTTTCGAGACGTGTTGAATCTGGACGGGATCCCTCTCCCTTTCCAAATGAGATATATCGAGCGTTTTGAAAAGCTTAACGATATATCTATAAATGTGTACACTGCAAAGCATGATGGGAGTGACTCTTATATTGATACAGCTGACACCTCTAAAAAACTAGTAATTGTTCCCGTACATGTCAGTGCTAAAGAGCGTGCTAGACATGTTCATTTATTTATGATAAGAGTTCACGGGACAGAAACTTATCATTTCAGCTGGATTAAAAATCTGTCACGATTAATTAACCCTCAACTACCGCGAGCGTCTAGCGGAGGACGTAGATACTTTTGTGATAGATGCCTGTCCGCTTTTTTGACTGAAAACAAACTCACAAAACATAAAGAGACGTGTATAAAATTCAATGCGGTAAGGAGTACATTCCCTCAAGGACAGGATAAATTCCTCACGTTCACTCAGTATAAGCAACAGGAGAAAACGGGATTTATCGTATATGCGGACCTGGAGAGCCTACTTATGCCTATAGAGACGAGTGATCCCGACCCAAAATTTTCTTATACTGAGAATGTTCAGCGTCATGTAGCTTATTCTGTAGGAATGTACGTTAAATGTAATTTTGATGATAGTCTCTCAGAGTACCGTCATTTCACGGGAAAAGATTGTACTGACCAATTTGTTGCGGCGCTCATAGATACTGCGAAGCGTGTACTAGAGTACTATAGTACCGTTGTACCGATGAAACCGTTAACTCCTGCTCAAAGAGACGCTCATAATACAGCCTCTCATTGCCATATATGCGAGAAGCCCTACAAGAATGATGATATTCGGGTTATGGATCATTGTCACTTGACTGGACTTTACCGAGGGAGTAGTCACGCAGGGTGTAATATTAATTACAAGAACCCGACTCACCTGAGCGTAGTAATTCATAACGCGCGTTGCTACGATAATTTTTTCCTTCTAGAATCACTCGTTGAACGTAGAGAAACTGATCCGTTCACGGGGGAGAGCGTTCTCATCAATCCGGGAAAAGTCAGAGTTATTGGAGAGACTATGGGAAGATTCAAAGTAATCATGAAATATATTTGGTGCGGGTTTAGAGGGATCACGATTAAAATTATAGATAGTTTCAGTTTTCTATGTACTTCCCTAGAAAAATGCGTATCTTACCTCGAACCCGAGCAACTTAAAATCACCCGTAAGTGCCATCCCGAGGATGAACGCTTCAAATTAGTCATGCGAAAAGGAGTGTTCCCCTATGATTATATTGATTCATTCGAGCGGCTAGACGAGACTCAGTTACCGAGCAAAGATAAATTTTACAACACGCTCACGGATAGTCATATCTCTCAGGTAGACTATGATCACGCCTGTAAGGTTTGGCGAGTATTCGAATGTAAGAATCTTTGGGACTATTCGAACCTCTACCTGTACACGGATGTAACTTTACTAGGGGACGTCTTTGAGAACTTTCGTGATCTCTGCATGAAGACGTATAGGCTCGATCCCGGATGGTCCCTTACAGCTCCCAGTCTAGCGTACCAGGCTCTATTGAGAATAACCAGGGTACGGCTCGAATTAATCGATGATGTGGACACTCATCAATTCATTGAGGGAGCTATCCGCGGAGGGATATGTTTTGTGGCTAATCGTCACGCTGTAGCGAATAATCGCTATATGGACGCGTTTGATCCTTCCAAGCCAGAGTCCTACATTGTCTATCTGGACGTAAATGGACTCTATTCATTTAGTATGCTGTCCTCACTTCCCTATGGAGAGTTCAGGTGGCTCAAAGAAGAAGAAATTGCTCGATTGGACGTGCTAAAAGTAGAGGATGATGCGGATACGGGTTATATCTTGCAGGTAGATCTTGAATACCCGCAAGATGTACACGACGCTCATTCTGACTTGCCGTTCTGTCCTGAGAAAGGGATTCCACCTGTAGGGAAACATGAGAAACTGCTAACAACTTTAGCTGATAAGACGGGGTACGTCATTCACTACCGTCATCTAAAGCTATGTTTAGCGAACGGGTTGAAACTGACGAGAGTTCACCGTGTTCTCAGTTTCAAGCAAGCGCCGTGGATGGCTCCGTATATCAGGTTGAACGCTGAAATGAGGAGTAAAGCGAGTAATCAATTTGAAAACATGTTTTTCAAACTGATGAACAATGCCGCATTCGGTCGCCTCATATCTAACAAGAGGGCATACCGTACGATAAAGATAGCTACCAGGTGGGATGGGAAATTTGGAGCGGGTAACCTCATTGCCAGTCCAAACTTTAAAAACCGCTCGATAGTGTCAGAAAACCTAGTCATCATCGAGATGGAGCCGCAAGAGATTTACTTTGATATGCCTATCTATGCGGGATTCGCCATTTTGGAAATCTCGAAGGTAGTCATGTACGGTCTGCATTACCAGGTTATGATCCCTGCCTTCCCCCAAGGTACGTTAAAACTTCAATACACTGATACTGACTCACTTCTCTACTACATGACTGTCGAAGATGCATACCAGAGACTTGCCCTGTTAGCTAATGAGTATCTGGACACCTCCACCTACGGACAAGACAATGTTTACAGGATGCCCGTAGTGAATAAAGGGGTGCTCGGTAAACTAAAAGACGAGACTCGAGGTCAGATCATCACTGAGTTCATTGGTTTACGTCCTAAACTCTATTCATTCTCGGTACAAGGGGTGGGGAGACTCTCAAGGCTAAAGGGGTGAAGAGTAGTGCGTTAAGAACGCTTTCATTAGAGGATTATCGTAATTGTTTGACAGATGAGACGGTAGTCATGAAAGAGGCTCATTCGATAAGAGCAGTAGGATTTAAACTGTACACACAAAAATTCAATAGAGTCGCTCTATGCTCTATCGACGATAAAAGATATAGAGTACCGGGAACTGTCAATACTCTTCCTTGGTCCCATTACTCAATCAGACCGTCAACTCTATAGGGTGGCAGTGCGTCTATGTGAAAAAAAAAATCATGTTCTATACTGTAAGTGATAAAAAAATATTCACGTCCAGTACTCTATAGTGTTAATGTATAAATATTCATGTTCTGTAGTGTAAGTGATTAAAACTAAAAAAATATTCACGTCCTGTACTCTATAGTGTAAGTGATTAGTGTTAATGTATAATTTCAAGAACTATAACTTGAGAAATTTAGTATGTATCTATGTGTTTTAAATCTTTATATTCATTAAATAAACAATTTCAAGAACTATAACTTGTATCTATGTGTTTTAAAATCTTTATATTCATTAAATAGAATTAATTATGGATAGGGTTTTTTCATTATTCCTTACCTCCCCTTCTTTTTTAAAATCAGCTAATTTTCATTAAACATTTATTTAAAAAAGTTAATTACATAAAACATTTATTTTCAACCATTAAAAGTTAAAATCATTAGAACTTAAACTTTTTTTTCAATCATTAAAAGTTAATTAAACATTTATTTTTTCCAATCATTAGAACTCTATTACAAGATTCATACGTTTAAAAATTAATTACATTAAACATCGTTAATTCTTTTTACAAGATTCATACATTTAAAGTTAATTACATTAAACATTTAATTCTTCAATCATCATTAATTCTTTACAAGATTCACATTAAACATTTTTTTCCAATCATTAGAACCCTATTAACTATGAGACTAGACAATTTACTTTGCTTCCAGAAGAGGATGAGAGATCACAATACAGACCTCTCATAGAACGTAGGGTAACGAACACCGACTTCTCAGTCCCAACGCAAACACACCACACATAGCTCTATGGAAGAACACACTAGGTCGCGCATAGCTCTTTTGATCGTTAGATATATAGTCAGATTGTAATAGGAAGAACACACTAGGTCACACATAGCTCTGTTGACCGTCAGATATAATCAGATTGTGATAGGAAGAACACATAGCTCTGTTGACTGTTAAATATAGGAAGAACACACTAGACCACTTCAATACCAGGAAGTTATATTTATTAGCATCACGTCTTACTTACGCTAATGTGAGATGAAATGGAGGAATCCGAACCACGGTGGTGGGCTGGCATTCCCCCACATTCACCAGAGGTGAAGGAAGGGTTTGTACTGGTACTGAGGTTTGAACCCAGACCGTCAGCACAGAAGTCTGACACCTTACCCCTAGACCCGCAGGTCACCAACCTGGGAAGATGGGAATGTATCCAGAAAAAAAGGCTTCAATCTAGTCTTGTTCGGTTTGCCAGTAACGATTTGAATCGTGTCAGTGTATACGTAGATGCTTTATTCTTAAATATCCTTTTGCAAATAACTTTAAATGTACGAATCTACGAGGTTTAGATTAAACACAATTATCCTGAGAGCGAGCTGGGTTGTTCTCCCTCGGACCCTTCTGTTAAAAAGAAAGACGGGAAAAAAGAGGTTGGAAAAAAATGTGTGTTTAAACTCATTTCAAAAACGACTCAAGTAGGTGTTTTTTTAAAAAAACTATTAAACAATTCAATGATATTTTAACCTGTAAGATTATTAACTTTGGTTTTACAAGATACAGATTAAGCACAATTATCTGGGGAGCAAGGTTCGAACCTCGTATTGGTAGTTAATGAAGTAAACTTAGGTCTTACGAGGCATAGATTAAGCACACTGTTAGAATCTGTAAATTTATGTTTAGATAAAAGACCGAGGGGTTCAGGACGTTATAATTCAGGAGCTGTACCCTTCCCTCCCCTATTATAAGAACTTTAGTCTATTCCAGCTAATTTAAGAATGTATAGTCCAACAACGATTCAGGTCAATTACATATAACTGGCGGCCGCATTTCTACATTAGACGTACAATATTTTAAACTGCTTCATCCAAGGCTAGAACTCAGTGCACCCTTATGATAAATCATATTTGTAAAAACCACCCCTCCACTAAAACCGGATGAGTTTCGAACCCTGACCTTCCGTGGAAGGAATTTAAGTAAATTACAAGCATGACGCGTTAGTCAACGTGACCGTTAGTGAGGGTGAGAATTTATTAAATCTAGGGCACATTAGTTAGATTTTAGCTATACCTACAATAATTTAATAATTGCGTTTGGATCCAAAAACATACAGAAGATATTTAACCTTTTTTTTACCATGAGCGAGGATTGAAGTCAAACCATCGGGATGTTTGGCAATCGTCTTGAGCAGGACTAAGGTTTGAAAACATACAATAGATATTTAACCTTTTTACCATGAGTGAGGATTGAAGTCAGACCATCAGGATGTTTGGCAATCATCTTGAGCAGGACTAAGGATTGAAAACTTGCAGAAGATATTAACCTTTTACCACACTGTATTGGATACCCGATTGTAGATCTGGTAGTTATTGCTAGTTGTCACACTGTATTGGATACATGATAGTAGATCTGGTAGCTATTGCTAGATGTCACACTCCAGTTGATACATGATGGTAGATCTGTAGCTATTGCTAGATGTCACACTGTATTGCGTACATGATAGTAGATCTGGTGGCTATTGCTAGATGTCACACTCCAGTTGATACATGATAGTAGATCTGTAGCTATTGCTAGATGTCACACTGTATTGGGTACATGATAGTAGATCTGGTAGTTATTGTTAGATGTCACACTGTATTGGATACATGTTTGTAGATCTGGTAGTTATTGCTAGTTGTCACACTGTATTGGATACATGATAGTAGATCTGGTAGCTATTGCTATATGTCACACTGTATTGGGTACGTGATAGTAGATCTGGTAGTTATTACTAGGTGTCACATTGTATTGGATACATGATTGTAGATCTGGTAACTATTGCTAGATGTCATACTGTATTGGATGCATGATAGTAGATCTGGTAGCTATTGCTAGATGTCACACTGTATTGGATACATGATTTTAGATCTGGTAGTTATTGCTAGTTGTCACACTGTATTGGATACATGATAGTAGATCTGGTAGCTATTGCTAATGTCACACTGTATTGGGTACATGATAGTAGATCTGGTAGTTATTGCTAGATGTCATACTGTATTGGATGCATGATAGTAGATCCGGTAGTTATTGCTAGTTGTCACACTGTATTGGATACTCGATAGTAGATCTGGTAGTTATTGTTAGATGACACACTGTATTGGATACATGTTTGTAGATCTGGTAGTTATTGCTAGATGTCACGCTGTATTGGATACGTGATAGTAGATCTGGTAGCTATTGCTATATGTCACACTGTATTGGGTACGTGATAGTAGATCTGGTAGTTATTGCTAGATGTCATACTGTATTGGATGCATGATAGTAGATCTGGTAGCTATTGTTAGATGTCACACTGTATTGGATACATGATTTTAGATCTGGTAGTTATTGTTAGATGACACAATGTATTGGATACATGTTTGTAGATCTGATAGTTATTGCTAGTTGTCATACCGTATTGGATACGTGATAGTAGATCTGGTAGCTATTGCTAGTTGTCACACTGTATTGGGTACGTGATAGTAGATCTGGTAGTTATTACTAGGTGTCACATGTATTGGATGCATGATAGTAGATCTGGTAACTATTGCTAGATGTCATACTGTATTGGGTGCATGATAGTAGATCTTGTAGCTATTGCTAGATGTCACACTGTATTGGATACATGATTTTAGATCTGGTAGTTATTGCTAGTTGTCACACTGTATTGGATACATGATAGTAGATCTGGTAGCTATTGCTAGATGTCACACTGTATTGGGTACATGATAGTAGATCTGGTAGTTATTGCTAGATGTCATACTGTATTGGATACTTGATAGTAGATCTGGTAGTTATTGTTAGATGTCACACTGTATTGGATACATGATTTTAGATCTGGTAGTTATTGCTAGATGTCACACTGTATTGGATACATGATAGTAGATCTGGTAGCTATTGCTATATGTCACACTGTATTGGTACGTGAAAGTAGATCTGGTAGTTATTGCTATATGTCATACTGTATTGGATGCATGATAGTAGATCTGGTAGCTATTGTTAGATGTCATACTGTATTGGATACATGATAGTAGATCTGATAGTTATTGCTAGTTGTCACACTGTATTGGATACATGATAGAAGATCTGGTAGCTATTGCTAGTTGTCACACTGTATTGGATACATGATAGTAGATCTGCTAGTTATTGCTAGTTGTCACACTGTATTGGATACATGATTGTAGATCTGCTAGTTATTGCTAGTTGTCACACTATGGAATGATTGACGTATCATGTAATTAGGATACATGATAGTAGATCTGGTAGCTATTGCTAGATGTCACACTGTATTGGATACATGATAGTAGATCTGGGAGCTATTGCTAGATGTCATCACTGTATTGGATACATGATAGTAGATCTTTTAGCTATTGCTAGATGTCACCGTATGATTGTAGATCTGTACTATACTAGTAATTGGATGCATGATTGTAGATCTGGTAGTTATTACAGTTCAACGTATGGATACTGATTAGATTGGTATACTAGATTAAGTAGATCTGGTAGCTATTGCTAGATGTCACACTGTATGGATACATGATAGTAGATCTTGTAGCTATTGCTAGATGTCACACTATGGACATGATTGTAGATCTTGTAGCTATTGCTAGATCCATACGTATTGGATCATATTGTAGATCTGGTAGTTATTGTTAGTGTCATACTGTATTGGATACATGATAGTAGATCTGGTAGCTATTGCAATATGTCATCTGTATTGGGGTACATGATAGTAGATCTTGTAGCTATTGCTAGATGTCACACTCCATGGAAGCATGATTGTAGATCTTGTAGTTATTGTTAGATGTCACACTGTATTGGGTACATGATAGTAGATCTGCTAGTTATTGTTAGTTGTCATACTGTATTGGATGCATGATTGTAGATCTGGTAGTTATTGTTAGTTGTCATACTGTACCGAAAAAAACTAAGACTTTGAGAGAGAGAGAGAGAGGAGGGAGAATAATAACTTGTCATATCAGTTGTTTCCGGGGAACCTCTAAATCAGTAGCCTGTTCCGTTAAGTTGTTTTCTGTAACTAGAGATTGAACTCGGTACATCTAGATCTGTAGCCTGTTCCGTTAAGTTGTTTCCTGTGAAAGTGCCGAGGATTGAACCCGGTACATCTAGATCAGTAGCCTGTTCCGTTAAGTTGTTTCCTGTGAAAGTGCCGAGGATTGAACCATGGACCTATGGAACTGTAGCCTGACCATCAGGGTTTGAGAGAGAGAAAGATATTAAGAATATACTAGGTTTAAAAAAACTGTACTATTTATTTAGAGGTGAATAATACTTGTCATATCTTGACCATCAGGGTTCGGCTGTCCTCCCACGTAGGAATGGGAAGGTTTAATTAGAGGAAGTGAACCTGCATTTGCTGGATAATATTTATTTAGAGGTGAATAATACTTGTCTTATCTTGACCATCGATGGGTCCATAAGCTGTCCTCCCACGTAGGAATTGGGATGGTTTAATTAGAGGAAGTGAACCCGCATTTGCTGGATAATATTTATTTAGAGGTGAATAATACTTGTCATATCTTGACCATCGGGGGGGGTTCGAGGTCCATAAGCTGTCCTCCCCCGTAGGAATTCGAGGTCCATAAGCTGTCCTCCCACATAGGAATTGGGAAGGTTTAATTAGAGGAAGTGACCTGCATTTGCTGGATAATATTTATTTAGAGGTGAATAATACTTGTCTTATTAAGGAACTTAGAAAGACTTCGTATCCTGACGTCTACCTCGTGGAGAAGATAGTCAGACGTTCCGGAAATAGAGCGTACGTCAAATGGTTAGGGTTCGACTCGACACACAATTCGTGGATCGATGCGAAGGATATAGAGGAGGGGTGAGAGGGTATGTCCCTCCCTCCATCCCGAGCATATAAAGCGAGCGGGAGGTAGGGAGACGCATCTCATTCGAAATGTTTAGACGGTTGGGTTATCGTCTGGAGGACATGAGTGAAATTAAGATATCAGACAACAGCTTGGAGTACTACATCGCGAGAGCCGAGAAGGGTTACAGCGAGTGTTGTGACTCTTCGGTGCACTGGCTCGGATGCCATAATCCGGGAATGTACGAGGCGAGTCAGTCCGTCGAGAACTGTTCAACATCATGTGCCGTCTACAAGCTGAAGGAAGGGGACGAGCCACAAATTCTCAGCGAAGACGCTCCCCTGCTCGACGAAGACGCTTTGTGCATCGAGCTGGATCGGATCGAGCGGGAGGAACTCGACCGCGTCAAAAGCATCTCCGAACTCGAAAAGTATTGGGCCTACAACGTTCGTCACCTGGAAGGAGACGAGGAGATCAGCGAGCCGGAGGACGAGCCGAACATCGTGACGCTGGACTATGTGGGTAAAGTGCATCTTCCGGGCAAAAACTTTGGCGCGAGATACAGAAGTCGGTTTAACGCGTCGCAGCGCGGACTGATCTATCTAGGCGACGACAAATACAAACTTTTCAAGTGGTGAAAGACTATATGTTGAAAAGACTAAGACTTTGAGAGAGAGAGAATTTTGTACTGAATATATATATATGTATCAATGTAATATTAAGAATATACTAGGTTTAAAAAAAACTGTTCTATTTATTTAGAGGTGAATAATACTTGTCATATCCTTGACCATCAGGGTTCGAGGTCCATAAGCTACCCTCCCTCTTTGAGAGAGAGAATAATACTTGTCATATCCTTAATTTCCAATCTTTGCTAGGACTGACAATCAGGGTTTGAGAGAGTAAGGGTTCGAGGTCCATAAGCTACACTCCCTCAGAGAGAATTTTGTACTGAATAATACTTGTCATATCCTTAATTCCCAATCTTTGCTAGGACTGACCATCAAGGTTTGAGGGAGTAAGGGTTCGAGGTCCATAAGCTGCTCTACTACATCACGATGATGAGATAGAGGGAGAGAAAACCCTGTTCCCCGTATGCTAGTCTTCCCGACCCCCCTCTCAGCCATCCCGAGTCCGGTGCGAGAAGGAAGTGTACCCGCATTTGCAGGGGCTTGCATCCCAGTCGTGTCCTCTGCCCCACCCTCCTCCGATGTGTCCCCAAAAAAAATTTTTGCCCCCCTCCCCCTCCACCCAAGTCCTCCAACCCTCTCAATTATGCTAATGAGTCACAGAACCCCGCACCAAAAAATATTTTTGTCTCCCACTCCACCCAGGTGCTCCTCTATCCCTCTCCCCAACCCCCTCGTACCCCTGTCACAGAATACCGCCTCCCCCCTCCACTCCCTCACCCGTGTCGCGCAATCGAGGGCTCCAACCCTCCCCATCCTCCTCCCACCCTCCCCACATGTCTATCCTGTCATCTCAGAATCCATAAAAAACAGGATTAATGCCTGTGTCGCTGAATAGCACAATCCCCCCTACTGACTTTGACTGCTTGTAAATCGCCATTTTGTATTATAAGTGCCACTAGCGCCAATAGTGGTGGCAGTTACCATGCACAAGCAAGAACTTAATGCTGTTCTCCTTCCTTTCAAACCGTCACTGCTCGGTTACCGTTGACAACATACTCACTACAGTCCTTCGGTTTGCACCATTACTTTTGAATAAGCCTGTAGATAGGCAAGTAAATATTGAGGAAGAAATTACCTGGAATAGGAAACTTTGTGATAAATCATTCTAGCATATCATTAACGGATACAGAAACAGCTGTTTATTCATGTAGTACTAAAACACCCACCAATTGCGATACAAAACGAGCCGTTAGCTCACAATCAAACTCTAAGATAAATAATTTGCAAATTGGGTTTTATGCAAATCATTTCACGAAAAGCAGACATAAAACCCACTAGGTCTTATTGGCTATTCGAGTATCATAAATAAGCCAGAGGTTGGTTTTCTAACGAGTGGAGCACAAACCAGACAGGGATGAACGAGATTGCATTCAAAATCAACTTTCCGTTTGAATTTTAAATAATAATAAAACCAGAGAGCCTATTGAAATGAGCAGCTATAAAAGAATTACATTATAATCAAAGACAGAATTAATATAAATATAGAAAACATACATTACATTTATATTTTAAGTGCGACACCATATAGCCAACACCTTTCCGGAAGTCATATTAATAGACCCATAAATTATAAATACAAATAATGAGTTTATATTTTTTTCATCTCCGCGTGTTACTACCTGTTTGGACGCTAATGTTATAATTACGTTAATATGTTAGGGATAGAAGGGTTGAATTTAGAGTAATTTTATCCTCATTTGTTTGGAGGAAGAGAGGAACCACTTACAATATACATTCCATCCAGCTGAGATTCAAGCAAGGACCACCATGCCATTGGTAAAGATAGACAAGACGAGATAGAACATGTTTTTAGTTGTTTCCACTGGTTGCAGTTAGAAAGCAATTTTAATTTAGAAGATGAAGTTTTGAAATCAACTTGACAAAATATAAATCAATACTATGTTTTAGATTGTCACAGTTAAATTTAGTTGTATAAGGAGGTTACGATTACTTCAATGTTTTACAGGGGATTAGCACAATTATTAGGGATATTCGTACCTAAGAATGCATAAAGATTTAGTACTCACATGGAAAATCAAATTTCCAACAAAGTGTTAACTACTTACATGGAAGCAAGAGGTTCAAACATGTCTCTGAAAGGTGTATTGAACATCTTATCTGTATGTTGTATAGATGCATTAGGGATATGGATGGTTTGAGTGTTTTCAGTGTAAGCAGAGATTGTTAAAAATAAATTGCTTTTCTTTTGCTTATAGCATATTTGACAATGAGATATGCAGTGTCTAGTTCGGTCACAGTTTATGTAGACTTTTAACGGCTCTGTGGAAACAGATCATTCTCCAGGGTATACCTTGGAGGTTGTTTACACGTCATACCTGATATGGGATGGCGTGATGAATCTATATCTATACTAATATTATAAAGAGGAGGATTTGATTTTTTTTTTTTTGTTTGTAATGGATAAACTCAAAAACTACTGGACCTATTTTAAAAATTATTTCACCAATATAAAACTACATTATCAGCAAGTAACATAGGCTATATTTTATTTTGAAAATTTAATTTATTCCTTATAAAATGTCGATAGTATATTATATAGTCGTTGGAAAAAAAAAGTTGAAGGGAAAGTGGGGTTGGTGATGGGGGCGGAGGGGTAGGGGTGAGGAAAGAGAAATAGATGTAGTGACGAGGAACGCAAAAAACAAAAAGATTAAAATAAAATTTGGGGAAACGAGGGGAGTAAATGAAAGTGGAGGAAGCTGAAAAATTAATTTGATTTTAACAATTTGTTTGATTGGTGTATACACAATTCCTTTCGCGCCTAGAGCAAAAAAAATTATAGAGGAATGATATGAAAATAGGAGGGAGGATAAAAAGAGGGAGGGGGATATACAGTGATGGTAGGACTATATTTTTTTTAAATAAGTAAAAAAGTTTTGTTTTCTATTGACATGATGGATGATTTGAAGCTTTGTTTTATAGGATTCTTTACAATATTTTTTTACGGGGAAGGGGGCTAGTGTGAATATAAAGATGTGGAGCCAGTGAAAATCTCAAACTTAACTTAAGTCCCCTAATTAATCTGACTTAGGTGACCAAAGGAATTGTTCCCCTTTCAGGAAATATACTTGTGGCACCCCCTGGAATTGAACCTGAGATCTCTAGATCTGTAGCCAGGGCTCTGATTACTAGACCAAGAGGCTGGTCAAATATAGCTGTGAAGAGTTCTCACCCATTTAGTCCACATTTAATCAATCATCTGTAGGTTCTACCCCTACACGCATAACACGGGACTTTATTTCCTTTGTTACCTGTCCAATTAATGTTCCACTGAATGATAAGAAAAATCACAGTTTTAATCAACTCTAATTATGCTGGCAATAAGTCACGCCTCTTCACTAATTAGAAAATTCAAGATAATACTTAAAAAAAAAATATGTATATATCTCGGAGTATTTAATCTGAATTTTCTAAATATGCAGAATATAATAGCTTACGTCTAACAAACTAACTTAGTCTGAGCAATAAACCCAATACTACGCACCTACCCGAGCACCTGGGTATTATTTCATTAATTGGAAAGTAAGACAAGCCCGTATATAAATACTAAACATAAATATTTACATTAGTACAACAAGGAATTAAACAAATCTTCCCTGAGCTCATCGTTGACCACTACAATAATCTTGAAACTGGGTAAAAAAACGTAGGCTGAGTTAATTTACCAAAAAGAAAAAAGAAATGAAACGGAACAAGACGCTTTTTTTTAATATGGCTTTAGAGAAATTTTACTAAAATGCTGTCTTTTCTCGTCATGGTAAGTCTTTTCAATCTACTTAGTGGATATTTTATATTTAAAAAATCCTTCTAATTGGTTGTGAAACTTCTGTCAAAAGATATATAGGCAAATCCAAAGCGCCACTTATCTCACACAGTGAACTTCTCTGATGCTAAACAATTGAGACATGTTGAAAGTCTTCTTAAATTAATAAAACATTACTTTGTATTTTATGCTTAGGCACGGTGATTGGATACATTTTTAATGAGTTTTATTAATAGAAATCTCTACACAGTGTTTTAAACCGGTTATTTTTAAGGTTTGAAAGGCTGATTAAATTTAGTGGAAAGTCTATATTAGGCCATAATAAATTCCATGTTTATACTTTAACTTGCAGTTCTATTCATTGCTCATGAACAGAGCCCTTGAATTTGATCGCATGGCAATCCTACTTAATGGAATATCACAAGCAATACTCATACATACATACATAAATACATCTGTTACAATCCTGCCTTATACATTCTTTTATAGTCGGGAATCAGCCTCACCGTGTTCGATTCCACTAAACTAGTCCTCCATTTCATCTCACAATCACCTACCATTACAATTAGCGTAATCGTATAACCGAACGGTAGTAAACCGTGTATATAATTAATATAAAATAATTTTGATATTATTTTTTTTTATTTAATTTATATTTGGATCACTTGGACTTTTTTTTAAGTCATATTGTCTTGGTTTGCTTGATTATTGAGTCATTTTTAGGCATTCATAGGCCCTATTTAATAAGTATATTTTTTAAATCCATGAATTATTAAACATGAGATTTTTCATCACACAATTTTCGGATCATAGTATAGTGTAGGCTTCAAATTAAGTTGGTTATAGTTGAAAATCCACATTCCTACTGATATAGAGCAGCTAAGCTGGAAAGGTTGCGTTGGTAAGTGGTAGAAAACTATTGCTTCTGAAGCAGATATTTATTATTTAACAGCCTGCAAGAGTTGAGTTACTATAAGTTTTTTTTACATATCTAAATTTCAGTTTCCATTTGTAGAGTGCACATTTGATAAATTTGCCCCTGTATCTTCATTAAGAGTTTTTCGCTCATAGCTTTGGGGTCTTATTTTTTTAATTTGGAGTCATTTTTAAGGAATACTTATAGTTTAATTCCTTTATGTAGTTTTGAAAAGTTTTAGGTTATCCAAATCCACTTCCTGGTCTAAGACTCATGAGTGTTGCTGTCTTAGGTTAATATGGTTTGAAAATCGTGTTATTATTTCACCGTGAGCTTAAAAAATATAAGTTAAATATATGTAATATAAAAATACTGGATGAGTCCTTCAAATCCCTGAAATCTTCAATAATATTCAAGACTAAAGATTAAACATATGTTTTTAATTTTGACCTTGAATATTTTTATGGCTATTACAATGATTATATGGTTTAATACAAGATAATTATATTGTTCTAAATAACCAGACACCAAACAATTAATTTACTTAAGTGAATGTAAACCCACATTAGCACAAACTTTTAAAATTACTGTTTAAGATATCTACTACTTTCTTACACTATGGCATCAGGAACTCAAAAGTTTATTGCCACACTTTCAGAAGTAAGCCACATATCGCTATCTGAAACTAGTTCCAACCAATTCACCTCACTAACCCTATCTTTTTCAGATAGTTTCTAATATTATCCTCTATTCTGCATCCAGCTCTTCCCAAATCTATTTTCCCACTGGGTTTAGCAGTCAGTACCCTGAAAAAGGTTCTAAATTGTTCCCACTCGCGTTGTATGTCCTCCCCACGGTAATATTCAAGACGTGATTAAGGAAACCAATTCATCTGATGAGTACAAGGTAATGCAACTCATCATTATGTAACTTCCTCCACTTCCCAAAAGCCTCTTCACTTTTTGGAACAAATATCCTCCTAAGAACCTTGACTTCTAAAACCCTAAATTTGTTTTCGCCCTCTGTGTCAAACCCATAGAGAACAACCAATATTTTTTCTTTGTATAATCCGAGTTTCACATTCCTTGAAAGCAGGCGAGATGTCAACAACTTACTGACCAAGTATTAGCATACAATTTCAAACTATGTACTTTTTATAATTGGCAAACTAATATGATTATTGCTAGTTCAACATTTTTCCTAAATATTTCAACACATTAACATATTTTGTTCGCAATAATCTCTAAATTATCGTCCTCAATCTGTATTCTCTTTGTGATCATATATTTATATTTTCAGCGTTCACTCCTAAACCTAATTCCTTACTAGCCTCTAGTAAAATTTCTGCATTTCCTGAACAGTTTTCTCACTATTACCTAACAAAGCTAAACCATCTGCGTACCCTAATAGCTGTATGTGCCGTTTGACGTCAACCCCTTGAGTTGCGCTAGTAGATCCCCAAAAACAAGATTAAAAGGTAACAGAGAAAGTTAACCTTCTTGTTTTAACTCATTATGTGCCATTATGTATTACTCATCGAAAGTATCTGATAAGTGACTGACATATTTGAAACATCTAAAGCAATAAAAAAGTGGATGTAAGAAAATCAGAATGTTGGTGGAAGAAATCAAAATGAAGTAATCATCTTACTAACAGCTTGTTCTGTGTTTTAAGATTCTATTTCGGTTTAAAGGACCATGGTTCACAGGACAAATTAATATTAGAATTCAATACAAAAAGGGAATTAACACATCATTCTATAATAATATTTATCATGGAATTGAAGCTAAAATATAGTTGTTTATGATAATATACCAATTATAATAGCTTGCAGTGGACTCGTAATAAAAAAAAACTACTGACAAAGTGCAGTTGTAGAATTTTTGGTAAGCTTTGATCACCTGTGTGTGGTTCTTTACTTCAGTCCTCGAAAAATATACATTCGTGGTTATTTGCAACAAACATATTTTGGATGGCTAATCCTAACATTTTTGTGTTTTTTTATTGAAATGTTAATAATTGTGACAGCCTTTTAATCATGTATATACACACAACATATAATAAATAATATTTAGCACCGCGTCTTACTACCCGTTCGGGTTATACGCTTTAAGTACTAATTACGCTAATGGATTAAGAATTGGGAAGGTTGAATTAGAGGAAGTGAACCCGCATTTGCGTGGAGGGAGAGTGGAAAACCATTTAGGAAAAACCACCCCCAGTTCACCCGACCGAGATTCGAACCTCGATCTCCCCGTCCTCAGCAGTCGAGCTAAACACGACAAGCGCTACACACAACACAAAAATGCATTAACAGTGACACCGGACATACACCCAGCGCACACATAAACCGTACATAATAGAATGTAACAATTTGTTTTTTATATAACTTCATTAATTTGAGATTATGCTATCATATTTTGACTAAGATCAAATGTGTAATAAATCCCTGGTTTCTCTAAGACCAAATATTAATTACAGAGCGAATGATATAGTTTTATTGATAAAAGTATTGAATTGAAATTTTGTGTAAGACTTGTAAATATGATAGAAAGTAAGGTCATGAAAAGATGTCAACAGTAGTTTGTTTAGCCATCCTTTGGACTTTTCTTAAGTGGAGAGTGAAAAGGTTTTTTTTATAAGAATGAAAGGTTTCAAGTTATTTTTAGCTGTACTGTTATTTGTTATAAGCCCTTATAGTTATTACAATTTTGAAAATAAATACATGCTTGTAGCATTTTGCGTGATTTTAGCGTTTACTCACCATGTCTTACCAACCATATGAAATATTATTATTAGATTAAACAAATGAGAATGATATAAGGAAGGTAGAATTTAGAGGAGATGTACAGTACCTTCATTAGCGTGGAGGGCATAGGGATAAACCATTTAATTAAAACTATCCTCAGCATACCTGGAAGGAATTAGAAATACAAAACCAATATCACCTAAAAACCAGACTATATAAGCTTTAAATTCTGTCCACATGCATACCTATCTGGGTCAAATTATTATTTAATTAGCGAGTAGAAACTTGACAAGCTTGAATTACGTAGTAAAATATTCTACTCATCATTTAATGCACAAAACATGTAGTTTGACAATCAGCAATGACAAACAAGAAGCTATTTTTTATAAATCAAATATACCTATCTGATTCTTTAATAGCATTTTCATGTTTTAATGTGAGTGAGTGTGGTAACCAATAACAAATCATTAGCCTAGTTAAATATGAAACAGGCTGTAAGATGAACACGCTAATAGATAAATATATAGTTTGATAGACTTAGGATTAGTATTTTATGCTAGATAAATACATAAAAATATTGACCAGTTGCATTAATTAAAGGTATTGGAGCAGTAAAAATAATTTGCACGGTGCACTGCAAAGGCTTTCTCACGCCTTTGCTTAAAAATGGATATATTTACTCAACTCTCTTAGGATGTGAAAAAAAATTGTTGAGATTGTTTTAGAAACACTCCATCAGAGCATAGATTAAATAATATATACTGTTATAAAAACATATTAATAAAAAATTAACATCTCTGATCATCAAATAGGCTAACAATAAATTTTACAAATCTCGATTTTAAAATATTTTACCAATATCGCATGAACCAGTGATTTTATAAAAATATATTATAAATTAAAGCTTTTATTTTTAATATTACTAAAACTTCACAATGATAAGTTGTTTTGTATCTCAAAAATATATATATTTTACCAAAAAGTTAATTTTTAATCATTAAATGTGTTATTAATTTTCTTTATTATTTAAAAGTTTTTTTTTTTTTTTGCTGGGGTACTCTATACCCCAGTATACTGTTAATGTGTTTGTGAATCAAGAGTATTGGTCCATGGTCAGTTATTATATAAATTGTGTTTTGACTTAAGGGGTGATATTAATTATTAGCGTCAAATAAAAAGAGCACGAGTAACATAACGAGTAATGGAGGGGGTTGATAAGCAAAATGGCCGTGACTTTCAGACAATTTTGAAGGAAGGAAAATATGTAATGAATGTGTATATTTATGGAAGAAAAAACATTTTTAAGTTACAGTTCCCCTAGTTACGGTTTCAAGCCCCTAACTCCACATCTAATAATTACCTTGTTAATACGAATTTGAAGCCCTAGATCACGTGGCCACTGAGGTAGGAGACGAGGATCTTAAAGGTTTGTGGTGAAGGTCGACAAATTAGCTTAGGTGGATGGCCAAATCCCGAACTACTTATGATATTCACTAGAAGAAAGCTATCAGCCAGAGCTTAAGAAACTAGAATAGTAGTGTAGAAAATCATAAATACCGGAAAACAAGTGGGTTTGTAAACGTTACTGGGTGGAGCTGTCTGACACTTAGAGAATAAACAGTGGCGTGTGAAAATACAAGTACCGATACAATTTGGGTTATGAACACCCTATTAGATCCATTCTACGCTCCTATACCAGTTACCTTAATTTTACAAGGAATTAAATCTTAGTGATATCGAATATGTGGACTTTTGAACTTTTAAGAGTTGAATAATTTATTGTTTAAAATATGTTTACATGTCCAGGACATGTATAGGATATAAAATATTTTTGTGTTAATTCCAGTAAACACCAAACTCGACTAGTGTTGAAGGTGTTGTCAATATTTAACATATGATCGTCAATATCTCAGCTATCTACGAAGTCCTCTTAAACCAGAGTTGCTAATATATGATAATGATAGTGGGTCTAGCTAACTTCAAAATTTTGATGGATTCACTACTCCTCTATGAAACACAGTATTAATTCATGTCTTCTTTTTCTGGATATGAAAACTTCGTTACAATAATTAATTGACATTTTTTAGAAACAAAATGTTAAATTAAAATAAAACACTAGTCTTTCTTTGGAATATTGTACCTTGTGCTTTCAACAAACAGAAGAAAGAAGGTATTAAAATATTATTCCAAGACTATGGCTGAGTTTCCAGCTTGGGATATTCTCGTAATGAATTGGCGAAACGTTTTCTGTAGACCCCAAAGAGGACACGTTAATTGAATGCAAATAATTTTTCCGGGATGACGACTGGGACATTATAGATTTAAATCGATTTCAGAAGCGATTACGTAGGCTTAGTCCCCTACCTTTCTGATTTTATGTTTTCATCAAGGTCTTAACGAGACCGTTCCGTATTCAAAAAAGTGCTATAAGGGACGTTTAAAAGTTATTTCAAAACACTTTTCTTGTCCATTTGCCATTGAAAGATTTTCCTTTAATTGGTGGAGAGAATATTTGTAAAATGAGAAATATTTGTAAAATTAATAACAGAGACTTAAATCAATATAAATTAAATAATTATATTTTATATAAAACATATTTTGAAACAATAGCTTTTTAGCTAACATATTTTTATTGATTAGAATTACTAAGTCTATATTTTAACTATATTCTTCTAGTTAGATATGGAAAATAAATGCGAGCTATAATTATTGATTGATTAATGTTTGATACGAGGCCTGCCACTGGCATTATTTAATTGGGTAAGGATGATTAAATACATCAACGATTTCTTGGAGAGGGTATGGAAATACATTTTCATGGGAAAAGCCTCCAGTGTCCCTCACTAGAATTCGAATTCAAGTAACAACAATTTGGGCCATGTGTCAAACACTCTAATGTTGAGCTAACTTTGCCTTAAAACGTATAATAAATTAATATTATGTTAAATTAAACTAACATTGTATGTAAGTCACTAAATATAGGCTACATTCCGAATAAATTGACCAAAGTTTATGTTAATTTATGTTAAGTTCAACATACGCACTGCACGAGTGAACAACTACAATTTATAAAATATTCAAATCAAATCAGAAGACAATATTTTGTGTAAATTTTAAGTTCCCGGGCTAACAAATCAAAGACGTCCTTTTTTAGACTCAAGTTTGAAGCACATAGTCTCATTTTCCATTCAAATATTTCCTAATATATCCAAGAAATTAATCAGTCTAGGATTGTGGCTTGTTATTATAATACTCCCATCCGAAGTGAATGAAAATAGGGGAGAGGGGAAAGGAAGGAAGGCGGGGAGGTGGAGAAAAAAAAATATCTTCTCCTGTTTTGGTTGGAATTGGAATTCAAATCTGGTGGAAATTTCTATAATTAATCACGGTGACAGAGTTATACAATTTCTCCGCCTTTCGTCTCAGGAACGTTCTATCATTTCTGTGAAGAAAGGCTACAACCTTCCAAGTGAGAAAGGAACCTCTAGAGACTTGGCGGAATAGGTATGGCTTAAGCCGTCTTAACTCAATATTGTTTTAGTTTTATATTCATTTTTCCCTTCCGTCAAAATGGTTGTCATAACATTCTTTCTCGCGTAAAAGAAAAAACAATCAACCTTGCGACATTATTTATAATATGATGTAGGCCTTTTACAAAAGACTATCTCTATTTTGACAGGAAGCATATAATATAATCTTTCTTGAACAATTTTTTATTTGAATAAAATATTTTGTGGAAGTGATAACATATCACAAATTAAACCCGCTTTGATGGCAGCGTGACCTGACGCAAATTTAGTAATATACTTGATTGGCGTCGGTGGTGAAATCGGGGTTTGAATCCCTGTTAAGTGTACTGAAGATTATTTTCTTATAGCTACCCATGCCCCTAATGCGAATGTGGCTACATTACCTATATATTCCACCTTACTCATCCTTACTACATTAGTGTAAATACAAATGTATAACACGAATTTGTTACGAGACGTAGAAATAAAAAATAAATAAAACTCATTTGAAGTGTAGATATAGACCAGAAATTCTCAAACTTCTTTGTTTAAAAGAAGCTTTAAAAAATAGTTAACAGAATCTCGGGGAACCCTTGCTGGGCTGACAAATATTTAGTTCGACAGTGGTAGATTACAAAGTATACGTGTTAACTAATAAGATTGATAAATAATAAATAGTCCATACTTTTAAATAAAATATTTCCTAATTAGTGTCCTTCGGTACTTGAACTTAGCGTATTAATAATATTCTTACTAACTTCACTTTTAACATTATAGCAGGAACTCTTCTCTTCATATCTTTTGGATATAAGAGTTTTCTTAAAATATGTCCGCATTATCCAAAAATGATCGGCAAACCAATACAAATAAGGTTTTTGCAAATTCTCGTGGAACCCTATTTGGGAATCACTGAAAAAGAGGGTCAATAATTAAAATTTATAAATTAATAATTTAGATAATTTATAAAGTTATATTGAAAGAATAAAACAACTTATTGTATGAAACAATGTATTCTTTTGATTAACTCGTTATATAATATCTAGGGTCCCTGGTTGGATTCCATATATATAATAATTGAGTACTTGTGAACTAGATTGACCTCTCATTCAGATAATACAATTCATGATTTTATGGCTAGGCTTTAGGAATAATATCATATTATAATTTAAATTAGTTTGTAAGTCATAGGCTATTAAATCCTTGAATTTTTTAAAGTGCTCTTTAAACATATATTTTAAAATAAAGAATGGATATATTTTTTTAACTTTTATATTATAAATTATTATTATATATGATGGTATAACTTATATTAATACATCATTCCAGTTTTGTCTGGTTGGCTGGTGACAGGAGGTTTGGGTTCGATTATTAGTTGGATGTACAGAACGATGTTTTCCTAGACAGTTTTTCACTCTCCTTTAATGAAAATACCTGTACACTGTCTCTTAAGTTCTTCTTTCTGTATCCATACCCCAATAATGTAAATATGCGGTTAACCTGGACGTGGTGCATAAAAGCATACATCATACATATATTATTATAACAAATGTATGGACTTTTTTCTAGACCAATATAAATATTTAACAGCGTAAAATATAAACTACTCAAATATTACATCTATTTATGAACAATTTTCAGTAAGCAACTATAAAACAAATATTCAGAAAACTAACAGCGTAATAAAATTCAAACATACATACATTTCAATAACAGTAATTTCAATTTATATTGATCGTTCAGTTATTTATTTACTTCATTAAAACTTTCTTTTATCATATAAAACCCTCCAAAACAGATATATTAATTTTTAAATATTTATAAAAAAATCAATATGGAAAAAGGTGCAAGGTTTTGTTTTAATAAAATGTATTTTATTAGAAAATAAAAAGTAAGCCAAAATTATATACACAAAAAATTACAAAACGGTATACATTCAACTAATTAATTGCTTTGGTTGTAGAGATTTTATCGTTCTGGTTTTTATGTGAGACCGAGCCCTTAAAATGGTCCAAACTTTTTCCCCCTCAACGTTTCCCTGAGATTAATAGAAGCTGCTACAAGAAAATGATTGACACGCCCAATAACCACTGACATCTGGGCTATTAAACATCCCAAAGTATACTTATTTTATTTCATGAGTTACTGGTGCAAATGTAGAGATTTTTTTTCGTCGTGTCTTATTTAGCTATCCGCATTTAACTACGCTAATAGAATAATAGTATTGAAGAAGGAACTTTTAAAAAAAACTGTATTTGAATTTGCTTGGAGGAAGAAATGGAAAACGGTTATAAATGACCAGAAAATGTAAACCAGTAAACTAGACAAAACAAGAATAAACGCATTGCCCACGTACCCACCAGTGCGGGAAAGTTTGTTGTTAAATGAAAACTCACCAATTTCAGACCCGCGTTTGTCTAACCATCCACTAATAATTACATTACCCAAAGCAGTGACTGAGAAGATTAAGTACGTACTACGCACTGGTACCGTTGATGGGAAGGTCAAAATTTGAGTACCAGTTGGATGCGTCAAACTTTATTTTCCCCGTGTAATTTTTATGGTTTTATTCACATCCTCTATCAATTATGACATGTGTTCTATTTTCATCATCTACTCTCATAATCCCTTCTGTTAGATTAAGACTTTAGTAAACATAGCTAAGAAACGTAGACTAAAAACTTAATTTTTTTAGAAGCACTGCCGACTTCGTTTTTTTTTAAAAAAAAAAGCTAGAATCAACCTAAGTGCGAATTGTTGACTTTGGATAAGTTTCCACTTTTCTGAAAAAATACAAATAAATACCCTCTTTTTTCTATGAGATTTCCTAAGATTCTCAAAATCTTCTCTTGTTCTTTTCACCTAGTCTTTCCGGAAGATGCGTCACCTTCTCTTAACCTCATTTAAACCGTCAATGGCTGTAAGAAGCGCACCAACTTCTTAAAGTCCTTTTTTTTTATTATTTACTCTTGACAAGGTGAGGGGGATGAAGTGGGAGAGGAGAGGTAAGCGAGGAGGGCAGAAAAGTTTTTTTTAAGTCGAAAAGGAAGGCTGTGAAAACATTGGTTGGGTTTTCACCATGATAGACAGTGTGGACACAGATGTTTCCAACTGGTTTAATACGGTTGTAGGGGTGGAGGGAGACAGGAATGGAGGGAGAAATAAGTTAGTGAAATGGGGGGAGCGGGGGATTACGGGGAACTTCATAGGTAGAAATGAGTTTTTTCTTTAGTGTTTTATAAAAAAGATTCTCCTTGTTTTTTTAAAACTAATTATTCTGAACTGCAGTTCAAAGAGTACAACAAACTTCCAATTTATGAAAATTTTACTAAAATCTGGCCCAAGACGAATTCATTCTAATGAAATTCATAATTCTGGTAAAGGACGATGACTCATTAAACTACCTCTATATAATTTAATATTTAATAATATATTCAAAAAGGTGTGCCCATAGGGTTTGAATTAATATATTTGGTGGGTGCCATTCCTAGGTATTGCACTTAATAATGAAATAATAATAAATGCCTTTTCTTCGGCCAACTCTGGCGGTGGCACGATGACCTTTAAGAAGGAGCTTTACAATTGAAGGGCTACCCGCAACCAGCATTTCACCCATTTACCCAAAGGTTATTCTTATTCTGATGATATCTCAACTATCATGAATGATAATAAAATATTTATTGTGTCAAATATAAGGTATCAATATGCCAAACAATAATGCCAGACCCAAAATTTAATAAAACCATTGAATAATTAGATAAAAAATTATATATAAATTAATAAATGTGTTTGAGCTTCAAACTATTAATTGAGAAGGAAACTTAATTTTTTAACTAGGCATTCATAATCGCAACTAGTTTACGCTTGCAACAGCACGATTATAATTGGGTGTTTATATATGAAAAAACTGAATAAACCCAAAAAAACAAATTGCATGCCTATTCGAGTTAATATTACATTGGAGATAGGTCACTTTACTTCCATTCTTTTCTTGTCAAAACCCCATTAAGTACGCTTGGTTGGATTCAGAAGGGGTGAAGGGGAAGGGCTCGGTTATCTTTTAATAATCTTTTACCTGAAAAGTATCTAATAAGCTATCACCGACACAAAGTTCGTCAGGTGCTAGTGCTGTATTGGTTGGACATGTAATATTAGTAGTACTAAATAATTTGTTGCGAATTTTTTTCAAAATTGTGAAAAAGAATGGGAGAAAGCATCCTTCTGATCACAAAAAAAAAACAAAAAAACAGAGAGGTTTGAATTTTAAAAAGTATCGAGAAGCTCAAAAGATAATATCCGTAGAATTAGAGCAAACAGTTTATGTACAGCAAGAAACTAGTGACAACAATCAATGTAATCTTAATGAATACGAATTAATATTAGAAAACCTTACCCCAGAACATCAACGTAACCAGAATATAACATTTGGAATAGCTGGCAGAATAATTGTAGAACTTTCTTACTTTTTAAAATCACTCAGTAAAATGACAGAACATGGACAACTGAGCTGCAAATTAGAAAATATGGAACTGACCAAGGAATCAAGGTGTGGACTGCGAGGCTGTCTTCATTTTCGGTGCAATGTTTGTGGAGTAGAGAAAAACATATTTACAGAGGATCCATGTGATAAATCAAGAATGGAAATCAATTCCTAAGCTGTGTCAGGCGTGCTAAGTGTTGGAGGTGGTCTTGCTCATCTAGAAGAGATTACTGCAGCCATGAACATGCCATGTATGAGCAGTCGAACTTACAGTAGGTATCACCACATTATTTGTGATTGTTTATTTGCGACATCCACGGAAGAGATGAAGATGGCTGCTCAGGAATAATCAAAATTTGCTGTACAAGAAGGAGCAGTTGACGTGGATGGTGTTCCATTAATAGCAGTGGTGGCTGATGGCAGTTGGGCTAAGTACTCTTATCGTTCCAACTTTAGTTCACTGTCTGGCGTGGTAAGTTTTATTATCAATACTTTATTTCTCATTTACAAGCCATAATACTGATTTATTTCGTTAGTTCCATAGTTTAACGCACAATGGTATGGATTTCCTAAGTTAAACTGCTGAGAAACATCAATCTAACTGGTGTACTGGTGGTGGAGAAGCCAGGTTTTGATTCCCTGACGGGTTTACTTAGCGTGTTTTCCCTAAGTTATTTCCATTCTTCTTTCATACAAATGTGGGTAATTTTTCCTATAGTATTTACCTCCTTATCCCTGTCCAATCAATGCAAATATGCAGGTAAGCTCCAAAGGATAGTAAGATGAGAAGGGGGGAGGGGGGAACCGCAACTAAAACCATGTTCACGTTGATAATGAAAACGGTTTGTGAGTAAGAGAGTAAGATAGCCTTTGTAAATTGCAATTTTATAATAATCTGTTAAATCAATTACATATTTAATAAAACATTAATGGCATTTAAATGGGAGTCGATATAAATCCGAAGAGTTTTTAAACATGCAATATGTTATAACCACCATAAATTTAAAAAAAAATTTGAAATCATATTATTCAAAAGCAAAACTACTTATATATAAAATGATAGACCCTAAGTAAAAAATCATTAAAACTATTTCACTCGTATATTAAAGATATTTATTTTATATAATTTGTCCAATATTACGCTAAGCGTAGGCAATAGTGAGGATTAATACCAAGGGCAGGTGAGGAGGGAAGCTAGGAGAAAATACACTAGCAAATAATTTTTAAGAAAATTAAAAACTATTAAGAATGACCCTTAAAATTCACACCACTTATCGCGTGGTAAAAAGTGTCAGTCTCCTCTTGGATGGCTAGCCGGTGACGGAGAAGATGGGTCTTGTATCCCGGCGGTTGTACTGAGGTAGCTAGTCCTAAAGGATTTCCCACTCTTCCTCTACACAAATTCAAGAACACTTCCTCTAAATTCTAACTTTCTCATCCCTATTCTATTATTTTATAAACAAAATTAAAATACATTGCATTCTAATCTATGCGATCTAGTAATTCCGCATTTCCATTAAAAAAACAACTTAAATAACGTTATTTAAAAATAAGATTTAAAACTGTCTTAAAGTAAACTTGAACATATTAGGCTTTAAAATGTAATAATATATGTTACATAAAGTTTTTGTTTTTAATTCAAGTTGCTTAGGCGACATAGTTTTTACACATTTCCTAATCATAGGATACGCACCCAACTACTCTTTATACTTATTTTATTTATTGACACTGGGTCTGTCTAACCGATTGGGTTGTACACATATGTACTTGTTACTCTGATGGGTCAAGTATGAGGGGGTTATTATTTAAGGAAGTGTAACCACATTTTCATCGAAAGCCATTTAGGAAATACAGTTTATATTTGGTGACCTGGTGGTCTAGGGGTAAGGTATCAGACTTCTGTGCTGGCGGCCGGGGTTCAATCCTCGATCCCGGCACAGATTTATCTGATTACCAAACCCTTCCTTCACCTCTGACAAGACATCTTGTGAATGTGGGGAATGTCAGGCCTCCACCGTGGTTCGGATTCCACGTTAAACTGTCGGTCCTCTATTTCATCTCACAATCACCCTACCATTACACATTAGCGTAAGTGCGTATAACCATAACGGGTAGTAAGACGCGGTGCTAATAATAATAATAGTTTATATTTATCTGTTTCTTTACACAAATGGGGTGGTTATAATTTAGGAAAGGTAGAATTCAAAGTAAGGGTACTCGCATTTGGAAGGAGGGAGAATGTGTGGGATACAATTTCAGATACTCATACTTGCTAAATCAGACTACGATTCGAGTACTGACATTCCTGTTAGAGTCAACTCAACATAGGATGGTGGTAGATGACAGCTAACAGTAGTTTTGTTAATTAGGTAATTCCAAGGGAAGTATTAACTATCAGCGTTTGATAAAACTATTTTATCATAAATTATTAAGCAAATAATAAATATTTTCACATAGGTTAATTAATATGAGTAACTTGTTCGCTTGACCATTAGTATACTTTGACTGTTTACAATGTATGTTCCAAGTCTAGGGTATTTCGTAACCAGTGTATAACCCGTAATGTGACTTATATTATATTACATTTTATCATATATAATCCAAGATAATTTTCAGTTAGAATGATTAATAGTAATAATCATTCATATTTGTTTTTAAATAAATCATTACATGGACTCGGAAAACAATACTTTAATATGAAATCAGTTAAAAAATATATCGGATTCAACCTCAGATAAAACAATGGACAACAATAACTATTTATTCTTTATTTAGAATATTAGATCTGATAATATTTTAACCGGAAAAATCATATGCTCTAATGAAAATGGTGGCCAAATAAAAAAAATCCAAATCTTCTTAATTTATATTAATAAACAACATAACATTTAAAAAAAAAAGGAATTTCTTAGAGGTTTCGGTTGTAGTATGAAATTCTCAATGTAAACTAAAGCGCTCCACACAAGTGTCATACACTGTGTTTTGTAGGAATTATTGTCTGAAAAGCCATATTTCTCATCAAAAATCTATTATATAGTGGTATATAATAAGAAAAAAGGACTTCTAGATGTCATTCCTCCAAAAATCAGTAGATAGTAGAGTCAAGTTTTAATAGAATGGCATTATTAAAATAAATAGATCTACTTTCATGTATGCATCCGTCAAGTCGCGTGACCTATAGCTGTCAATTTTGGTCATAAAACTAATGTGGGTGGCAAGGGATGGTGACATAATACAGTGTAAAATAGATTGGATTAGGTGTAAATTTGTTATTTCTATCCTGAATTTATTAAATAAATAAAAAATAATAAAAAACACATTTTTTTTTGTATTAGGCCATAATGTCAATCGAAAAATTTAAGGTTCCAGAACGTTCAACTTTACAAGTCAAGACACAACCACAATAGATTGTACTCGTACCAATGCCAAAATCCTGAATTTTAAATTAAAAACAACACAGTAAATATTATCCCCGCGAGCTCTAATACATCAGTCTTGGTTTAGAATTGGTCAACGTTAACAAAGAGGTCAAGGTTCAAAACCTAGCCAGTTTCGCTAGGAATAATTATCATCCTGCATATGTTACTGATATATTTCCATAAACCTCTCACCTCATCCCTGTTACAATGCATTCAAACTACCCTAACTCAATTCGGTGATTGAAAGGTCTAAAGGTCACACAATATACTAGACTGCCAATGATGGAGAGAAAGGGGCTCGAATCCCTCAATGGCTATACTGAGGTATATTTTCTCAAGTAGTTTTCAACTTCCCTGGGCGCAAATGCCGGTCACTTCTTCCATATTCAACCTTCCTCATACCAAACACACTAGCATAATTAGTACATAATGTGTATAATCCGGGCGTGTAGTAAGACGTTGTGCTAAAAAAAATCTAAAAAAGAATGTAATGTACATTTTAAAGTGTACAAAACACCTAGATAATTTTTATCCCTGCCTGAATACAAAATGTAAACCTAAACATGAGAGACGAACATAACATCTTTGGCTTTAGCGCGCCAATACTATATCCATACTCTATTTGCACACCATGTGAAAAATTACACTCGTCCCATTGATATTAATAATACTAAACTACTTTGTTTCTTATTTTCAAGAAGCACCCAAGCATTGTTGAGAAAATTTTGTGCCTTTCCCAACAATAACTGGGCGTTTTAATACTCTGTTTTCAGTACCGTCACTATACCTACCTTTTGTTTTGTTTCCTTCAGGCTGCTATTATGGAGTACAAGACTAAGAAAGTATTGTACATAGGAGTTAAAAACAAATATTGTACATTTTGTGACCGGGCGCTGAAAGAAGAAAACCCCCCTCAAAAGCATACTTGTTTCAAAAATTGGGGAGATTAACAAAGCTCGTCAAGTAAGGAAGCAGCTATTATTGTCGAGGCTTTTTGCAAGAGCGAAGAAATGTACGGCCTACGATACAGCACTCTCATTGCTGATGGTGACAGTAGCGTATACAAGAGGCTTCTTGAGGCTCGTCCATATAGAAATTTGACGGTACAAAAATTGGAGTGCCGTAATCATCTTTTCCGGAACTACTCTAATAAGTTGAAAGATATGTGGGAAAACGACAAGAATGGACCATTTTATCTCCGACAAAAAATCAGTTCCAAAAGTATGCAGCTACGTGGGGCAGTGGTGAAAGCTGCAAAATTTAGAATGAATGAGGCGAGACAGTTGTACGAGCGCACTGATAAATTAAAAGATTACATTTTGAATAGTCCAAATCATATATTCGGAGACCACCAACATTGTGCTCCTTATTTTTGCACAGGACTAAAAGAAAATGAAAAATCTTATTCCAGAGCTTCAAGAAAGTGATATTTTACAAAAGCTGAAATCTATAGCTCAAACACTTCCCATTCACTGTCGCAGCCTGCTGTATAGTGTAGACAACAACTGTGTTGAGCACTACAGCGCTGTCATTGTAAAAAAAACAACTGGTGGCAAACGCATCAATTATACACAAAGAGGATCCTATCAAGCGTGATTTGCTGCTGTAGTAAGCTACAATTCTGGCGCTCTCCATTAAAAACTACACACAAAATTGTATGGATCAACCCCGGGAAAATTCACAAAGTTGGAAGAAACACGCAAGCGTCGAAAATTATGTCTCGCCCGAAGAAAGCGAGAAGATTCACATCACTCGAAGCCCACCCGTTCAAGCAAACATTCTCCCCCCCCCCCCCCCCCCCCCCCAAAAAAAGAAAAGGATGCTGACTATGGTCCAAACTCTCAACGCCCAGATTTGCCAGAAAAAGATTTTATGTTGTTTAAAAAAGAAATGCATAATAGCCTCCAACATTCCGAAGAAGAATTGCGAAACCTTGAACGTCAAACCATAAATCAGAGTGAATCTGGACAATGGTTAGAAGAAAGGAGGAAACGTTTAATAGCGTATAATTTTGGACAAGTTTGTTGCAAGCTCCCTTCAACTGGTTGTGAAAATTTGGTCAAAGAAATATTATATTCTGATCTCCAACACCTAAGCTCGTTGTCATAAGGAAAAGCAAATGAACGTGCCATAGCGAAGTTGGAAGAAACTTTGAAAATCAGGGTTGAACGCTGTGGTTTCTTTGTTGACCGTGATTTGACATTCCTCGGCGCTACACTAGATGGCCTAATCGACAATGATGGCATAGTAGAGGTAAAATGTCCATCATCAGCTGAACAGATGAGTCCTTAGTCAACCATTTTGAAACGAAAGGTGACATTCTGGAAATTTAACAAATATAAAAAGATTGATGGAATAAACAGGCGTCATAAGTACTATTATCAAGTCCAAGGTCAGCTCCATGTAACACGCCGGTTTTACTGCATATTTGCTATATGGACACCAGTTATGCCATGCATACGATAAGAAAGAATCGAACGTGATGACCTTTTCTGGGAAATGGAAATGGTGACTAAGCTTTCCTCATTTTATTTTAATTGTTTACTGCCTGAACTAGTAGACCCATGCTATCCATGTTCAATGTCTATCCACAATCCGGATTATATTAAGGCAGAGCTAACTAAAAAAAAGAAGTCAACTACAGCCCCAAGCAAGAAAAATGTTCAGAATGGCTGAGGTTGGTAATTCTGGTTAAGATTGGTAGTTCTGGCTGAGGTGATTTAAGCATATGCATTTATTAGCTATTAGTAGTAGCCTATAGTAAATAATTCCTGGGAAACATATTTATATTGCCACAAATATTAGTTAGATCTGGCCCCAAATTACTAAAAACAATTAAATTATAAAAATAATCTGAACGTAACTCAAACCACTAATTGCATTACTTTAAGTGATGGTTATGTTACGATTGTTTATATTTGGCATAAATCTAGAGAGCTAAGTGTATCCAAAGCATTTGGGAAGGGGGGTGGGGGGCGGAGGGTAGAAACTCCACAAATTTACAGTATAAAATAAGTTTAAATAAAGTATGATTTTTAAGTATTAATAGAGGCGCTTAAAAATTAATATTGTCCATAAGAACGGATATTTTGTGACATTTTCAAAGACATTTTCGCAAATTATATAATTTAGAGGACTCTAAATTAAAAATGAGAATGTGATTTAGGCCAGAAAGTCTAAGAATCATGTGTCTTAAAACGCTTTTTTTTTAATTTGTTTTAAATCCATTTCTTGCGATCTAGTATAGTCATAGTTTCTGTGAAACTGGGCCACAAAGTACCAAGTATGAAAGAATGTATTATCATATCCAAAGGACATTCAGAATACTTAAGTTAAGCCTTATAAGTTATAGTCATAAAATTATTGATTTTTATTTGCTGTTCTTACTAACTGAATAAAAAACATCAAAAACTTTAACATTGTCTTACATATTTAATGTGGCTTACACAAAACTTTGTTTCATTAAATTTTAAACTAAATCTGGTTCATCAATAGTGGTTACATTTCAAGTGTTAGCAGCTATTTTTGGTATGTTTAGGCGTTCATAGAAAAAAACTACTATTTTATGGGGCCAAACTATTAGTTAAAACATTTTTGTGTGCAATGGATATTAAAATGTAACCATTAGATTTTATGGATATTTTGAGTTTAAAAAGGTTCAAATATTGAGTACAAATTTGGAAGAAAAAACACAAAAATACTGTTGTTGATTCAATTTAACGGGATTTTACTTTTGGTAAAGTATCAAACTGGACAATAAACATGTCAAAGTGAACCTGTCGATTGAAATATTAAACAAAAAAGAAATTTATATTTTTAATCAATTAATTATATGTAATAAGCTACTTTAATAGTGTGTTTGAAATTATTTGTACTTTCTAAACAAACATGTGTGTTTGTGGTTAGTTTTGGCTAAGTTATTTAAATGTATAGCTAAATTTATCAAATAAAAATGTATTATCAATGTTTGTTACATTACATTCTAAATGAATAAATGCTTCACTAGTTCCGTAACCACTTAAAAAAAATTTTTTTATACCTAACTATTGTCCTTGCATTATTTTAAATATTGATTATTTTTGGAAAAATTTATATGAATGAATATCTAGTATAAATATTACTCTTTTCTTTTACCGGAAGGTAACAAGTAGGTAAAATTATCCTCAGGAAAAGTAAAGCGATTTCAGGTATTTCCATGAAACTAATAAGCTGTAGTTCAATGCCAAAATTCAACATCCCCACCCAACTCATTGTCTCTTTCTCTTCTCAGTTGTCCACAAAACTAGGGGGTGAAAGACCTTTTAAGGCAGAAACTACCTAACCACCAGTTACAAGTTGCCTTTAAATCTGAAGGTCATTTCAATGTTATTTCCAAGTAAACCTCATTCTTAAGACTCGAGACCACTATGTGTGATCGGGAATGCTTTCTGGATGATGCTTTATTATTTTTTTTAAATAATGACGCTACCTATAACAATGGTACGATCGAAATCCCTACTAGAGTTGGAGAAAATACATTGCGTACAACAATGAACCAACTAAATAAAATGATTTCTTGAATGAATTGTACTGGGTCAAACGATAAAAAACAAAACAAAAAAAAATTTATTACAAATTTATGTGGTTTATTATTATTATTATTATTATTATTATTATTATTATTATTATTATTACTATCATTATTACTATCATTATTACTATGCCAATGTTTCCACACCCCAGCCCTACCTATAAACGTACGAGTAAATACATTACTAAGATTATAACTGAGAAAATAATAACTATACAAAAAGTATGTATGTGTCTACAGGTTAAATATAATAGAGGAAAGTTGAATTCAAAGTTACAATTTATCATTTTTTATAACCTATGAGTCAAAATATAAATATTTTTTGACCAGTATGGAATAATTAACAGTGTCTATTAGGTGAGTTAAGCTCTTTAAGTAAAATATGGATTGTCTGGAGAATATTAAATATATAATCAATTCAATAGATGTTCCAGTTAGACGGTTCAAAAAGTTTTAATAGTTTCTGATGTTGGATTATGAAGATACATTTATATTAAATTATAAATTTGTCAGATCACTCCAGGAAAAAGAGTAATTTGGTCCATTATGATTCTTTCTAAGATTTGGTTGAAGTCGAAATATTGATTTTCACTCAATACAAACACGCAGGTTGAGTACTAGGCTTCTAGTTCCCTTTAGATATATTATAAATTCACTTAACCATAAAAGGTAACATAATTATTAATATTTTTGGCAAGGATGAACATATATGTCATACTTAAAGTTTCTAGACTAAATAAGAAGACCCTAATTTTATTCTAACAATGTTTCAAGTATCTTCTTCTAGAACAAAATTTTAAAAACGCTCTTTTCTCCCAAGTCTAAGGATAGTATTATTATATATAATAAATGTAAAATGCTTGGCCATGAACGAAGGATACATTTAACATAAGATTTAAATTAATATAAAAGTTGAAAATATTTAGAAATTAATATGAAAAATATTACAGCAAGAGTCAAAATCTTCCCTTCCGTCGGTCAAAATCGAGACTCGCAATAGTTTAGAAGTGAATAAATATTTTCTTCCCAAGAGCCTCTACACTGGCTTCCTCTGTGTGTGTGGGATCAGCTCTGTCCAAATGAGTATCCTCTTTTTAGAATCACTCTGTCAAATAAATATATCACTTCTTTTACTTTCATTCCGAATGAGACTCGCTCTTCAATAGTCATCAGTTGAGTATGATTTGAGTAGCTATGGCCGATCACGAAAACGAACAAGAACTCAATAGACGATTTCAAAGGATAAATATGTTTAATAAAGATGCAAGTGTAAGTGGTATCCCATATTTTAAAATTAAATATTATTATTGTTATTTTTAAATAGTTCTGAACTATCTTTCCTACATATATTGTGAATTAACATAAAGTGTATTCAACCGGCATGACATCATAACGACTTATGTCATAGATGAACTTCAAAGCATGTTTTAACTCACCAACAATAGTAAAAACCAGTAAAATACTTTTAAAATCAGAAAATCAACTAGAAAAGTATGGCAGGATGGCAACTAGCACCAGTAGTTGAAGTGCCTATCTTTCAGTCGATGTTCAAACAGAAGTCAAAGAGCTGGGTTTGAATCCTAATGAAATCAAAGATTTAGTCCTTATGTTACTGATATCAGAAAATATGTTAAACTATTATTGACTGTATCATAAAGTATGTGAGATTGTGTCAAAACATTTAATTTTACTTATCTATCAAAAAATTGAAGAACTAAAACCAACTGATCCTTATCCATCACACCCATCACATCTGAAAGGAGAAATATGTTTTGACTTTATTAATAAGGTTAAATCTCAGTAAAGACAATCCAGAATAAAAAATTACACCCTCAAATCATTTTATTCTTCTTTATTTATGTTTTTTTCATTCTCTGTCAGCTGATGCTATAAAAGATTTCAAAGTCCGTGTCTCCAGCAAGACAAGTCTTGAAGGAAGAGCAAAGAATTCTCATTAAGAGACTAGAGGTGGGAGTGGGAAGTTGAAAAGACTTTGCTACAGATTATTTCTTTCAATCCTCCCCCCCTCTCCCTCTACACTCCATCCAATCCCTTGTGCGGGCAAGTTTCTACAACGAAACAGCTTCTCCTTTCTCAGGACATGACAAAGGAAGGGTGAGGGCGGATGAGATATCCAAAGAACGAAACGAAACTCTTCGCAAGTAAGTTCAGACACGGAAAGGAAGATCACTTAAGCGTGCGTTAACGTGAACGAATTACAGGAATGAGGGTAATTAAGTTCATTAAAGAGGGGCTACACCACCCATTTCTTTTGTCACCATGACGCCTCTCACCCTCATCCTCCTGGCCCTGTCTAGACTCGCATTTCTTTCACTTATCATTTATTCCGTAACTCTCCTGCCCCAATCCCCGCTCAAACACCCCTAATAAATGAGGCTAGTACAATACGATTTTTAGTTTCTGTTCTAAAAAAGTAGAACCACTTTCTGATTGTGCACAATTTTTCTCCTGTTCTGTTATGCTCTAACTCCACTTCTTCTCAGTCTTACTACCCAACTGGGGTGTACGCAAAATTACGACAATATGATCAAGATGAAACTGGTAGAATTTTATAGGAGAAGAGATAGTGAGTAGCATAGGAAAGACCCCCCTCAGTACATCCGGTCAGGATTTGAAACCCAACTTCCTCATCACAGGAAAATCCAACCATATGAGCCTGACACTTGGTCCGTGTGCCCATCGAAGTGGGTAGATGTTAACAGATGGTACGGAATGTTTCTCCTGTTGCAAGGCGCTCAATGAGAGCAATTTGTTACCATCTGATCTTACGCTTGTAATAAACTTTTAGCTAGTCCTAGCTCCTCTGTCGCAGTAATATAATTCCAGCACAACTAAAACCAAATTTATTTTATGAGTGAAATACAGATGTGCCCTTTCCCAGCCTGGACACTGGGTGTCGTGTATGTTTTGTATATTTCAATTATTTTAAACGAATCATGTGCTGCTTGTGCCGTTGGTTCAAAAGGTAGTAAAAATTATTTTCCTATTTTCACCTCACAATAAGAATGTTATCCATAATCAACCTAGTTCAGGAAAAGAAGCTCAACTCTTCAGTGCTCTTGATTGTGGCCGATAATATTTAACCAATATTTAAACAAAGGAAGGATTTAGGAAATTTATTTATTTCTACTATCATAACTATAAATCAATTCATCCCTTAATTTTGTCATCAGCGTGAACTTTATAAATACAGGATTGTATTTACCAACCAACTATTTAAACCAATTTTTAACAAATTAACACCAAACCTTGAGCTAATAATTATATTATCTTGGTTGTAGGATACATATTTGCATACAAATATTTTAAAAAATGAGTACATAGCCATGAATGAACGATGTTGCATGAAAAGTGGACCCGGTATCTCTAAATGCTAAGACAAAGGGAAAAGGTCAACAATGTTATTATTGCATTTACTTTTAGAAATATAAAAAAAGGTTTCAACAAAACCATTTTCTCTTAAGCTATTATTTTACAGCCTGGAGCCCTTCCACCCTCAAGTGTATATTTCAAATTACAACTATACCCTTATCCAGTGGCTGTTCGTGTATAGGCACTGCGGAAATGCAGCACCCCCTATTTCCACTTGATATTATCGATTACATGTAATATAATGGGTTATTTTTTCTTTAATTATTTCTTTATTTTTGTAGTACAATATATATTTCTTAAGCTTAATGTCATTACTTCAGTAGTCATCCCCCAGTTTATGAAAACGATACAAAGATCTTTGTATGAAACTGTGCGGTTCACAGTGCCAGCGACGTGGTGTTTGACTGTTGTGCACATGCGCACATAGGAGGGGGTGGGGAGGAAGGTGGAACTGCCAGGTATAGAGAGCACTGTTGCTCTCGCAGTGCCGGCTCTGGCGTGATTGTGGAAGGAAGTGTTTTTTTTATTCAGCGTGTGTTGTGCTTAAAAACCGTGTACCATATTCTTTAATGTGATAAAGTGTAAAAGAGTGTAGAATCAGATTATTACCCTGCTTCCAGCTATTTTATTTGTTTTTTTTTTTCGGTTCTTTTATTTAACAGAAAGACTAAATGCGCTTGCAGTACTTTCAAATTTCCTCAATTGTCATCCAGAAATCAAGGAGAAAATTATTGAACTTTTTGAGTAAATTTAAACAAGAAGAATGGATTTCATTTTTAAATGAATAGATCAAGCTTAAACTGTAACAATTTAAGTTAAAGTAAGTAGCAAATGTTTGGTTTTTTGTTAAGATTTTATCAAGTTCCCGAATAAATGTTCTTTTTATACATGTTTTTTTTTTTCCTTTCACACATTTTTAAAACAAAGGCTAAAAATTTTCTGGAGCAGCACCCCCACTAATTTTAGCTACGAACCGCCACTGCCTTTACCCCTAACTACATTTTTTAAGCCCTCCTGTAGAAAGAATCTGGCTGGTCCCCGATCTCATAATAAATGTCCGAGCAAGGTGTTACCCTAGTGAGAGAAAGGGGACGTTAACCTTAAGAGGGGAGAAGGAATAAAAATGTGGTATAGCGTACTTCACCTTTAACCCCGGGATAAAATCGTGAGGTCAAGAACACAAGGGTCTAAATAAACATATCAATAATTTTATTTGTTTAGTTAGGAGTCCGGTCTTGAATACGTTTCCGATTCATTCAGTCAGTAACGAATATGTAAAGTAAACGGTATCAATGCGGTCATAGCACAACCTCGTAACTAAGGATTAAGGAGGTCAATAACAGAGTTAAGATAAACCGGTTCGATTCCAGAAGTTGTATTAGTAGCTTTTTGTGTTGAGGCCACTACCTAACTTAAGGGAAATATCCTCGCACTATTTATATTGGAATTGGCAGTTATAAAGCATCTAAATCCCTATACTAATCCTAGATTGTATTAAACTTTTTTTATTCTATAAACTTTTTAAAAATTATGTTATTTGTTTGAGGAATACTAGCTAGTAATTTGTTTCTTACCAATTACTTTGGCAACAGAATTATAACATTTCACTTGAAAATTAGCTAACTCAATTAACCCTAGCTTTTGCAAAGCTATAAAACTTAGAACAGAAAGATTAAACTCCTTTTAAGAGTGAACCGTATTTATAAATAACAAGCCACTTCTTAAATAAGGCTAGATATTTTAATGTCTAACAATTCTTATTCCCATCACTTCGGTAGGCCGCCCCCTTAAGATGGGGATATAGGTAAAGCAATCTAAGAGCAGTATTTTTGCAGTTTTTATAGCAGAAATTTTTTTGGCCATCATAGAGTTTGATTTTCTTCACTTGGTGATATCAACTGTTGTTGAATATCTGTAATGAGCATAGCAACATTAGCTCACAAACTTTTTAAATTAAGAAAAAAAGTTGTAACTAAATTCCAATATACACTTTAACAGATATTCGAGAACTGTTGAGGTCATTATATGAAGAAATTAAACTCTAGGTTTTAACTAAATTATTTTATTTATTTAGACGAAAAAAGTTTTGATATAAAAACTGCACTTAACTCGTGTTTCCTGTACTCACCCCTTAAGTGAATATGTTCGAGCATTTTCTGGGGTATAGAATGTTCAAATATAGCTATGAGTATTATTTATATTATTTTGTCTTATTGTACGTGCAATTATTTACATTTGACTCTAGCTTGTGGTGATCCATATTGGTGGGCACGCAGACCAAACATCAAGCTCATATAGTTTTGTTTATCAGTGATGAGAATATTTGGTTTATAAAACTGGCCATGTTTATTGAGTTTTTTGCTTTAGTAGTTTTCCCCTCTCCCTACACGAAAATACGGGAATGTTTCCTATTAAAACCCCTACCTTCCTTATCCCTACCTCATTAGTGTAGTTAAATGTGGATAGTGCTAGCGGTTGGTAAGATGCAGAACATAAAATAAAACAGATGCACTGTACTAAATGTACTTGTTGGCATTATACTTGAACGGGAATCTCGCACTTTAATATTAATATTATAAATTTTCTTTTTATCACGTTCATTTAAGCTATCTTTATCTCGGGAATGTACAAAACACTTATGTAAAATATAAAACCTTAATTTTATATACATATCATAGGACTTAATCATTGGATTAAGTATTACGGCATTGTGAATAAGCTTCGCTTAGCCCTTACTTACTCAATAGCATTAGGATCTCAAAAAGTGTGTTGACACACTTACAAAAGTAGGCCACCTATCCCTATCTGGAGCTAGTTCTAGCCAGTCAACTTTATAACACTCAATCTCTTTCAGGTCCATTCTAACCTTAGCTCTCCATCTGCGTCTAGGTCTTCCCAATGGTCTCTAATTGAACTTGCCAGTCAATACTATGAACCCTGTCCACGCTGCATGTCTTACCCATCTAATTTACCTCTAAGCCTACTAATTATTTAATAGGTCCATGTAACATGAATGCTCTGTGGGACATCTGAACTCACCCTTTCACCTACTATTGAGGTTAGTAATTCAATAAATCTCTAATACTTCAGGGTACAGTTTGACTAGTCTTTGCAACAAACAAATTTTATTTTGCTTTATTTGGGTGCTTGAGGTGAATTTTAGAACTGCAAATCACATAAGAAACTAGCTTACAAAGTAACTTAGCCTGTGACTATCCCTAGATACTAATTCTCAGCTTAAGAAATGGTTATTAGAGTGAATCAATGCATACATAGTAAATTAATGTGTGTCCAACTATAATAGATCTAAGTTACACCAGCTTCTCCAACCAATCAGCTATAAAAATGGCCTTTACCTTTGTGTGATGTTCTGGTAAAGCCACCAAATTATTGTGGCTTACAGATGCGTGCAAATATATAAATAGGTCTATATATTTCTTATTTTTCACTTAGCCTGGGCTATACGCATTTTATTATGTTAATGTGTTGGGTTGAGAGAGGTAGAATTTTGAAGAAATATACCTTCATTATTGTGGAAGTAAAATGAAAACTGTATAGGAAAAAAACTCCACCAGAAGTACACTCAACCAGGGTAAAAGCTCTGACATCCTCATCACCAGCAGACCAAATTAATAAACCGTGCTTTTCATCGATCCGGGTACTAATGTTACTAAAACAGAGTGTACATTTCCATCTTCGCTCTTTTCTCGGGGTCGACTGAAATGCAGGGGAGAAAGTTAAGGGTAGAAAGATAGGACTAATTGGCACATTCCTGCCTCAGCCCACTCCTTTACGTGCAAAAGAACAAAGTCCTAAGTCCGACCCTGAACTAGTATACAAAATTAGAGCTAAAGAGGGAGACAGAAAAAGTGTACGAGTGAAACGGTACACGTAGAATTCGTTTGTAAAGAGAGATCACCAATGCTGGGATAAAAAGTTGTTAAAGAGTATATTTTTGGATGGTTACTTTTAAAATGTCTCGCGTTTTATTCACTCCCGCTCACGAACAACTTTCACATTGATCGGTTGCCTGTTTTTTAAAACTAATTGGAATCTGGAATTTAAAAAGAACAGCATGAACTTTATATATATATTATATATATATATAAAGTTCATGCTGTTCTTTTTAAATTCCAGATTCCAATTAGTATATATATATATATATATATATATATATATATATATATATTATATATATATATATATATATATATATATATATATATTGTTGGCATGGCTATATTTTAAACTAAAAGGTGTTGAACGAAATATTTAGCTAACACATCTTGACCAGCACTGTCAAATAACACCATCACATAACTAAAACTATGTAATGCCAATTTGTAAGACTCACTAATGAAATTAATTTGGATTGTATTTCTGTAATTAGATATGACCATACAGTATATTTAAATCCTAATATCAATAAAAACCTTCACCTATTCAAATATTAGTTTACACGCACCGAAAGTCTCGTGGATAAAGTGTCAAACTCAACTGGTAGGGTTTGCCAGCGATGGAAAGGTCTGGGTTGAATCTAGGCCGGATGTGGCTCTACCTAAATTACTTCCCAATTTATCAACATGCATATATGGGTACATTTCCTCTTTAATTCAACCTTGCTCATTTACCTAATTTGTGTGATTAAGCATATATATATATATCATAGGTGTATAGCAATAAGAGGCGATGGAAACAAACTATTACTCGTAGCGATGGCTTAGTGGTGGAACGAAGCTAGACTGGCATCGCACTTGAATATCGTTGATGAGTAGGCTGGGGTTCAAATATCTGCCTGGTGTATTGGGGATGCATTCCAAAATTTGATATTTTCTGTAGTTTGTACATCTTTTCCCACCACTCGTGCATTTTCTCTAAGTGACCCTCCCCATCATTTTTTGATTAAAACGTTAATAATTGCCTTTAAGTTGAACTCACTAATATATAAATATTTGTAACAGTGTCTTGGGACGTTTGCCGTAGTATAGAATGACCAAGGTGGTCGAATTTCATTCCCAATTAGTTGCTTTGAGAATATGTGGGGGTGGTTTTACAGCCTCTTTCCAAGAAATAATGGATTAATATTCTTAAAATTAATCCTTTTTTATACCTTGTATTTATATTCGTGTATGATTTGGACAGTTCAAACGACCAGTAGAACATATAAAAATAATTGATACGGCACGATAGTACATACTTTCTCATATAATATATCATAGTAAGTGACAATTTTTAGAAATTAATTATAAATAAATTATCCTTTAACAGATTTTTCTTTTAAAAAAATATTATTTTGTTAATTGTATTAAAAGCTCTTCCGCTATAGTTTTGAAAGAAAATTTGCTTTAATTACATTCTGCCTTAGGTTGCACACTTAGACTACCCGTAGTATAGGTTTGAAATAAATATTGCCTATGCAACGATTTTCAGGGGCTTATCATAGACAATATATTAATTACATTATTTTCCTGCTCACCTCTCCATTCTAACATTATTTCTTGTCTCCACCTCTCCATTCTAACATTATTTTCCTTGGCCTCCACCCTCTCCATTCTAACATTATTTTCTTGGCCTCCACCCCTACATTAACATTATGCTTAGCATAAAATCTGTGGATCAGGATGGTTAGTTTAAGATATTCAATTACATTAACATGGTGTGGAGATGGGAAAAACACAATTATAAATCACCCCCTTAGGGCACCCAGCCGAGATTCAAACCTAGATATGCCAGTCACCGGTATTTCAAGCTATGTATTGATATCCTAACACCATATACCTAGTGAACACGAGTATGGCTAGTTATTGGTCTGTTAAGCTGTCCTTTTAAAACTCTGAATATTTTATTATGTTTATGTGCTGCGCGTTTTACTAGCCGTTTAGTAGGTTCACATATTTACAAATTTATTAATTTATAAGAAATGTACCTGCATTTACATTCAAGTATAGTTAAAAACATTTGAAAGAAAAACTTAGTACACATGACTGAGAATCAAACCTAAAACTCCCTGTCACAGATAAACCATATAAGAAAAGACTTAAGCCTTTATCTGCGTGGCCACTAATGTGGGTGATAATAGATTAATCTATAAAATAAGAGGTTAATGAAAAATATAAAGATGAACCTTTCCTTAATAATTTGTGTTTATTAGTAAAAATATATCATCAATTCAATAGTACAGGATTAAGCTACGACCAGCTTTGTCAAAGGTAGGCCCATTCCGTAAGGCCATCCTTCATGGTAGCTAAAAAGAAAAGAAAGCCTGACAATTTCCGCACGAGGGTAACGTCAAACAGAACCTCAGAAGGAAAACAATAATTTGCTGTTATTAAAGTCAACTATGTATTGTTTGTCTTATTAAAAAAACAACTAATTTTCCAAACTTCCTTCCTAGGTAAAGGTGTTAATTACCTCATAAATGGAGGGTGTAGCCAGAACTAAACGACCTTATTAATTTGTATTTTCAACCGACTAACTACGTCTATCAGACCCTTCCCATTTATATTGTGCATTGCTTTTTTTTATTAAAAAACATCCTTCCTCTTTTATTATATTTTTATAATGGTACTACTACCACCACCTTTCAAATTATTGTCTTCCTTACACCTTTCTCCCCTTAGCTCTCTTCCCCTCAAAGTTCCCGCCCTTTTTCATTTTACTCAAAAATGTACACGTGTCATCCCCTTTACTTCAATCTCTTTCCTCTAACCACCACCCCCCACCCAACCCCCTGAACCCACTTTTTTTTTTTACTGCGTTTACTTTCGGTAGGTTCATACAACAAAGACTCTGCAAGGAATGGGGGAAATGGGTGAGAAAGGGGGGAGGGGGAATTGGTGTACTCCTAGCTCCTTACGAATCTCGTGACTAGAATATGTGTAGGCAGTACAGATCAACCTTACAAAACAATGTTTGTGAGTGAGAATCCCCAAATTGTTCTCTGTCCACCAAACGAAGGCGCATATTAATTAATCTCTTGTTTGTTCAAGAATTTAATTCGCCACCCCTCTACAGATAGGGTGAGTGTTGGTGACGCTACCCTACGGTATATTATTTACTATAAGAGAAGCCAGTAGCACTTTTCCTCCCCTCCTTTTCCACATACACACACGCGCGGGCGCGCGATGTTGGTAATGCTGTTTATGGTTTATGGTATCAGACTTGGCCCGTATGCAAGGATGTTGCTGAGCACGGCCAGAGTACAGGCTGAGCACTAGCAGAGCATGAGGCCTGTCGTGAAAACAGGTGTCTAGATCGTCTATGCGCGCAGTGCCATGTTGTAGAAATATCCTCTGAGTATGGGCAGAGTATAGCCAGAGCAAGCCTGGGACCAGACTTTGATGAGACTCAAGATATTGCGACATAGATCGTTATAATACGAGGCTCATACTCTGCCTGTACTCTGGCTGTGCTCAGTCAGCATCGTCCTTGCATACAGGCCTTTATGGCTGTTGACGAAGTTATAATTCTATTTTTGATCACATTTGATGGAGGGTGGCGGGCTTTTTCTTGCGTTTTCCCTATCTTATCTTCATGATAATTAGGAAGTATTTTCTCTTACGGACCCTAACTATCTCTAACTCATGTAGACATAAAAAAAAGTACAATCGCCAAATACGTACAGTACAACTAATAATTTTTTTTTATAAATAGTTTTCCCTTATTTTGGTTTTTAGAAACTGATATTCTAAGAAAGGTGGGGATGTAAGAGATGCGAGAAAGGGTTTGTGTTTTGCATATTTTAGGCAAAATAAATCAAATATTGCTTTATTACAAGCATAGAGTTTAATTTTCTTCTTATGGTGATATTAACAGTTGTTAAATATCTGTCAAGGGTGACCTGGAATTTAATGACAACATTTTATATTCATTTAAAAAGTGTGTAATCTAATGCCGCTATGCTCATGACAGATATTAAACAACTGTTGATATCACCAAGTGAAGAAAATCAAACTACATATTTTTACTGAAGCAATTTGATTTATTTTGACCAAAAAATGTTCAGCTATAAAAACTGAAGATACAGGATGTTTTTCGTGTTCTCTACATCCCCAACGTTACCAACTTTGTTTGAATGTTTAATATTTTAAATGAACTATTTTTTGTTCAATAGTGAATAGATTACTAACAAAGACAATATAGATAATATTTTTTTAATATTTCAAATACATTTAAGATACCATTATTTAATAATCGTTGAATAAGCCAATTCCATTTATTTATCTGGACATTAAACTAAGAAGTATAAAATCACAAAATAAGATATTTAAAAATAAAGAAATACAATACAATACGTTATTCTATGTAATAAAAAGTACTGTAAGTGTTTTATGGATAAAGGGAAGGGATAGACCTTCTTAAAAAATAGTAATAGTAAAGTTATTTCGTACAACATCAAAAAGAAGTTGAAGGCGCGGCAAAAGACAAGTTTGGAATTTCAAGTATCAAATTACGAATTTTTCGATTACTTTGTAGCTAACGTGTAGGGTAAAAGTTTTTCAGTAGACCGGCTCCACATATATAAAAGAACGTCTAAAGACTACATAAAAAAAAAGATAAAGAAAGAGGAAACGTTACAACGTTACAGTGCTAGAGATTCAAGGCAAAATGTTTACTACTTTGTTGAGAGTGAACAAACAAGGCAGTCAATTTTGAAATCATTATTTGGCGACAGAGTATAGGGGAATCGATGAAAAAGTATCAATCGATACATAATGTATAGATAATTTGCTTCAAGAAGGTAGTTTTAGAATTTGAAAACTGTATTTTGTTGCTTTAATAATAACAATTTCACCCCAGTGATCATGCGGACTAAATTCCGGGTTCACTTATTCTAGTTTGCTGGTGACGGGGAGGTTAGGGATTTAATCCCTGATGAGTGTACTAAGGAGGGTCTTTGATAAAGTGTTTCCCAATGTTTTTTTTATTCCATCACTATTTATAATAACTATTAAAAGTGATATTTGCAGAACATATTAATAGACATATTGTTATAAAAGTAACTTTAGTGACAATTATTATTATTATTATTATTATTATTATTAATATAAAAGCAACTTTAGTAACAGTCATATTAATAGAAATATTAATATAAAAGTAGCTTTAGTAACAGTTACTATTATACTAATAGAAATATTAATAAAAAAAGTAGCTTTAGTAACAGTAAGTATAATCTATTGAAATATTGGCCGGATGCCTAGTTTTAACATTCTACAAAATATGTTACCCATCATCATACATTCCATACTAGACATGAATTCTTAACGTGTACAAAGTTTTCTGGCAGCAAGCAATCTTAATTCATTAATATTTTGTTTTAAGTGTTTAATGTATTAATTAATGCAATGTTTCAATTTATATATTTAATAACATATTTTATAAATTTGTTTCTAAATATTAATTTACAAAGCCATTTTTATGAGTAAATTTCTAGAAATCCCTCAAAATTTTAGAAGGACTTTATTTCAAAACTGGATTCACGACCGAATTTAGATGGAATCTCTAAAGGATTAACAACCCTGAATATCACGTTTTATAATTTTAAACAAACTTATGAAAAGGTTAAATTAGCTCATAGTGACGTTTCACGTGAAATATTGCAGTATTAACATAAACAGATATGGCTATAGACGTAAACCTAGTCTTCCTTGAGCAAATAAAGCCAATTTTTAACAGGACACCAACAAAAATATTAAGATAGCTGTTATTTTAGTGGTTTTTAAGCTTCATAAAGTCAATTCCTATAAGAAATACCGCAGTTTACAGCTATTTCTTCCTTAAAACTGTTGCAGGTAGCTGTATTTAAATGAGATAAATGCATATTAAAATGCTACTCTACACAAATGCATCAGAAGTGGGATAATATTATACATAAATAACCCTTATTACATTAGTGTATAGCAATGGACAATTTAATTCTGGCAATAATCAACGAAATCAACATGTCTTCTATTATAGTCTGTAAAATACTTATAGCTATAAACATAATAACAATGTACTTATTACTACGTTATAGTAGACACTTTAATAACACTTTTTTTTACAAGCTACATTATATTTAAAAGTAGTTGAAATAGTTTTAAATATATCTTTATAGTAAATATTAGGCTACAATTTAAATATTTAGAAGACTAAAACTACCATTTTTTTTAAAATTCGATTCTTTTAGCATTCCAAGCTATGTTTTATCATTTTAAAAATTACTCCTTAAATAATGTTTACATCAAGCATCAAACATTGTTTATTACTATCACGCCTCCCTCACTACCTATTCGGGCTATACGCATATATATATATAAAATTGAGGTAATGTGTTGGTGATGAGGAAGGTTCAATTGACAAGAAGTGTATTAACAATAGCGTGTAAAACTATTAAGTAAAAACAACCATTAGTATAGCCGACTGAGATATGAACCATTATTATACCTGAGTGAGATATGAGCCATATCCCCGCCATCGGCAATCTAATTTAATGCGATTCAGACCATTTGACTACAAGAGCGGATGTCAAACATAGTTCTTTAGAAGTATGTGATCATAGTTATTACACTTACAAAATACTATAATTATAATCAAATATATATTTCTTACGTTTTGAGCTAGTAAAGTTCTACAAATTAAGACCAACCTTTGTCTAATATTTTCAAACATAAGCAATGGGTGGATGTCCTAGGTTAAGATTATTTGTGGCAGCTTTTCCTACTTATATAAAACGTACATTATATGGTCATCCTTTTTTTATATATATAGAAATGCGAGTGTAGTCATGGACGTAGGGAAAATATGATGCTCTTAGAAACTATTTATAGTGTTCCCCATTTGGAGAATTTTTGAAAATTATACTCTTTTAAAAGCTAATTAGAATAATGATGAACCTTTAATTTTTTGAAATTTTGATACTCTTAGAGGCTATTTGGTGTAGTCTCCCTCAGCAAATATTTGAAAATTGGATGCCTCTTAAAGATATTTTAAGAAGTTCTTACCAACTTTTTTTTATAAATTATATTTCCTATAATCTATTTGAAGTGATCCCCACCCAGATATTTTTTAAATTTGGATGCTCCTAGAAGCTATTTATAGTGTTCCCTCTCTTTTTTTCTTCCTTTTTTTTTTTCAAAACTTAGATGCCACTAGAAGATATCTAAAATAGCCTTTCACCAGTACATTTTTAAGATTTGATGCCCTTAGAATTTATTTGGAATGGTACTCTCTTGGATTTTTTTAAAAATTAGATGACCTAATAACTTATTGAAATTGTTCCTCTCCCTAACATATTTTTGGAAATTGAATGTGTTTATAAGATAATTTGAGTGATCATCACTTGGATTTAAAATAATCATATAGAAGCTATTTGGAGTTGTACTCTACGGCTATTGGTTTTTTAATCGGATGCCCCTAGAAGCCATTTATTGTGATATTCCCCTGGAAATTTTTTGAAAATTAAATCCCTTTAGAAGCTTTCTGAAGTGGTCCTTCCCTTTAAAAATGTTTAAAAGTGACGCCTCCAAGTTATTTGAAGTTTTATACAAGGCCACTTTAAAGCTTCATATTAAAAACTTCAGAACATTTCGGGAGGTGCGTTAAACCACCTAAACCAGTCTCCTTTCTACACACATGAGTGTAGTGTCTTAAAACCATCAATGTGATGTGAAGACAAGTGGCGCCCATGTATACTTTAGTTTTCGGTTTTATGTTGGCCTTCAAAGTGATTTAACACGTGTTAGGGCCAAAGTCTAGCACATGGTCCGAATGTCAACCACCTGTGCGTAATTTTCCTAGCAGACAAATAAGCAACTATATAACACGTGTTAATTCTCCTCATATGAGACCACACACAACGCCCGGGTTTCTAACCTCCACTTCACATGTCTCGTGGCACTAAAAGACAAACTTCTTCACTGCTTCAAGAAATACAAGAAACACGAGGGATAAACAAGTGGCTTATCACACAGAGAAAGAGAAGAGAAAAACAACGTATCATTTACAAGTCAAACAACCCCCTGAGTAAACCCCCGACGGTGAAAGGGTGGGTTGGTAAAAAAATATACATTTATATATATATGTGTGTGTGTGTGTGTTAACATGATGTAAGTGGGGAAAGAGGATTTAATGTTTATAAAACCTTTTCTTTATGTATCAAAGAGTTGAAAGTTCAAAGAATATCACTTAACAATGTAATATTTTTAGGTGAATAAATTCGTGGAGGAATTTTTTTTACTATATTCACTATATTTTTAAGGTGAAATGAATTTAAATACTCATCTACAGTATAAGCATATTCACCTTAATAGAATAGGAATGAAGAAGGTTGAATTAAGAAAAATGTTCCCACATTTGTGTGGAGGAAGAGAATACATTTTAGCACACACGGCTGAGATTCGTCACCTAGCTTCTACATCACTGACAAACCTAAACCAGACGCGACTGATGCCTTTTTCCATGTGGCCCACGGGAGTGAGTTTTCATAATATACTTTTTAGATATGGCAAAATTAAATTTAAAAAATTCAATAACTTTTGAAAGTTCAAAAGAATAGATACAGTCCATTTAATTCGAAGATAAGGGAATTGTGGAGTGTATCCTAAATAAAATGCACCCATATTAGTGTGAAGAGAGTGTATATTAAATACAACAAAAATAATACATGATACATAGAAGACTAAACCAAATCAGTTGAATCAGTTATATTGAACGTTTGGCTAACACTTAGGCTTATAAACTTATGTTGAATGTCCCAATAAAGATGAAATATAAAAGAAAAAGGTACTTTATTCTTGTATCGTAAGCCTGATATCCCGGCACGAAGAACATCAGTCAGTTTGTAAACGTCCACGTCATCTGAGCCCCCCCTCAACCCGCTCCACACGACAGTCGTGGCCCTCATTAATTTGCCGGCGTCGTGAAAATGGCGCCACATGGCTGAAGCGCCTGTTCCAATGTCAACCTACCTATTAGTAGCAAGTTGCGTCCCAGTCGCCGACAACTAGACGCTGTTGCTAAACATGTGTGCGTGGTTAGTTCCAGAGGGCAAAATTACTCGTACACTGGAGTCTGATACATTCTAGACCCTCTGTAAACAATAAGTAATGATCTAAAAAATGACTAGCTCTATATGACTACTGGTTATAAGAGTATGTTAGGGTATTAATGTTGTAAGGAGCTATTAACATCACTGGTGGTGCAGGTGTAGGTTAATATAGACCAAAAGGCATTCATGTTGTATGGAGTTCACTAAAGGGCGCAGGGGTCAGTTAATTTTTTCTACAAAATATTCACATGCTTATAAATATTTTTTAGTTTTTCTATTTATTACATGTATTTTAGAATTAATTTTTGTTATTACTTTCAACCTCTGGATTATTAATAGCTTATTATAAGGCGTCAGATTTGGAAAGTTAGATAACGTAAAATTCACCCCCGTTCTGATTCGAAGATAACATGTGGAAAACAACCCTTCAGTTTACCTGGCCAAGATTTGAACTTAGACCTTCCCACCATCATAAATATAATAAATAACAAGCTTGACGACTTAGACCTCATGACTACTCATGCGGTTTTTATAATTGCAATTATTGTGAGTGTGCCTAACTATCTAGCCGTCACGTCACTTAACTTGTTCTAGAAATAATTATATAGTAAAAATCACCATAGAAGTGAATTAAAAAAGTAGACAATATAAATACAGAATATCCAGAAGTGATGACAGATATTTACCATATAATCGTTCAAAGAGATATAATTTGTTAGATTTGACAGCTCTAGATCACATTGATTAACGTATGGATACATAGAAATAGTAATGACTGATATGTAACTTTAGGTACATGAAAAACGTGATTAATTTATTTAGAGAACATTGGAATGCTGAGACGAATGTTCTCGGTCCGATTCCTGTGGTCAAATGTCATTTTTCAAAATATCTTTGAGAAATAAAATGCATACCAAAATAGATAATTTTTTTTCTTTTTTCTGTCAGATAAAAGTTCCTTCTGTGGTTATTCTTCTATTCTAGCTATATGGGAAATTGTATTTTTTTAAGTAATAAATTAAAATTCTAAATATATCTACAGTTAACCTAAAAGTATTCACGTGCTGGCTATCTAACTGCTATCTTATCCGTAAAGTGTATTTGAAAGTTTTATGACATTTACATTTTTTTACCAGCTGTGAACTGGGCCACCAAGTAAATTACGAAGTTCCGAAGGGTCGCTGTTTTACTTGTAGCTTGGAAAACATAGCGAATTATTTTTTTTCTAAATAAACCTGTTCGATAACTGAATGTTAATTTTTGAGGAATAATATATATTTAATATTTATTATTTAATATTTAGAAGCGTACCTTACTACCCGTTCGGGTTATACGCTTTAAGTACTAATTACGCTAATGGATTAGTAATTGGGAAGGTTGAATTAGAGGAAGTGAACCCGCATTTGCGTGGAGGGAGAGTGTAAAATCATTTATTAACCCCCTCCCCCCCCAGTTCACCCGACCGATATTCGAACCTCGATCTACCCGTCCTCCGCAGTCGAGCTCAACACGACAAGCGCGTTAGCCAACTACGCCACCGAGGCGGGTTTGAGGAATAATAGGGGGTTCAAATTACATACAGTTAAATTTTGCTATCACCCACTTAGATAGTCACTTGGTCATGTTCATATAGTCTGGTTCATCGAAGACCGGGATGTTGGGATTCAAATCCCAACAGGGTGTATGAGGGTATTTTTTTACCGAATTCTTTCCCATTCTCTGTCCAAAAAAAAATGCTGTTACATTTACTCTCAACTATGTGGCCCTATCCATACCATATTAGTGAAATTAATTATATCCGTATAGCCCCAACGTGGAGTGATACGTGTTGATAAATAAAAACTGATTGCCTATGTGTTTTTTATGTAATATATTCACGTAGATTCCGTATTCATTAACCCGAATAGAAAATAGTCTAATGCTCATAGGCCTAATTATTTGGATGTCTTTGTCACATACCCCTTTTATAGATTTATCAGTTAAATTTATATTTATCAAAATGTTCTGTAGATATTTATGAAACATTATGTTTACCTAAGCTGACTAAAGAATAATTTTATAATCCTTGAGAACAAATAATAAATATTGTTTCTATCCTCGGGTATTTTAAGTGTACATTTTGAACTGACTGATTATTTCAGCACACGAACATCAGTATATCTTGTTGCTTCTACAACAGACACAACACCCAGTCCCCCGGACATTAGTTCACCACTGTGAACAGTGAAACCCCAATACAGTAAATAAATTCGCCATTAACTGAGCTAAGGTGATGGACTAAAAAAGAAGAAGAATTAAGTGTGGCAAGTAAATGATTAACTAAACCATTCGTGTATGATGAGAGCAACTTCACCGAACTTAATAGTTTTTCTATGAAAAAGATAAAATATCTCAACATTTATTTCTGTCTGCATGTCTTTGTTTATACAGAGATGTAAAGAGATTGTGTATGGACCCTCCGACTCGTATATTCAAAACATTTAATTAAACCTTTAAAAAAAAAGTTTACGGTGTTCGTATAAACAGGGTAGTAAAAATGGCAAGTACCTCCCGGCGTTTTACGATTCCGCTCTGATTTTCCCTTCCACTCCCTCCTCTTTCTCACTCATCCCTCTTTTCGTAACTAGACTAACACATCTTTTCATTCGTCGCGTCAATTTTTTTTTTCACTCGTCGGCATGTTTCTTTACGTTGGATGTCGTCATGAATATGCGCGCATTAGTACTAATAGGCGGCATCGCTTTTATACTTCCAAGCTAAAGTTTATTTTAAGCCAACATGAAAACAAGACATTCGCAGCCAGTACCAGTGGGCACGCGGACTAAATGTCAAGCTCGTATAGTCTAGTTTGCGGGTGGTGGGTGGGGACATCAGGCCTCATATCCTAATGAACGTATTTAGGGTACTTTCCCCTCAATACTTTCCCCCTGTCCGTTCCCACCAAAACAGCCATATTTTATATAAGGTCTACTTACCTTATATTTTCACGATGTGTAATTATGTGTGTATAGGCTGGATGGGTATTAACATCCTATTAAAAATCATTTGTCACACACGAGTAAAATTATTTCACCACTTAATAACATTCGTACACATAATTTAAAACTTAATCTTTGTATTTTAAACGCACATAGTTCCTAAATGTGTTCACTACTTTATAACCTTAAGAAGAAGAATTTATAATTAATCTTAAATGCATTTTGAATACATATAATTCCTAAAATTAGTTCTCTACTTAATTAACTTAAGAGACATACTTTTATGAAACTTTAGTCTGGTTTTTATTTACGGGGGTATTGGGGTTTGAATTCTGACCAGGTCTACAGAGGGTGTTTTATCCTCAAATGTTTCCCACTCTCTCTACATAAAAATACGGATACACTAGGGCAAATATGGGTATGGGTATATTCTACCTTCCTCATCTTTACCCCATTGGCGTGAATATACTGATGGACCGGATATATAGTAAGATACGGTTCCAACAACACAAGCGCAGGTCATTGTTTTTCCATTCACTGTCATGTCAATATTTTGGATATTGTTGACATTGGAACCATACTATTAACAACAATAAAATTGGGTCCAGATCGCTCGTCTATATTCATCTGTCTAGTAATATGCTGTTTTGCCTTTAAATTATTATTTTTTATTTATTATTTAACGTGCTTCTTCCAAGAACGGAGATAACTCTGCATACAGATTAAAACCTGGATTTAATTAATACGTTACCAGAATATATATATATATATCATTTCAAAGCGTCGTAGTAAGTAGATTGAATATTTAGGAAATGACCTTATTTTTGTTAAAACACCTATAAAAATATGAGTACTCACCAAGTTCTATCCTCTGTTTAAACAGTGATGTGTTAGCTTGTCCCATTAGACTGAGCTGCACCTACTTCTAACCAAGACCTGCTCACGCCAAGAAAAATTAAAAGTAGTCTGAAGGCCTGCTATTAACTTCAAAAAGTCTTACACGCCGGGCTTGGCCACGCATGCACCGATCATCCATTTGTTGCGCTTGCCAAAGGTGGAGGATGGCATCGTCACGTGCTCTGCACCCTCCCAGCGAATATTCGTTCTAGCATGTTCCAGAAAGTTATCACCTCCTCCCCTCCTCACCTGCCATTCTGCAATATGTATATACTAGCAAGAAACAAGAAGAGATAATTCCTTTTATTCGTTGTATTAGCCGACAAACTACTCGTGATCTACTAGATACGGTATTTCTACGTCAATATTGCTGGACGAAGTGCCCGAGACCATGCGAACATGTTGGCCAAAATAGGACAGATGTCCCCTACACGAACAGAAATTATCTAAAATGCTGTAACTTTGTATTAAGTTGGTGGAGAGAGCTACTAGCTCCAAATGAATTGCAAGCATAAATATAGAGATTCATAGTTTAGGGTTATAATAATGAATTATTTTATTTTCATTGTTTATTTTGGATCTTTAAGTACGTATGGCGTCATGTTGTTACTGTCTTCCATATGGTGACTTGGTATGGATAATGGCCTTATGTGCCACCTGAAGTTATAGTACAAATTGTTTAGGTTATGTAATATAGGCTATTCTGAGTATTGTTCCTGAGTGGTCAATGTTGGTGATTTATTACTGTTTAGGTCTAGTGGTGGTCACTTGGCCTGTACGTATTGATAGCTTGCTTAAGGTTTCAGTTGGGAATAATCTAGAATGGAAACTCCTTGCTGTTAGATATGTCCGGATTGGACTATTTTTCACATTTTCTATTTGTTTCCCTCACTAGTCTTTACGACCTTGTTTGTTATATGGGCCAGACTGTTTATTATTAGTGCAGTTTTCACCTAACTTATCGTTAATTTTGAATATCCCATCAACCAGTGTGGGCACATACCTATGCTTAACCACTAGTGTTTTAATTATGTTCCCTTTGTTAATAATATATCATGACAATTAATTACCCTAATATTCATTCAGCATAGTTGCTTAGACTATGTAGTAAATTAACAAGTTGGTTTCTGTTTAGTTAAAATATTTTCTTCGATCATATTTTTGCTCAAATGTTATCAACAAATTTATTTGTCTTATTACATACATCTATGCAACGACATCAATTCTATCTGCTCAGTAAATACATATACATATATACTTTGTATTCTCTGCCTATATATTATAAAATTGATGCGTTTAATAAATTAACCAGTTAGAATATGTCTTGATGTCTATTTCAAAGACTCTTGAGTCCTATAACTTAACTACTTCCATTATCATTTACTTTTGCAGCAACCTTAACTCTGAAGGCGCTCTTGTTTCAATTAACAAACACATCGCAAATATCGGTGCTTTAACGTAAAGGTCACCCACACAGGTACTCAGAAAGTAATAGTAGCAGTTATTTAATATATAATACATTCTGCAACCGTGGTCTATCAGTCTAAATCGTTAGACTCGTATTGCATTATTCCCTCTTCTGGTGAAGAGGTAAGGGTTTGAATCCCAGTCGGGTTTGCTGAGAATTGTTTTGCAAGTATGAATTCTATGGGAGATTTCCTATTTTTATCAAGACTAACTACGGTTATTATCTTTCTCAACCCAGCCCTAAGTTTGAGTCGTAAATAACCAATTTGTAAAAATGTGTAATAGAAAAATCTCTTTTTTATAACTAACTGCCTAACTGTAACATAACAAAATTAATGGAATGGCTAACCCGACGAAAATATACATATATAAAATTTAATTTTCAAAATTTTCTATCATTTGTAATAAACTTGTGTGAATTAACAAATTTATAGCAATGGTTCGGCGAACTAAAACAAATATTCTTTAAACGCACGTCACGATAATTTACCGTACATACAAGCAGCTAAAATTATTTAAAAATCTAAATGGGGATAGTAAAAACTAGACAAAAAACAAACAAAAACATTCCCCGCTCTAAGGCACCATTACAAGAAATTAAAAAGGGGGAGTCGATGTATTAGCTTGTGCAAGGCTGAAAATATTTTCTCATATTTTTTAAAGTAGTCATGCTCACGGATATAAAAGTTGTATGAGCCTGAAGTAAGCTACTTTATTATGAAACTGTCTCTAGACTTAATGGAATAGAAAGCAAATGTATATGTTTGTAGAACTTTACAAGGGTATTAATATTCTTTGTTTTGAGTGTTGGCCTTAAAAAAAAACAATATATATATATGCGCAGGTTATAAATCCTTAACCTCTTCCTTTAAATTGCTCCTAAATATATAATTGATCATATTAAATATATATATTTTTCCAAATTTTTGTAAATTTTAAATATTAAAAAGTGTATTTTAAAATTATTTTGCTTTCAATATTTAAACACATCTTAGTTTTACTATCGTTTTATAGGATATTTCAGCAAGTTTAGTTATATATTTTTAATTTACACTTCATCTTATCACTCATCCGGACTGTACTAATTTAACTAGACGAATGGGGTAGGGATGAAGATGGTAAAAACTACAATAAATGTATGCTCACTTTCATTAAAAAGAAAGTAAGACTATTAATTTAGAACCACCTTCGGAATACACGATTGGTATTCGAACCTGATCATCGCATCACCCGAAAATTATATTAGACGAGCGTATCCCAAATAGTTAAATAATTGAGTAATTTGGGAATGTTTCATCCGCACAAGTGGGAACGTGAGTCAAAAAGGCGTCAGTCTCATATTGTCTGGTTTTCTGATGACTTGAAGGTACAATCTTGAATATTGGCCAGCTATTTGGATGTGCTATTTTGTTTAGTTGGTTTAACCGTACTATTCAATTAGTAAATCTGTGCGTGATCTCTAGCTTCGGGAAAAAAATTCGTGAAACTGAATTTTCCTGAAACTCAATTGGGAAAAATTATTTCCTGGACATTTTCAGAAAACTGAATAAAAAGGTTACAATTAAGGACCATCTATCAATGTTACGTTTGTATTTAATGCCCATTAACAATATTATTACTTTATTAAAGTTAAATTAACAATATCCTTCGTCTAAGTAGATGGACAACCGAAACTTCAGTCGCTTTTATTTTAAAACTACATAGACAACACAACCGAGCACCTTAGTTAATGGAAATTTTAGATTCATCCCTGAATAGACAGGAAAACACATTCTTAGCACAAAGTTATGACAAAAATTGCTTTTAAATCAAATTATAATTGAAATACACAGTTTCACCACACTTATTATCATCGAGGCAAGTCTATTGTGTTAATATTATTATTGTGGTGGAAATCATTTGCTTTTATATCAAAGATAATAATAGTTGGATATACCAATACTTTTAGTTCAAAAGCAGCTTTTTCAAGAGGTTTAATAACTAAAATGTAGGAGGTAAACAGGCATATTGAATTAGTTGAAAATGTTTTTGGTATTCTTATATTCACTTTAATTTAGTCATATTAGTTTAAGTACCGTATCTTGATGTTTTATTGTGTAGATAGTTATAAAAATTCACGGCGTGAATTTTTTACCTAAGAACTTTTTTAGTCAATCTTAAATTATAATTTTATTATTCGTTTATAAATAAATACAATAATTATAAATTATAATAATAATTAATTAAATTTGCCCTTATTACTTTTTTTACTTATTTTTATCAATTTCTAGTGGTATAAAGTCGTTTAGTCACTGGGCCACCTCTTTATTAAACATTTTAATATTTTTTTCTCCCATTTCCCATCCCATTTCCACAGGAAATAGTTAATTCCCATCCGAAAATTTCCTGGAGTCAAAATGTCACTCCTACAGAGGCCTAGTAAATACCGGTACACAAAGATCGGGTGTGTAATATTAGGCATACTATAATAAGATATGTTAGTTTGTAAGTCATGCATTGATGTTATGTGTGTGCATATAAAATGAAATTTTAATAATCCCTCCAAAAAAACTATTGTTCAAATTAACGTTAAATCCCCTCCTTTAAGAGGTCTTACTTAAAGGAGGGGATTTAAGGGACGCGAGTAAAGATCAGTGTTTTTTCAGTTTTTATTTGGTCAAAATAATCAAATTTGCTTCAGTATAAACAAGGAGATTAATTTTCCTCACACGGTGACCTCAATATTTCTTGAGTATGTCAAGAATGCCCAGGAATTTAATGCCGACTTTTCCTCTTCAATTAAAAAGTTTGTCGTCTAATGCCACTATGCTCATTACAGATATTCAACAACTGTAGATATTCCCAAGTGATGAATACTAAACTCTTTTTTCCGTACTGAAACCAAATTTTATTTATTTTGGCTGAAAAAAAAAAGGTTTGCCATAAAAATGGTAAAACCAATGGCTTTTTCTCACGTTCCATCCATACATTCTAACCTTGAGATATTTGAATGCCATCCGCCTTCACAGTATTGAGATCCCTCTTCCTTGTTTTTGTACAGTAGGTATTTTATTTTATTTCGACCCCTCAGGCAGAAAAATTATTGTGATACTAAAATATAAATTGAGATGTGTATGGATATTGACGTTTCATGACCCTGAATTGGTTTTAGCGATGCTATCTGTCTGTGTGTCTTTATTTCGGCTTAGAGCCGAAACCATTTTACCGACCGAGATAAAACTTGCTATCTGGGGTTTCCCGAGGTTCAGTACTTTATGAATGATATATCTAGTCTTATTAAAGGTGGTTTACTGAAGGATAAAAAGATAAATAATAATAATTATTATTATTATTTAGCACCGCGTCTTACTACCCATTCGGGTTATACGCACTTACGCTAATGTGTAATGGTAGGGTGATTGTGAGATGAAATGAAGGACCTACAGTTTAACGTGGAATCCGAACCACGGTGGCGGCCTGGCATTCCACACATTCACAAGAGGTCTTGTCAGAGGTGAAGGAAGGGTTTGGTAATCAGATAAATCTGTGCCGGGACCGAGGATTGAACCCCGCCAGCACAGAAGTCTGACACCTTACCCCTAGACCACCAGGTCAGCCAATAAATAATTGATTTGTTCGAAATTCACTTAAATGATTTTGATAAAAATTCGTACTAGACACGGTTTTACATTACAAACAAAATGTCAGTTCTCATTTTCCTAAGAACACAACTTTGAGGGTATCTTACATAGATGGAAATTTTCAATCTTGATAGTAGTATCTCCTCAACTATTTGAGATATACAAAATAGATTACTATTGTAAAGTTGTAGTACTACAAAAATAAATAAATGGTACGGAACTCCGCACGGACTTTCTCGCACTATTGTTTAAAAATGGAGATATTTACTCAAAACTCGTAATATATGTGAAACGAAATAATATACACTAGCAAACCCAAGCATAAATTGCACTTTAATTATGTAAAACTTTTTTTTAGTCCTGGTTTTAAATTTAATAATTTTTTTTTTATGAATTTATGTCCTCATTTATATGTTTGGACCGACCAAAAAAGATCAATGTTGGGTCCACGAGGGTCAACACTTCATATTAAAATTTCAACTTCCGGTTCAAATTTTCAACATTTTATTAGGTGATGCAAATCTTCATGGCATCGCATTGCTATTAAATTCCTCATTTATAAATTATGACCAATAAAAAATGTAAATATTGACTATTAAGTCCAAATTGGGTATAGATCATTGTTGTACAAACATTTCTCCTAAGAGGTTTAAGGAAAAACAACAAAAGCTTTTAGAGACTTACTTATATTTAATTACTCTATGGAATTGGAGAATTATTGCGTAAAAATTTAAGTAGTATCTCTTTACAACTAAAGCTCACATAATTGTATTAATTTATTTCTTAATATCTCAGAAACTGTTGTATTTATAAAAATATAGTTCATATAAAAGTTTTTTATTTTTAATAGTACTGTGACCTGGCGGTCTAGGGGTTAGGTGTTGGACTTATATGCCAGGGGTCCGGGGTTCAATCCTCGGTCCTGGCACAGATTTATCTGATTACCAAACCCTTCCTTCACCTCTGACAAGACATCTTGTGAATGTGGGGAATGCCAGGCATCCACCGTGGTTCGGATTCCACGTTAAACTGTAGGTTCTCCATTTCATCTCACAATCACCCTACCATTACACATTAGCGTAAGTGTGTATAACCCGAACGGGTAGTTAGACGCGGTGCTAATAATAATAATAATAATAATAATAATAATAATAATAATTTAATATTACTACAATTTTGCAATGATAAGTTATTTATTATCTCAAATAGCTGCGGAGATATGGAAGTTTCTGCTTCTGTAAAGTACCCTAAAACTAATTTTCATGGTAAAATGAAAATATCCAGTTTATTTATAATCTTAATCAACACCTCGATTAGAATTTTAATCAAAATCTTTAAAGTCGATTTAAACAAAACTTATTTTTTTTCTTTTCGCCCTTTCTTAAACTACTCTTAATTTTAGGTTTAAACAGACACACAGACAGACGTCAATACAAAGACCAGTTTTTAGGGTTTGGGGGGGTCTTGAGACGTCAACATCCATCAACATTTCAGGTTAGATTTTCTTTTGCGGTCGCATTACTTTTACCTTTTGTGTTCGAAAAGTTAAAAAATACATATATTTACGTATAGATTGAAAGTTATTAGTTTTATGAAAATATGCTTCTCATAAAATATGTGTATTATCAAGACACCTACATATTTGTAACGATAAGTAATTTAATATCTCAAATAGTTTAGGAGGTATTATAAAAAACATATTATTATTATTATTATTATTTAGCACCGCATCTTACTACCCGTTCGGGTTATACGCACTTACACAAATGTGTAATGTTAGGGTGATTGTGAGATGAAATGAAGGACCTACAGTTTAGCGTGGAATCCGAACCACGGTGGCGGCCTGGCATTCCCCACATTCACAAGATGTAACATATAATTAATGCATCAGACTGGAGCCCTTAAAGTCATTTTGCCTAAATATTGAGAAAAGCCATTTTATTTGGAATATTTGTTAATGTTAAAAATGAAATTTAATCAAAATCGTTAGATCTGATTTTGAGAAAATAGACTTTCTCTCTTTTTGCCCTTCAGTAAACAACCCTTAAATTTAGGGTTAGATATCCAATACCAAAAATTCCTCGTGACAAACCTATGAAAACCCTAGATACCCAGTTTTAGCCTTATCGTTATAATAGTTTAGGCTCTAGTTGGAAGTACAGACAGACAGACAGGCGGAAAGTCAAAAAACACTTTTTTTTTATTTGGGGGGTCATGAAATGTCAAGATTCATCAAAAACTTGAGTTCGAATTTTTTGACGATCACTATACTTTCTCTACCTGTAAGATAGAGAGAAAGTAAAAATAAATATTTATTTGAAATACATTGTTATAAAACCAATAATTTAGAAGATATTAGCAAATCTATTTTTTAAATTTACGTGATTGTTATGCTCTTTGGAGAAGGAAACCTGTGTGATGCAACGGACAATTTATTTGTTTTATATAAGTACATTTGTACATACTGAAATCTGAATCTTTGTCTTAACCTTTAAAAACACAATATTTATTATTCTGATCATTTATTATTTTTCAATAACCTGGATCAGTTATCGATTGATTCCTAGGAGATTAGCACCCAGCGTTTTCTGTGCTGTGAAAATATTATCACTTGAAGAAAGTGATGAGTCTAAAGGCACTTCAATTATTCAGCTGTTTCAGTTTAAGATCCTTACTTATATACGTTTTTAGTTTGCTTACACAATTGATACCTTATCTTAGATATATAAATTGTTATTTTGATAGATTCAGTACTTCTATTTCTTCAATATAGTCTTATCTATTTTCAATACCAACATCAACAACAAACTAAGGGTGACCTGGTGGTCTAGGGGTAAGGTGTCAGACTTCTGTGCTGGCGGCCGGGGTTCGATCCTCGGTCCCGGCAAAGATTTATCTGATTTCCAAACCCTTCCTTCACCTCTGACAAGACATCTTGTGAATGTGAGGAATACCAGGTCTCCACCGTGGTTCGGATTCCACGTTAAACTGTAGGTCCTCCATTGCATCTCACAATCACCCTACCATTACACATTAGCGTAAGTGCGTATAACCCGAACGGGTAGTAAGACGCGGTGCTAATAATAATAATAATAATAACAACAAGCTATTGACATTCTTACATGAAGCCACAATACTGTAAGATATTTCCACAATATGATTTGTCAGTTTTGGTAAAAGAGCAATTTCTTAAAACATTTTTTTTCCCCTTACTTTCAAATTTACACTTCATTATTAAATTATAATTACGAAGTATGTTTGTAAATATCCATCACTACACAGAAAATCCACTGCTAGATCAAATATATTAAGAGCGTATTTCCCAAATGGGTAGTAGGATGTGTTGGTAGAAAAATATCTTAAGCCCAAGGGCAGGGGTCACCAAACTCATTGAGTATGGGAACTATCTTCAAAAAGCCCATTTGTATTGCAAGTTTCTCGTATTAAGAATTCGTCGTATCGTATATTGGCTATTAATATAATTTGTAAATAGGTTTTATAAACTTACCTTTGTTCAAACAAGGGTAGGCTCTGTGGATTGTGGATAAGATGGAAACAATCTTAAAATGTTAGAAATATTTCGTAATAAAATGAACTCTTTTAATACTTTTCATCCGTGAATCTATTTCTTTGTAGTAGTTTCCCCCACCTTCATTTACAAATGTTGACTTACATAGGTTTGTAAAGCATAATAACACCTTAACTTGGAGTTCAACATGAACCATAACTGGATAACTCCCCTTCAAGACAAGACAGACAAATCCCAAATTTGTAGTAGCATTCTTCTATAGTAGGTTACTTTGGAAAGCGCCAAATCAATTTCTTATGTGACCGTAAAAATGTAACCGTGAGCTACAGGTAGCTTGCAATCGACCGTTTGGTGATCTCTGAATCAAGGAAACAAGTTAAACATTCGTATCTTTGCCAATACTTATGGCTTCGCATTGGCATTTACTTCACTAACAGATTCAGCCTATTTCCGATTATGATTTGTTCACTCTGTGTGTGAAAACGTGAGGTCATGTATGGAAAAAAAAACAGCCTTTCAAAAGAACTGACTCAATATTTGTATATATGTGTGGCAGTGGTCGGTTTTTTTTCAGTCCATCCTATCTTCTGTGGCCAGGCAATAGTCCATTTTGTTAATATTCACATCCTTCTTATGCAATTCTTGGCTACAAATTAATTTTGCCTTTTCGGTTCGATCTAAACTTGATACATCTGAAAACTTAAAAAGAAAAAATATTTTAGTTCTACTCGTACATAAATAAATATCACTTTGGGAATTTTGATTATTTTTTTCCTTTCTTCTAAGAACCCTCCTCTGGTTTGGGACCTATTTGACAACATGTTCTCCTATCTCCGTTCCAGGTTTGAGGTGTAGGAAAAAGCTAAGAAAACAACAGGTCCTAAAACAAAATATGGCTTGATTGTTTTCTCTTCAGCGTTGTATATTGTAAGCCTTACAACACGGAAGGCTGTACAACCTTAACACGTCCTTACAACACAACAGTTATTAGTGGATGTTTTTCGTTAACAATAAACGGGAAAGAGCGCTATCATTAATTCTACGCGTGACGCTTTGTATTTTCTCTGCATCCATTGTGCCTTTGTGTGTTGAGCTGCTGAGTATAGTCGTGATCAAAAGCATTTTCCCTTTACTTATTTTTTGCAACCACGTCCAAGTGATACGTATTTTAACTACGCTAATGGGCTGAGGATGAGAAATAAGGAATTTACTGGAAAAATATCCACATTTATTTTTTAAGGTGGGAAAGTGGGAAACAATTTAATAAAAACACCCTAAGTACACCTAGCCAGAATACGAACCCTGGATTCTTCCTCACCGGCAAACCCAATTATATGAATCTGACATTTAATCTGCGTACTCATCGATATGATTTCAATTTAATGGGCCCTTTCTACGTCTTGCAAACTATCTTGGTTCCACGCATATACTAATGGAGGTCATGATAAGTATAATGGAGTTTAAATAAAATTTGCCCACATCTACAGTAGCCCCATGGCTTCTTTGGTGCTGACTGACAGCTCACAGCTGACTTCTGACAGTCAACATTTAGGTATATACCTAAATTTTGAGTATCAGAAGTAACAGCTGCTAAACACATGTTTTTGAGATCATATGGCTCGGCGTAGGTATAGATAATTTGGTCTGGTACTTTTTCAAAGCTTTTAGCTGTCAGGTTTGAGTTGTCAGTCAGCACCAAAGAAGCCATGTGGCTACTGTATGTGGAGGTTACAGGTGGAAGCTATTGAGAGAAACCCAACTTGGTATATCAGCTGTAGATCAAATACAGGTACAGAGAAACCAGATAAGATGAGACTGATGTCTTTGTCCGCGTGTGAACTGCAATTGTGTTCTTTTTTGAACACTTAGATATACTAGTAATATTAATTTAAAATGTTTCTAGCCTATACATTATACAGCCTATCTTGTCTCTAAATGCCCAACTGATGAAACATACGTTTTTATTTAGGAGCTAGGTATATGGTGTTGGCATTGAGAGGTGTAGAGGATTTATTTGTTTTAGATGGTTTCTACAAGCCATGGTGATGGAAAAAAACATATACACGTGGTATAAGTTATAATAAATTTTGAGAAGTAGCCACCATCTTGTTGTTTTAAAAATGTGTGTTTAAAAATAATTGTGTAATGCATTATGTAGTCGTATTCCGTGTCATATTGTATGCTATTAAGTAAGCTTAATCCATTTAAAAGTTCAAAAACTGCATAGAAGCAAAATTCTCTTAACAAAATTATATTACCTTTTTTTTGGTCACCACGTCTTACTAACCGATTGGTTTGTATACCTATGCATTCCTTATGCTAATGTGTAGAGTCAGTTAAAAATATGTATTTTAATCATACAAATCCAATTCTAAGTCTTAAGTGTGAACAGCCATTTGAAAGTCCCAAACATAGATTTCTATACACACACACACAATTATATATATAGTCTCAAAATGCTGAATATTTAATCATATTAACAAACGTATTTCTAGCATTTGTCTTAAAGTAAAGTATAGCAAATGTTCTAGTAAATAAAGACGATTATCAGTTCATATTTCAATCATGTTTGTTTATCATATTTAAAATTTATGATTTCCATATAGATTCAATTTATGTTATTTCCTCCATTAAATTGATAAAATTATTGGTTTGACCCTAAAACTGCACCTTTGTTTGCTCCTATACATCTTCTGACATTTTCGATGGATTCATCTTAGTTAATAGCATATAAGATGATGCACCACACCTTCATATTATTTACGGCACAGTTTTCAATCAAAATAGATATCTAAAAAGAAATTGTGAACATTTTTCGAAAAATGACCGAGACATAACTTAGGACATTTTTTTATTTTATTTTTTCCATTGCTATGGATTGTCGAAATATATACAAAATAAACCCTTTGCACTTTGAAAATCCAAAAATATTCTCTTAGCTGCCACACTATTTATCCGGTTACAAAGGTGAACGCTCTAAAAACAATATTTTCAAGGAAATACCTCAAATAAAACCACTTTACCTTTGATAAGAGGCTGGCATCTGGATGTCCAGGAGATAAAGGTTCAAGTCTCCACCCTGATTACTGGATGTGGTTTCTACAGTTAATTTACCACATTTTTCCTTCCAAAAATACGTACTAGCGTGGGTTCATATCTGTTAATAAGCTGATTCATCCATTCTCCATAAATAAAACTGTTAAATAACATTTTTATACAAAATATATTAGCAAAAATAGTATTATTCAATTAGCCTATCTAATTAATTTGGCTAAATATTTCAATGGCCTAAGAGTATCGCAACAATCAATACCATAGCTATATGTAATCTAATAGTTACAATATTGGTAGGATATTTAATTAGATTAAATGAATTGAACATTTTCTAAAATAATATAACATTTAGTACCTGTCTATACACCAAGCTTCCGTGCTGGAACATTGTAAAGTAATTTAAGAAAATATTGAGTGCTCTTGCGTGTGTTGGAAACGTTTAATATTATTTAAATTTTAGAAATAACTGGATATTTGTTCCGGGTAGTAATACGCGGTAATAATAATAATAATTGTGGAAACTTAGGTGTGTGCTACTGAGGATATGTGTTCCTACTATACATACCACATGAACCTAATAACTTAAATCACTTGATAACCTATTTGTGGTGTTTAGAAGGTATTCAATTACTATTCACTATCACAATATATACATATATGTATTTCAGAATGATTACAGATTGTAGATGATATAAAAGTAAAAATTGTAATGAAATATATAATCCACGTTCGATTCCATAAAACAAAATAGTTTTGCATTTATTTTTATATTCTTTCTACTAGTGTATGTGTGTGCGTGTGTGTGTGTGTGTATGTATATATGTGTGTGTGTGTTGTGTGTTGTATATATATGTTGTGTGTGTGTGTGTGTGTGTGCGCGCGTGAGTATGTAATTTATTGCAGCACGACTTTCAACCCATCAGGGCTGTTTGAATTAAATTACTAAAGTAAGGTGGAGATGAGTAAGGTATTATTAAATTTAAACGCATTTGTATAACGTGTGAGGAGAATGGAATAAGTACATAAGTGCAAGTTGACACAAATAAAAACATATCGAGACATAAATATCGTAAATACATCAAGACATAGATCATAAATACAAGTAAGTTTCATATAATGTAGATAAGACAAAGAATATCTCTATATGAGGTGCCGATTCCCTACATTCTCCTCACCCTGGTCAACTTCCAACCGAATGGCCCGTTGAACCATACGGCTGACTATGCGGCCATCAGGAGGCATCTTGTTTTAATCTTATTGTTTCTCCGAGGTATGAAGTTCTCAATTCTTGGCTTCTTCTACAAATGTCTTGGGCAATAAGTTTAATGTAGAAGAACGATGTATCCAGGATTTTATTTTTCTTACACGTGGACATCGGGCAGCATGGAAACTCCTTACATCCAACAGTTACTCCTTTGTCTATCGCTTTAAGAAGTCATAAAATAGTTTTCGTCCCAGACTAAATTCTTTGATCAGTTCTTTCCTTGTAGGAGGTTACATTCCAGTTGGTATTTATGTTAGTTTTTTCCTATTAAGGAATGTGCTGGTGTCAAAGTCTCAAAGTTTTCTTTCTTAGTCACTTAGTAGAGTTAATGGTGGCTTATACGTTCACTAAGACTGTGTTTATTCCTTTCTCATCCATTTGGACACTCCCCGTACCTTCCGTAGACAGTGTTATATAGTGCCAGCCATATTTTCTAACAAACTTCCTCACAATTCCGCTCGAGGTATTGATTGACATATTGATGTTTTTTGGATGAGGTGACGATCTGACATAGTTAATCAATTCCTTACATGCTGTATACAATGTTTGAGCATAATAGTATATCTTGATGATTTCATCGTCATCTTCTCCATAGGCTGATAATTCGTCCACGAATGTGCTCTTCTCCAAAAGTGCTGCAGCCTTGGGGAATGTTGTGCTATACATATGTGTTATTTCCCGTAGTGGTGCTGACATAAGGAAGGTGATACAAGCGAGTCCAAATGAGAGTTGAGTGAAGTGGTAGGTTATGATATTATTTGTATACTTATAGTTTCCATCGTTATCATGGATGAGAGCATACCAGAAGAAACTCATCATATCCCTTTCCTTCCTATACAAACTCAAATGTAGGAATGCAGCTTAAAGTTACCATCAATTGCCTTTTGATGTAACCGGAAACGTAGAGGTGTTTCGAGTACTTAAGCCAGTAAATTTGGTCCAATATCTAATGCATCAATTAGTGACGGTGTACCTCATTCATGGTAGAACGCGTCGAAAAGAATGCTCTCTAGGCAATCCAATGCCTTTCTTTCCTTACTGTATGGTGTGGCAGGTAGAATACATCCCCTGATACTTCCACAGGCAGAACAACTTAACCCTGTTCCTTCATGGTATAGTCAAGCATAAGATTGTAGTAGATGGGCTTCAAGTTCTCATCTCGCTGTAGTTTTTAATCTAACCACTTTAAACTTTCTTCCGTATTACTGGGTTGTTATAAAAGTTAAATACAAACTTACACTTTTCTTTCTGGGAAGTGAAACCACTCTTCTTCCGTCTTCGATACGATAGGCATTATGAAATTCCTTTAGGATAGTGGCATCCTTAATAGTGAGTGTTTCTGTTTGTTTCTCACTGATGTCCATCGATTGTAAGTCCAAGAATCGTATCATATTTTCGTCTGACTTTGAACGTGTTTGTACTAGTGTTATTTTACTGCTACCTGGTTGATTGTAATACCAGATCTGTTTCCATTGAGAATCCAAAAAAATATTGACTGAAATAACACCAATGTCGTGGAGATTCCTACTGGCAGGCTGTCTTTAAGTATCTTCCAATAGTAGTCTCCTGCTATAATAATTTCAATGAGAAGATCTTGTGTCTCGTCATTTAGATCAGCAAGCTGCAGTTTCTGTGTGCGTGATAGACCTCAACGTAAGGAGATGTCGGCTGTGGTGAGTGAACATGTTCTCTCTCGAAAAGAATGATTAATGTCGTGGCTCTTTTCCAAGTTCCATGAATATTGAAACGGAACAATCTGCGCTGGCTTGAAGCGGCTGAAGATGATTCAAAACCGGTTATAGTAACGTTTTTCTGACCAGTGATATCTAATTTAAATAGGTCTACTAGGAACTTTAATATGAAGCTGGATTGACTTTCTTCAACTAGAACACAGTGTGTGTGTTTTCTCTGTCCAATTGGTCCTGTTATCCAAATGGGTACAATTTGTAGATAAATAAAGTTTGGTGCTAATATGTATATCTTTCCGACAAAAGGGTTGAATGTTTGTATCTCACTTGCATTAGGAACAACATGCCTTGGTGCACAGCTATTCACAATGTGACCTAGATTCAAGCAAAGAAACAACGGTGGTAGCCTTTAGTTTCTATATTTGGTCTTTTACGTCCTTGATTGTCTTTCATTCTTGCATCCGGTAATTACTAAATTCACAAAAGACACAAAACGGATCACGTGCTTACTTCTTTTTCTCCTCTTATAGGCTTAGGGTGAAAGTTAAGCGTAGCTGCTTTAAGTTTAAATTCAATGGGGTTCAAGCGTGTAGCCTTATTTTCTGCATGATAAGTGATCCTTCTACCTCTCCATTTAGAGATTCCGTGCCTTTCAGTAGGAGGCCTATTTCTTCTTCTGAAACCGTTTTTATTCTGGTGTAAATAATCCATCGCTGACGAATATTGTCTAGGAAGGCACTAAGTATCATCGGTGTCAGTACCCGACCATAACAATTTACACTCTCGCATAGTGATTGATGTGCTTGAATTCGTTGATTGCACTCAATAGACATGGTGTTCAATTCCTCTGAATAAAAAATATGTAATAGTTGTATACCTTCTAAATAATACAAATGAGCATGAATCATTCTGTTCTTGTCAATGTATCGTGATCGTAGAATGTTATATTTTGTATCTTCATATGTGTCTGATGTCAAGTCAATAGCGTCCACTAAGTGTTTTGGTCCATCTATTAAGTATTCGCTCAGGAAAACGTGCTTACATATGCGTGTTATTGATGGGTTACGGTCAATGGACGACTCGGATAGCTCCCAGAATCGTAAAACACGTTTCTAAATCTCCCGAAAATGGCTCTAGTCTTGTGGTGGGAAGTCTCACTGTCTACGTACCCATTACTAGAGCAAGCGTGGCTGTAGTGGGTTGTGTAATGGAGACGTCAACCATGGTTGCAGCTAGTTTGGGCTCGATACCTCGAGTATCCTTATGAATTACACGTTTAGAAGTCTCTATATAAGATTCACACCGTTCCACATAGGCTTCGTATTCTTAGCCCGTGAGTAAGCTATGAATGGTATCATCTAAATTAATTAGGCGTTCCAAGGAACCCCAAAGTCGATCTCGATAGTGGTCATAGTGGTAAATGTAAGTGGAGTCCATAAAGCCATTTTTGTATTAGTAAAACGTGTAAAGTAAGAGCACTCTATATTACGTTTACACTTCAAATTTGCTAGTTTCAATATACTGTCATCGTTATTCATATTACTGACCAAGCTGTATCTAGGGCATAAACAATTTGCCGATAGATGGTTAGTTACTTACTTATTACAATCATAGTATTTCACCTTTCATTTACATATTTTAATAGGGTTACTGCATATTTATACTTCAAAAGATTAAGCCGTAAACAGTTACTTATATTGGTGATGGTTTACTGTTGCAATGTAACGTGTATTTAGTGCATTTTGATTTCTTAATTTCTTAAAGAACCAAACTAATACTGGAGTCTTCCAGTATCTTCTCCCAGAAGTTAGGTTTTGTACACTAATTATGTCTATATTTCCTGTATTTCTAGTCTATTTAGTATATTCTTAATTCTTGGGTTTCGGGCCCAGTAATGTGGAGAAAGAAATATATACGTAAATGAAAGTTGGTACATCTGTATGAAATTAAGTTAGTGACACAAAAAAAACATATCATGACAGTGAGACCGTAAATATATGAAGACATAGAAACTTTAATACAAGTCAGTTTCATATAATGTAGACAATGACAAATAAAGAGTCTGTATATGAGGTGGCTATTCCCAACGAAGTGAACGTGGAAAACCATGTAAAAAATAAACATCCTCAGTAACATAACAGCAATTTGAACTCTGATCTTTTCATCATACAAAAATTAGATTATTCTTGACATTTAGTCCACAAGTATTTGGTGGGTGATGAATACTATTCATAGAACTAGAGCTAAGGGTCTACGTCTAAATATTACCGTCATAGATTAAATAAACTTGTAAATAATATTCTGGCTCATCTCTAAAAAGTCTAGTCGTAAATATTTGCTGATTTATAGAATACAATGACGAAACAGCCGCCAAGGTAAATATCTTTAAATAATTGAACAGAACAAATGATAGAGATATGATATATAAGCATACATTCAGATCATCACTGAGGGGAGGGAGGGGGCGGGAAGGTCTTAATTAAATATTGTCAATAAATTTAACGCCTTGATGGCACGCTGCATTCATTAAACGAGATTGCAAATTAGTCTAGCAGAGCATTTTATTTTCCCTCTCTCCCTCTCTCATCTAAAGAGCCAACGTTTACGCTGTGAATAGTAGAGAAGCGACACTCATGTTATTGATTGTGTGTTGTTAAAAGCAAAGGCAAACAACTCCAACCAACCCTCTTTGCTCTGCTTCGCTAATCACAAAGGTTTTCCCTCCCAGAACGAAACACTAATTACTAATTTGTCGTATCGATGGTGTGATGTATCGCCTATTGTATTCTGATATAAGGACGAGAGAACGTGAGATGAAGGGTAGGGTAGGGGGAGTAACAGGGAAATATATCAAAGCAGCTTTTAAATATTCCATACATTTTGGTGCACACAAAAAAATTAAGGCGTGACATTTTTTTATTACATGATTTTTAATCTGTACGGTTTGTTTTTAAAATATAAGTGCGTTAAACTTTATTTTGTTGATTAAAATTAGGATTATGCTATGATTAATTCATCTAGATCAAAGAATGAAAGCTTAAAATGTAAGTTATTTTTAAAAGATTTTCAATAAAGTTTTATTAATTAGTCTAGCAAAAAAAGTAAAGGGCAACGTTTACACGTGGAATATATCAAAAATATAATTAAAGATAACTCTTTTAAAACGTTTAATAAAACACTAATATTACTTAAATGAAAGTTAGGAACTAGATATTTATCTTAAAAATTAGAACAAAATAGGCTACTAATATAATTCAAATGTAAATTAAAACTATAAAGTTTATTTAAAGGGTAGAAGAACACACTGTAGAATTCAAGAAAAAGCCAAAAACAAGAAAGTAGATGTTTATAGAATTCAAGAAAAAGCCAAAAACTAGAAAGTAGATGTTTAAGTTAAATTCAAATGTGAGCAATACATGCTTGAATTGCACTTGACTGCCAATGAATGGGAGGTCAGGACCAGAATCCCCACTGAGTGTGTGTGCACAACGTCTTATTACTCGTCCAAGCTATCCCGCATACTTTTACTATACGGTTAGGATTAAGAAGTTAATGAAAAGGTACTCATATTTGCATGGAGGAAGAGTGGAAAATCACTTAGAAAAATACCACCTCAGTACACAAACTGTTAAAAGCCCCAACTTATATTTTACTTGAAAAATCAAATGAGGCTAATGGCTTAGTCTGCGTGCCCACCGATTCTAGTAGCCCGATGTAAGAAAGTAAATTATCAATCTAGAATTATCATTGTCGTTTTCTCCTCCTCTATATTAGAATATAGTTAATTTCCTCTAAACCATTTAATTAACACGAAATTCTTGAATTAAGCCATTAATAACCTGTACAAGCCATACCATTAAAAGTAAAACCAAACTTTTTGATATTTAATAATGTTTTATAGCCTTCTTGTCAAACCATTCATAAAATACTATTTTGAATATTTAAACCATTTACCTCTTCTGATGGAAAGAGTATCACCAAAAGTGAGTGTAAAAATTTATATTTTCAAAAGCAATAAATATCTACTAGATTTTTTTTTTTTTATAAAAGTAGATTGCCAAATGAGATTTCACCAAACCTCATCGTAATGTAATATGAACTTATTTGATGTTCCGATTTTTGCCAAAACGCTGTAGAGAGAAGAACTATACCACATTTTTGATCGGTGTGTTTACGATCCTTTTTGAAAATCAAACCTCTAAAATTATCTTTCTTCCAAGCGTAGCTTCTTCGGAAAAGGGGTGGTTCGGGGGAATGCAGATATGAAAATATGAGGTCGTTAACGTTCGGAACTCTCTAAGCCCCCTTTCACCCAACCTAGCACCCTTTCATGAGTTGTGGCTGTGTGCTAAAACTTTATGGAGAACCTCACCAGGAACAATAATACCATTCCTATTTGTTGGATTTGTTTGTCAATCAAGGAGAAAAAATCTCTTTGATCTTCATCAAATGGAAACAAAACTTATATTTTTAAGTTTTTGTTTTTACTCAATTCAATTAGAGATTAAATACATTTTGTCAGTTTAATTAAGTTAGTTATTTTATTAAAAAGGATTTTATGGGAATCTATTTAATTATCATTATAAACTATAATATAGTTTGTCAGTTTATTTAAGTTAGTTATTTTATTAAAACAGATTTTATGGGAATCTATTTAATGATCATTATAAACTATAATATATTTTGTCAGTTTAATTAAGTTGTTATTTTATTAAAACAGATTTTATGGGAATCTATTTAATGATCTTTATAAAATATAATATTATTTGACTATATTTTATAGTCTTAGTTTTAAATGTACCAAGTAAGTTTGCATTAACTAACAAATATATTAAATTATTAAATCTTTCATTTATATAGCTATAAATGACCATCTGTTTTAACTTGTAATCAATTCTATTCCCCATAACTGTATACTTTAATGCTTAATAATCTAACTTTATTGTAAACTTAAGTTGCTATAAATACTGTAAACAAATTACTAGGAGACTATACGTCAAGTTTATCTGGCCAGGTATACATGTGATGGGAAGGTGAGTATTTAAATTTCAGCCAGGTGTACAAATGGTAGTTTTACCTGGATGGTTCCCTTCTCTGCTAGAGTGCAACCGTAGATACTTTTCCTCTAAATTGTATCTTCCTCGTCCCTATCCCATGAGTCTAATTAAATGGGAGTTCTACGTGGTGCAAAAGAAACAGCAAATGAAGGCTAGAATGTCATGACACAAGGTAGTTGGCACACAGCCCTGCATTGGCACACAAGTCATTCTTGTGGCGGCAACTAAAGGCTGGAACAGAGTCAAGCTCTCAATTTTCGAGTTCTTCTCTCAGTTACATATCCACCCCTTTCTAGACTATATTTTTTATTTTCCCCGTGGCGTTTCAACCCCCCTCCCCCTCCACCTCTCGAAGGGAGGAAACTTTTAAAGAATTATTATGGTCGGTAGTCGAGCCCCTTAAGTGTGGGTGGACACAAGCACGCTAAATCATGAGGGACAATATTCGAGAAGATCCCATTTACTAACTGGAGGGGTGTAGGTAGTTTGCTCTGATTTAAGAACCAGTAGATGTTCTAAATTACTCTTAGATGAAACATGGTGGCGCTTTTTGAATTTTCAACACTTTTTTGCCGTGGTTGGGTGTCCGAAAATATGAAGGATATTTTTAAGTGGCTCTGGTTTGATGACTAGAGGTGACTAAATGTAATTTAGTATTTTCATGGAGTTGAGTGTTGGGTGTTATTTCAAGACTGAGCTAGTTTGTAGGAGTTTATTTTTAGCACCGCGTAATACTTACTATCTGTTCGAACTATACGCATATGTACTAATTATTCTAATTATTCATGAATGATAGAATGAGGAAATGTACCTTAATTTGCGTGGAGAGAGAGAGAGAGAGTGTGTAAAACCATTTAGGAAAAACTACCCTCACTACAATTGAACAGGATTTAAACACCGATCTCCCTGTTATTGGCAGTCTAGTATAGCACGAGATTGACGCCTTAGAACATGTGGCCACCAAAAAGGGTGATAAGTGATGTTAAAATTATATATTTTACAAGGCAACTTTAAGTACCATTTTCAAATGAAATAAAATTTAATATTGATGTATTGTACGTTTTTGAGGAAACGTATTATTTTTATTATTCATCTTGAAATAAATGATAAAATTACAGTTTTTTAGCACCACGTCTTAATACCCATTCAGTTTTGTACGCTAACAGTTACCCCTAAACTTTATTAAAACGGTTGTCTATTCGGTACTATCCCGCAGAGCATTAATTTTAATGAAATGATCACAATAAATGGTTGCTTGTGCGTTGTTGAACCCCCAAGACTTGACATAATTGTACTAGTAGCTTCCCTATTGATAAACCAAACACAATAATGAAATGAGAGAACTTTTCCCTTATTATTATTATTATTATTATTATTATTATTATTATTTTAAGGGTAAGTTTGGCCGAAAATTGTTTACTACATAGTAAAGTCCTAACAAGTTTGACTTGGCTTGGCAAGAACCCAGGTGCTACTTCTAATTATAATCACTAATAAGTTCAGGGATGATTGTCATCATGACTAATGATGAGCATTATTGGCACGTGAACTAAATGTAAATCTTATATTATGTTCTAGTTTGCTGATGGGGAAAGAAGGTTGGTTGGGTTTCTAATACATAATGGGCGTAGTAATAATTTTAAATATCTTCCTACTATTTTTCCACGTAAGTTCGGGCTTCTTCATCCCAACTCAAGTAGTGTAATTAAATTCATACAACCCCACCTGCTAGTACAGCGGCTCCAAACTGTGGTTCGTGAGCCACCTGGGGATTTGCAAAATCATCCAAGGGGCTTACCAAAATATTTCTATAATGGCAGATTTTTTTAAGCACATTGTGAAGAAATTATAAGCATTAACAACCTTTTAATGTCTCACACTGAATTCAGGTAATTATCTCGAGGTAGAAATCTTACAAGATTGTTTGAACTTAAACACTGAGTTTTTGTTTTTCTTACTACATATCCATTTCACAAAGGAAAGTGCATGCAAGCTCAAATGTGGCTCCAGGATTTGTTTTATTTGGCAGACATTTCCTTAAAAATGAAGAGCTTAAACTTATCTCTTCGGGGGTTGAATATTAACGCTTTTACTGTACAAGACCATATCAAATGGTTAATAAAAAACTAATTGGGAAAAATGTTTAATTAGAAATCAAACAGAGTGTTTTGATACCTTTTACAACTTTATGGCAAAAAATCAGCTTTCTTTGTAAGAAAATGTTTAGAACATGTTTATAGAACACTTGAAGGGACTTGAAAAAACCTTCAGAGAATATTTCCCAGCAATGTCCAATAATAATAATAATAATAATAATAATTGGATTCACAATCCCCTTTAAGAGACATCAGTTTTAGAATCCTTCACTTTAAGCGTAAGTGAAAAAAGAGCACTTCCTTGAAATTTCAACTGATTTTTAATTAAAGAAAAGCTATAAATCTTTGTCATTAATTGGTTTCTGGTTAAGTTTAAAGGAAGAGTTCCTAATGTTAGCGAATAAAGATATTACATGTTTGATACAATTTTTTTTTACGTATTTGAGGGAGTAATATTTTTCTTTATATGCCTATTCAAAAAAATAAATACAGAAACAGTCTCAGTACTGAAAGTGACTTGAGACTTTATTTATCGTTTGTGGTTGCTGACTTTAAATCTCTGTTCCATCCAAAGCAAGCGCAACCTTCTCACTAAGTTACGTGAGGAGGTGAGTAACTGTTAAAACTTGTAACAACTTTGAATCCTAGATTGGGATGGGATTTTGTGATTAAAGGAGGCTATTTCAGTTATGTAAAAACAGAAATTTCCAATACCACTTTAAAAAAACATGTGAAATGTGATAAATATTGTGACAGTAAAGATAAGAAAATGTTACTACAGTGATAATTATTTGATCTTTTACTTAAGTAGTTTCAATAATATTCAATTATATTTGGTGGTGGGTAATCCAACCGGAGCTCCGGTAGGTTAATTAAAATGAATTAAACAATTTGATTACAATTAATAACAAAATTTCATAAAAATTGGGTATAAAATTAAGTGTGTGGCTATGGATATTTATCAGGGGGTTTGTGCAAATTAAATGTTTGTGAAAGGGGTTCGTGAGTCGAGAAAGTTAGGGAACTGCTGGGCTAGTAAGACCAGGAGCAATGCAGATATGTGCAGGTGTAAGCTAAGAGTCCAATATAGCACTCAGGTTTTGTGATATATTGAGGAATACACTGGATCTATGAGATTAGGATGGGTGTATATTTTATTTAAACAGATGTTACGAATAAAAGTACAATAAAAGTAGAAAAATAAAGGTTGTGTTATAAAAAAAGAGCATCAGATGGACTTTTCAATAAGAGATAGATTGGAAACAATTATTGTAATCGGATTATTGGGTCAATATAAATCCTTATTTGGATTATGGATAGAGGGGGTAAGAGATTGTGGCTTAATTGTTTCAATTAATGGCTTTGGTGGGAAGGAAACTGGCAAAAAAAAAAAGCGGGGAAAGCTCTTTTTGAATACGTACTCTAACAGTTTTATATTCACGGGCCATTAACATCGCAGGTACTGTGTAAAATGATTTACTTAGGCAACTACAGTGGTCTAAGGAGCTTGAATCGAATATATTATTGTTAACTATACGGGGAAGTCAGGATTTTAATAGTGGCTGTATGTAATTAATGTGTTTTTTCATTAATAATCTCCCACTCTCTCCCCATCCAAATGCTCAATCATTTCCTTCTCATTCATCCTTAATTAGTGTAAATATTATGATAACCAAGACTGCTTGTTCGACATGCTCCAAAAAAAATAATGTTTGCGAGCAATATGTTCCAACTTAATTCAATTTATGCACAGTTTTTTTTATCATTACATTTAACAAAATAGTTATTAATGCTTAGTTTAAAATTCTAGTAAAAAGAGACTTTTAGAAATTACAAACACTATTTTTTGGGATCAACAGTGATAAAATTTAACTTTATTATTATTGTTATCTTATAGGTATTGATAAGATCTATTAAAACCTGCTTCGGTGGCCGCGTGGTCTAACAAGCCACTCTTGCCCTAGACTAGACTGCCAATCAATCAATCTCAGTTGGGTGTACCGAGGGTGGTTTTCCAAACTTGTTGTCCACTCTCCCTACACGCAAATGCTGGTACACTTTCTCTGAATATAACCTTCAATATCCCTAAAACCATTGGAGTAGTTAGTATATAAGCGTATAACCCGAACTGGTAGTAAGATGCGTTACTAAATAATAAATAAATACATCTATTAAATGTTAATGATGTAAATCAAATTACTTGTAGTATGAATATATGAAAACATATCTCAGTGGCCGAATGGTCTAAAAAGTCACTCTCGTGTTAGACTGGATTGCTGAGGACGGGGAGATAAGGGTTCGAATTCAAGTTGGCTCTACTGGAAGTGATTTTTCCTAGTAATGGTTTCCCACTATACTTCCAAGCAAATGCACCTCTAAAATGATTCCTTCCCCACCCCTACCCCATTAGAGTAATTTATAATATAATATGCGTATAACCCGAAGAGGTAATGTAAAGATTATGACTGTCATTTACTGTTATTCCTGCCTGAATCTTACTATATTAGTAAGGTAGTTTAGTGTAAATGCACCCACATTAGTGTGGAAATAGAATGGTAAAACCAGCACAGTTTTAAGATACATTTGGCAGCCATGCCCAGTGCACCCAGCCGGGATTGAAACCTCAATCTTCCTTCATAGACAAACCAAAGTATTGCGAGCTTAGCTTCTTAGATCATAGGGCCACCAGTTCAGGCATATTTTTAAGTTGGTTTCTAGTTAAATTTAATTTTTAAATTTACTCTTGTTTTGATCTAATAGTAATACTTATTCGACTACCCATAAATTATTAGTTACTGTATTTACATATCAGACCACAAATTTAGGTCGTTATAGTGGGATATTGGTCATGTGTATTGCCCCAGTTTAATATATATTTATATATTATATCTTTTAATTTAGCTATATTGATTTTCTTGAGATAAAATATTTTTCCCGGTATAGAATTATTACTGTCCTCCTAAAGCTCAAATGTAAATAGATAAAATACCTTCCGTTATTTAAGAGATTGACAACTAATTTTTGAAATTCATTAAATGTATGTAAGCAATTCACTTTATTGAACTCCTCCTGATTAACTTTAAGTGCAGATTTAATTAAATACCTGAGAGGAAAACCACAACATTTTGGAATATTTGGCGGCTGCTTCCTATTCAATATAGTTAAAAAGAGATTTGGAATTCAAGAAGTGATGCCACGGGAAAAAAAAGGAGTAAGGCTTAATTAACGATGAGCTTCCCCTTTGGAATATATTTTTAAATAAAATATTAATAGACTAAACAACTATATTCTTAGCAAAGTTGTTTTTTAAAACAAACTAATGTGTTCATAGAACACTTAGCAAGCATCTCATATTTTATTATTGATAATATTAATTTTCGTAAAAGAAGGGTAACATAATTAACGCTGATAAAGTGTACAGAAATGTGTTTTGTTTGGTATTTTTAGTTTTCATTTTTAAAACAGAAGATTATATTAATTGAAAGACCTACATTTTATTTCAGCCATGAGTTTTAATATTTAAAATTAAACTAATAGCAGCGGTGAAAGAAATTTTAGTTAAATTATTTAATTACTATGCAAAACTATGTTTTATTATTAAACTTTTATAAAAAATACATTTTAATCCTGTATCGTAATAAATAATCACGCCAAAGCTTACAGCTTGTTTTGAATTGACTACTTTAAATAACTATAAAGGAATAATTACTATACATCGTAATCATTTTTATTAAAACGTCAAGAACAGAGAATGTAAGACCAACTAGATCGGGGACATTCAAAGAAAACTATACACTGTGTCCTACTAGCGGTACTGGTTATCCACATTTAACTCCAATAATGGTTAAGGAATAAGGAAGATTAACTTTAGTCACGTCATGAAAAATTGGAAAACCACAATGGTGAAACCACTCATAATGCACTAGGACAGGATTCAAACACTTACTTTCCCAGCACGTCATCGATACGTGTAACCCAAGAATTATTAACAACTTTATCTAGTGTTTGCTGATGAGAAAGAGGGTTTAGAGAAACTGAGTCTTCATAAGTCCAAAGATAAATATGTAAAATCTTTTCCGTTATTTCAGGCTGATTTTCAAGCTCCGTCAATGGGGATCCAGTCTTTCTAAAGGGCCGTCCTTAAATTACGTAAGAGTTTTTTGAGGAAAAGTGTGGGGGGGGGGTCAGTATTATTTTACGTTTTATTACTAAAGGAAGGGTTTAGGGGAGGTCGGTCGGTCAAAATCTATCTTACGTAAGGTTTTTTAAGAGTAGGTAGGATCAAAACTAAAAAAAAGGCAGGTAATTACAAAAACATTTCATTTTCATTCATTGACAAACCCCACTTCAATCAATAATTTTCACTGTTTATAGAAATAAAATTCATATCACTCGATATATTACCAATCCTAGGGTCTAAAAATAACTAAACGATTAAAATAAGCTAACTAAGCAAATCGTATAAAAATATGTAAAATAGAAGGGTGGGGAGGAAGACGGCTGACGGAAAATCTTACGATCCCTTACTTAGAAGGAGTGGGTGATCGAAAATCATGCAAAAAAACCTTCCGTAATTTAGGCACGACCCCTAAGCCTAATGGCTTAATCACGCGATCACCAGTGAGGGCTTTCGGTACCTTATATCCAATGGTGAAAAGAGATAAAGCCTTTTAAATAAAGTTAGCGTTTGTTTAAACAGAACTTCATGAAGGCAAATAATTTAGGGTCCATATTATTTTAGACGAAAATAAAATAACACCTGAAATTAAGTTTTTTTTAAGATTTTGGATCAAAATTTCACCTAAGAAATTGAATTTTTATTGCGTTAAGACTATTGCAGCGAGAAATAAACTATACAATCTTTTCTTGCTCATTTTAACTTCCTCCTTTTTTTCAAACATACCTTTCCATTTCTTAAAGATCCATCAACAAATTATGAGTTCTTGATTGAAGTGCTTAAAAAACAAGAAATAAAGTCAACATGACTGGAAGCCCATCTTTTTGAAATGTTAATCAGGATGACCAACTTAAGAGATTTAGAAATACCTGGTTACAACCCGATCAAGACCCAATAAACTAATATTTCACTACACCATTCATCAACGAAATCCAACTATCATTATACTAAAAATGTTTTGGTGCCTTGATTTAGGTGTTTGTGTTCAAGGAAAGTTAGATTTAAATCATGTGTTACTATAAGCAGGGGTGCACACATAATTTTTTCTTAGGGGGGTCCAAAGTAAAGAAGTTACAGGTCAATAGTCAATCCAATCCATTACTCGTATAAGACTCATACCCTGAACAAATTACTTACTGAGTCTTCTATATACAGACAGTATTTTTGAGATATTGGGCTATTTTCAACCCCTGCTTTGATGTGATTTAACATTGATAAATCATTGCTTTGTATTTAATATCTTATTTATAGGCTACTTCATGATTACCAGGGGAGGGTCCAGACCCGCTGCCCCTCCCCCCCCCCTCGTGTGTGCACCCTTGACTACAAGCCTATAGTTAAATGATTTCATTAAATATATCATTGTATTAAACAAATTCATCTCGAGTAGTAACATTTTCTAAACTTTATATTCTCTTTAAAATCAATTGGTTATATAACTTAGTTATAACCAGTATTTTCTTTATATTTTAGTTCCATACTAATTTAATTAGCACAACACTATTTATCGCAAATATTATATTGTGTAGGGATAAGGAAGGTATTTATAAGAATTAATTAAAAAGAGCGTGGAAGTTCTAAAGTAGTAGCACATGAGCATAAGCCAAATGTATTAGCACTTGAGCTCATGGACTTGGGTACGAGAAAAAGCTAGTCTTTTCTTTCTAATGTTTTTATTTCAATGAATCTTTTTGTTAGGTTAAGCTAGGTTAGTTTAAGTCAGGTCAGAGTCTATAAATTTGTGTATCCTTCGTAAAGGGCACAAGGCTTCCCCAGTTTCTTTGGATCGTTTTCATTTTTTCAAAATAATCCTAAATATAGTGAATATACAATAATAATTATAGTGCATTTTTCAAGATCGTAGGTAGAATTCGAAGTCAGGAAACGCCAATTAACTTTTGACATATTTGGTGGATTCACTGATTACAGGCCAAGCAGGGGAAAACAACATTCCTCTATTCTAGTCCTCTTAACCCAGTCCAAGCGCTCAACTGCTACAGATTCAGAGTGAAGGGAGAATGATAAACCCATAGTGATAAAAAGTGAAAATCACTCGAAAAGCTCCTGGCCAATGATTGAGCTTCAACTTTCCCATAATTTGCAACACATTCCTTTGTGATCCGGACGCTTTAGACCACGTAATCATTGGTGTGAATAGTCTTAGGCGTGATTAATAATTGAAAAAAACTGTCGATAAATATATCTTCCCATATATACATTTCCTTTCACTTATAGCTTAACCCTCATTCATGATCATACATAGATTGAAATCAAACTTTGACCCTTATACCCAAAGGTGACCCAAGCTCACTTTAATGTGCCAAGTCTCATGCATTTAGGTTTTATGATCGTGGAGTTATGACCCTGACACCCATACACAAACACACTGGAACATAGAATATTTTATTGTTATCGAAATCTCCTATATGTTTCGTTTTATGTCGATCTGGCAATAAATTGCCTTCCCTTAAGTTAAGACTCGTAATATTTGAATAACAGTGCGACCCCTAATAAAATACTAACGTCCTTTTATTTCCTCCCACAATCTAGCAAATGACCTTGAACATATAATCGTTCTCCCCTATCACCCAGCAACGTGGTGAACAAGCGGCAACTTAATGTGTATATACATATATACGAATCTTATAAACATATTATATACATGTATATCAATATGTAGTTTTGAATATTATTATTATTATTATTATTATTATTATTATTATTAGAACCGCGTCTTACTACCCGTTCGGGTTATACGCTCTTACGCTAATGTGTAATGGGTAGGGTGATTGTGAGATGAAATGAAGGACCTACAGTTTAACGTGGAATCCGAACCACGGTGGAGGCCTGGCATTCCCCACATTCACAAGATGTCTTGTCAGAGGTGAAGGAAGGGTTTGGTAATCAGATAAATCTTTGCCGGGACCGAGGATTGAACCCCGGCCGCCAGCATAGAAGTCTGACACCTTACCCCTAGACCACCAGGTCACCTACTTTTGAATATTCATATGTGGTGGTTTTTTAGTTGGCACAATGAAATATCTTGAAAAAATGCATTTAAGGAAAATAAGTTTCATACAAAGTTGATTGGTTTTGAAACGCTGACAAAAGGACATAATTTATTTTTTATTTAATGGATGTCTTCAAGGTCACCTCAAGGTCAACTATTGTTTTTCAAATGGGACCCTTAATTTTATTTATTACAGAATCAGAATCATATTCTGCGGAAAAAAAACAAGCAACTTTGGTCTGAAACACTTTTTCACCCGATGCATATTTTTGATGCTATTTAATTAATTAAAGAAAAGAAATAAGTATGAGGTTTTTGGAACTGTTCTTATTTCAATTTATTTCCTACTATAATATGATAAGAGTAAACAATCACGAGTAAAACTATCTCACACCCACATGACGACTGGAGTTGGTGTCATCTTAGTAAATTAAAACCATATATATCGAAAACTTCCTCTGCGGGCCCACTAGAGTGGGTGACATCTTACTAAATTAAAAATATTACGTCAACGCAAACGTTGCAAATAGAGTCACTCTTGTAGCAAAAAAAAACAACAAAAAACAGTTGTACCTCACGTATCTGAGAGGATTCAGCAAGTGGGGTTGGAATGGGGGGGGGGGGTAAGGGGGTTAGGTAGTACGGCGTCATAAGGGTTTGTATCAGATAGGAGGGTAGTTCTCTACTCGGGGGAGGGGTGCGATAGTGCAGCTGGTCATGTGTTCATAATGTGTCCCTGGTGGGTGACGGTTACGACCATGACACCGTATATGAATTAACCTCCTGAGAGATAAGGTAGGCAGCCAGCCATTCAGAGAGATAGCCCGTCTACCATTGGTAAGGGAGGTCAACTTCAGGGCAGGAGGACTCTGGTCACATTCCAGGGGATGCTTCAAAATGTTTATATCATTTATGCAAGGGATCTTTTAATTAATAACTTTAAAAAAACAAGTCTCCTCACTACCCGTTTGGGTTGGATGCATACACGATTACGTTAATGTGTTAGGGATGAGGACAATATATTTTAGAGTGAAGGTAACCTGCTTCCGTGGCCGCATAGTCTAAGCAAGGCCATTTTAAGAACTTCGTTAGTGCTAGGCACTTTTTTTCTAGAAGGCTGTGTTTCCAATATTTTTACTAATTGCTATGCTAATTTTATCCTTTGCATGCACAAAAAACAATTTATGAATCTTGAAAATACTCGCAAATTTCAATGCACCGTGGATGCATCTTAACTTTTGCTGACGTAAAATCCTGTGTCGGCCAATGGTTCGCGATACGTGAAATGCAACTACGCGTAAGGTTGTACTCATAACAACATAACCCTGGAAATAGTTTCAAATATTCTTTTGTAAAACCGTTCTCCTGTAAAATAAAATAATAACCGTGTCGCAGTGTCATAAACTCACATACTGTAATATTTGTTGGACGAGACACTTTTGCATGCGGGAGAAAGTAAGGTATAAAAAAGATGCGGACAATATACAAGGGCTCTCAGTCGAGTGGAATACTACAGTGTATTTACATTAAGATGACGGTACCAACTAGACCGGCCGTAGGAAAACTGCAGCCCCCAACGTCAATTTGTGCAGCCCTCACACAAATTTAAGACTTTCATGATTTTATTAACAAAAATTAAATACATAATCAGTGCGTGTTTTTGAACATGTGAACAAATGAGCACGCTCGTTTATAATGTTACATGTGTACAAGCATAAGCTTATGTAGACAGTAATTACGGTAGCTATATGAATAGTAATTAATAAATGTATTTTAGTTTAAAAGTAAAGTTAATTATTTAGTAAATTTAGAATGTTGTCACATTCTGCCTGCTAGAGAGACCTTACAGATGACCACGTGGCTCTCGTGGAGAAAATTTCCCCACCCTGTATTAGGCCTATAATTTTCTTAGCACTGCGTCTTACTACCCCTTCGGACTATACGCGTATGTACTAATTAAGCTAATGGTCTTAGGGAGTAGTAAGGAAAGGGTACCACACTCACGTGGAGGAAGTGTGGAAAACAATTTTGTAAAAAAAAACCCCAGTACACCCAAACAAGATTCGAAACTCGATCTCCACGTCATCAGCATTCTAGTCCACTACAAGAGTAGCGCGTTATACCCCATAGCCACCGAAGTATTAATTTGTATATGATAGTATCAGTGAGGCTACTGATGAACGCGACCACTTAAATTATTGTTTGTTTTATTCAAATATCAAAATAAATATTTTAAATTAAAATATGCCACTTTTCTTACTTTAGGATTTTGTTGTGTGTTTTTTTCAGGTGAAGAAATGTAGGCTTTAAAAGGTTTGTAGGCCCTAGGTACTGTGCCTAGTCGGCCTAATGGATAAAGCGGCCCTGGGTCTAAGGCATAAGTCAAGCAATATACTAGACTTCCAATGACGGGGAGATGGTGGTTCGATCCCGGTCGGGTTTACTGAGAGTGTTTTATCCTAAATTGTTTCCTACTCTCTCTCCAAGCAAATGAGTATCTTATATAGTAAATAAACGTATAATCCAAATGTGTTGTAATATGTGGTGCTAAAAATATAAATACATAAAAATGTATCCATATTAGCTTTGAGGGTGAATAGGAAATCAAATATAAATATTCCTAGCCTCCACATCTCTGATAAACCAAACTAGATGAGAATGACATCCAGTCCACGCGCCTACCAATGCGCTTTACTAACATGATTAATTCCCATAACCCTTATGTCATCACTCTTACGATTGCTTATCCTGGGCCAAATTATTATTATTATTATTATTAGCACCGCGTCTTACTACCCGTTCGGGTTATACGCACTTACGCTAATGTGTAATGGGTAGGGTGATTGTGAGATGAAATGAAGGACCTACAGTTTAACGTGGAATCCGAACCACGGCGGAGGCCTGGCATTCCCCACATTCACAAGATGTCTTGTCAGAGGTGAGGGAAGGGTTTGGTAATCAGATAAATCTGTGCCGGGACCGAGGATTGAACCCCGGCCGCCAGCATAGAAGTCTGACACCTTACCCTAGACCGCCAGGTCACCGTCTGGGCCAAATTGTTCACGTATTTGTACCTTATTCTGCCAATATCTGATTCATGTACTCCAATGCTGATCACCCGCTTGAATTTCTCTCATCCACATCTCGTTCTATGATTATTATAACCATCAAATTATCATATATCAGTATATGTTCTACCATGTTAACTCTTCTTTTTTGTGTACCTTTCCAGAGTCTCCTTTCTTCATTTCTTTTCTTAGCACTTCTGTATTTGAAACAATCGTAACCATCAAATTAATAACCCTGGTTGTCATATTTGCTTTTTATTATGGTTGTTGCTTTCATAAGTTAAGTACTATGCGTTTATAGGTTGTGTTGATGTGAACTTATTTTTAGAAATTACACGCTGAACACCTTTGATTTAATTAGTATGAATCATATTTTACATATACACATCGATGGGGTCGCGGACAAAGGCGTTAGAACCGTTGATACTGTTTTTGTATTTGTCTGCTGAGGAGATTGGATTTCGAGTCCTAACTGAGTATACTAGTAGGTTTTTAACTAGATGACGCAAATGTGGGTTCAATTTCTCCAATTCTTCCTTAATTTCATTAGTGTAAGTATATGAATAGGTGGGATGGTATTAAGGTGGATTTTTGCAGAATTTGAATTAACTTTCAGCTCACTATACCAGTTCAAACTCTCCGCAACTAACACTAGTTTAAGCTCACAAGATGAGGAAAGGAAATTTTAACAACAGCGCAATATTTAGTTTAATATAAATTGGGGAAAACCACGATAGGCTGGGATTCGAACCTAGTCCCAACCTTTTAAATCTGAATTGAGTGGACTCTGCGATTATTTGTACTTTTTACTGTGAGCGTGTTTGTTGGATCTTTTCAAATATTTAAGGTTTAAAAATAATGTATATTCATTTATTGAATTATTTGGACAAACTTATAGATTTTTTACACCCGTAAAGATTTGCCGAGGGATTTAAGGTGCTAGACTCCTATAAGATATGGTCAACACTAAGTTAAGAAGGTGGGGTTAAAATCCTGGTAGGTTGCATTGGGAATTTGGGCCTCTTCTCATGTAATTAATGACCTAAGTTTCTTATTCCTTCTCTACGATAATGCGGGTACATTTCATTAAGCTTAAATTGTATGTGCACAAATAAAAATAAATGATAGGCTGAACAACTTAAAATAAATATATTTACTAAAAACTCGTAAGATTTGTGAAGCGAATATATTGTTGCAGTAACACTCCACTGAGGAGCATGAAGTAGCACTGTTACAGAAACAGTGATAACACAAAGAATAAAATCTTTGCCTAACCAATAGAACATTTATGTGTCACTCATCATATTTTTTATAAAAATATATTTCAAATTAAAATATTGAATATAGTTGAAATTTAAAGATTGAATTCTAATATAATTTTACAGTGATAAGTTATTTCATATCTGAAATAGTTGCGGAAATTTGAAACCTTTGCTTATGTAAAGTTCCTTAAAAGTATGTTCCATGGGAAATTGAGAGTTACCATTTTGTTTGAAATGCTAAACAGTGCTTGAATACAAAATTTAGTCAAAATCCTTAGAATGGATTTAGAGAAAATCGATTATTTCTCTTTTCGCCCTTCAGTAAACTACACCTAATTTTATGATTAGATATATATTTCACAAAACTCTCCAAGGAACATTATGAAATCCCAAGATACCGAGTTTTAGCCTAATCAGTAAAATGGTTTCGGCTCTAGTCCTATATATATATATATATATATAGAGAGAGAGAGAGAGAGGAGAGAAATAACACACAGAGAGCATTGCAAAAATTCCTTTCTTGGGTTCAGGAGGCCAGAAAACGTGAACATTTATCTAAATATCAATCTTGATTTTGTTGACAATCACAATACTATTTTCTCCGAGGGTTAGAGACAAAGTAAAGATAGTTAGTCCTTATGTTTTTTTTTTAGATTTAAATTATGGCTAGGCCCCCAAATATAAATATTTTAGTTTTCTTCTTCCTATTTAGAATCAAATAAAACTGATATAAGCAGCCTATGTAAGTTACTTATAATATATAAATAATAAATAATAATAATAATAAATAATATATATTAGAAAATAAATTTAGATTCTAGCGATTTTTTTTATAGAACCTATTCATTTCACTCCTTTGTTGTACGAACACAGAGCCAAGAGGCCGTATCTAATACACAAAACTCCATTTTATATTTTTAGAGAACAAAATAAAGTTGTGTGAGTAATCCATATTATACCGAAACCCTTTGTGGGACGTAGCTATTCCTTTTCATTCCCATCACCGTATTTGAACACAAAGTTATTTTCTCTTTCATGTTTAGTCTGCCCCTAAAATAGGTTTAAAAATATATACACGAGGAATTGATTGTGGATGAATCTATTATAAGCCTAGTCCCTTGATCCAAAGTGTTTAAATATAGATACCATAATATATTTTAGCAATATAACAATTACCGTACCTTAAAAATAATATTATAGCACGTTACGTACATTGTAACTGTAGTTTTTGTTCAGATTGGTGAGTTTCCTTATAGAATTTAATTGTCCAAGTCTATTGTAAGAGAGGCCTCTTACTGCCATATTGATACGATTACTTAACATATTATCAAAATAACCATAGTAAATTGATAAAAGATTACAATATTTAAACCTTTTAACATTATATTTCTCTTGAGTTTAAAATACCCGCCCAAAGAAACCATGTTTAAGACATTATATTTAATACCTTGAATTTGAAAGGATAGTAAGATGCGTCGCTAAAAATAAAGTAATAACTCACATTTAACTCGTAAGTCATAAACTAATTGGTTGAAGCTGAGACATCTACTTAAATTGTTTTCCAGATTTTAGTAGCTACTGAACAGTATTGAATAAATAGTTAGTTATTTTTTATTTTATCTATTGGTTTGAATACAATTATTATAATGTAATCTTCATACTAAATGTATGTATAGGCCTTTTGTTTATTGTGACATCTGAGAGTGTCTGCTGATAGTTAATATACATTCACAAGTGAGGCAATATGTGAGATTACTGAATTTTAATATTAAAATGGAATAGACCAAAGTACTTTGAAGAAATAAGCAGAGATAGACTCAGGTGACCAATATTTTGTAGTAGTGATCCTGATTGTGTACTTTTTAGCTTTTCCATGGTGAAAGGCATTGGGGTGTTGATATAATTTAGTTCACACGCCTTAAGCACAAAGTGATATTCGATGGCTTATTCCATGAAGGGGGTAATTATAAAAAATGTATACACACTAGCGTGAGGAGGGGATAATAATTTGCATGTGGTAAACCACCCTCAATACATCCGGCCGGTATTCAACCTCCCTTTCACCAGTGATCCAGTAATATGCAAGCTTCTAAGCTTCGACTTTAAAGTTCTATGACTTTTTTTTTTGTGTTTACAGAATTTTATTTTCAACTTTTCCCTGATTAGTTTCTTCCAGTTTTTCTTAGTGAATGACGAGTTTTCTCTTTGATATATAGATTATAACATGCTAGTAGCTACTAGCATTGTTAAATTATAATAATGCTAGTAGCATTAGTATTATTATATAATTTATATATTATTTATAATATAAATAAGCTCCTTTTACAATATTAAATGCTTAGAGTATAATATGTGTAAAAGTGTAATGTGATATAAAAAACAAACAATGTAGAAGCATCTCATGGTAGTGTGTCAAATTCACGCAACGCTTTTTAACAAGCAAGGGGGAAAAAAACTTTGGCTCTGGTTTTGATGTTTAGGTGCGAAATGAATGGGTTTTGTTTGGCTGACTGTGTATTAAAAATGCCATTACATTTCTAGGTTTTATCTAATGTAGAAAAATCACACTTTTTTTTTAGATTGTCCTTATCCTTAAAATGTGTAAAAATGCATTAAAAATTATATAGCCCCAATAAGGAAATACCATTAATGGAGTAGCAAATTTCCCAATTTATATATCAGCCGACATTAAACTTTCAATTAGAGGCGCACGTGACCATAAAATGGAAGCGACAGTAGTTAATAAACTCCACCTTGAGAAGGAGGAGGGGACTGTTAAATGTATGATAGGAATGGGTGTGTGAAGGGATGGATCGTTGGTAAAGAAGCTACTACAAGGACATTTTAGCTTATGTACTATAAGACGCATGCGCATAAACTAGTAAAAACAAATCTACGGTCCTCCAACATCTTAGCAATAGCTAAACTAAAACACTCCCAAAGTTAATCAAGTTTTGTTAAGAGATGTGATTGTTTGTTTTTTCATCCATCCGGATTTGTCTATATAGATGGGTCAAAAGTAATACATGTAGAAATGAGAGGAAATGTATAAGCACTCACTTGGAAGGAAAGTTAAAATAATTTAAGTAAAACAACCCTCATCAGACTCGACCTAGATAATAGATTCGACTCTCCAGTCACAACCGAACCAGACAAGTCAGGACCGATGTATTTAAACCTCGTGAACAATAGTACAGATAGAACATACTAACTAATTGTACATTTTTTAACATATTAAAACGTTCAACCGTAACATTTCCCCTAACACTCTTTCATTACAAATGTACTACCTTGGTTGATAAAGTCAATATGCCTTTACCCGGTGTTAAGGGCCTTAATTGACGCGGGGACGTCACAAAACATCAGTCCCAAAATATCAGTCACTGTGCCCCTACTATAAATTGTGAGGGGGGTTAATAGTGGAACGGGGAACTGGAGTCGGTTACTCATTGGCTTGAAGGGATGAATGGTTTTGAAGGGCATTAGAAGACTTCTTCTACTCACTGACCTTTCGCAACAAAGGAAATCTTTCCCTCCTGAACTGGAAATATAGACGCTATTGTGTCCGACGTATTACAAAAGAAGATTGAATAATAACAGGGATTTGCTAATCGTGTGTTTACGGGGCAGTAAAGATCTAGAATAAAACGGTCGATATTGAGTCGCTTAGAAAAGCTATTATTTATAGTTCAATAGAAAAAATAAGTTGAATGAGTCAGCTTTTTAATTGAGTTTAGACATTCAAGAATTTGAGATCTTGGTCTGTATTTATTTATTTGGAGTATTTAACTTTCACGTTCCGAAATGACTAATTATATCAGAACAAATTTACAAAATATCTTAATTCTATAACCCTTACGACACCCTTTCTCCCGACCATTAACTTAACACTGTGAAAGGGGAAGCCAAGATTTAAATAATAACAAATAATCATCTATTTGACCGTATCAAGAATTGAACCTAGTTGTTTAACTCATTTTACTTTTTTAAGTCTTAACTTTTATACTTGACATTAAATGGTATATTGGACTGCTAAGAGGCCGCCTCTGGGGCCTAGAGGTCATATTTACTTACCACAGATACGTCCCAGGTTCGATCCCATGCGCTTCCATATTTTCTGTGAGCAGTAGGTCTAAGACGGGGTCAGCTCAGCCTCCCGAGTACAAATGAGCTGCTTGAATGCAAAATTATCAGTTTCGATTTAGGTAGCAGATTAGCTGCCAGAGGGGGTTCGTTGTGCTTACCCTATGACACCCTCTATCCACAGGTCATACTATCTTCGCCAACAGACGGTGCCCACTCGGTTGGTATGGCTTAATTGTGAGCTGATTCCATGGAGTTTTTTTCAGAATGCTAAAATATATTACAGTTACTAAATAGGTGCCATGATAATATTGTTAATGTATAGCAAGTAATATAATATTTTGTATAGAAGATTTATAAGTGACTTGCGAAGGATGAGGAGGTAATGTTAAATAATATGCACAAGCATTGGCATGAGTAAATAATTAATAGAAATATTTTAAAATCGCATTTGATAACTATTCACCAAAGATTCAAACTGCAACCTCTCTGTCTTTTGGGACCTAGCACAATACGAGTTTAATGTCTGGAAATACTTAACTATAGCTATTTTAAAGAAAAAACACCTTGACCTTGTCTTTCATCAAAAGCGTTGAAATGGTGGGTTCAATTTATCTTGATTCAGTGATAATACATGATGTGAGTCCAATTTGGACATATACACACTCGAAGTTTATTTAGTACTAGATCTTGCTATGTATCAGTGGATCAGGATCTCTATAAGAGCTGCCTCTGTCGTTAGTGACCTCACAGGCATTCACATAACATAAAACACCTCCCGGAATAAAGGACAGTAAATAAATCATTAATTTACGTTCTAGTATTGAGTTGGAAATTTAAAAATCCCATTTTGATACAAATTTGAATTGATTTCTTATAATTTAATTTGCTTTCTTATAATTTTTAGCAAAATATGTTATTGTCTGTCTTAAATTATGTTAAATGTATTTTCAATGGTGATTTTAATATTTTCTTCTTAAAGCTGAATGTTTTATTCCAAATGAAATAGGTTTCTTATTTGTATTAGTTTTTATATAAAATCCATTTGGGAAGTAGTATTTTTAGGAAAAATAAATGTGAAAACAAAAATACGAAAACTTATATTTCTTATACAGAAAGGTAAAGGTACTTACTTTACTCTTCCGGAAACCTTTTTTGTAGCAGCAGTGCTACCGAACAAGAGAATATAAATAGAGAGAAAGAAGATATCTATAAAAAGAGAAAATAAAGAAGGAATAAAAACCTAAATGGGAACGCTATCAAAAGCAGTTCCTCTTTATCCGTGAGGTCTCGCAATCTGGGTGATTGGAGTCAGCTTGAGTGAGTCCGATCTTGTTAGACCTACATCATCGCATCGGTTATTCTGGTCGACCAAAGAGAGGAGGTATCGATCATCTCGAATTTCAAGACTCAAAGGGATAAATAACGCCAGAATGACGAATAAATCCCAATTTTCTTAAGAATGGACATATCTGAGAGTTAGAAAAAGTTACTATATCTAATTTTAAGTATTTATACGTCAAGCTATATGATTTGCAGCTGTCACTTTTTCTATGTATTACTAATGCTTATAAAATAACATTAATAATACAGTGAAAGTTTTTTAATGTTGAACGAAAAATATAGTTTTGAATATTGTATTGTGAAAGCGTGATTTTTTTTTTTTAATTCCGAACTTAGCTCAGTTAAACTTTATATTCTCACTTTTAAAATAATGATAATACAAATCACACTTTAATCCAATAAAATCTATGACTGAGCAGTTTCTAATAGAAGATACCTTTCCCACAAAGAAAATGTTTTTGTCAGCTCTATTTTTAATATAATTATTATACTGTTTCAGTTGAAACCCTCTTAAACACGCAGTTAAAATAAGAATAAAATATAAACCAATGCATGGATACTACAAAAGAAAATACCTCTCTACTAAAACAGGGTATTATACGTGATCCTTCAGGTATTAGTCATCCGGAAAGTTTAATTAGCCCTAAAAACTATGAGACATTATGTTACACTGCTAGACAGACGTTAAAACGTTGATATAATGAAATCCTATCTGTATTTTTATGTTATGGTCAGTGCAAGAACAAATTTACGATGAAAAAGAATTTGGAGTCACTAAAAGAAAAATCATAATCAAGGAAATTGATTCAATAGAAGAAGTGGTAGGAATTAAATAAAAGATTGCACAGGCAAACACTAGTTCATTTTATTGTTTACTAGCCCCCTTCCCCGTAAAAAATATTGTAAAGAATCCTGTAAAACAAAACTTCAAATCATCCATCATGTCAATGTAAAAATAACACTTTTTTTTACTTATGTTTTTAAAAATACAGTCCTATCACTGTATAGCCCCCTCCCTCCTATTTTCATCTCATTCCTCTTTCCTCACCCCTACGCCCGCCCCCTTCACCAACCCACTTTCCCTTCAACGACTTTTTTTTTCCAATGACTATATAATATACTATAGACATTTTTATGAGGAATAAATTAAATTTTCAAAATTAAATATAGCCTATGCTACTCGCTGACAATGTAGCTTTATATTGGTGAAAGAATTTTTAAATCGGTCCAGTAGTTTTTGACCATTACAAAAAAAAAAAAAATCTTTCCTCTGTATAATATTATTAGTATTAGTATAGATGATCCCTTGTGTGAATTTTGTGAGAAAGTCATACGCCATAAAGGAAAATCAACACGCCTAAAACTTGTAATGACAACAAAGCTCATAGTTTATAAAAGCTTCGTGAATTTGCGACCCTTAAGGTGAAGCACATTACCATTCGTCATGCTATAGAAATTACACTAAAGTTAAATCCAAATGCAGTGAAGATAAACCAAACGAGGTCGAAAGACATTTACAAAGATGCAGAAAATTCGGTGTTTGAAGACTTATTTAATTACATCAGAACATAGTTATTTTAAATAATAAATTGATACAACTTTTTACATTTTTGTAAAGTTTGACTAACTAAATGAAGGAAAATGGATATTCTATTAAAAAACAGCTAACAAAAAAGGCAAATTCGGAGGAACATTAAGTTTAAGTTCAAAAATAGTCTACATAATATTTCCAGAGAGTAAAGGAAAATTGTCGGTTGTTGCTGAAATCTAACTTAATTGTTATTCACACTATCTTGAACTGTGGAAGAAAAATCCGATAACTTTTGACAGCATTCTTGAGCAAACATCGTATAACTTAAGCAAAATGATTAAAAAAGAATATAAAATCTCTGCATGGCCATATCTTCCTTCTGATGTTGGATTATGTACAGTAACTGGATATTCGACGTGGCTGGAGACCCATAACAAAGTAAATCAAATTAAAATATTACATTATTGGTGAAATCTTTTAACTAAGAAATAATAATATATGCAGAATACTCGGGGTATGCAGAAATCACATAAGCATGTGCCTTAGGGGCCATACATGTATTACGTGGCGCTATTCTAGGCCTTTATTGACCCCTCCCCCATATCACGCTTTGGCAACCCCCCTCCAACCCCTTAGGTATGTAACGCTTCAAGTTTCGACTATAAAATAGACCCGTTCCTCATGACATTTTTAAATGTTTTTTTTTTAGTAAATTAGTTATTTTCACGTTGGTTCTTATAAGTTTAAAATTAATAGGATTTTGAATAAAGGATGAAATTTCCAGTCAAACAGTTGTATTTGTATTTACAAAAAACATTATTTTAAAAGTGTGAGACAGATAAGGTTTATACATTTCTATTTTTATTGTTTGTTTTATAAACTAAAACTTCGTTACGTTACGCTAGCCTAACCTTCCTCCCCATGTCACGCAGCGTAACACTACGATGGACCCTCACCCCGTCAAGTGCGCTACTTAATACATGCATGGCCCCTATACTATAAATACTCTCATTTTGAAAGTTGAAATATTTCAAATATTAAATCACCTAAGACAGATTTTTATTGCCACAGATAATAGAACATATCGAGTTCCCAGCTGTGCTGGTTTTGATATAGTTACAAGAAAACTTGTTAGTGTTTCACAAAATCTTAATACCCAATATTAACGCTCCATCAATTGAACTTATAACATTTCTGAAATTTTGAATCAATCAGAACTTATAAGAGAGAGTCCCTCCCTTTAAAGTAAAGTAATAGTTTCTATGGAGCAAACCCTTCACACAAAAGCAGGTAAAATTATGTTGAAATATAAAGTAAACTACAGAAATAGCGTTCTGTGGTTGGATAAGTTTACACTGTGTGTAATCTCCTTTCAATATTTGTAAAGATATTCAAGATGCTGGATTAAGCTATTTTTGTATTGAAGAAAGTATGTTAGCGAAGGTTTAACCAAGGGGTTTTGAAAGTAAAATATATTATAGGGCCGTAATAATCCATTAATATATTTAATTAAGTTATGTATAGTCTTATTTGGATGAAGTTTGTTCCCTGTGTTCAAGTGGAAAAAATGGAAAACTGTGCTTAATTCATTTCTAAATAATTAAATATTTAAGCTAATAATATAGGTAATGATAAATTTAAATAATATAAAGCCCAGATTTTTGTGAGGTTCATAGGCTTTGGTGCAACTCTTGTAACACCTAAGGCATGAAAACGGTGTTATATCATCCTTCTGTATGTTTTATGTGGATATGATAGAATATTTTTATATTGCTAGCTTTTCTGTGAGCTGCAATAGAAGGGAATTGGCTATTTACATCTCTCAGTTATACGCTCAATGATTCCTTGGAGCTTTGATTACGATACAGTGAACTATATCAGGTAACTAACTGTGTATTATACTCAAATGCTAGCGCTCCTAGCAGAACATCCAGAAGTTTATAATAATTTTAGTAATATATATTTTTTAGTTCATATATTGAAAAATAATCTTTTTGGCAACATTCCCTAGCTCAAACCATCGAAGTAACCGTGAAATAGTATACCTAAACACCAGGTGGTACAATCAGATTTAGCTTAAAAGCAGCAACTGTCAAAATATATCACATGGCAGCTGAACATAGTAGTTAATTCATGATATTAATGAGATAATTGGTTCAGAGTGACAGTTCCTATAATTTTCACTATGAACTTAATAAAACAAGGGTTGAAAAGGATTTAAATGAAGTGTCTGCTTTGGTGGAGCTTCTTTGGAGCTATATTAGTCATTTTTATGAAGCCCAGGACTTAATTAGTATAGCAACAGTGGTAAAATCTTAGTGAAAAGTTGTAGATGACTTAATGAAAGCAATTAAATTAGGAAAATACATTATGTTTACTTCAAGTATGAAAGCTTTGACAGTCAGCACTGATCAAGAAATTTCACGAGCCCATAAAAAACAGTTAAAATAATTTGGAAATATATTAAAGGATATATTAAAGGATATTCTGAAAAATTGAAAAATGACATCTGAACATAGGAATCGAAATCGGGAAATTTGGCTTAATACGCCAATTGTTACTCATATTTTAAGGCAGAGTCTCATGATGAAAGTGCGGAAATCTTCGGCTACAAATGTGTGATTTTATTAAGATCACGAGCTATCAGTAAATGCAAACCACCTTCGACTCGGTAGCTGGCTTAATGCTGCCGCTTGTACAATAATTATAATTGTAAGAGATTGCATATTTAAGAATAGAATAGCCAAAGCTATTAGTTATGTTTTTAGTGAGATTACTCCATCTAAATATTATAATATCATATTCTGAAAATTGAAAAATGATACCTGGACATGGGAATCGAGCTCTGGACCTTTGGCTTAGTATGACAATGTACATGTGCATAGGCGTACTAAGCCAAAGATCCAGGGTTCGATTTCCTTGTCCAGGCTTCATTTTAAAATTTCAGAATATGATATCTAGATGGAGTAATCCTCACTAAAACATAAATAATAGCTTTTGTTATGTTATTCTTAGATATTAAAGAATAGTTAAATCCAATGGAAGATAGTGTTTTTAAATTGACAGAGCTCTTCTTGGTAGAAGTAATGTCATGGCATAGAGTCAAGATCTCCACGTGAGAGATGTACTTTTACATCCTTAGACCCTATACCATGGGAACTAGCATCTCTAGATGAACTTCTTCGTAAAAGCTAAAAATAAAAACATTTTGACAAAACTATTACAAAGTAGTGTATCATCTGATGATGAGATACCCAGCAATTCTGCCACCACGATATATGGAATGAATCTCTTTCAAAGAGTCAAAGGCGATAAAAATAGTTTTGGTGAAGAGTCAACGTGTCTGTTTAGCATGATTATAAGAGAAGAAGATCGAAGTAATAAAATCGCCATAGACATAGATACACATTAGGACGTATTCGTAAATAAGAGTGAAAGGAAATTTAGGGTGGAAAGCCTGTTATACAGGTTACAAAATATCACTGCATCTCAAAATGGTGACAATGAGGGCAATTTCTGAGTAAAGAGAGAAATAAAGAAAATCTAATCCACTTTTTAGTTAACGAATGGCAGAAACTCAAAAACATTAGCCAACTTAAGATAAAATCTTCCACGAAACTTCTAAAGAAATGAATGTTACATGACTTCATCAGACCTTAACAGTAGTCATGAGTAAGCTGACAATAATGCTTGCTGCTACACGCAGCACATGATGCCAAAGAAGGCTATCAGGGAGTTATTATTAGTCCATATACGCTTCTTATGTATTTGGCTTTTCAAAGTGTTGTCCATGTTCCCTTATTTCAAATATTTGGTACTAAAGTCCACACGAGGATGTTAAATATTAAAATAATAGCTGCACCCATCGGTTTCTATATTCTATGAATGCATACATTCACTGGCTGTAATACTGAGAGTGCACTAGCAGGTAAATAGAAATGAAAGCTTATAAGATTTTGTGTAAAGATGAAGATGGACAAAAAACTTTCAACCCGTTAGGAGAAGGGGTATATCCGAGGATCTAATAGAATATGTCGAATCTTTCACGTGTTAACTTTGCGTGATAAAAACGTGACAATTAAAGTCAATAACTGACAGTATAGTTTATTTTGCGCAAAGAAAGGGCAAATAAAGAGCCATCAATCACCACCTTGTCAAGATTGTTGCGGAAACACATACAGGGGGCTAACTACCAGGTAGAAATATGGCAAAAAGGTCTTGATAAAGATCCAAAAATCCCTAATCCTATAGGAAAGGATGGAAATGGGCAACATTGAACGGAGAACAACACTTAATATTGTGGGCAGAGTGGAAGGGCAGCCTTCACCTGAAGCAGTATTAGATCTACAAGCCTGTAGCTGCTCGCCACATCGCAGGTTACCATTCTGCCTGTGTTTGAAAGTTGGCCTGAAGTGTGCTGATATGCGTAGACTTCTTGTTTATGACAATCAGTCATCCTGTTATGAAAGTTATGATTCATGTGAAGTGTACAATGATAATAATGACGGTGGTGGAACTTAAGATATTGATGAGTGATATAAAGCTTTATATATAAATATTTATTTTTAGAATTTTTTAATTTCTATAAATGAGAAATTGCTAGATTCTTATACTTAAGATTTTTAAAAATATCACTTTGTTTTAATTAATAACCTCTCCAAGGCCTTCCAAATGAAAGACTAAGGCTGTCGGACACCATTTTGGAAAATGGCATCTGTTGCACAGATGGCCAATATATACAATGTTGTCACATATTTTACTTCTTACAACACTTCAGTGAAACCAAAAAACATAATGAGCCCTCCTCCCCAGATTTGTTATGACCCCCCCCCTCCCTCCCTTTCAGGATCATGGAATAGGGAAAGTAACCGATAGCCAGAACTAATATTAGAAAGAACGACTAGAAAAACAAACCCGAGAAATCTCGATCGCAGTGAAATACGCACCTCTTCCTGGTACATTTACTCCGCCAAGATTAACTTCAAAATTCCTTGAAGGTGTTAGGTGGCTTTGAAACTATTACGTCTCATAACGATAAAATCCATGGCTAAGGACATCACACCATATCGGTATTTGTATTTTCCTCAGTCACAATCAAAACCATGGTGAGGCCGTCCCTGTTGGAACTTATGTTTTCCTTGGCTCAAGTACTGTGCGTCTGGATCCTGGTGAGATTGAGTTGGGTGAACAAAGAAGTAATAGTAGAAGTAATAAAGGAGAAAGGGACACAAAAAGGAATGAACGACTTGGCCCGGATGCCAAAAAACAGTTTCTCGAGTATGTCCCCCTTCTTTTTGGCAAAGGGCAGAATAGAATTTTCCCACTGATAGACGATTAGTCTATAATCATAGGCAATGAAAGTTGGAGGCACCGTAGCAAGAAGAATAAAGATTGCTGAGGAACTTGAGTATAGATAAATATGGAGCAGGGAACAGTGTAATGTTGTTGAGGAAACAAAGGGATTTGATTTTTAAAAGGTGAATGTGCTTGTGTTGAGTATATATTTTGTTGGAACGGTGCATTTTGTTAGTGAATATTAAAATTATCCCTATCGGTGGACACGAGAACCGAATAAAAAATATCTCTTGTCTTTTTACAGTGCCAGAAGGTTGGGGTTTGTATATTAACAAAGTGTATTGAGTATTTTTACTAAATGGTTTCCCACTCTTCCTTCATAAAAATGAGACTACATTTCCTCTAAATTCTACCTTCCTCATCCTTATCTCATTAATGTAGTTAGACTCATATATCTAAATATGTAAGTAGGAATTGGAACAATTTTTATGTGTATGTGTTTAACAGATTTTTTAAGAGTAAAACGTGTGTTTACTTTTAGCTCTATAATGCACCGAATTTGATCTAAAAGTAGTCGTTGAGGAATTGATAGCAGCCGTGGACTCTAAATGTAGCCTGGACTAAGGTGTTACAAGAATTTTTAACATTTTTTCAATTTTTCATATGATGTATTATTGTTTGAAAATATCATAAAGCGTATTAACCGAATGGGTAGTAAGACGTGGCACTAAAAAAATTTGCAGATTATTTTTTCTAGATTCTAAATACTTTTTTATATTTCACTTATACGCACCTAAGACACGTTTAAAATTTTACTTTATTATGTTTATAAAGTTTTGTAATTTGTGAAAATTCTAGAACCCAATATTAGGATTAATCTTGACGTTTAATGTCCCACCAAACCATAATTTTTTTTACAACGATAATGTCCTTCTTCTGTAGGTATCCAGGGCTATAAACAAAATAGTTTGATTTAAATTGCAATTTTAAATATATATCTAATATTAAGGATGGTTTACAGTTGAATGATTTTTGAAAGTTAGAAATTGTTTTAAATTAGATCAAACAATTTGGTTTGCAATTGATAACGAAGGGCTTTGTTAATTGATAAACAACTTTGTGTGCTTTTTTTAAAAAAAAACATTTATTTGATTAATAAATGAGTTTTGAAATTTTTTAATATCTTTGAAAATGGCTATAAAAATTTGTTTAAAATGATTACTATATAGGGTTTTACATTGTAAATAACCCCTTATACTTGATTGTCATGAAAAAATGAATTTAAGGTTAGTATACTGGTAGCTATATATATATATTTTTTTTTTTTCAAAAATTATTTTAGCAAGTTTGCTCATTACTTATTATGAAAAATTATGTACAATTGTGTCGTAAGTCTTATTTGAACTGATTCATCATTGGCTTTGCGTCGATTTGCACCTTGGAAATGATCGTTAGTTTTCTCTCTCCATTCTATATACTCCGTGGTCTTGCTTCATCTTTTAGCTTGTAGTACCAGTTTTTTCCCATTTTATATCCTCCATGTCCAAGAGATAGCAGTCGGTATACAGATAACGAGATGAAACTTCCTTTGAAGGAAACTTAGAGAAGAAGCGAGGAAAGTAAAGGGGTAGGATAACTATGGTGGAAAGAAAGATATTATATTCATTGACAGAACGACTTTGAAGGACAACAGAGAGGGAGAGAGAAAAAAAATAAAAGTAAATGGGGAAAACCAATTTAGAAAACTTATTTTTATAAAATTAGGATTGACACGACAGTTCTAAACTTTCTGGATCGCCGACTAACGAAAGCAACTCAGTTATGTAAACAGATATTTCACCACTCATAATGAGCTTGGTAGGGTTCGTGGTCGTAAATTAGATTAATTTTCACTCCCTCGCAGAAAAAAAAAATCTTTCGGGAGTAAAACTTATTTAATTATACTTTTCTAAATTTAGTACACTCAAATTTATTACTGGTTAAATGTATGTAAACATTTTTATATCGGTTGGATAGATATTCTGGTATTTTGATTCTTATTAAAAGTCACTTATGTTATTTTGTAAATAAAATGTATATTTTTTACCCTAAGTTCTATCCGCACATTGGGCCATGAGGTATGTAAGGTTTAAAGGAAGTGTAATCACTTTTCCTGGAGGTGTAGTGGAAAACCATTTAGTTCCATCCTTTGTACGCCCGTTTTAGATTCGAAACCCTGACCTCCACACCACCGTTAAGCCAGACAAAATGAGACTAAAGACGTTGTTTGCTTGCCGAAAGATCTCATTCTAGAACTGTTAAATTAATTCAACTGTGGAAACCTAGGGAGTATTAATAAATTAGTTGCTTAAATTTATAAGTGAAAACAAATTAAAACACACGACTAAAATGATCACACGTCACACAAATCTAATTTATTTGAATAAATTGTAGGCACTCCTTGGTAGGATCACTTCAAGAAGGCAACTCTAAGATGAGCTATCGGATCGCCTAGCTCTTAGATTAAATGGTTGCGTGAATTTATCACCACCATAGCCTTGGTCACATGGTTTAAGGCGTAATCTCGCAACAGGATAAATTATCGCTAACTAATAGGTAAATTTTCAAATCATCCTAGCTACATTAGGAAAGGTGGGGAGGTTTTCTATAGCCATTGTATATTTCCCATCCCCTCTACACTTTAATTCGGGTGCACTCTCTCAAAAAAAACTTTCTCTAAACTAAGCTGCTAGTATTCCTTGTGGTTGTTCCAAGGTTAGCTTAACCCAACATGGTTTACCATTCTTCCTCCATAGAAATGTTGGTACATTTCATCTAAATTCTACATTAATTTATTATTCTTTATAAGGATATCCTTGATAGTAAGTAAGATGGAGTGCAAAAACAAATATTTTTTCTCACCTCGTCTTACTAGTCTACTCGGTAAGGTATAAAGCATAGTGGGCTAAGTATGGTAGAATTTTTTTTAGGAAATGTACCCATATTTGTACGGGGGAGTGGGGGAGGAGGTTATAATACATTTAGGAAGTATTACATCCTCAGTACAATCAGCTGGAATTCAAATCCAACCTCCCCGTCAGAGGCCAACCACGATAAATTAGCTTGATATTTAGACCACGTGCTCACCAGGACGAGTTAGAAACCAAATCCTTTCCTTGTGTCAAAGGAAATTATAATATAAAATTCACTGCAAAGACGAAACCACTATTTCAACTCAAGCCACGATCCATATCATCGTGCCCTCAGTAATTCTCCGACCGAAAAGTGTAACTGTGTAACCCATCGCCCCTCACGACGGGCGCTGCAACTAAAACTTTGTTCCCGCGATAATTCGTAATCACGGAGACCATTGTTGTCAGAAGTCCTACTTTTCTCCCGCTCTGGCCTTTCATTCCTGTATGTTTGTGCATAGAGATGTAAAGATTTCATCTTCTAACAGCCCGTTCCTTTCCCATTGTGTTCTCTATGCGTCATACGAACAATTCTCTTTCTCTCCATCCCTCTTCGTTCTATTCTCTTTGGTGACTCGGGCTTGAAACGTTTTCTCTATGTCCAGCGGGAAAGATAACATGGAATAATAATAACAATATAAAAAGGTGAAACAATGAAAGAAAATGCGTGTAGTGTGTAGGGTTCGTTTTGCTTTCGCGTAAAGTGTTGAAGATTAGGTGCGCCATGGAGGTAATACTTTCTGTGAGAACGTAGCAATTGTCCAAAAATGAGAGATAGGATTTGAATTAGTCTTTTTTCTAGTCAAACATAATTTTTTTCCTTATTTACAATCACTATTGTTCTTTGAATATATTTTAGAATGAGAATGGAAATTTATAAGAATTTTAAATCAGATAAGTTTGAAACTATTGTGATGATTTTTGTAGGCTGGAATGTAGTTTTACACTTATCATGAAGTGATAAAGTTTTAAATTTGAAACACACATTTTATTAAAAATTGAATCTCCTTGGGACCTTAGTCTATGTAAGGTTAACATTCTCAACTGTGATAGTATTAATATACGATTTAACTTGATGATAATTGTGATGTGTCTATTTTTACAGTTGTTTTGTAATTGAAGACTCTAGTGCAAAAACGAGACAGCTCCATTTTCTCATTTTTTCCCCTAGCTAAAACAAAGAACTGCTTATAAAAATAATAAGTGTGAGTTGAAATATGATTTTTTTTAAATTATTTCCTTGTGAATAGCTTTTTTTCATAAGTACACACACAATAATTATTTTTATAATTTTTTTTAGTATCTCTTGAAAAAAAAGATTGAAATGAAACTGCCTTGTTATTGCAATGGGGTCTTCAATTATAGGTGTTGGGTTCAAGCAGCTTATTAATGTGACATGGAAAGCGCCTCCACGGAAAGGAAGTAATATTAGCACATTCGGGTATCCCCTGGGCAACGGTACATTAGTACCGGCTAATCTTCCCACAAACTGGACTGTGAATAATTTAGCCCAAACGTGCAATATAAATGTTATTACTTATTTTAATCTAGCTACTTTAAACCAAATTAAAATATCATGGGCTAGTATAAAATTTATTCAAGGATTAGGAATAAATTAAGAAATGTAAAAGTATATTTTTTTCTCATGCTATTTTCATTGTATACCGTTGTATAGCCCAACCATGTGTTTATATAAGCTGAATCCTTTTTTTATCCACTTATAGTAAAAGAAGGGGGAACTTTTAGATGTTATAAAACTAAAATGAGCCAAATTAGCTAATATTGTGATAAGAAATGGGAAAAACTTGAGCAGAAATATTCTATTCCCTATAATAAGAATATTTTAAACGGGTTTCTTATAATATTAATCATCAATTTATATCTTCTGTCCGAATTATGAAATTGCAAAATAATTGAAATAAAAAAAAAAAATTTTTTTTTGTAGTGTTTAAAAAAATATGTACTTCATTTCTTAGCTTTTAATATATTACGGCTAAGCAGACACGGATTGCAATTTTATTTCTGGCATGACTGAAAATAATATAATTTGTGAAATGGTCTTCCCCCTTTAAAATTGATGGATTGAAGACTGTGGGACTGGGTGTTATGTATGATTTTGAATTATCTTAATATGTATGTAATGTGTCAATATAATAATCTGGTTTGGAATAAAGTGTGCGTTAAATACCACAGAAAAGTAAAATAATAAGATTAAAGGTCATTGTTTTGATCCAATATAATTTAGACCAAAATTAAAATAATAAATATTCTTGATTAATAAACTATTAATGTGATATTAAATTCCTCCTGGTAAATTTGGGCGTAAAGTATTTATTTTTATTTTCTAGGTTAAGTTATCCATTAGTAGAACTGTGTAAAATAATCCTAAGTTTCCAACAACATTCACGTTTAACAACAAAATCAAGTTTAAAAGTTAAAATAAGGGTTGTATTTTGTAATGATTATTATAACACCTTATTTGGTTTATATGTATGTACGATTGTAAAATATAAGGGAGTGTTTTTACTTTTTTAATATTTTTTTCACATAGCTCGAATATTCTCATGTGGCAACGAACGAGGGGAAGAAAGAGAGAAAGTGTGTTCAGGCCAGAGCTGAAACCATTCAACAAAACAGGAGATTGAAATATTATACGGGAAACGCCTCGCATTGCAAGAACAAAACAAACAACATTTTCGTTTTCTATTTTGATTATAGGGTTTCTATAAAAATGTTAATAAAAAAAAAGTGGTAATGTTCAGAAAGTTGCAATAATTCAACGCAATGTACTTCACGAATCTGAGATTCGAACAGGGGACCATACATTTTGAGAGTCAAATAAAATGAAAAGTCTTATTTATAATTACCCACTTCAGTGGCCAATTGGTATAATCCGTCACTTAAGTGATATACTAGCCTGCTTATGACGGTAAGATGGGTGTTCGAGTCCCAGTCGGGTTTAATGAGGGAAGTTTTTTCCTAATCTGTTTACCACTCTCAAATTCAAGTAGATTACTTATAAAATGTTTCCTTCCTTTAACCAATTGTTTAATATTTAAATGAAGTGAATACTATAGCTTATAATGGATGTTATATTTAAGATAACACAAGATCCATAATGTCAGTCCTTATAGCTAAGTGGATAGGAAATCTTCTTACATGTATAAAATATTGTATAACAAATTCTACTTGAATGCTCAAACATTGCCTAATAGATTAACATAATTTTGATCTCTTTGTGTGGTAGGATTAGTGTCAAGATTTTTATTTTTAAATAAGTAGTATGTAAATCGTACACTGATATAGAGAGGATATTATCATCTACTTGTTAATAATCTGCAGTAAATTTAAAAAAATTATATATTTGTGCTTGATTTATTTTTGCACCACGTTTTATATTATATCTTATATATCTGCATTTAATAAAACTAACTAGGTAGAGATGAGTTAGATATAATTTATAATAATATAATATAATTTAGAGGAGATTCAACCCCACTTGGTTGGAAGCAGAGTGAGAAACAATTGACTAAAAACCACCCTGCTGGACAAGAACTCCGATCTCTTGTTAACCATCACCGGTTAACCAAACTAGACAGGCTTGACGTTTGATCCGAATGCCCATAGATGTTAAAAATATACAAATCTAACTTTGTTATTTAAAATATCAACTATTTATAAAATATGGATTAGAAATATCACTATTTTAAATACATGTATCTATATTAATAACATGTGTATATCCGTCATAACATGAGTATTTCACAGTATATATCGCAGTAAATAGTCTTAAATGTAATGATTAATAGCCCCTGTGCACGAACATGTGCACATCGAGGCTGATATTCTAGGATTTTTTTCCGTTTGTTTGAAGCAAATAAAACAGTTTCCAGGGCTAACCACGCAATCCATTATGTTGTTATCAGGGGTAACCCCGAGTATTTTGCAAGTTGATAATAAAATAAGCCTATGGTTTTTAAAATATATGTACTTTATAAATATAATTGATACTGTTACAAACAAGACTCGTCCTCATGTAAAACAAAGGAGAAATGCAAGAACGCCTTGTTTTACGTATAGGCAATAGAAACCCCAGAGCAGTAGATTGGGTTGCATAACCTGATTTCCTAAGGGACTTAGAGTACACCGCTACAAATTGAATAGCTGTGTTTTGAATCGTACATTGGAAGAGTTATTATAATATATAGGTCATGTAGAAAATACAAATCAATAGGAAAAACCGAAAGGAGGGTGAGGATGATTGAAGATGGGTAAGTGGCCTATTTCTATCCTTTTAGACAGACCGGATTGTTGACAATGGGAGATCCGAGATTCGAATCTTGTCCGGTATTACGGGGGATAGTTTTATACGTAGTATTTTTCACTGTAGTTTACCCAATCATCTCTACACGCTAGCACAGTTCCTCTAAACAGCCTTACTTATCCCTCTCCCTATAGTCAGATAATTAATAGCCATCATGTTAAACATGATAGTATTAGATTTGTCTCTAAATAGAAACCTACCTGTAGATAAACAAAACACGACGTCCTACTACCAGTTAGGTTTATATACATATTTACAAATTACGATCATGTGTTGGGGTTGAGGAAGTTTCAATTTAAAGGAAGTGTGTCAATATATTAGTGGAGGGAGAGTTAAAAACAATCTAAGGGAAACCATCCTCAGAACCCTCTTCTATGATTTTAAACTCTATATTACCATCACCAGAAGTTCAGTCTATTGTGAACGTGACACTTTAGAGGCTTAACCATTCGACCATCGAAGTTGAAGACTGCATAAAATAATAGGTGCAATCATTATACTCAATCTAATGAGCTCAATTTATTTTAGATGCCCCAGTTTCTAATATATTAGTTAATTTAATAAACTTAAAATAGAACAATGAGAAAGTAGTTTTATTAATTAAAATCCATTAATTTAATATTTGACTCATAGAAATACAAACCCATGACTGAATTTAAAAATAATTAAACTGATGATGCATAGTATTTCAAGAAATATCTAATATATTTGTTTAATTTGTCACTTCTGTTTAATTTATTTACAACCCCTTATATAAAATGTTATCATGTAATTATTTATTTCGTGTTCTCTAAATACTAACACACTCCACAATACCGAGCAGCATTACAAGTTCTATGTTCTCCTTTCAATCTGGGTTTGATAAGTCCTGATTTAAAAAAAACTTCTGCGATTCAATTGAAGACTAACCAACGCTTGACAGTACTTCAGGGACAAAACCCCTATACACAAAAAAAAAAAAAAAAAAAAAAAAAAAAAAAAAGTCTTACCACAAAATGTGTAGAAAGGAAAGAGATGTGAATAGAGTAGAAGAAAGAGATATGTAACAAGAAAAAACTAAAAAACAGACATACACACACACATAAAAAGTAGGAGCGTATGAATGAAAAGTGTTTTAACTAATAAGGTGCACTTAGATTGAAAGAGTAAGCTCTCATGAGATTAAAAAACAAATTATGAAAAATATTAGTATGTTACTAACCGCCCGTATTATCTGAATTTAATCACGATAGTTGGGTGAAGTGAGATGAATGAAGTAAAGTTGAGCATGTGTGTGGAGGGTGGATGGGGGAACCTTTCAGGCAAAAAAGCCTTCATTATACTTAACCGAAATTGAAGCCCCGACTTCCCTATTACAATATATATATACAGTGTATGCGTGTGTGTATATATATACATGTATGTATATATATATATATACTGTGTGTATACATATACATACATTATATATTATATATATACTGTATATATATATAATTATTATATGTATATATATATATATATATACTGTATGGTCCTGAGATTTATTGCACGCGCCCGTTTGAACAAATAGTTACAAAGTTTAAAAAAAATTGTATCGTTACAATTTGTCTCTACACTCTGTTAATACTATAATGATTTCCTGTACAACCAATATAAGAATATAGTACTACTTTTTTCAGTATTCTTGCTTATTCTCTATGTCAATAAATAGATTAAACAATCTTGCGCAAGCGAACAGGACGAAGACATTAATTAGTTGTCACTGGCTATCAGCGAATTAAGATAACCACCTCAGGACAGGAAGTGTGAGTAAACGCACCAGTTTTTGCCTAATGGGAAGATTAGAAACCACAATGAATTAAAATATATCCTTAATACAATAAATTGGGTGTCAAACCCCCAATGCCAGTGATCAGAATTAATTGAGTTAACTCTTGACAAAACCTTTCTGAAGGTCTTAGTTAATCATTCATGACTATTAATATAAATTGGCCAGATCATGTTAATAAATTATATATTCATCAAGTGAAAAAAATACAGTTATTCTTAAACCTTTGTCACGCGCATGTGCTATACTGGTATATCAAAGCTTTTGTACTATATTTTATCCAGTTAATATCTTACAAAAATACATTATTTTCACACATACTTGTTTAATTAAGAAATGTATTTTTCTCATAAAAATATTAGGGAATAAATTAATAAGTAGATATAATATTTGTATCGATAGGTACCATCATATTATCTCTCACCTCCCTGACGTCCCTCTCCCTTTTGGCTCCCATGAACCGAGTGTACTTAACGGCTCATGATGCTAAATGATTCGGGGTTTGTATTTTTCAATTAAATATTTAATGTAATTATGTTTATAAATTTAAAGAATACTATCATGTTTCCCCAACAAACTTTGTATCATTCAAAGTTAAAAATAAGAAAAACATTAGTTTTTCTTCAATTTATGAAATAATTACTTTATTATTACACACATGTTCTTATTATATAAATAACCCGAAGGTTGGTTTTAAAAGAGTTCTACCTAACCTGAGCTGGGGATTCACTCAGACCTTCGACTGGTTAGTGCTGCCTGTAAATTTGGTAGAAATCCCATGTTTTAGGGGAGCTTGGAGTTTAGAAAATATGGTGATTCCCCCTTTACTTCCATACTGAATTTCTATGAGCGAGTGCGAAAGGGCCTACCAATTTTAATGGGAGAGGTATTTTCACATACCCTCCAGGGTTATTTTAAATGCCGTAGTCAACATGGGACCAATGGCTTTACTTCCTCTTCGAAGGGAGGTGTGCTGTGAATTGTTATCGCTCAAGAAAAATCCGTCATTCTCAGTGGGGTTTGAGCCCAAGAAATCTGGCACTGAAGCTAGTACTTTACCCTAAGACCACCGAGGTCGACATTACTCATATTTTCGTGAATCCCTGCTTTCTATAAATAAAACGTATTTTACCCGCTCCCAAAGCTAAAATATCTTGTTCCAGCTAAGCAGGTCACAAACGATGGAAAGAGCGCTTCCTCCTTTAGTCACAAAGAGAACACAGAAATATTTGCGAAGGAGCCAAAATCTTGAGTATAAAATATTGCGTGGTATAAGTTGGTTAAACCAGCGGGAAGAGACCAGACCTGAATTGCTATATATTCCAGCAACGATAGAGGTCAGAGTTTTGAATCCCAGCTTGGTGTGCTCTGGTTATTTTTCTTGATTGTTTACAACTCTCCTCCATGAAAGTTCCGGTCCATTTACTTTGAATTATACCTTGCTCATTCCAACCCCCTCAGGCCATACATAAATATTTTTGGAGGGGGTGGGGGTTACAGGGCAGTTTTTACATGTTGTGATTAGGAGGATGACAAGGATTATTATTAAACACTAAGTCCCCTTGAAGCTATTATAAGATTTTTTTAAACTTAATGGAGTTTGTAGCTACTATTAATTTTATAATACCACAAAAAGCTACTAGCCTAGGCATTGAAGAATAAGACAAACAATAAAATATATGAACATCCCCATCTTCAGGATGGACCTACCTACAACATTAGTATACATTTATATGAAAATCCCTGGTCGTATATTGAAACATAGTGAACACAATATAAAATGTATTTAAAATTCCTTTTCCTCACCCTGTAAGTCACGGCACGGCAAAAGGACTCTAAATTTCTCCTTTTCTTTCTCCCAATAATAAGGATCATATTAAATACAGGCGTGCGAATAAAAAAAACCTACGACCGTGACAGTTGTAGAATCGAGTCGCGTCCTTACTCCGACCTAGAGGTATCAGATTTCTAACTAGAGCAAAACGTTGGACCCTTTCATCCTCTCTCTTTAAAAAAAAAAAGAAAAAAAAAGCAGTAGTCTTGGTTTCCTATCGTTCACCGCGCGACCACCTCCAAGACATTCACATCTGCGATCTATCTCTAGACATCACAACACACCACATGTCCTTCCGAGGAAGGCTCGGTGGTTATGGGGGTGGGGGGTAGGGGTAGAGGAGATGACAACTACTGAGTGAAGTGAGTGAGGGCTCCCAGCTCAAACCCAGGTGGCACGCAAAACACTGAATGCATGCACGCTCGGGGGTTTCACATATCTGGTTCTCCGGTGACAAATTAAATATATATTTTGTGTGCACGTGTCAGGAATTTGTGCGCACGTGTCACGTTAGACTTGGTATGGGGCCAAGGTCGTTAAGGAGTAAAGGGTACCTTGACGTCACCTATAAGATAAATTGGTTACACACTTATTATTTGACTTTTTATATGAAGACAAAATTAGTATATTGTCTAAGGATTTCCTTACATCACAACTTACTATCCATTCAGGCTATACAAATATAAATGAGGTAGAGATTTTAAAGGTGAATCTTAGAAGAGATGTACTTGTAGCTACGTGAAGGGTCCGTGGGAAATAATTTATGAAAAAACCCTGTCAGTACAATCGATAAACATGCCAGACTAGATGAATTTGACGTAAAGTTTACGTGCCCACTGATTTTGGCTTAAGGGATACGCCTTGGTAGGCTAGAAATTGCCGCACAGATGTTAAGCTATAGCGCAATAGTTAATTCTACGATGCATTATTTCAAAATATAGTTCACGCCAAAGTAAAGTCAAAAGATTCCAACAGGGTTCTTTTTCCGTAACAGCCCCATAGTTTGAGTTGCATTAGTAGAAACAAATGAGTGAAAATGTTAATATTCATTTTCAACGAATTTTTAAGCATATTTATGGAGCTATGAAATTAGGCCTGATGAAGAGGGCTCTTAAATTTAGCCTTCCTCTAACAAATACAATACATTTTTATAGGCCCGCAAAATAAAGTTTATGAGATATTTGAGAACTAGCAGCGATCTTTCTTCTTTGCCTTGCTATAATATATTTCGTATTTTTCTCTCCCCTATTTCTTATTTACATGACAAAGGGTGGTTGTAGGTAAAGGTCAAAAGGGAGTATAAGCTTAGACTGAATAAAGCCATATTTCCGGAAAACGACAAATAACAACGTATTTTAAGCTGTGTGGCCTGAAAGTGAATGATAATCGCTGACAGAGGTGGCCTTCTTAAAATGATACTTAAATCGTTTGTGGTTTGATAAAATATAACATTAATTCCTAAAAGGTAATATTACAAAAAATAATATAAAACCTCTTATACAAACTAATGTATGTTTTCACTCAATGTCTGATGTTTTGTGTCTTCTATCACGTTTTTATTTTTACACTCGGTAACAGTAATTCATCGTAAGAGTAATGTTTTGACATTCATTTGGCATCATTGCTGATAACGCACTGTATCGAAAATCTCTCTCTATAATAGTTTGGTGGAAAACGTTAATTTACGTTATGTTGTTGTGAATAAATATAGGCTGTCACATTCGATTGTAAAGATAATTACTAAGTGATAAATATGATCTGTTTTTATATTTTGACCCGCCTCGGTGGCGTAGTTGGCTAACGCGTTAGTCGTGTTGAGCCCAACTGCCGAGGACGGGGAGATCGAAGTTAGAATCTCGGTCGGGTAACTGGGGGATGCGGGGGGGATCCTAAATGGTTTTCCACTCTCCCTCCACTAAAATGTGGGTTCACTTCCTCTATATTCAACCTCCCCAATTCCTAATCCATTAGCGTAATTAGTACTTAAAGCGTATAACCCGAACGGGTAGTAAGACGCGTGCTAAATAATAATAAATAAATTTATCTTTTTCTTGTGTTTTAATGTTGGAGAGAGAGAGAAGTGAGAGTTAAACGAGGGATGGGAGAGGCGTAAGCCGTAATTTTGGAGTGAAGGTATTTGTCACGATACACCTTAGACGCAAAACCCAGCGCACTTATTTCTGTAAGTCGAGTTTCGACTCCCATCGTAACTTGCCAATAATTTTCTCAATAAGTAAGGGTGCATTTATTTGCTTCCTACTATCCTCCTCAAACCTTTCTTAGGATGATTAGCTTAAGGTCAATGGAGCGTCGTGGAACGTTAACGGAGCAAGCAGGACTTGTCTAAACTGTAACTGTTACCTGCTCTCATTAGCTTAGAAGAACAATCATAGGCCTGATGTCAACGAAAATACATCCTAGTGAGGTATGTAGAGCAAAGCACATGTGCGACTGGTCAAATGGCGACATAGGGTGAAATAACATATCTCAGGTACAACTTTAACAAGATTTGGTTATTCTGGAAACACTCTACGACACGCGTCACTGTCTAAGTCATTGATATCCATCCAGCACAGTGGCACTAGAATGTAACACTACCCCTACTCGCATGTGTATAAAAACAATTTAGGAAAACTACCCTCAATACCCCTAGCCAGAATTCAAATCCCGACCTCCCAATCAGCAGAAACCCATACCACACCCCAACTATGGTCAGAGGGATGTTAAGTGACAGCTAGCAGAAGGTTCTGTATCACAAACATCGAATGAAAGTCACTAATGTAAACCAATTCTGGAACTATTATTTGATTAGTAATACTATATTATCTATAATTGTTTCCTAATAGTTACTTACAGCCAATGTTTGTAATAAATAACTTACCGCTAACTGTTACTTGCTACCTTTCCTACCGTAGATAAGATATAGCTGTTCAATTTTGAAAAATGACACCTGGGCACGGGAATCAAAACTGGGACCTAATGTGCCAATGCTCTACCACCGAGCTATCAAGTATTAGCCCCATGCTTAGGATCATTCTTTACTCGTATTCGACGATATTGACACCGTTGTGTGCGCGCCTACTGATTGGGGTAGCCTTAGTAATAAAGTCATCTCTTTCCTAGATATAAAACTCATCACGTTAAGGTATATTTTGTTGTGCTAATGGCTGCTCTGACGCTTCAAAACCACTAAATGAATTCTCAAATAAACTCGATTTTTTCTATATGACTATATTAAATGATTACGTCAGCTTAAGGAAAGTTAGATTTAGTTTCCTAAACCTTTGACCTTAATCAAAACTGCGACAGTTTTTGTAAAACGATGCTTTAAAGGGACTTCATAACGTGGCCCCCTTAACTTCAAAGTCTCAAACAGTGTGTCCAACCAGTCATCCTTTCAGCGAGAAGGACTTGTTCCTGTATCAGGAGCAATATTTCACCTGACATCTTAATGCCACACACATCAACACCCACGTCTCATTTGAAGGCGAGGTGATAGGGAAGGGGGGAAAATAAGGGCTTATCAAATGAGGAAGGGTACATGGCACCCCCTGGGTCCTAAGGCTCGTTAAGGATCCTACCCACATCATTAAAGGGGAAGGGGGAGATAGGGGGTTGCCCATTAAAAGTATATGGCGCGAACCAAAATATCACGTGATTATTGAAGCAGTCTGTGAACTAAGCGACAACGTTGTCAGATTCAATCACGACCAGGATCTAGTGCATTAGTTTAACATCAGGGGACGTTACGCGATGCCATCATTCATTCGGTTCCATTATTTCGTGATTATTATTATTATTATTATTATTATTATTATCATTATTATTATTATCATAATATTATTATTATTATTACTTTGTTCAAAACAAGAGTTATTAATGGCTTAGTCTAGGAGAAGAAGAAGGCTGCTAAAGAAACCTCTACCCACATTAGCGTGGAGAGGATGGGGAAAACTACAGTTATAAATCACATATATTTACTCGACTGAGATTCGAAACTCAACCCCCCCGTCACCAGGCAGCCCAGTCTAATACAAGACGCCTTTGACCAGGTGAACACCGGTATGGTTCCGTTCTTTCTCAGTATACGTTCTGGTCTATTTAACGACCAGAAGATTTAAAGGAAAAAGGTGACTTATATTCAGAATCAGCATGAAAATCTAAAGTTATGATGCGCCAAAAATCACAAATGTTCACCGCTCTATGCAAGCATATGATATTTATTTTAGTTGTTCTGTCGTCACTAGTTAGTCAATAATTTTGCTCTTTATTTATGTTTTTATGACAAGCGTTTCTCATTTTTAACAAAGAAAAAAATCTTATTCCTCATATCGTATCATAATGGTAATAAAAGTATTATTATTACGAAATATTGCTGATATCTAATTTTGTACAACCCTAACAGTTTAAAATTTCCAAAATTACATATAATCCTAATTTGGCTCATTTCCAGAAAATTCGAATAGACGAGGTTCTAGTATTTATGAAAGTAGACCTATAGCGGTATAACGGTATAAAGTTAGGATATCTAATAGTACACGCTTAAAATTATTATTTTTTATAATGGTATGTAAACAGGTTTCGAGTAATAATGTCTATTAAATGACTTTGAATTAAATCATCTAGATTTTCTTAACTAATTATCTAATAAAAAAGGTTAAAATATTATATTACTTTACATACATTACTGTCTCCAGCCTGGGCTAATTTTTTATACAAATAATATATATTTTCCAATACCGGCTTGCTAGGCCTGTCGTAGCTTCATATGCATTATAATCTATTTTAAGACTAGGACAGGCACAGCATCCAATCCCTGGCTGTCAATTTATCACTGTGAAAAGGTAAACCCATATTTTCATCAATGATAAATGTTCAGCCATGCCTGGAATCGAACCGTGGCAGACACGCTACCGACTGAACTAAGGTGTTTGAAAAATATGATATATGAAAAAGGGTTATTATTTCCTTTAATCAAATGTTCTTGAACCCATTTTATAGTAATTGACTTCTGGTAAAAAAAATTCTAAACACTTTTGCGTATTCAATTTCCCTTATCTAATGGCAAAACAAAATATTTCAAGAAATATTGAAAACCACATGCGCATACAGAAAATACCCCTTAAAGATAAGCAAACCTTTTAGAGCGACTGAAATTAACCAAGAATTAACCCTTGTCAGCAAAAAATCTTTCCCAACATCGATTAACAATTAGAAACCCAGTAAAATTGAGGGAATGGGATAGAAACTGTTCTGAAAACCGTGTTCTCAGAGGGTTAAAGGTAAAAGTTCATTGGGCAAAACGTTAAATGTAAGAAAAAATGGTAAAATTCACAGGAAACTTAAGTAGGATAAGACAAGAGAACCTACATTCCATCCGGCACCCTTCCTCCATGAGGGCTCCCTTGACACCATGACGAGACTTTAGGGTGAGCGACAAATATAGGTTGGAGGTGGAGAAGAAAGGGGATGATGAAAGAGAGAGGAAAGGTCAAACAGGTTAATTAGAAGCTGTGATGGGGAGAACACAGACGCCCTTCAAAAGAAAACTTGAAGAGCAGGGTGTGTGGACAGGAATAGGAGAGTTGGAAGTGTTGAGAAGTTGCGGGATTACAGGGGTAAAATAGGGAAAAGGCAAAAAAATAGAGAGAGCAGGGTAGGTAAGAAGGGGAAAGGAGGTAATAGAAATGGGAAGAACAAACACTAAAAGAAGAATATCAGATGACAGGAGCAAAAGCCCCTACCCACAACCTCAACCACCCATGTTTCAACAGGGGGAACATGATTTTCACCCTTATTTTGAAAAGTGCTGTAAAATGTTTAGTCTATTTTTACTGCTATTATTACCATTATTATATATCGTTCAAGGTCTAAGATCACTTTGTTTTATACATATTTATATATCATATATTTATGTATATATTTATATATACTACTGGTAAAGTCCGAACCCGTATGGAATAAATAATATCCAAATAATGCTGACGTTATCCATAATAAGTAGCTAATGTTGAGTGAGAGGTGATTGAATAACGTTTTCAAAGTTTAGCCAGAAAATATTGACACTATCCACCAGCACTTGGATGATGGCAATTTATATTGTTGAGGTTAAGGTACAGTTATGTTAGGCTGAGTAAACTTAGATTAGGTTAGTTGGGTTTTGGCTATGTTAGATTAGTTTAAGTTAGGCTAGATTTAGCTAGGTTAGGTTTGTGGAAAATAACGCATAAATTGAAGCATTTTTAATGTTAGTGCAGTGCTACAATCCAATTTATTTTCTAATTTAGAGGCATTGTTTCAAAATAATTTTTTTATTTAAACGTGCTTAGTTTTACAAATATTGTTCCACATTATCCCAGTTTTGCAAGCTAGTGTCGATATTATCCGGATAGTGTCGTTAAAGAGCTAGACTACTTTATATTTCTGACTTTATCCACTGAACTTGGCTATGCTGGCATATCCCGGCTAATCTCGACATTATCCAAATTTCGCACATTACCCTAACATATAATTGTCTAGTCATAAAAATAGCTTTTAATTTTTTAGTTTGAAAGTTACAAACCCTACATTCATAATTGTATTCAAAAGACAATAAATATTTTCTACAATTCTCTTTTGTGGTAGAATGTTATCAAACTTAACATCTCTTGGATAAAAAATTAATATAGTGAGTGACATTTTGTTAATATTGGCCCATCTTCCTTCTTCTTTTTATATATTTTTAACTGTATTCAAAAGGTATTTCCAATTAAATCCAACTATTACATTTATTTTTAAGTCCAGAAAAAGATCGTCTTTTGATGAATACTTAGTCCTGGTTAGAGGAAAAAAAAGTTTGATTTTTGTATCACACGAAAATGTGTCATTTAGTGGACATAAAAAATAAGAAAAGAAAATTAAGTGTGAAGACATACAATTTTTTTCAAAAAATCAATAATCAATGTTGAAAATGATGTTATGGAATCCATCCGAGACCCGTATCATAGTTTTGAACTTCAATAGCGAGTTATTTGAGCCTTAGGCGCCCTGGAATATTGATTATCGTGTGTTTTATTGGCACGCTGTGAATACAGATTCTGTGTGCTCGTAGTAGAAAGGGTATAGAGGGAGAGAGGAGAGTGGTTTAAAGTCCTATATGCATCCTTTGTGCTGTCTCCTTTGTGGGAAAATGTACTAAATCATCAAGACAAACTCTTAGATTATTTTTAAACCATACAAAGAAAATTTTTAAAACATACAAATCTTTTAAGTTTTTCCAATTCTTTATACTACCCCTTTGGAATATATGCACTATTCTGGTAGGGGTTATAATTTCGAGATGACGTACATGTATTTGCATTCAAGGAGAGTATTAAATTTAAAAAAAAACACTTTGAACGATCGTTCGATATTTTAAAACTCACTTTTCCGTTACCGGCACACCAGATATTATGATTTGATTGACATCCCCCCCCCCCCCTCCTGCGTGGTATAATTTACATTGAAGTTTATTTTTGGATGATTGGAGTTTTCCCAGTAAAAATATTTTTAATACACATTTTTATGAATTGTTTATATGGCTTCAATGCAACAGCTTAATTCAACTGTAAATACTCTCTTGCAGAAATATGAAATGACCTTAGGTTAAAGATACAGCTGTCACATGCATATAGTTGAAACATTATTAACACACATGGACACGGGAATCGAACCCTGGTACAGGAGTGAATAATAACCCGAACCCACGTGATGAAACCTGGATAGCTCAGTGATAGTGTGTTGGCGTGTCAAACCAAGGATACCGGGTTTGATTCCCGTGACCAGGTGTCATTTTTAGACTAAATGAAATATAATATTACAGGTTAAATGTATATTATAATTGCATGTTAAATACTATTAAACAAAAGGATAAGCTCCTAAAAATGCAACCAGTAGCTATTAGAACATTTTCAACCTTCTTTATCAATATTGGATATAATTTCTGCTATTAAAGTTGAAAGATAAGTTAACAGTCTAAAGACGAACTCTAACCAGACTTGTGCTCAACTTACACATTCCATTATTTTATAAATAGAGGAAATAACTTCATTCAAGTGATCCCACGGCAATGACTAATCAAAAGTTCACACGGATACAGCTTAATTCAACAGTAATCAATCTTAAGGCAAGTCTTTATTCAACCCAATAATACCAGTGATTTATAAAGAGAAAATCATCTTTAAACAAGTGTTCTCGTAATATTATTAACCAATAAGAAGCCAATAAAGATAAGTTTTGTCAGAGTTGAATGCTGTACAAGTGCAATTATTTAATAATTTTAAACTGTGTTTTTATTATGAGTCTACTTATAGTCATGAACATTATTTTGTTTTTGTGTCTAGTTTGATAAAACAGGAGCCAAAGCAGTCTTTCGGTTTCCCTTCCAAAATGCTCCCTTGCTCAGTCCGCTTGACGCAGGCGGTTCGACCCAATATTGTCTTCTCCGGTAAAGAGCACACTAAGAGATAACACCGCCCACTCGTACTAGCCTATCAAATCTCTGTTCCATACACAAGGGTGATATTTTATTACATAATTCAGTAGATAAACCATATTCACATATTGATGACAACCATCACGATATAATCAGGAAAGAAGTTTACACAAAAAAAAAATTATTATGACGCTTATTCAAACATCGCTTTTGTTATGAGACTAGTTAAGTTTAGTTGTAAAAATATATAGTCATTTTCATTAAATGGTCTGCCTTATCATAAATTAAAAGTTAAATGAAAATTTTGAAACAATTTTTTTTAAATCTATATCCATTAAATATATTTAATTAAAATCATTTCAATCAAACATTATTTTTTAAAGAATTTTTTCGTGTTTTTATTGTTTAAAAGACACAAGTATATTACTGTTTAATTTGATACTGTAAGGCAGCTTGTTATCGCTTCTTTGCATGCGCTTGTACTTAAATATCGTTGAAAACCTATGTAACAGCCAAATTATGCACACATTTCCATAATAGTGATTTTATAGTCACATTGATAATTAGTCGTTCACACGATAATAGTTGGCTTGTACTGAATTCAACTATGAATTAGGTTTGAAAACATCACCCATGAGTACGGGGTATTAAAGTCAAACACATATATATTGATTACATTGGCACATGGCACATTTATCTCTCGAAATAGACAACAACGATTCCGAGCCTGCGTTCCTCAGACACAATATAGGATTGTTTAGCAAAACACCCCCCCCCCCTCCGTTTCAATTTCCATCTGTGCTATGAACTTGTCCAATCAGCGGTGATTAGAATTAATAGTACGTCGTCAAATCAATTTGAAAAGAGCTCTATTTTATTTTGTATTTTTAGCGTAGTGGCGTTGTACGGATGAGAATAAATTTGAAATATGACAATGTTAATTTTGACTGATATATTCGTATGTTTATTTTTCTGGATTTCTAAGCGACAAGCAAGCAAATTAGGTTTAACAATGCATAAATCATGTGACGATTCCCATATATATATAAGCAGATATATAGGTATATATGGGCATATATATGCATATGTACATATAAACGGCACCTTGGATAAGTAAAAACCAGTGTACAAAATCCTACTTCACAACACTATAATTATTATGAATGTTCCATGAAAATGCCTTTCAAGGAGTAAAGCTTTTATTTGCATAACAGAAAAACATTGATTATGTTTTGTTGGTTACTTAGAGTACTTATTTATAATACATATTTTTACAGCTGAATTTTTCAATTTTTGAGATGGGTTCTTATTTTTCCAAGTTTTATCAAAATTTATATGTAGCTAACAGCTTATTAAATAGATTGCTTTGTTTATCAATTTATATTTGCCTTTTCACGTACACATATTTCTTTAACAATCAATGCTTTAGTGACACAGAATAATCGCAATACTCACTCAGACCAAACTGATATTTTCAGCAACTTGAAAACAAATAATGAGTTTGCTTTAACATCGAAAATAAAATCATTCAACCATACTATTTATTTACTGTATCTATATTTTTAAAAGCAAGAGTATATAAATAATATAGTTTTTAAATATTCATAAAAAAATATGTTTTAATAGCTGTTCTATGTATAAGCAGTCTTCAATTTTCAATCCTATTAAAAATTTCATATTTTAATATTGAATTTTCTCAAAAAACAGTTTTTTGTATATAATGCAATTTAATGAAAGTGATATTTAAATTTAAATGCTTAGTATAAGAACGAACGACTGATCGTAGTTGAAAAAAATGACAGAATGGAGAGAGGATGGTAAAATCGTGGTGATAAATACCATATGCAAGATTGCCCTCAAAGCAGCGAGATACCTCTTCGTCACCAAGTCCAGAGTATTTCAAGACTGTCGTCGTAGCCAACGTGACCACCGGTATGGGTGTCCCCCGACTTAAGAAGCCAGTTATAATCGTAACCAAATATCTCCTGTATGGATTCTCGTGCTATAGACAAAATTTCCCCACACATTTGTTTTGATCATTCCACCCTGTCATAATTCTTAGCGGACGCGGCTTGAACCAGTCACCATGAACTTTTATCAATAGCAGAGTTTCGGATGATTTAGGTCGACGTTGAACGATCGTGGCAAAGGCTCGTGTGTAAGTACGCAAATACGCAGGTGGCAGGTGTTTTTTGCACGCTTACTTTACTCCCCCCCTCCATCACCCTTGATCACTCCTACCCCCTTGTTCTCCAGGGTACTCAGTGCAGCTAGTACTCTGCGTGTGTGTGAGTAAACTTTCTAGATACATTCGTCATCCCGTGACAAACACACTTGGTTAGAGTAACAAATGATAGCGAATGACACTCGGTTATGTGATACTGGAATAGCTTATACCTTTGGTTGGTACACCTGCTCGTCTGTTCAAATATGAATTAGATGCATTCTGTACAGCCAGTAAAAAAAATGACACGACACAATTATAAATACTTTCTCCTAATATAATATTATAATATAATGTAACTCGGAACCAAATGTTCAAAAATAAGTCATCACTAAGCTACCCTTGATTTTTCTCCAAAAACTAGTATAAAATCTTTAGATATATATCGTGAATAAAATCAAAAATAGTTAATTTAAAAAAAAATCTATTTTCAAAAAATTAGAATTAATCAATAAATTACCCTTATTTTTAGGTCAAACTTTAAAATAACTATTTAACAGAGCTAACATATAATCATCATTTTAAAATTAATCCGTTTCTGCTGTAACCTTAAATACAGACATACAGACAAACAAACATAATTGAAAATATTTCGGGATATGTAAACTTCAAATATCTATCAAAATCTTGAAGTCGATCAATTTTACGATCGAAATACTATCTCTCATTGAGAAAACAAAAGTTATCTCCTATGCTTACAAAAAAAAGTGTAAGGTTAGTATAATATTTTATTTCGGTTTGGACTGTCCACTCCACATATAGCGCTAACAAGTCCAAGGGAACAGGAATAAGTTGAAAAAATGCGCTAGAATTATCTCGGTGGTAGAAAGAAAGAAAACGTTTATAGAAACAATTCCAATGTACTTAAACCTAGTTTTAAACCCGGAAATTCTATGTAAGATTCAAGCAGGCTGTCATTTTCTAGTGTTTGAAAACTATATAATCTAAGAGAATCCCAAAATGTTAATGGCGACATAAATATCCACCATCCAGATTGCAAACAAGTAAAGAGCAACTCGCGGGAATTCCTACATGAGGAAGGTGAGACGGGTGTAAGGGGTTACTGGCAGCACCCGCCGGTGGCCGGGGCTTTCCTCCTGACCAAGTTTACCCTAACCTAACCTAGCCTAGCCTACCTAAATTTATGTATGTCATTTAGTTAAATTGAGACTGACGAGGTAGAAAAAACTTACGACTGCTTGGCCTTCGAGGGTCACCCTTATTATCAAATTAGAGGCGGGATGGCATAGCAACATGGCGTGTCCGCAATTTGGACTTATCCCTAAGTATCAAAAAGCTCATGCTCACAATCAAGACTGTTAGAAGTCAGGAGGCCTCTGGATCAAACCACAGTCCATCCCTTCATCTTGTCCGACACCTCAGCTCAATTAGTAGATTTTCTACATAGTGACTTATGAGATACAGGTTCAAAACCCCAGAATCCACGTCCATAAAGTTAGAGTGATGAACGGATGTGCAAAATTGGTTTATTATTGAATAAAGACAGATTACGTTTGATCCTTTACTCACCTTCCCCGTGAGAAGGGATGATAAATAATGTGCATAATTTCAGCTAACTTTAGAATCATGACATTGCGTGGAGATCTAATGAGTATGAAAACATTTGCTATAAGTTGTCAAACCTTAATTTGTTTGTTTTTCTACTAAGGACTAGGCTTGTATACAACTGGCGACGTTTTATATTTCGTGCCAAGAATGTTACCTTTAGTTTTTTTGTATCCATTTTTAGATGTTTCAGAACAGTAGGTAACTTTATTTGTGTCCAAGCTTTGCCAGTTATAGGGATTTTTATTTTATTAAGGTATGAGTTTAATCATAAGCCCAAACTACATATCTAGCTCTATCCAAGTGTTCTAATCTCCCCTCCCCTTCCCTGCAAAAACAAAATTCAGCACTAAGAACTTTTGAGGTGACTACAACACTTAAATAATCAGTGTGCGAGGTTTCAGCTTTGTAACTAATAGATAAATTCAAGACAAACTCTGAAGAGAAACCACATAGCTTTTATTGTAAGTAATATATAATTGCTATCCAATCGGTAGTTTTTTATTCATTTAAGCCTATTGATAAAAATATATGTTAAAAAATAAAGACTCAGATTTTCTATTAATAATGGCAATGGCTCTCACATATTTTATAAAATATTATATATATAATATATATATATATATATATATATATATATATATATATATATATATATATATCAATATAAATATATATAAATTAAAAAAATTAAAATAGTTTATAAATATTATAATTATTTATATTATATATATATAATATTTTATAAAATAATATATGTATAATATATATATCAATATAAATATATATATAAATACAAATATATATATATAAATACAATATATATATATCAATATAAATATATATATCAATACAAATATATATATATATATATCAATATAAATATATATATATATACAATATTTTATTTATCGATTATATATATATATATATATACATCAATAAAAATATATATCAATTAAAAAATAAAAAACTAATCATAATTTACATTTATAGCCCTAAAATTTTTGACTTGCTTTCACGTTAGTACTATTCATAACAATATATTTACTAACAGTACCCTCCTCGTTAGGCACGAGGACTAAACGTCAAGTTCATCTAGTGTAGTTTGCCGGTGACAGGGCAGCTTGGTGTTACAATACTGTCTTAGGATGGATTTTTCCAAAATGGTTTACCACACTTCCTCCATAAAATATTTGATATATTGACTCTAAATTTTATAGTTCTAATTCTTATCCTTTAAGTGTAATTAAATGTGAGTATCTAGGACAGATAATAGTAAGACACGGTACCAAAAATCATATATGAGTTATTTCAAATTTTTTTTTCTTGAAATTTATCATTAGAACATATTAAAATGCTAAGTTGATATTTAAAAGTATTTTAAAAAATAAAAGAATTTTAACGCTTAGAAAAAAAAAGTTTATGCTCTAAATTTTAAAAACTTGGAAAGCAGATCCCTCCCTTTTAAAATAATGTTAGAATAAAGTTAAAAGTTACTCCAATCTTCCCCTTCCCCTCTCTCACCACTTTCACTCTTAAGAAACGGAAGTGTCGCGACCACATATTCTTCAAGGTTTCTCAAAGTAGTTCCAAGGAAGATAGAATGCGGACGGATACGATGACTTCAACAAGGGACTATTTCTTTCTTCAAGACTCCAGGGACATTCATCACAGAAGGGCTACTCGTTCCAAGTCTTCTGGGCCAGCGAGCACTTAATGGGCCTTCCACCCCCCTCTTCATCCACCCACAACCAAAGAGGGGATGAGACAAGAGAGTCCTGTCTAGAATTCAACCCCAGAAGCCAAAACAAATCTCGACCTTTCGACTGTCCATTTGCGACGGCTTTTTTCTCTTACAACCTCCATTTTATGGTTTCTATTAGTATAAAATTTATCTCGTAGGCCTCAGCATATCTAAGGAGATTTTTACAGTTCTAGAAGTCCTTGGTTCAATCCAAGATGGGTGCATCCAACATTTTAGCTTTCTCGTGTGAAAAAGGTATTGTAATCGATAACATTTTTGACCTCGTGATTACGAAGGAAATAATACGTTAAATTAAGTGCTGCCTTACTAAAAATAATATGACTATTTGGAATTAAGTTTTCCCTCTTTGTGTATACCTTAGACTACAACTAAAGTGGTTTGATGAATTTAGTTCAAATATGATTATTTATATGTTATAAGACTTGATTAGGGGTACTCAAAGGGTGTGCTACGAAATTCTCGACAGTGTCTTATTTTTGATTAAAATCTTATTTAAATTAGTTATAATGATTATTAATTGTTTTTTAAATAAATAAGAGAAAAAGTTCTGAGAGCTTAAATAAATTTTAAACCAGCTAATTTTATGGCTTACAATCAATGAGTCTAGTAACTAATGAGAAATTGAGCTTGTCCTTTCTTACACAATTTGACAATTATTCGTAGTCGACAATAGAAAACAACACCCATTTCCAGATTAAATGAGATAAGTCTCTTTGTGTGCGTATGCTTTAGTATGCTGTCGTGCCGCCAACTTGCACGGTCAGTGTGCCGCAAAGACTCACAACAAATAATAGTGTTCTGTGAGCAAAAAGAGTTGAGAACCACTGCTCTACATGAAACTATAATTTTAATTATATCACTAAAATTAAGATTGTTTTAATATTATATGATTTTTGAATTCTCGCAATTTAAAAATATATATATTTTTTAAGAGTTTGTTCAAAATTGAAACCTGGATGGTATTTTATATTATAAATAGCACCGGGTTCTTGTTTATTGGGGGAAATAGTTTAAGATTAGTTTATTGATGAATGACTTTTTTAATGAAGAATTATTTAAAATTAGCTATAGCAATTTTGTTTGAAATGTACAGTACACCTATGAAAATAATAAATACCACGATGAATAAAACACGCATAATATGTAGCTTTATGTAATATCTTCAAAAAATAGATGTTTGGTTTTTTATGAAAAGTAAATTTTATGGTAGCTTAATGATAATATATATTTGCAAATTTAATAAGTTCTATATATTTTTAATAGATTTACCATTATTTAAATGTATATCTATGGAGTGTTTCATATGACTAACAAAACAGTTTTTCTGAAGGAAATTTATTCAAGAGCAATTAACTTTTTGTTTTTATTTAGCACTGCGTCTTAATACCCGTTTGGGTTATACGCTTAAGCACTAATTACGCTAATGGATTAGGAATTGGGAAGGTTGAATTTGAGGAAGTGAACCCGCATTTGCGTGGGGGAAAAGAGAGAGAGAGTGGAAAACCATGTAGGAAAAACCACACCCAGTTCACCCGACCGAGATCAAACCTCTATCTCCCCGTCCTCGGCAGTCAAGCTACACATAACTAGCGCGTCAGCTAACTACGCCACCGAGGCGGGTAGCAATTTACTTAATCTTATTCCAAACTACAGGATGTTTCACTCGCTCTCGGCCGATGAGTTTCCCTTATAACTTCCAAATTAATGGACGCAATTCAGGGAAATCTGCTAAGGACATACTTTGGTTTATGAGAAGAATGGCGACGGAAGGACACGAGAGTTCACATTAGTTTCTAGCCCGTGTGTGGTGCCTGCGCAAAGTGAAGTCCGATTGCGGGTTGGCTGTCCTCGGCAGTTGGTGTGACGTATCTGAATGTGCTTTTGTCACTGGATCGTAAAGAGTCAAAGTATGAAGCGGTAAAAAGTGAAACAGCACGTGTTTATTGTCAACACGTACTGGAAAAATGCATCAATAAATTCATGCCCGAGACAATTTAAATAAAGTACAGTTTGGGGTTCTAAAACCACCGGCCAAAATCCTCCGTCAGTATTTGATGAGTAAATTGGAAACCATTGGAAAATTTCTGGATGTCCACGAAGGAGGATGTCTGAAACTTCCAGAAACAATGGTGCAGGAAGTTAAAAACAGCGTCTGGCCTCCCCACAGAAGTCTTTGCGTAAACAGCAGCAAAAAAAAAAGCAAAGCTGCATGTATATCTTGTTACTGTTACGCATGAATTGAAACCTCCAGACCAACAGAAGTATACTCAATAACTGTCATTGGGTCCAGCAGTTTTTTCAATGCACATCTGGCAATGCTGGACTACACGTATGTGGACTAAGTGGGAATCCTCACATCTTGCAAGAGACACCTCTTCGTGATGAAAAAGTTGGGTTGTGGTGGGCTTTGTCATGGTGCCACACTGTCATCCTCATCTTCTTCTCACACGTTGGTTTTGTTTTAATCAGTTGGACCACGAAGAAGTCCGTACTGGCTATTTTCGATGGGATGGTGCCATCTGCCACACCTCTAATGTCATCATGGCTGAAGTTATTTCCTTCTTAGAAGATCATGCCATTTCTAAGGGATTTTCGCTACCGAGGCCCCCCGATCTTACTCCACCAGATTTTTTACTACGGGGCATGCTGAAAGGGAGAATGTATCGCAACAAAACATGGACTTGCATGGAACTAGAAGAAAAAATTCAGCGGCTAAATCGAGCTGTGACTCCCGATGTATTGGTGAATACCTTCAATAACATGGACAGGCGTATGCAGGCATGCCTTGATGCCAATGTCCACTTTCACACTTATATATATCAATGATTCTCGTACACTAAGTATGTCCGTGCAAATTTATAAATTACTCTAATTTAATATGAAATCAGTTGCTGGAGCGTGAACCACTGTATAAAAATAAGTTAATATGTACGATTTGTTTCGAAATTATTATACAGTTAAGGCTACTACATTAGCCCAATTTATCTTTGACTCCTAATATCACGCGTCCGTAACGCTGTGAAACCCCTTAAACAACGTAACGCTTCGATTCAACTATAAAAAACTTTTTCTTGTACATTTTTGAGTGGATTTATTTTATCTAGGTTTAAGCCTGACTAAAGCATGTTAAGTACTTTTACCCCCTACCCTATATCACGCACTAACGCTTGTGTAACCTCTTAAATTTACGTGAACCTTGGCTACTTAATAAATAAAAAAAAACTTATTTCTATGTCACTGGAAGGGCGCTTTATCCTTTGTTTTATAATAAAATTGGTATCACTAGTTACAGCCCCTTCAACTATGTCAGCCAGCAATAACTCAACGCCAGTTGTGTGAAAAAATATTAGATACTTAATAATAAATGTAGTATCTTTTGATTAGGTTAAGTGGAATACACTACCTAGGGTTTAATAAAATTGGCTTAGACTCACTTATTAACACAACAGTGTGGATACAAAGTTAAAAATTTACTGCTTTATAAGTTTGTTACCACTGGGTTTTACTTGGCTTACATAGTTAACCAACAATGTAGTAAAAGCTTAAAAATAGCGCTATAACAGTTTTACTAGTTGGCCACATTTGTGGTGAGTACCCTTTGGCCTAAAGATGATAGTAGATAGTAATGTAGTGAAAAACATGCTGACAGAACGAAAAGACTACTGACGTTAATAGCGCCATCTATTTGAAGGGATATTTCGTCCTATGATAATTTTAATAGTAATGGAGATTCTAAAGCTTCAAAACCACTAGAAAAATTCTAAAATATCTTAGATTTTTTGTTGTTAATCTGTTTAAAAAATTGACTATTTATTTGAAGAAGGCTAAGTCTGTTTTTCTAATAATTACTTTGACCTAGGAACCATGACAATCTACGTAAAAATTACTGTAAATAAGCTAATTTCATATATTTTAAAAACAAATTACCTGACTAAACATAAGTTATGTAAGGTTTTTAATGCTATAGGGACATTTAATACCTTTAACTTAAATTTTATGTGAACGTGATAAAAGATGTGACAAACCATTTATTAAATAACGTGAGATATATTATGTCTGTCTGCAACGTGTTTCAACGATATGGTGAAAGCCCCCTTAAGTGCGGCTCGTTATGTCATTGCAAAAAATAGATTATAAAATGTGTGGTTCAAATTTTCTTGCTGGCTTATTTTTTTCTTTCCACTAAGGATCCTTGTTTGCGGGCTAAGACAAATGATGCGCTGGTAAAGACAAGGATTGTTGATGTTCTTCAAGATAAGGAGGTGGCCACCGGTAGCTCCCCCATTCTCAAACATCTCTAGACTAGAGGAAGAGGAAAAAACCAAACAAAAACATTTGGCACATTTACCTTAGCCCCAGAACCAGTCACAATTGTTGTATATATCAACGTGTACAACTTAAACATAGAGATAATACCATTACATGACTTACAAACTAACTTAAACTTGGAGAATACGTTTAATACCAAGCACTCAGTGGTCCCATGATCATAACCGTCAGATCCACAAGTAGAACGAATCATTTATGACAGAAAGGTGTAATTTAGAAACTCATCCGGGTACACAAATTATGGTTTTCATATGGTATAATTTATTTATATGGCTTACCCATCCTCTCTTTATGCTAACACAAGTGCACTTCCTCTGGCTAGCCTACTCATACTCTTCTCCTCCCTCCCTTATGTATCCAATAGTCCTTACGTTAAACGTCGTAATTTAAAAAATATATACATTTTATGATTATGTTTAATCTATGCGTGTGATGGAAGGGTAGATCATAATTAAGAAACAAACACTCCGGTAGAGAAACAAATGTAACAAACAAGAGAAACACGAATCAAAGAATATGCTTTTACTTATAAAGAGGTATTTATATTTAGAAACAAAATTTTCGTCTGATAAGATTCGTCATACATGATTCCAGTAGTTAAACAGAGAAGGGAAAGTTAGAATAGGCTGATATCGACTGAGTGGAATCAATTTGATGAGAAAAGTCAACATAGCTCTTGAAGAAAAGTGGTTGTGGTGAGGGAAGTATAGGGGGGCAGAGATGAAACATTCTTTCGGTGTAGACTTTTACTAAGGAGGCTAGTCGTGGTTTCAGGGTACGGGGTTAGAGGGTGAGGGGTGAAAAGCAAATGGAGGGCAACCTTTCGGCTTGTTGTCATTCAAGGATATTCATTAGGTCTGTTGGGAAATCATTGGGGACCAAAAAAAATATGATGAGATGGATTGTCATGAAGAAAAGTGGATGAGAGAGGGAGCTAAGATTCCCCTCCATATTCTAACCCCTTCATTTTCTCTGAAAAACCCCTTTATTCCCCCTCCCAAAAAAAAAATTATTGTAGAATGAAAAAGTAAGAATAAGAATTTGAGATGTAGACAAAATGAAAATATTAAGTCGATAAAAGATAAGAAAGAGAAAAAATTGAGAAAAAGAAAAGATGAACCATGAAAAAAAGTAAAGTAACGAGGAAGAAAAATTGAGAGCGAGTTTTAATCCTATTTTCTCTTGATGAATTAATCCCTTTCCCCTCAAAAAGGTGGTCGACTGACTATAGGGATGGAAATTTGGACCAAAATGACGTCAGCAGTTTTGTTCATCAGAAAAGGAAGGGGTTGAGATGGGGGATGGAAAGTGCAAATTGGTAGTGACAAAAAGAGAAGAGGAGGCTGGTTTTTACGTTGGATGGATGGATACCAAAGGGGTGAATTTATAGTTTGTATATATGTGTGGGGTATTAGAGTTTTGGAGTTAAAAAAAACGCTGTTTTAAAAAGTCTTTTAAACCAACGCTTGCGCGTGCACACACAGTTCATTTACAGTGTCCCATGACATTAATAAAGCGTACACAAAACACAAAACGGAACACAAGCACAAGAGTTGAGTAGTTTCGTACTCAGGCATTGTTCAACCTTTTGTTTTCATAGCAAATATGTGTTATATACTATTTTTTTAATATTCCAATCCCACGCAAAGGTTTGTTGTACAAACCTCGGTCAATAAAATAATATTTAAGTAGAGAGCTAAATAAAATATTTTGATTGCACGATATAAGTGTTTGCCCGAAAATCACAATCACAATATATATGCTTGTCTAAATATATATTTTTGTTATATATTTTTATTGCTCTTCGTTGAAGATAAATAGGAATGGAGGCTCATAAAAACACTGGGAACCATGGATTGATTCCAGCTGGTAGCTAGAACAGGATTTTTTTAAAGAATAATCTTTTAAAAATACAAGCATACTATTTTTGCGGTCTGCACTAATAATATTTTATTATTATAGTGTTATTTTATAACATTTATAATATATATTAAAATTGACAGATGCAGATCACATGACTTGAAGAATGAACACGTGAAAGTAGATCTAATAGATTTACTAGTTGTCAGGACTGCACTAGCAAAGGTTGTGTAGGGAATCTACCAAGAACCTAGGTATTATTATTATTATTATTATTATTATTATTATTATATTATTATTTTTAAGCACCACGTCTTACTACCCATTCGGTTATACGCAATTACGCTAATGTGTAATGGTAGGGTGATTGTGAGATGAAATGGAGGACCTACAGTTTAACGTGGAATCCGAACCACGGTGGAGGCCTGGCATTCCACAATGATGTTCATTGTCAGAGGTGAAGGAAGGGTTTGGAAATCAGATAAATCTGTGCCGGGACTGAGGATTGAACCCGGCCGCCAGCATAGAAGTCTGACACTTACCCCTAGACCGCCAGGTCACCTAACCTAGGTCTTGGAAGTGTTGTCCACACGAACCGAATATGAAAGATCTATTAACTATAGAGGCCGGCATTCATTACCCGGCCTGGACCGGACTAAGGAACTTACATAATCTAATCTTTTTCACGGATAACTTTGAGGTCAGGGTTTGAGTTCCAGCTAGGTGTATTCTGAGTCTTGTTTTTAAAGAAAAAGTTAGCTACTCTCCCTCAACACTAATACTGTACAGGCATAAGTTCTTTAAATTCAACCTTTATCCATCAAAACGTCATTATTGTAGAAATACGGATAGTCCGGTTAGGTAATAAAAATACATATCGAAAAATATTTCAGAAAAAATATATCATCTCACCCTGCCGTGAATTTAGCCCCTACGTATCCCGTCACCAGACAACCAGACATGACTAGACCAGATTATTTTTCCACGTGCTTATAACAAATCCCTGATCTATATTTGGCCATCACCTGGAGTTGAATCAGGGTCACCTAGATCTCTAGCCAGCTTGCTTGCTATCCTTCAGTAATTTAATGCCACATAAAGGTAGAGAAATAAACATTAAACAGTAATTGCTTTCCGTCCTGGGGCTATCGCAGGAGATTGTGGCAGGAATATATAAAGCCTGGCGTATTCTATCTGAGAGAACAATTTATTAGCATCATATTATATTACACATGCTCTTGTATGCTAATCTCCACATATCCCCTACTGCTAGAGCCACGATTTACATGCTCATAACTTGGCATGGCAAGGAGGTGAGGGGAGATATATGACGCTGACAAGATTGTTTTGTTTTAAAGGTGAAACACACTCCATAGAACAAGCTTTGACTTGGTCAAGACCAGTGATTGTAATGTTTAGCATAAATATAAGAGAGTTCCCTCACGTCCGTTGAATAACCAAACATCTGTAGGAAAATAAATTTTAACAAAGTTTTTTCTTAGCACTGCGTGATACTACCCGTTCGGGCTATACGCCTATGTACTTATTACACTTATGGATTAGAGATTAGTAAGTCTCAATTTAGAGGTAATGCCACCACATTTGCGTGGAGAGAAAACGATAAAACCATTTGGATAAAAAACTCAGTGCACCCAACCAGGATCTTCCCATCTTCAGCAGTCTATTTCAACACGAGAGTAGCGCGTCAGACCACGCGGCCAACGAAGCGGGTTTTATCAAAGTTAAAGATATAGTAAAGTGTTGAATGTAAATGTTGTGTGTAAAGTAAGTCCTTGACTTGATTCTTATATACCTATTTGAGGCTAGTCGACTTTTTCTAAGCCCATAGATCATCTATGATGCACCACTTTAAACATCATTGATGACGTTCTTAGTGTAAAACCTCTGTTAAACAACGAATAATATTTAAAATTCCTATAAAAAATCATACCTGAATATTATTAAAATATAAATGCACCTGAAAAAATCAGTGGCATCCTACATGTGTGGGTAACAAATGGGTACCTTAGATACTCAATAAGATCAGTCGGTAGTGGCATGAGTCTCATATTGGGACCTCTGGTTTTTAAGTTGGATAGCTTGAGAAATAAAACAGCGATAATACCTGCATCTAATTAATTTTATAAGGAAATCTAGTTAAAATGTTATTATTAGAAATTAAGAAAATAAATGTTTGTTTTACCATTAATTAAAATTGAAGAAATAATAAATATTTAAATTATGTGTTTAGCGGGTGTATCATAATAACCAATTTTAACATCAGTGGAATTGAGTATGGCTTTTTCTGGGTGAAAGAGACAATGTAAAATCAAACAAATATGGTCACTACTTTTTTGCCTATGGCTTTGTTTCCTTGGGTAAAGGACGAACTACAGATTCCTGCTTTAACTTTGAGGTTGTACTTGATGACTATATGGTTGATTACCCGCTTAATTTTAGTCATTTGGACGCATAATAAAAAATTTAAACTCCCATAACTTGATTTAGGGTGTGCGCCCTTTTCTAGCTTTAAGTATATTTTAATTATATAAATAACATGTTGCACGTCATATAAAACTTAAGCCACAACAAGATGATTATCATAAATGGAGCAATCTCATTGGCTCCTTTAAAACCAGCACTCAATGAGCATTGCGTCCTGTTTATCCTACTGAAAGCTAATTTGACTTTGCACAAAATTAATAAATATTCCTAGGAGTTGAACAGATAATAAAAATTATCCAAGAATATCCCTGAAGGTCCGAGTGCTAATACCATTACCTTAAAAATCAAAACAAAAAAGTTGAATTTATAAAATTTGGTCTAACGGACTCACAACCCGTTGGTATATATATCTACTTCTCGCTCCATCCATTTTAAATAGACCTTTAGGAAACAAATGGTTAAGACAAGTAAATAGATAATAGATTAAGACTACATTGTAAATAAACCCTTAGTATGTATTCAAGAATGGCAGGTGGCATCCAAAAGGCACTCGAGGCTAGCAACAAGTATGAGGATAAAAGGCTACCGAGAGAGAATAGCCATGCTCAAAGTCACACTAGACTAAAGCTTACATACACATTGGACTAAATTACCACATTCATACCTAACTAAGGGATTAAGATAGATAAATAATTATATTCCTTATTTAAAACGGCTAAAGCAAACTCTAATAATTTACAAAGAAAAAAATCCACTTAATAATAAAAAGGAAAATACAAAACTTCATTTGCCCAACAAATTCAAACAAGGTTTACGTCTTAGCCCACGAGCCCACCGACATGGGGGGAATTTATTTAAAAATGCAAAAGTAACGCTCGAAATTACTTGACTTAGTTTAGTCAAAAGTTTAAAGTTCAATTCTCAAGTGTCTAAACCCATAAGACCTTTCGTCCTCATCTTCAGGAAAAAGGAAAGGAAATGCAAGAATCCGTTAAGTAAAATAAACTGTAGTTGATACCAAGCGGGCTAGGGAGGAAGGGAGGGAGGAAGGTAGGTAGCAGATCAGCTTTGGCTTTGAATGACAGCCCCGGGGCTTACAATCCATCACCGGCAGGCGCTGGCGTCGCTCGTAGGCCCCACGTCTTCCCATTGATTGACGCTGCTACACTCGCTATCAGGACGTCTGACAAATGATTTTGAGATGTTTGAATTAATGTCAAACCTTCTATATCACCCTCCTTTAATGTACGTTCCTTACTATTTACTTCACTTAATATATTATCCTCTTGCTTAAGTCAACAACCTGAAGTTTGATTTGATATCATTTCTATCCATCCAGAGCCAGGCCTGCACTCAGCCGTTCGGTTGTTTAGAGATGCCCGTACCATCTGGTAGAAATACCATGTATTAGGGGAGCGCTAAAGAACCTATCAATTTTGCTGGAAAGGTATATTCCCATACTTCCCAGAGTTATTTTACATTCCACAATCGATACGCGGCCGATAGCTTAACTTCCCCTCCCAAGAAAGTTGTGTTAGTGATTTTCATCGCTCAAGGAAAATCTGTTGAACTCATTTGGGTTTGAACCCATGAATATCGAGGTTTGAAGCTAGCACTTTACCTCAAGACCACCTAGGTTAACACTTTATATATATTTATATATATAATGTGTTGTATATGTGTATGTATAATATCTATATGTATATATTATATTATTATATATATATATATATATTGCACAGTGTTCTGAGCTGCCATAAACGAGAAGTCCGACAAGATAAAGGGTGTCACATTACGTATTCTTTTCCTAGAATCAGCAATAGGTCTATTTGGAACTGTGCATTCGATCAGTGAGAAAAAATAGCAAGTGAATAGGTTTTTTTGTGACAAATCACATGTCTAGGGGATCGTTGTTAGAGTTTAAACAGGGCTTGAAATAAGCTAATGCCATTCACTGATTCATCATCGTAGATAAAGCATTTTAATATCAAACCGTTTCTGTTTCTTGATTATATGGATCTTGACAACTTATGCAAGCCCAAAATCCCCACGTTCGTTTATCTGTCTTCCTGGGGCTATAACATAGAAAAGTTTAGTAGATTTTGTTCAAAATTAATATTTAGAAGCTATATGGACACATCATGTGGCACAATTGTTTATTTAATTATTCTAGGCCCGTTTCAATGGTCGAATGGTCTAAGTCTTCATTCTTGTGATATACTAACCTGCTAAAGATGGGGAGATCTTGGTTCGAATCCTAGTTGGGCATACTAAGGCTGCTTTTTCCTAGATGGTTTCCCACTCTCTTTCTTTGCAAATGCGGATAGATTACGTTTAAAATTCTTTCTTTATAATTCCTACAACATTTGAGTAGTTATAATATTCATATACCTGAACAGGTTAGTATGTCGAGGCAATGAAAAAATTATAGATCTAAAATTAAGAATATACCTACTTTAATGAGACTGATTTTTTAATGTTTTGAAAACGGCTCTATCTAACGATTTAATTCTGAACGAATATTTGAGAAATGTTTTGTATGATATCAACGCCGTAAACTTGTTTATTGAAGAAATATTCAGCTTAGGATAGTTTACTGAATGTTATATTTAGAAAACTAAAAATTATTTGAAAATGGCTAAAATGATTTTGTCCAGAATGAGAACTTAAGAAGGGTTTTACATTATAAATAAGATAGAATGATTGGTTCTCGTTTAAAAAATAAATAAGAGTAGTTTACTAAGCACTGATTCTTTAAAGTTAAAAGTTTGTTTGTGACAGTTACCACTTTAGGTATCAGTAATGGTGACCCTCAGGTTAAAGCACCGATATTGGTGACATATTAGTTAATTTAAACAAGAGTATATCCAGAGGTAAGGTTGTTGCAAATATAAACTTATAATAGTAACAGATACTTTATAGGACAGAGCTTTTGAAAACAGTCGACATGCAATATTCTAGTTTAATAATTTATTAAAAAATCAATTATGATATAGGCGAAGAGCACAATAATATATATATTAAGCAGATAGAATTGATATTATTCCTTGAATATAATAAGACCTAAATAAATTGGTTGATAAAATTTGAGCATAATGTTCACTGGAGAAAATATTTTTAGCTAAACAGAAAAAAAAACTAGTTCAATTACTGCAAAGTATTTTAAAGATTAGCACTATGCGATATGAATATTATATATATTAGTTGTCGATAAATATTATTAAAGAATGAATCAGAATACATAAAACAGTATTTAAGTATATGTATGTGTCCTCAGTGGTCAATGAGATATTCAAAAATAGTGATAGCTTAGGTGACAGCCCTACTAGCAGTAAAAAGGCTGGCCCATACAACTAACTAGGCCGTAAAGACTAGTGAGGGAAACAAATAGAAAATGTTAATTATAGTCCAATCCGGACATAACTAACAGAAAGAAGGCTCAAAAAATTCTAGATTATTCAATACGTACAGGCCAAGTGACCACCACTAGACCTAAACAGTAATAAATCACCAACATTGACCACTCAGGAACAATACTCAGAAGATCCTATATTACATAACCTAAACAGTTTGTACTATACCTTCAGGTGGCACATAAGGCTATTATCCATACCATGTCACCATATGGTAGACAGTAACAACATGACGCCATACGTACTTAAAGATCCAAAATAAACAATGAAAATAAAATAATATTATTAAACCCTAAACTATGAATCTTTTATATTTATGATGCAATTTATTTGGGCTAGTAGCTCATCTCCTCCAACTAATACAAATTAAAGCATTTTAGATAATTTCTGTTCGTGTAGGGGACATCTGTCCTATTTTGGCCAACATGTTCGCATGGTCTCGGGCACTTGTCCAGCAATATTAAGTAAATCCCGTATCAGTAGATCACGAGTAGTTTGTCGGCTAATCGAACGAATAAAAGGAATTATCTCTTCTTGTTTCTTGCTAGTATATACATATTGCAGAACGGCAGGTAGGAGGGGAGGAGGTGATAACCTTCTGGAACATGCTAAAAACGAATATTCGCTGGGAGGGTGCAGAGCACGTGACAATGCCATCCTCCACCTTGGCAAGCGCAGCAAATGGATGATCGGTGCATGCGTGGCCAAGCCCGGCGTGTAAGACTTTTTGAAGTTAATAGCAGGCCTTCAGATTACTTTAAATTTTTCTTGGCGTGAACAGATCTTGGTTAGAAGTAGGTGCAGCTCAGTCTAATGGACAAGCTAACACAGCACTTCTTAAACAGAGGATAGAACTTGGTGAGTACTCATATTTTTATAGGTGTTTTAACAAAAAACCAAAGGTCGTGTACTAATCGCAAGAATAGTTCGCGGAATAGTTCAGGTGTTGGGCTGGAATCAATTTTAGTGCGGCATATATTAAGAGCCCATCTCTCGGCTAATTATCCAGGAAATTACATTCAAAATTACCAAAAATTACTTCAAAGGGCAGTTTTCTGCATTATTCACAAAGAACACAACAACCCAAATAACAGCTAAATTGCAATAAATTAAGTGTTATTTTTCATTTTAAAACAATTATTTTTTTCAATTCTTTGAATTTTTTAGAACAAGGCAAAATAATTTAAAAGTATCCAATTTCACTGTTTTTTTAAAATATTTTTTTTGTACTGCATCTCAACCGTTCAAATTAAAAGTACAGTATATGTTAACAATTAAACCAATGTGTTAGGACTGAAGAAGTTTAATTTAGAGAAAGCATACCCACATTGACATGGAAAAACAACCATTTTAAGAGAACGCCCTCTCAGTATACCCGAAAAAGATTCAATTCCCGATATGCCCATCATTGGCACAACAGCATATTACAAAAATAACGCCTTAGATCATCCGAACAGAGAAACTTTTAAAAAAAAAAATATATACGATACAGAAAACAGTATTAGGCCTACGATACATCTTGTTCGAGCTTTACTATTCATCTATGCCATACATGGAGTGAGACATGATCTTTAGTCTTGATTCACACGGGTAACAATGTCATGTGTTTGTTTTTTGTGGAAGGTTTATTTATGGATTTTTTTACTGACAACGGTTTTTTGGGGGTTATTATTTCCTTAAAATTGTTTTACACTATATGTGATCGTACTGTATGTACCATTAATGATGTAGTTTTTTTTCTGATAGCTGTGATTTTAATTTAATATGTGTCACAGTCCTAAATAAATATAGTTTGTAAGATAGTGAGTATTCTAAAGAAACATGTGTTTTCCCACTAAATACTCGTGTATATATACATATATATGTATATACTCGTGTATTATATATATGTACATATATGTATACACTCGTGTATATATATATACTCATATATATACACTCGTGTATATATATACTCATATATATATATATATATATATATAGCTATAATACTCATAATATATTATATATATATATATATATATCGTGTATTATATATATTATATGTATTTACTTAGTAATAATATATATGTATATACAATTTAAAGAGGGAGGGGGTGGGGCAGTAGAAAAAATACTCTAAGCCAATTTCTTACATTTAAATTTATTTTATATTCTATTATATTAGAAAATGTTAAAACATATTCATTTTCTTCGTCAAAGTGGAGCAAATAATCCTTATATATTAATATGATTCCAACCACATTTGTATATATCATGATTGGTATGAGCATTTAACACTAAATTACACTTTCAAACTAAGCTAATGCAAATAGATTTGAATTTGATAACGAAAAAAATATGTCTTAGAGCCGTTAAAGTATGCAAACAAATTATTTTTAGATATTATTTAAATTCTCATTTCAAAATGACTTGCATGTAATATAGGCAACATTCATAAGTGGAAAATAAACAGAATGAAAGTCCAATAATATAAATAATTGTTTTACATATATATGTAAGTAATATGTACCCTTTGTTTACCCTGAAAGACATAAAGCCTACCTTGAATTATTCCACTATGGTATAATTAATATTAATATTTAGAACCGCGTCTTACTACCCGTTCGGGTTATACGTTTAAGTACTAATTACGCTAATGGATTAGGAATTGGGAGGTTGAATTAGAGAAAGTGAGCCCGCATTTGCGTGGAGGGGAGTGGAAAACCATTTAGGAAAAACCACCCCAGTTCACCCGACCGAGATTCGAACCTCGATCTCCCGTCCTCAGCAGTCGAGCTCAACAACGACAAGCGCGTTAGCCAACTACGCCACCGAGGCGGGTCACTATGGTATAGCTTACAAGAGAGGCTCATAGTGTAATAATATGTCAAGGAATGACTCTTACCTTTTAGAGAGAGTGGAATGTACATCAAGTTTGATGTTATTAGGTGACTCATATGTTTAATATTTGAGTCAAATCTTTAAGGTCTTCTTCCCTAAGGTTTTGAGTTATTGCAAACTTCTTGTAAGCTACCACAACCCCTTTTCATCCACTTGTGATAATTCTATAGACTTAAGGAAAACAATATTCTAGAATGGATTATCTCCGCACCGGAAACTTCTCCAAGCAATGCTTCCATGAAACAAAAGCAATGCCTCTGACTAGTTTCATAACTACCAAATCTGGGGTGCAGAAATTCTCTCCAGCTACACAACCAGGGAGGCTAGAAGTTTCTTAGAGACCTTAAAATTTGGAGAGAGAAAATATAAAACTATATTTAGTCAGTTTGTGGTAAACCCTTTTGCATCTGATTCTGGATTCACTAAAAGGTGCACCAAATCTCCTCTAATTTCGCATTATTTCTTTGCTTTGTATTTGTATTCCCTAAACAAGAAGAAAACTGATGGCAAGAACTGTAGTGACGTCATCTTTTGCAATTTATTTTAGCAAACCTTGTGAAGAGTTTACTTGCAAAGTCAAAAATACGAATTTTATTGTACTACTGAAAGTAATTAAAATAAAAATACACCCTATTATTAAACTTATCCACATAAGCTTTCAAATGAAGATAAATAATTTCTGGATGCTTTTCAAAAAATAATATTATTTATCAGAAAGCACTTAGATACATTTCTAGTTGAAGAGCCTGGCGTTTCCCGGGAAAAAATGTGTTTAGTTTAATGGTTGTACTGTAATGGAAGGAAACTTTAAATTTGTTGCCTTAAGTCCCTCCGTTTCCCGTGGCATTTAGTCTCTCGAGCCGGGTTTAAAAAAAATATCAAAATTTTAAAAATCTGGATTCAAGGTACACGCGTTCGTGTACAGGGGTAATCTTTAAAAAAAAATTCAGACTTCTGTGTGTGGTAGATATCACGTGATGCTCATGACAAACAAACAAACTTATTTTAATAATATAATAAGATATAATATAAGTTTAAGGCTTTCATTTCACTACATAAGCATTTATAGAGACATAAAAACAAGTTTTAAAAACATACTAAACACGACAAATTAATTTAAGAATTTTCTTGGGATTTATAGGAATATGTTAAGATTACAAAACATCCTTTAATCTAAAGAAATATTTCACAGTTTGTGGTTCAAAGGTACAATTTCTTAGAGCTGCCCTGCTCAGAAGACTGCTACTTGCTTAGAGATGGAGTCATTTCCTTGCAGGCGGCCGCTACTGTCGTCTACCGTCAACAACTCTGGCCGCCTTGGCCCTACTCATCTTGAAGCAGTCTAGACGCAGCTACACGTTTGTTCGCAAACTTTTATCTAGTGTTTATAGGGCTTTATTCAACATGAGTGATTTAAAAGAATTGTTACAGTTATGGAAGATGAAAATTTGATGGACATAGTTGCATAACATTCTTCATTGTATTTTTTTTACATGTTTCTCTTACTTACCCAAAAATGTAAAGTTTGTGGAACATTCGGTAAGTAGGACACGAAGCACCGTAGATAATAAATCTATTACTGACCTAGTGTAGCGAGTTCCTATTTTATATCGACCATATGAAATTTCGTATTTCTGTCATTTTGTTTGCTCCGCGACTACCACAAAATACCTAAACAAATTTTGCGAAATTTGGCAGGGACATTCTTTGAACATAGGCCAAGAAATGTTTATAATTTATGTTTGGTTTTAAATTTTAAAATATATCGCTAGATTGAATTCTTAAACCACGTGGACAGTGGTTATCTTTATGAATATAATGTGCTATTGACTACATAGTATTCATTTTATTTCTTTATAACTTGATCACCTAGAAAAAATATCAAGAGGAAATACAAAGAGTTACAGGAGCTATTTTAACTTTAAATTCAAAGATAAATGTTGAGAATATAAACGTTAAGAACATGATCTAAATCTTAACATGATGTCTTAGAATACTTTGAATCACGGTGCTAATTCTACTGTTCACAAAACTAATAGTAAATACTGTCCCGTTCTGATATTGCCTTCTTTCAGGAGTTAACATTTTCCAGTGTCGGGGGTAGGGGGGAGGTGAAAGGGGGAAGCGTCGTGTATCGATGGAAATGCCGGCTTTTGTCTCGCTGCTAAAATATTAATTTTTGATGTCCAGCCTGTGTATAGATTTGCAACCCCTGTTAAAACATACGTTGTTGTGACTCCTCCTCCCCAATCCTCCCCTCCATCTACATTCTAGGTAATTCTTGTCTCTGTTTACATACCGAGATGATAGTCTAACAAGACATACGTGGAAAAGTTTGGCTAGTAGACCAGAGGGAAATTGAAAAAAAAAAAGTAGGATGAGAGGTGGACATGATATTCCGAAGATGTTGGTTTCCTTAGGGAGATCCTCCAAATGTCAACTCTAGGGGAAGAGGGGTAGCCAGCCCTCATCGGCTTACAGGAATCCCCCATGAGGATGTGACGTCACCCTCTAGACCCTTTGCTCTTCATTCCCAACATATGTTTTTGTAGATATTGGAAATGTACACATGTAACTTATCGTATGCGTTGAAAACACGGTGACTTATCCTACTTTCAGAGAAATGGCCGTGTTCGAAATTGCAATTTTACGTGCCTGGCACTTCCAGGGAAATGTATTCTGAGCTACTCTTTACTATACTGGTAAATATTTACTAGTTCATTTGTTTACATGAGTCATAACGTCACAGTTCAATATAGTTAGATCAGTTACATAGTTAGACTTGAACGGAACCTTATCAGTTCACTAGATCTCTATTTGAATTCCAGTAAGAAGAACCTTATAAAATGAAAAAAATATTTTATTTTGCTATTAATAATTATGAATAACATTCTTCTATTTACTTTTATAGATGTCAAATAATACCTTCCTACCAAAGTTGGGCTTTATTTACTTGAGTATTATTGATCAAAGAAAAGACTAGCGAAACAATGTTTTTAGATAAAAACCCTGAACAGTGAAAAAGAGAAATAAGCCATATTTATTGGCTTGTGTGGTTTTTTAATGGCTGGGGAGGTCGGGGTTTGAATCCTGATCTAGTTTACCAACGTATTTTTTCATTAATAAATTAATACTCTACCTCTCACACAAATGCAAATACACTTATTTTATAATATTTACCTTCCTCATTCCTATAACATTTTTTAGCACCGCGTAGTAATATCCATTCGGGTTAGACGCTTATGTACTAATTACAGTAATGGGTTTTGGTCTTATGAAGGTTAAATTTATAGGAAACTTCCCCACATTTGCGTGGAGGTAGAGTGGAAAACCACTAAGAAAAAACCACCCACGGTATACCCGACCGAGATTCGAACCTCATCTCCCCGTTATTAGGAGTCTAGTATACTGCGAGAGTGGCGCCTTAGACCATGCGGCCACTGAGGCGGGTCCTATAACTTTATTATTATTGTTATTATTATTAGCACCGCGTCTTACTACCCGTTCGGGTTATACGCACTTACGCTAATGTGTAATGGTAGGGTGATTGTGAGATGAAATGAAGGACCTACAGTTTAACGTGGAATCCGAACCACGGTGGCGACCTGGGATTCCACACATTCACAAGATGTCTTGTCAGAGGTGTAGGAAGGGTTTGGAAATCAGATAAATCTGTGCCGGGACCGAGGATTGAACCCAGGCCGCCAGCACAGAAGTCTGACACCTTACCCCTAGACCACCTGGTCACTTATAACTTTATTAATATGGTTGTTTGCGCCCGTGTGTGTTCGTGCGCTGGGAAAAGTTACCATGTGTGTTTACGTCCACTTTATATTCAGATACTTCTCATTGTTCTAAGGAAGGTAAGTGTGTGTATTTACAAAATTGGTCTAGGCTATTTCATTTTAAAAATAGAATAGAGAGATTAAGTCAATGACCAACCTAACTTAAACTATCCTACCACCATTCCTTCATACTAGTAGTTCTGAAACTAGACCGATCAATAAATAAACGACATATACTTCCTCTTAACTACTTCCAGTTGGTAGCATCAAGGCTTTGACTAGCCGACGGGTGCGAATACTTATGGTCTATTTTATTTGGGCTAACGCCTCCGATGTTTCAAAAAGCACCACAAACAGGCCACCTTCTAAATGCGGATAGCCTAGGAAGATAATTAGACATGGATGACGAAAAAAAAAATATGCCAGGCCATTACGAGGATAGAGCCTGGACCCCCTTCCTGAGCAGACCTACTGATAGTTACCGGCTGAGCCCGGGTGTCGGACAATATTTTACAAGTCATTCGTACATTTATTAATGTTTAGTTGATATTTATATTTGTTCTGAAACATACTGCCATCTGTCTGATATGCAAAGGACAGTATTTTTTATTCCAAATAAAAATGATTTCACTATAACATTAACATGTATTGTTCATCCCAAGCGAACGAATAGTATTATAGAGATAAACTATCAAACGTATCAATTGAACGAATGGAATCAATCACAAATATATAAATTTCCGTTCGCCTTTCAAACCTTGTTTTTATATACGCTTCGTCGGAAACTACAAGTAGTGTCATGAATCACCCTCTCGCCATTCTCTGAATTTCCGTCCTTTTTCGTTTTGAATGCATAGAGAGATAAATGTGTGATTTGGCTTGAATAAAAATGGTAAAAGTCTATTTGACCCAATAAACACGCAAGTCTAGTTTTTGAAAAAATATATAATAATTATTATTATTTATTATTTAGCACCGCGTCTTACTACCCGTTCGGGCTATACGCTTAAGTACTAATTACACTAATGGATTAGGAATTGGGAAGGTTGAATTAAAGGAAGTGAACCCGCATTTGCGTGGAGGGAGAGTGGAAAACCATTTAGGAAACCCCCCCCCCCCAGTTCACCCGACCGAGATTCGAACCTCGATCACCCGTCCTCAGCAGTCGAGCTCAACACGACAAGCGCGTTAGCCAACTACGCTACAGAGGCGGGTTATAATAATAATAATAATAATTATAATAATAATATTGTAAAAATCTCGCAACAGTGGGCATGCTTGTAGAGGAGTCAGTCGCATGTGATTTGGTTTTCCTGTGAAGGAGAAATTAGGTCTATGATTTTGGCAGAGTGTACTAAGGGTAGTTATTATAAAAATAAGTCCCTACACTCCATTAATGTAAATTTGGGTACACTTAATCTTAAATCTAACATCATCATCCTCACTCAATAGCTTATATTGTGATTAAAATGCAGAGTACCTTAACGAATAATCATTGTGGTACAACCCACCTCGGTGGCGTAGTTGGCTAACGCGCCAGACGTGTTGATCTCGACTGCTGAGGACGGGGAGATCGAGGTTCAAATCTTGGTCGGGTGAACTGGGGGTGGTTTTTCCTAAATGGTTTTCCACTCTCCCTCCACGCAAATGCAGGTTCACTTCCTCTAATTCAAGCCTCCCCAATTCCTAATCCATTAGCGTAATTAGTACTTAAAGCGTATAACCCGAACGGGTAGTAAGACGTGGCGCTATTATTTAATTATTATATTATCTGTGGTACACAAGAAATCCAAAGAGTATTGCTTAAGGCCCACACCATTAGGTAAAAGAGTCACTCTCATCTGGTCTGGTTTCCTGAAGACTGAGAGGTCGGAGTTTTGAATCCACAGTGGTGTTTTTTGTTAAATGGATTTCCCTCCACTAAAATGTAGTTACACGTCCTCTAAATTCTTGAGGATAGCCCAGATGGGTGGTAAGAGTTGGTGCACCAAAAAGGGATTGAAATAGGTATTCAAATATATGACGAAAATAGATTAAAATGTAAGAAAATAGTTTAAATTGACTATCTCTTTTACTCTTTTATTTTAACCAAGACAGCCTTCAAGATTTACTAATTCAAATTTAAAAGGGGTATTATCCTTTCTTTCACGTTGCTACATTATAAAATTTATTTAAACTGTTTTAATTATCTCAATTTTTTTTTTTCATAAACCTCATCCCCCACTCCTTTCTCTTATCACAGCCAAACACGAACCTTGAACCAAACTTAATTCAGCTAACTTGATGTAACAAGCCTAAAAAAAGTTTGCGGGTTAACGATAGTGCACCTTAACTCAGAATTAGATGACAGCCTTTTCATCAGCCTATAGAAAGCGCTCAACTCTAATTAGCCAAACCCCACCCTTAACCCCCTCTTCAGGTCTTAGTTTCCGTGACAATCTGAAAGGCTTGTATTTCCCTGCGTCGCAAGATGCCAAATACCCCCCTCGCTACCCACCATCCCTCAACCAACCCTTTTCACTTTACCTTAGGTGAAGACCTACACTACCTCGACTAGCCCATCTTTTTCGGAGTCTCTTCTTCCTCCGCACCTCGCTTGGTAGCCTCTCTCATCACACCAAGATCACACCAAGGAGGATATAGACGAGAAAGGAAGATGAGGACTGATCAGGTATTACAAGGGACACACTTGAGTAGGGCCTAAACTAGATATGAATCCGAGAACTGATCAGGTTTTATACGGGACAAACACGAGTAGGGCCCACCCCAAACTAGACATGAATCCGAGAAATGATCAGGTTCTACACGGGACAAACTCGAGTAGGTCCCAAGGATGATATAAGCTAGGTATGAATCTTTGAAATAATTAGGCTTTACAAGGAGCAAACCTGACTAGGGCCTAAGAAAAATATAAGCTAGAAAGGAATCTTAGGTCTGATTAGAATTTACAAGTAGAAAACTTTACTAGGACCTAAGGAAGATATATACTACAGCTAGGAAGCTGACAAGCCTCTCTACAAGGGGAAAACTTGAGTAAGTCCAAAGGAGTATATATATTTAAAAAAATGCTATTGACAAAGTATAATTTTATAGCATAGCTTCCTCATACGAACAAAATAGTATATATATCCAGACTACCACGCTTCATATGAACATATGTCACTTCTTTTTAAGTCTATATCCTCCATGGAGGCAGTGCAAGATACGGGTAAGTTTGTCAAATTCAGGAGGTAGTTCTGAAACAGTCTTGGTTTGAGTGAGGTGAGACAATTGCGGTATTCGTCTCAGTTTGGGAACATATCTCAATCACCCACGCAAACTCACAGGTCGAAACCAGAATGTGGCATACAGGCTGGTCCCAAAAATATTATTTTTAAATTATGAGTTTGGGTGGACTATAATGGAACGTTAGTTGGTAGCCAAGTTTTTACAGGTTTTATTTTTACAAAATACTATTTTGGCCAATATAAATAAAATATTTCTTCAAAAGATACATTTAGCTTACATTTATAACTTAATGATTACTGAAGTTTTTGAATGTGTGCCATATTCATCACGGGATTCAAAAAGGACACTTTCCTTTCATGTAAAATGTTTCTGTTGAAATATCATTATTCTCATAAGAAATTTCTTTAAATATGTTGAGATTACTATATGAAGAAATTTAAACTAAATGTATCTAAAGAAGAAATATTTTTATCTATTTTGTTTTAAAAACTTCTTATTAAAACGACAAAAGTACTGATATTAGATCACGTACTCTTCTTCCCCACCTAAAAACATTGCCTTCATTTACAAAATTAACTGAATGAAGGTTATTACCAATTTGTATTATCATATAAGCATACTCCAGGTTTTGATTTTCGTAGTTTTTAAATTAGTAAAATTAAATCAAGAAAAGAATACAATCGGGAAATTCTTTATATTGATATGTTAGTAAGTCTAGCCGGGTGTCAAGGAATGTAAAACTCAGAATAAACCAAAACGTAGTTTTATCGGTTGATCTTTATGGGTGTGAAACGTGGTCTCTTAACTTACATGACGAATATAAATTTAGAGTGTTCGAAAACAAGATGTTTAGGATAGTATTTTGTTCAACAAGGGATGAAGATACTGGGGAGTGTAGGAGCTTATATAATAATAAGATATGTAGTGTAAAAGACACTGTTAAAAAGTAGTTTTCATCCATTTTGAATTATTCTAGAATGAAGCTGCAATGCCATGACAAGCAATAAAAAACACCATTAGATCACTAAATAGTTGAATGATCTTTATTTTTACTATTTTTATATTGTACCTTTCTAAAATTATAATTTAAGTTTAATTAAAAATGATTTAACATTGAAATACATAATATCTTTAAACTTAAGATATTTAAAATTTGTATTGATATGTTTAACTACAAAACTATCATTAACTACTATTTAGTTATAGAATTATGTTGTTAACCTGTCTAAAATAAGTGTTGATCAACAATGTAATACTTATTTTACCAAACTTACCATATTAAAAAAAAAGCATTTACTATTTCATACTGTACACTAGGAATATTATTTTAATCATCATAATTTTCATTCAAAAGTTTCAACATAAATTTTATAAGCTGTAAAAATTGAATCAAAATATGTTTCGTAATAAATAAATTTCTAATCAAAACTTATATAAGGTGAATGCGCAACTCCATATTTAGGAATGGAAATGGACCAGAAGAAGTGATCACGCGCGATTATTACATTAAGGACTATTAAACAAAATATGAAACATTTCAAATTTCTTAATTGCTTGTGATTCTTACATTTTATTATAGGTCAATTAAGACTAGGGGGCTAATTTTAGGGAATATTAGCGCATTAAAACCTCAATTTTATGAAATTATTTTATAATTACTTGTGTAATTTTAATTTCATAATTACATTGATGTTGAAACCATTTCACAATTTTTTCTATTTTAGTTATTTTTTCTATTGTATTTTTAAATGAGTGATCTAATTTTTAAATTATGTTTTTATGTTTTGTTTCTAATTTAAAAACCAATATTTCCTTTTTTAAACTTTTTTTAAAGTATTTACTATATATTATATACAGGCCACCACCGTGGTTCGGATTCCACGTTAAACTGTAGTCCTTCATTTCATCTCACAATCACCCTACCATTACACATTAGCGTAAGTGCGTATAACCCGAACGGGTAGTAAGACGCGGTGCTAATAATAATAATATATATTATAAATATTATATACATAATATATATATATTATATATATTTATATATATATATATATATATTATATTTATTATATATATTATATACAAATATATATATATATATTATATATATTATATATATTATATACATAATATATATATATTATATATATATAACCTCGACCTCTTCGTCATCGACAAGTCATATCAGGCGAGGTTGATGCCCTGGCCCACGTGCCCACCAATTAGAGTGCCAAAATTATGAATATATACATTTATTCCCCAGTTATTTAGTGGATAGTGGCTTTAGGTTCTTGATTTGTTAGATTGCAATAGAGTTATTGTTGGTTTGAATCCTAGTGGGTCTTAGTATTGGTGTAGAAGCAGATACGATGCAGAACCAGGTACAAAACGTAACATAGGCTGGATAGTTAGCAGTGGCGCTACGTGATATTTACTATATATATGAGAGTCATTCTTATTTCTATGAGAGTTGAAACAATTTTAATTACTTTTACTATTTTAATTATGTTTCTATTGTATTTTTATTTGAGTGCTCTAATTTTTAAATTAGGCTTTTATAAGTGTTGTTTCTAATTTAAAAATTAATATTTACATTTTAAACTTTATTTTTCAAAAGTATTTACTAATGTTGCAAAAGGGAGTTATTCTAATGAGCTATTTTCATATATTTTTATAATCTCACATTTTAAGGATGTTTCATTTACGTTTTATGTTTGTTCTGATTGGTGTCATTTTAAATATAGGTCCTTAATATTTATTTTTAAAATTAAAAAAATATATACTCTTTAACATTTTAAAATTATGAATATGTACTCGAACTCAGGAGCTTTTTTAAATACTTCACCTGAAAGAAAAAAAACAAGCTCGCAGACCCTTTATATTTATATATTCTTTTGTAAATAAAGAGGCTTTTAATATTTTGAACCTTTTGATTGTATATGCTACAAATATATTCACATCTGAATAATTTGTACGTAGTGCGCACTTTAATTGGGCTGTACTCAAAGTTGTTGGTGCCACGTTTATTGTCCCTTACAGACCAACAAACAACCAACGCATCATTAAAATAATCTAGGAGTGACAAATTACACTCTTAAAAATCTAAATACAATTTAGTTTGAGGAAAAGTTGGCTAGGGGTAAAACATCAATAATCGGTCTCTAATTTTATGTTATTTTTCAAGAAAACTTTTTTTTATCATGCTTAGCATTAGGATTGTGTGTTGTCAACGATGCAAGTAATTACTTTGTGTTTCGTGTTTTCTTTGTCAAGACATGCCGCATGTTGATTAAATGGACTGGGTTGTTGAGAATATTGAACATGGAAGTTTGTCGAGGTCACAAATATTGATGTCATTTTGTGAAAAAATAATAAGTTTTGGTTAATTCACGATTAGAAAAAGAAAAATATATAATGATCCTACTCTTTAGGATGATATTAAAAAGTATATCCTTGTGGTTTAATTTTAAAGTATGTAGTTATTTAAGATGGAATGGAAGAAATTGTGAATATATTTGCAGTTTTTATATAACAAAAATTATTTTTGGCAAAATAGATCAAATGTTTATTAAGTAGAAACTTATAGTTTAATTTTATAGACATAGTAATTTCAACTGTTCCTAAATATCGGTCAAGGATGCCCTAGAGTTTGACATGCACTTAATTTTATCACATAAAAAGAGTATCGTCAATTGCTAATTTATTAATTACATATATTCAAGTAATGTTGAAATAGCTAAGTGTAGAAAATTAAATTATATGATTCTACTGGAGCAATATGTGATTTATTTTGGCTAAAGAAATGGTTTGGAATGAAAATTGCGAAAGCACTGTCATTTCCTCTAGTTTCCTTACATCCCATAAATTAATAATTGTCTTAGCAGTCTACAGTAACATCCATCTTTGGCGTAAACATTTTAATTTATAGTTGGGTGAATAAACCAAATAGTTATTTAATTTGTAATATATTATAAACTAAATATATCACTTTCTGAAAATAATTAATAAAATAAAATTTCATCTTATTGTAATCATATTTTAAAGAATATATTTGTTTGTTTTTCCCCAAGGAATCTTTTTAACCTTTTCTATGATATTCGAATTTAATTACGCTTATTGATTCAGGGGGAAGATGGTATAACTTAGAGTAAATGTATAGACATTTGCGTGGTAAACCATTTTGATTAAAAATCGCGCCAGGTCACCTGGTCAGGATTAGAGCACCAACCTCCCTTTCCCTTAAAAACAAGACTAAATGACCCCGAATTTAACCTACAGGTCTACCAATGTGGATTTAAAGATAGTTAAAAAACTACATTATTCTTTCTCTGGGCATTAACTAGGTGACTGCGGGTTTTAATACTGAATCCAATAAAGAATGGAATAATAAGCACGCAAATAAATAATTAAAATTTCAGAAAACGGACAACTGTTGATAAATAAAACTACTATAGAATGGAAAATTACATTGGCTTCAATATAAGAAAAATAGTACCTATTGAAGCTTCAAATATTTATAGTTGTACTAAGTTTATTATATTTTGTACTTAACTGAACTTATTCGGACATAAAAGTTAGTTCATCCTGTAATATAATAAATAGTTTATAAGTTTTTCATTGGTCTGGGAATCTCGTTTTTAGACAATAATTGGCAAAGCCATTAAACCTACGTTTTTGTAGAGCTAGGATGGAATTTATGAACTTATAAACATTCAATTATTCCTAGTTAAATATTCCTTACAAGAGTTTATATTCAATAAAAAAATCTACTTTAAAATAAATTACAACTTTTTACAGCAACATTTAAACAAATGCTGCTTCAAGTGAATATGTTTGAAGCATATTTAACTACCCACTTTTTTTCAATTTCCATTATATAGGTTACTTTTATTTTTCTGGTCTAAAAATTATATAAAACTGGTATCTGATCATTTATTATTTATATATATATATAAAATCTCATCACAACCCATAAATAAACATACTGTTACATTTTGACTTACAATAAATGTGTCATTTCGAATATTCTGTTCTAGATAATATGCAGAGAATTAGAAATCTAGAACTTAGCTAGCACCTAACCAGTTAACATACATTAAGACAAATATTAGTTCCCCACTAAACAAAAACAGCTAGCACAAAGGATTAAAAAAAACATGTCATAGTTTTAAATGAAAAAAAATACATGTTACGTGTTCTTCTTTTCTTACTCCCTAATAAGAAGGTTGTTTGGCGCAAATTTGAGACTCCTTGTAGACGTTCAGAAATTTCGCGTTATTAAGAAGTGCTTTGTTATTTTAAAATGGGGCTCCCCAAAATGGATGAAAAAAGTATCAACATGTCATTCGAGTATTAAAAACAGTACATGAGTTTTCTTATAATTTAAAATAATCGTGAGAAGTTAAAATTTGCTCATTTTTTACATCTCACATGAAATATCACAATTCTGACTGTAATTGGTGTGAAACATTGGAATAGCTTTCTTCCTAATAAACTAAGTAATGTTGTAACAGGGTCAAAATAGACCATTCTAAGATAATTAAATATTAATTTTGTGGTTTTAATGCCTAAGAACTGCCATTTCCATAGTTAGCAATGAAGTGTGAAGATATTTATTTATCTTCAAGTAAGTGATGCCCACTGCCCTTAAAATGAATTTATATTCTTCCTCCATACAACAATATAATACATTTTACATCTTTCAACAGGTTTAATTAATAAAACTTGTTGGTGTGTCTTACATTCCAGTAATATAACATTTTTGTTATAAAATACTGTATTAAACTTATAAAAGATATATAAAAAATCACCGTCAAATCATCCAAAAATATCAATGCTCGAATCCCGGTTGGGTGGACAGGAGGTTTTTTTTTTTCTAAATGGTCTTGCACTCACCAGTCATGCAAATATGAGTACACCTACTCTAAGTTTAACCTTTCTCAACCCCGGCCCCAGCAGTGTAAGCATACATACGTCTATAACCCGAACGGTTTGGAAAAAGAAATGATTAAAAAAAATGATTTGAATAATCAATAAGTTGTAGAGAACGACTATTACAGTTAGCTACAGTTAACTTTATCCTACTAACATATTTGACCAATAAATACAGGATGTTCGGAAACTCAACGCCCAGACTGCACATATAGTTTGTTTGAACCAAAAGTAATACAATATCCCAATATTTTTTATACCTTGAAAACTATGATAATTTTATTAAATTGTGTTCAAAGTTTCGGCGTAGAGCGCCGCGAGAGCAGAGCTGTGTGAGCATGCGTATACAACAGGATGCATAGAAATTAGGCGAGTGGCACTGTACATGTAATAATGGCAAGCACTTTCTGTGATGTAGGACCGTTATTGATGACCCTCAGAAGGTATTCCCATTTTATATGGACTGGTGTGTTATTTACTATTAATTGTAATGTTCTGCTGCCGTGATCAAAGATGTTGAGGAGTGCAGTGCCGTGCGCCTAGCTCCTATGATACCTTTGTTCACGCATGCTTGCACAGCTTTGCTCTCCCGACTCTGTACGCCGAAACTTTGAAACCATTTAATGTTATTAGCTGACTTTTCTGGATGTAAGTGTATTTGGTTTTTGTATTACTTTTGGTTCAAACAAACTACATTTTGTGAAGTTTGTGCTTTGAGTTTCCGAACACTCTGTACATGGTTCCACATAATCGTAAAATATTTCTCATTTGATATATTATAGCTTGGAAAAAATATAATTCAAAAACCGGTAAAAGTAATTTTAACTTATAAAACCAACATATCATCTTGTTAATCATAATAAACATTATTAATACATATATTACCCCCTTTAGTGGCCACATGGTCTACTATCGCAATAAACTAGACTGCCAACGACGGGAATATTGTGGTTCAGTAACAGTTGGGTGTAATGATTTTTTTTCTAAAAGGTATATCAATCTCTCTCGACGCAAATGTGGTTACACCTTCTCTAAATCCAACCTTTCTCATTCCTCTCCCATTAGCATAATTATTAAATAAGAGCATAACCTCATCTGTAGTAAGACGTGGTGCTTAAAATATAATTTATACATTCTGACTCGAAGATACACAATTTAAACTAAATCAAAAAGGTAGTTTTCAACCAAATTATAATTTCGCTAAAAGATTTTATGAGTAACCTACCAATAAGTTCATTTATTATAGTAAAATTAACATAAATTGTCATTTACCACGTAAAATGATCTTCAAATAAAAATTACAATACATTATTAAAACAACTTTTGAACATTTTCAAAATTGTAAAGACCGCCATTAGTAAACTACACGTAAATGAACTTTTTTAAGAAAAATAAAAAATTCCCAGATAACCATTTTAAACCAAATCTTGATAGTAATTTTTAAAATATCTTAAACTTTCAAAAATCTGTCATCTGTATACTACCCTTTAAAGATTTATTCGTCGCAGAAAAAGTTTATAATGATATTTGTTTTGTCAAAAAGTCCCCAAACATCCATTTTAGATCAAATCCTAAAGTCCAATTAAAAAAATATCTTTGAGGAATCATACATTTGTAACTAACTATCCTTAATATAAGTTCCAGAGTAAAAATTAGAGCTATGTCCTAAGGTAGTCCAATTTTACATCCAAACATCAAATTTGAACCAAATCCATAAAACCGCTCTAGCCTCAGGGATAGCCATGCAGGTGAGGCAGACAGACAAACAGACAAAATTGTAAGGCCCCATTTTTTTGGGTTAGTTGGTACATAAAACATATGAATTTAACAAAATCAAGAAGTTGAAAATATTAACGATTATTAGATTTTATTTTTACATGCGAAAGTAAAAATTACGCTCAGAGTTCGTAAAAAAAATACTCAAATAGTGTACTTTTTTTAACTGTGAGATATTTAGAAAACAAAAAAATCAGATTCTTGAATATTTTGGCAGGAGACAAATTATATCACTCTGAATTCCCTTTAAAAAATTATATTGTTCTGTTTCTAACCTAAATGGGGAAGAGGTTAGAGATTATAGGATGTTAAAAAAATCTCCCTCTCCCTGTAGTCGGAGTTAGAGTTACGTTACGAGCGTAGCCGACGTAGCATAACAGCCCAGTTTCGGTACTAAACAGTGAGAATACTTCTTCAAGACGTAGAGTACGAAAACATCAATATATCAAGAGAAACTTCCAAATGTTTCTCTTTTTTCTGGTCGCATCTTTAGTGTTGCTACTTTACCACGAAAACTTCTTATGGGGGCAAGTAACAAAAGAATACCAACACTTAGAAAATAAAAGCGTCGTTCTCTCTTCTTGAAGGGTTGAAGTTTTCTATAGAACCACCTTTAAAGAGTCATTATTTGTTGTTTGTGCTTGACACGCATGCGCACTAACTACCAGAATGGGCATACCTTGATTATAAATAATTCTAAACTATCAACACCCTACGCCATTTTAATTTAAATGTATAAATCCTGAAGAAACTTTCAGGGGTGAATTTTCTGTTACAGCACTGTAGATTAATTAATCAATGAAACTAAACATAATTTAATCTATTAATGTTTAATTTGTTCTCTAAGCTATCAATACTTATCGTAAGAGTCTCAAACTTTCATATCTCACGGTAATATGAGATATTTCAACAATATTCTGTCTGTGGAAAGCATTTAGGAATACTTTTTGCGGAAAAATATCCTAATTTAACTTGTCGGGGAAAATACCTATTTCCGGGTCGAAATGAGATGTGCGACTCTTATTAAAACTTTTTCATTATTTTTTTACTAACTTTGATTGAACCATGTTTATTACAACATCATTATTATTATTATTATTAGCTTATTAACATTGGATTCATCGCGATAAAAGGTAAACATGAATAGCGTTGTGTTGGGAATAACAATTGATTTAGTTCTTTAGTTTTAAACATTTGATGACACATTTTAAAATCTTTACTGATACAAATTGAAAGGTCAATGTTCCTAGTTCTAGAAAATATTATTATTATATTAATTCTATAATAAGCAGCGCTGTCAACGAACAAAACAAATCATGGCAGCACCAAAAATGGCATAATTGTAACCTTCGGAATGGTCGTCCGTAGAGACTTAATTAATAAGGAATCGGCCGCCTTGTTATTGAACTGGTTCTCGAATTCTCGGAGCAATTGCGTAGTGGGCCGTGACCGAACTACACAAGTCGTGATGTTGACTGCCCATTTCATTGATAACTGAAAGAAGATGACCATTCAAACGTGTTCTGAAATCATGACAGTAGGCCCTTCCCTTCCCCGTACACAATCTCCCAAATATAAATATTTCTGATTTAAAAAATATATATATTAATTATTTATTTCATAAGAAGGTAAAATACAAAAGCCGTCTGAAATATTTGTGTTATCTATGAAGGTAAAATACCAAAGTTAATTTTGAATATTTTATTTTTTTACCCAAGTAAAAATATATATTTAAGATCACTATAATATTAGAATGTAAAAAAATACTTTTTTCTTATATTTTCTATACTAAATTAACTCTTTGTCCTTGAAAAGCATCCCTAAGTTAACATAGGGGGGGGTCATTTAAATCTTATAAAAATATAATGTTGGATTAATATGTATATATATATATATATATATACATGTATATAGATAACAATTACGGCTTTGTCTAATACTTCTAAAGGAAGAGTTCGATCATAAATACCTATTATATAAATTTTTTCTGTAAATAAACTTACGCATTTGGCTCTGTTTTCATACTTAATTATCAATTCATGTCTACGTATTGCCTTTAACAAAATTACAAATTAGAATATATTTAACTAAATAGTGTTTTTATGCACTAAATAAAAATGGTCGAATATTCAAACTCTTGACTTGGAAGTGTATTATTTTAGGCTATGTTAGTACAATAGTTATATTGGGCTATTATAACGATCACGTGGGTTTCTCAGCACTTGACTTACCCACTAACCTAAACAAAACATATACCAATCCTAATACACATAGCAAAATGGATACTTGTATTTGTATCAGGAAACGAGTCTATCTCCAAATACAAAATAGCTAATAGCACCGTATGGATTTGAAGGAGGGTACTACATTATATGGTTGGATATCATGTCCATTCTGTTACTGGTATGAACTATTTTCAATTATTGGATCATCACAGCTCTTCAATTGTAAGGGACGAAACTTTAGTTGGAAAAGGGAATATGTTCGGGTGGTAAAGGAACAATCCCACTTGATACCTCCCGCACAACACCCTTATGCTCTCCTGACCAGCAACTAATGCTGCATTTAAACGGTCGTTTCTATGCATGTGATGGACCCCTCTAGGGCTGCAAATCATCCGTGCGGACCCCCTACACCCCCATTACGTGTTATATTAGTCATGCAAGAAGACCCTCCCCCTTTCCCTAGTAACCCGTCTTACGTCTTATTTTATATCCTAACCCCCCTCAGCTCCCATACTTTCTTGGAGGAAGGTACTAATAAATGGACTGTGTTTGAAACCAAAACGCTGGCGTTTGGAATATATTTGGGTTGGTTGGTTGGCATGTTTCTGACATATGGTGCATACATGGCGTAAGAAAAAACAAATCAGATGTATGAATATTTAACGGCTGCGGGTAGTAAATCTGTCTGGGCTGGTATCTATAAATTGTTGCCTATCCGTGAGAAATGAGAAATGCTCAATGGCCCATTGGTCAGGGGCGACAGGAGAAGGTACCCAGTTACACTCTGACCCTTTATTAGAATTGACAATTAAGTGATCCAATATATTATTTCCATTGGTAAGACATCTGACTAAATCATTAAAGATCCAGGGTTCACTGTGTCCATTCATTAAACTTATTTAACTATTTTATTAGGTGATATGACAACCTTTTTTCATCTGGTAGCACATCTGCCTATTGAGATCAGGTTCCCGGGTTCATTGTGCACATTAATTTTTTCTATTTGCATCCACCAATGTTTTCACTCTGTGGCCTGGGTCAGTTTATTATTCAAGCCATATATTTTCCACTACCGGCTTGCTAGGCCTGTCGTAGCTTCAAATGCCTTATAATCTAACCTAAGACTAGGACAGGTACAACATCCAGTCCCCGGCCATTAATTCATCACAATGAAATGGTAGCCCCACATTTCACTAATGATAAATTTTTCGGCCATGCAGAGAATGGAACTGGAACTCCTAGCTCAGTAGATAGACACGCTAATGACTGAGCTTATGTGTCGGATTGCACACAAATTATAATTATTAAACAATTGGGTAACCCGGCAGTCCAGTACTTTATCTCAGCTGGTAGCATATCAACCTAAAGAATTAAGCGTCCCATTTTTTATTCCTTGCATAGACATAAAATAAATAATTGTTATTTCACCTTTCACAAAGATGAATTAACGTCCTGAAGATTAATAACTATGTTTGCTTCATAATTTAGCTAGTTTATTTCATTTGCTTATTTTATCAGTTGGTTCAGAAAATGAAGTTAAATATATCAGATGATTTTTTTTTATGTTTGTATGGGTTGTTTTACTTTCCACCACCCCTTTTTCTACATTCTGGGTTTTACAACTCATCCAAACTACCCATATATTTACACTTATGAGATATGGTTGAGTGAAGTACAACTTTAGAGGAAGTTTACGCACATTTGCACGGAAGGAAAATGGGTAATAGTATGGAAAATAACTTGAGATCCCCTGATCAGGATTTGAACCTCAACCTCCCAGTAACCAGTCAATTAGACAATACAATACTAGATCCTTTTGAGTAGCAGCCCATGAATATCTTTCAAACATACATCTCGTATGTTTAATTATTTTCGTAAATAATTGGATGGTGGTTGAAAAGTAAAAAGTAATCAACATAGTGACTAATAAAGGACCATTTCAATTTCCAACCGACGCAATCATTAGAAGCGACGCTTCCCCACAGAAGCGTCTCTTTAAAATAAATGATAGCGTAGGAGTTCTCATTAAGCTAGCAACAAAGAACAATGGGGACGTTAATTCTTGGGGGGATTCCTCATGCATATACGAGTGGTATTTTTTTTAAAAGTGTACAAATAGATGTAAAATGGACTGCTGTCATTTTTTAAGCTATTCCGCCTCTCAATTCTTGCTGCTTAATTACGAGAGACACACACAGATAGTACGTTTAGAAACCTTTGGGGAGGAGAAATGGGTTTAGCGGTCTTTTTGCTGATAGATGGCTTCCAAAAATATTATACTCTCGGAAAGTGGAGAAAAATGACACATGTCACTCATTGGCTAAATTTTTTGGGAAATGGTAGTAAGAACGTGCTATGTCTATTTTTGTCGGTTTTACTTAACGTGGACTTAATAAACAAGAGATTTGTAATCAATCAAAACTTAGACCCTGTGCTAATTATTTGAATATATGAATTACAGCTCAGTTTAAAGAAAATTCTGTGAAAAAAAAAATTAGGAACATACTGAGTCTTTCTAAGATTGTACTACTATTGCACAAAATGTAGATTGTATTTATGATTGTCTAATATATACCTAAAAATTATAGCACTTGCTGGACATTTTTTATTTGAATTACCCCAGGGCTTCAATAAAATTTGTTAATAAATTTGTAAAACTAGTTTTTTTGAAGGCTTAAAATATATACCTTTTACTACTCTTTAGATTTGCTTAGTTATAAATTATCGAAATTTATTTGTAAGGCTGGACGCATACGGTATCGAACATTATGTGTTAACACAAGACTGAATAAAAATGTTTTTGTGTCATGAAACAATTTTGTGTGAAGGTATTTTGATCATGGAACATGATGGAACAAAACACTATAAAATATTTTTTTTCTTATCAAGATGGATGAGGGTGATACGGAGTTAGCTTTGTTGCTGTGATAAAATTGTACTATGAATGCCTCTCCTGGACAAATACTATCAGTTTTTCTACTTCTAGCTTGGCAGTAGATAGGCCTACATCCTTTCCCTTAAGCTTTAGAGCAGACATGTTGCTACTAAAAAAAAAAACAGCGTCAACCACAAACTAACCTCAAATTTAAGAGCGTTCATCATAGTGGGCCCAACTTAAATATCGGCTCGCATCTGCGTTTGTGTGTGTATGTGCGCGAGGTATGGATAGTTTTATTAGTTATTATTATTATTATTTATTATTATTATTATTTATTATTATAGCACCACGTCTTACTAACCATTCGGGTTATAGCACTTACGCTAATGTGTAATGGTAGGGTGATTGTGAGATAAAATGGAGGACCTAAGTTTGACGTGGAATCCGAACCACGGTGGTGGTCTGGCATTCCCCACATTCACAAGATGTCTTGACAGAGGTGAAGGAAGGGTTTGGTAATCAGATAAATCTGTGCTGGGACCGAGGATTGAACCCCGGACCCCAGCATAGAAGTCCGACACCTTACCCCATAGAGCGCCAAGTCACCCGGTATTGGGAAGTTAAAGGGAATAGCAAAGACCAAGAAAATGTGCCAGAAATGTGTGTAGTGCACTCGTATTTGAATTATTACTCGGAATTTCCGTGGTGTCGATGGGGGACAAAGCGACAAACTTTCTTGTGAATAACTTGAGTATGCCACTATTACGACAGAATAAAGATTTCTGCACATGTTTATCTGTGAAGTCATTCTAAAATGGTCAAAAACAGCCTTTTCAATGCAATTTTTATCCAAACATCATTTAATATTTCAATAATGTTCAGTATTAGGGATTTTATTAACTCCTTATCTCCATTAATGTTTAGTCAGAAGTAATCCACGTGCAATAGTGTTCGTATGGATCTACATTTCTAGCCGACTGTATCACATTTGATTGGAATGTGGTTTACGCTCCAGCTCAACAACCGCGTTGCCAACGAGATGGTTACGCACGCGCATATAAAATGTTTAATTCATTTTGTTTCATGAAACATGAGAGTGAGAAAGACGGTATATTTGTGTAAACGTGTGTTGTCATCTAATTATTTGTCATAGTGTGCTATAGTTTTGTTCGATCATGTTCTATGCAGTGTGTGTACTCTCTCCATTTAGAAACAAGCACTTCAAGAAAGCTCCACACATGGTACACAAAAATGTGTTGTTCCATTGTGTGTCAACACATAATGTTCGATGCATCCAGCTTATATCCAAATATTTTCTTCATCTACAAAATCTAATTTATTTATTTAATTGTATTAGTTTATCATAAATAGCTACATTTTGATATTGATGTTTTATTATTTGCTTAATTACCCGCTGGTCTTTAAATATTATATTTTTAAACAAAATTTAAATTTTACTTTATCAAATACCTAGTGTAAAGGAAGTATTGTGATCGCAAAAGGAAAAAAAAAAACACGAGATATTGATGATTTTTCATGACCCGAAACAATTTTACCGATCGGGCTAAAACTTTATATCTAAGGTTTTCACAGGATTACTAAGAGAGGTTTTTTGAACCATCTATTTAACCCAAAATTTAAGGGTAGTTTATTTAAGGATGGAAATAGAAAAATTAATACGATCAAAATTGGCTCTAGCAATTAACTTTAAATTTCCTATCCAGGCAGTGTTTAACATTACAAACAAAATGGGAACTCTCAATTTCCTAAGAAAATTACTTAAATGGTGCTTTACATGAGCATAAATCTCGAATTTGGAACAGTTTTTCGTTACTATTTGAGACACAAAATAACGTATTATCGCAACTACTAAGAATAAGTATCTTTCATTTAAAATATATTTTTATAAACAAGTATTATTATTATTATTATTATTATTAGCACCGCGTCTTACTACCCGTTCGGGTTATACGCACTTACGCTAATGTGTAATGGTAGGGTGATTGTGAGATGAAATGAAGGACCTACAGTTTAACGTGGAATCCGAACCACGGTGGAGGCCTGGCATTCCCCACATTCACAAGATGTCTTGTCAGAGGTGAAGAAGGGTTTAGTAATCAGATAAATCTTTGCCGGGACGAGGATTGAACCTCGGCCGCCAGCATAGAAGTCTGACACCTTACCCCTAGACCACCAGGTCACCCTATAAACAAGTAGTTTCCAAATAACGCCAAATATATTTTTAAATTGGGGTCTGGGTAAAAGAGATGCTACTTTTTCCTCAATTTGATTCTGCCACCGTGTATATTATTTAATTTATGATCTTTAGTGGAGTGTTTCTGTGACAATGTATTTGATTTAGTTTCACATTTATCACTAGTTTTGAGTTAATATCCCCATTTTTTAAGTAAGGGAGAGAGAAAGTATATGCACCGACCATTTATTTATGTCTATTACAATTATTTTTATACTTTTTTATTTAATTAGCATAAAAAACAGGCCCAAACACAATAGTCTAGGACTTATTTCATAGCACTGCAGGGGGTACATTTGTAATAATTTATCAAATTTAAATGTCTCCAACTTCAATAGTCGTGATCTTTAGTTTGTCCATGTAAGTATTTTAGAAGTGTTTAGAATGTGTACATACAGTATATTTGATGTGAATTTCCATTTGTTTTAATATAGTTTTGAATTTTTTGTTAGTTATTAATGTAGAAATAAAACAATTCAAATTATTTATAATTTGTCTAAATTTATCAAACTTGTATCAACAAGTATAAATATCTAATATATTAACATTGTTGTTGTAACATTAATAACCAACTTCTGTTCTTCCTACCAAAATCAAACTATTTATAAGCTGACAGACCTTATTGTTTTGAGTATTTGATTTTTCTAACTTTTCTGTGAAAGTAGTTTCTTGTTTTAAACCATGCCTAAAACTTATCCAGTTTATACACATTTTAATTATGTTACAAGTATAAGGGCGAGGAAAGTAGAGTTTAGACATAGATGGAGGGAAAGTTTGAAATAATTTAGGAAATAACCTCTCTCAGTACACCCAGCCAGGATTAGAAACTCAACCTCCCCATTGCTGACAAACTATACGAGATGAGCTTAACATTTAGTCAGCATTCCCACAGATGCGGGCATTAAAAATAGTTTAAAAAATGGTCACATATCTTTTTGACGATGACTGTACAGCAATTAGAAGCCGGTACTACTACTACTGCTACTAGAAATTTCTCGCCCCCCTATCACCCTCTGGTTTGACGACTCAGTTTTTAATGTTCCTCACGCCACATCATTAAAGAAGGGTCCTCCAAAGCTCACCACAAATTAAAGCAGCCCTTCTTCAACCCTCATTTGTGAGGGTAATTGCTGGTACTAGTCTATTTCATAATTATTGTTAGTATTCGCCCACATCCCTTAGCATGCAAGGAACCATTTTCACTTATCTATGAACCGCACCCTTTGTCATGAGACAAATATACCTCGAAGAGTCCTGAAGACCATCTTACATTTATTTCACGCTATAATATACAGATGTTTTTGTTTTGTAATATCTGTCAATATTTTAGATTTTAATTAAATTATAGATTAATACGGTTAGTATCAAAGCTAACTGCTATTTAATGTAGAAGGGAGGGTAGAAAAGGGTAGTTTGAAAGAAAATACACCCGTGCTGTTATCGTGTATAAGGTATTTAAAAACCACAATGATGTAACACATGTGAATACCTCCTCCCCCCACTCACCCTGCTGAGATTCGAATCTTAACCACCTTTCAGATGCCCTAGCTCAGTTGGTATCGTGTCCAATTATTGAAATAAGGGTTTTGGGTTTGATATCCTGAATGGACGAAAAACTATCACTAGTGAAATTGGGGCTTTTACTTTCAAATTGGTTAAAACCCAGCCAAGGTTAACGAATTTTTCTTGGCCGATAGAAATCCGCAGCACAACTACCTTCGGAAGGGAAAGTAAATCCGTCGATCCCATGTCTATTGTGGCATGTAAAAGAACCCTGGAAGACTGTGAATAAATAATAATAATATTTAGCACTGCGTCTTACTACCTGTTTGGGTTATACGCTTTTAAGTACTAATTACGCTAATGGATTAGGAATTGGGAGGGTGGATTAGAGGAAGTGAACCCGCATTTGCGTGGAGAGAGAGAGTGGAAAACCATTTAGGAAAAACCGCCCCCAGTTCACCCGACAGAGATTCGAACCTCGATCTCCCCGTCCTCAGCAGTCAGCTCAACACGACTAGCGCGTTAGCCAACTACGCCACCGAGGCGGGTTCTGTGAATAAACCTTTTCTGAAATAATGGTAGGCCCTTTAGCGCTCTTTCTCCTGTATGGAAGAGAATGAGAGCTACAACACTTCCTGAAATCCCATAGTGCAAGGGATTTCTACCAGACTGTGCAGGCAGACCTTACCAACTGAAGGGCTGAGTGTATGCCCAGCTCCCGATGGTTATAAATCACATCAAACCAAACTTGGGTTGTTGTCTTAAATAATACTAAAAATAAAGTGAATTGTTAACAATGTAAATTTTTATATTTTCTAATAATGATTAAATTTCCTTTCTACCAGAATCCTATTATAGCTAAAATCCAAGCTCTGTTAAATTATCACGCCTACTCTGAACTGTATATGTATTTCAATTCACCCAAGACAACAAAAGCAAAGCGCAATACAACTTACAAAGGGACTTAAGGCTATGTAGCTTAACCAGACATTTAAGACAAAAGGATTGTGAAGGGGAACTAGGAAGAGGTAGGATTATAGTTGGCAGGAAGAAGATGGTGATTGGGGGGGGGGGGGGGGGTAGTATAAAGGTGGAAGGTGGGCGTGACCACAGTGTTTGGACGTAGGATCACCCCACAAGGGGAGGCGTTGTACCCCACTGTAACTACAAGATGTCCGCCACTACGAGAACAATCTCCAATTATTCATTGGGGCACCGCTGCGCTTTGGTCTTCTCGCTATTGAAACTCTCTGGGATATATTAGATAGAAGAGGGTTGGGGGGTCAGCTACCCCCTATCGTCATATTCAACCCAAAACTTGTCACAAGAGCCAAGTTGTTAACTATTGTGTAAATCATAGTTACATTAATAACGGCATGTCTCCTTTTTTAATAAACAATTGTCAATTGCGTATGTTTTTTACCTTATCATATCACGCAAGATAAAGTATTGTAACAGTAGTTAAATGGCACGATGCACTGTAGAGAAATGCTCCAGTTATTATCTTAAAATAAACATTTACTAAAAACTTTTAAGATTGTGAAACGAAATAATGGGTTTATACATTATTGTAGAAATATTACGACAAAGATCGTAAATTAAATAATACTTTTACACTATGGCATTAGGATCCAGGAACACTTTTACATAAAATTTGAGAAAAGAGAAGTATCTTTGCACCAAAGAGTATAAGAATCAAATTCATTTTCAAAGACCTGAATTAAAAAGTATTATATTTTTGTTTATAACTGAGAGATAATTGGTTTTATTAAAATACATTTTAAAAATGATTTCTATATTTAATATTTAGCACCGCGTCTTACTACCCCTTCGGGTTATGCCTTTAAGTACTAATTATGTTTAATGAATTATGAATTGGGAAGGTTGAATTAGAGGAAGTGAACCCGGATTTGTGTGGAGGGAGAGTGGAAAACCATTTAGGAAAAACCACCCCCAGTTCACCCGACTGAGATTCGAACTTTGATCGCCCCGTCCTTGGCAGTCGAGCTCAACACGACTAGCGACGTTAGCCAAATACGCCACCGAGGCGGGTGATTTCTGTATTTAATAATACTACAATTTTAAAACAAAAGTTATTTCGTATCTCAAATAGTCACGGAGAAATTATAAAAATTGGAAAATCCACCCTATGTAAATAATCAATTATTTTCATGGGAAAATGAAAATTACCATCTTGTTTATAACTTAAACAGTGTATATATCTCAAGTTTAATCAAAATCGTTAAAGAGAGTTTCGAGAAATTATTTTTGTTTCTTTTTGCCCTTCGATAAACTACCCTTATCTTAGGGTTAGATATTTAATTCCAAAAACACCTCAGGGGGACCTTATAAAAACCCCATATACCAAATTTTAGCCCAATTGGTAAAATAGTTTCGGCTCTATCCCGAGGTACAGACAGATGGACAAGACGGATGGCATTACGAAAACCTCTTTTTTGGTTTCAGGGGGTCATGAAATGTCGACATCTATTAAATCTCAAGTTCGATTTTTTTGGCGATCACAATATTTTCTCTCCGAGGTGTCGAGAGAAAGTAAAAAATTGATCTCGAGATTATGACGAATCTATACGATTTATGGGAACAAGAACCCAAAAAAGTGGATTTAATGATTATCTCTGTCACTGACCACGGATCCAAAATTATTGGATGGATTTGGTTTAAGCTTGATATCTATGTATCATAGCACCCCATCTCAGTTTTTTTTATTTTAAACCCTACCCTTTAAATTAAGGGTAACTTATTAAAAAGTGATATTTTGAAATTATATTTTTTCTAAAATAACTATAATGATTTTGATTAATATTTAAGTTTGGGGATCGTGTGGTATGACGAATAGCACCGTGTACGTGTTTTTTTGGTGAATACTCTCTATGTGTAGCTTACTGATGACTTATTTGTCAAAAACATGAAATATTATACAAACGGCTATAATAAGTTTGCTCAAAATTGATATCTTGGAAATGTTTGACTATTATTTGCACTTATACTTATTTTGGATAAAATTTTGTTTAAAAAACTTTAAAATTATTAATTTTCAATAATTGAAATATTTTAAAAATGGCTTTAACGATTTGGTTCCTAACGGGTATAATGCGAGTGTTTGACATTACAAATAAATGAAATACCTTATATATTTGGTTTAAGTAAAAACTCGATAAAGGGTTATTTACTAATAAGTGATTTTTGATTATTCGAATTATTTTGAAAATGACTAACGATTTTCTTAAAATATATATTTGGGGAGGGTTTGACATGAACATGACAAATAAGGCTGTATACTTGTTTTTTGGGGGGGAAATTTGGTTGAAGGTAAAAAAAAATAAACTCATAATAGTAGTTAAAAATAACTGCCTTTTTGTAAAATTTGGAAATGAGGAGTGAAGTAGTTTCCTGTTGCTTTCCTCAGTTCCACCATCAGCTGTAAAGCTTAGGCAGCACTTTTCATTTAGCACTGCGTCTTACTAACCATTCGGGTTATACGTTTAAGTACTAATTATGTGAATAGGTAGGGACATGATAAGGTTGAATTTAGAGGAAGTGAACCAACATTTGCGTGGATGGAGAGTGAAAAACACTTAGGAAAAACCACCCCTAGTTCACCCAACCGAGATTCGAACCTCGATATCCTCATCCTCGGCAGTCTAATTCAACACGAAACTAGCACGTTAGCTAACTACCCCACTGAGCTGGGTCCTAAGCGTAACCGAATAGATGTACTAGGGAAATGAGGGTGAGGTAGTTTCCAGTTGCTTTCCTCACTGAGACAGAAGGTAAAATTGCACATCAGACTACCAAGCTACTGAAATGCAAATACCAACAGAGCTACAAGTAACACCTTCATTATATTCATCACAGGGACTGGCTGTATACTGAATGTTATGTTTTTTTTTTTTTTTTTTTCAAAAGTGAGATTGAGACAGATCAATAAAAGCAAGAACTTGGTTACGGACCTAATATGGGTAGCCTAGGGTAAATGCACCTGCATTGACGTGTAGAAATGCATGGAAACAGTGATAAATAACATGTGGAAAACCATTCTCAGTTCACCTAGACAAGATTCAAACCGCAACCTCCCTGTCACTGGCAATCTAGTCTAAGCGAATTGACGCCTTATACCATGTGAACACTGGTGCGAGTATCATACATAGCACTTGTTTCCGTGGATGAGTGGAAAGGGCGATCCACTATAGGCTTAGAAACTATGGTTGTAATCCATATGGTGCTTTAAAAATAGTGTAGGTGACCTGGGGTCTAGGGGTAAGGTGTCGGACTTCTGTGCTGGAGTCCGAGGTTCAATCCTCGGTCCCGGCACAAATTTATCGATTACCAAACCCTTCCTTCACCTCAACAAGACATCTTGTGAATGTGAGGAATGCCAGGCCTCCACCGTGGTTCGGATTCCACGTTAAACTGTAGGTCCTCCATTTCATCTCACAATCACCCTACGCATTACACATTAGCGTAAGTGCGTATAACCCGAACGGGTAGTAAGACGCGGTGATAGATAATATAATAATAAATAATAATAATAATAATATAATATAATAATAGTATGTGTAAATATGTCAATGGCTCTACGGGGTGTCCTCGATGGTACAATTACTGGCGCAGGGATTAAATGTGAAGTGTTGAGTGGGTTTAGCTTGGGGTGAAGTCAATCTACGCACTTCAAATAAGGCTTTTGTTTAAAAATGTCACGTCAAATAATAATGGTGAATTACTTTTTCTAATAATAAGGGGTAACTTCAATAAATTTTACTAGCACATCTCCGATTTATATTTTGTCTCATAGCTTCCTTTCATCCCGGCAATGAACATGTCCCAAAATTTAAATTAAATCTTGTTCGGAGATAAACTGTAATAGTGGCTACTAGAACCGATTTTAAAACCATTAAATTTAATACTAAGGAACGATATGATAGTGTGTAGTTTTATGTTTTACCCAGTCATACACAACAAAAAACGTAGTTTAAGGTAAAAACCAACAATCTATATAAATAATGTAGTATATAGAAACGTATTGCACTTTTGAGTACACATAGATAAACTTAAATTAGTTAAATAAACAAATTGGTTTAAATAAATAAAAGGTTTTATTAGGAAAATAAAATCTCTAACGCTTTTACTAAGCAAACTATATTATTTTAAATTTACAACTTAAAGGAAAGTTAGTAACCATACTACAAACAATTGTTCTCTACAAAATATATTTCATTGAAGGTAGGGTATATAGTGGTATAATAATAAGATGGATTTACTAAGGAGGGCTCATTAAAATTTGACGTAAATTAACTTGCTAAATGATGACGTAGATCTGTCTCCTCCTTATATATATTGCGCGCACTGTACATTTCATAGGATGATGGATCACACTGAATAATAAGAAAACTCTAAAACCGAATGATTCTGCTGGTAAATAATTTCCCAATTTATCATTGTCAATAAGTAAAATATGAGCTGCTCTCATATTATGCAAGCCAGTGGTTTTTAGCCCAGTCGACGTGATCAACAACAAAATTGATGTTTTTTTAAAAAATCGTTATTTTTTCCTTGTAGTTTTATTTTTATTTATCTGTTAACGGAATGAATATTTACGGTTAAACCTAGTTTAATAATTTAAATTCGGTCCAGAAATAAAAACATTTTTAGTGGCTCAATTATTGATATAAAGGACTTTTATGTTCAACAACTACTCTTAATTGACTAATTCGATTTTTTTATTTGTTCAAAAACACAGAGGTTGTGTAGTAAGTCCTAACAACAGTTTAGAAGTTTTGTGAACTTTTTGCAAATCTAGACCTGAAGATCTCAACTATTTCTAATGAGAATCGGAAATCTTGTTATTATAGTGTAGGGACGGGTCGATACGTTTCGCGATACCTCGATGCCATCGACACTTGAGGGTATCGATTATCAAGTGAGTAGTTAAAATTGAAAAAAAATATTGCAATGAAATCAATGAAAAATATGTTTGCTAGCTCACAGCAATAACATTTAGGGATTGTAGGTTCACCACACTAAATGGTATGCTACGTTATGAAAAAAAAAAAGTTTGGTGATAATCCATCAAAAGTTGTGGTTGCGGTGGTGGTGTAGAATCGGTATAGTACTACTAGTCAGCCACTGAAAACTGCCCCATCAACTGACCCAACAAATGCAGAAGAGAGTGTTACAATTATTTAACGAACCCATGCTGCCACTTAGTGCTAATATTTTCAGTTACTGGAAAGACTGAAATATTTACCCAAATCTAAGGCAGTTTGCAATAAAGTATTTATGTGTTCCCCTGCCCCTGTTTTCCCCGAGAGGCTGTTCAGCACAGCAGGTCTGATCTGTGACCAAAGAGAAACAGGTTGGATCATGAGAGAGTTAACGTGTTAGTTTTGCGAAACAAAATTTGCACTTGGGAAAGAAAGTTTAATTTTTATGTATATGTATTTCAGAAATGTGTCTTGGTTTTATTTACGTACTACTTGTATAAAATAATATTATTTAATATTTATAGCCTAATATTGATAATGCATCTTCAAATATCCAGTAGTAGTAATGATTGTGGTATAGTAATTATGTGTATTATTGTAACATAGTGTATAAATTAGGCAATATTAAAAAAAAACTATTATAATATCATGTGGTTAATCCTATATAATGGGTTGGTATCGACTTTAATATCAGTATCGAGTATTGTGAGAAAATGGTGATATCGGTATCGAGTATCTAAAAAAAAATTGTTATCAGCCCATCTCTATTATAGTGTGTTATATATTCAAGGACTGTGCTCCCTGTTTTTATATTTCTTTTATATTTGGCAATGATCTATTTTTTTATTTGCACAATTACAGGTTCAGTGAGGCTTATTCGCTTTAGGTTTATCTAGTTTGTACGCAATTATAGATGAATCGGTTCATAATATTGTCTAAAAGTCACTGAGATACAGAAGAGCTATTTACATTGTCAGGGCTGTCGATACTTGTTTACAAACACCAAAGCTTTGCTGATTGATTTAAGTGCCGCTCGGATCATTTTTGATCTCTTTGATTCATAAAAATTTGCTATGGTGAGCACTTGTAAGCGTTAAAGACGTCTCTAATGGATCCATCATCAGTAATTGGATTAATTTATTGGAGATCAATCATTAAACGATTAATAGTTAATGGATTTTGTCGTTGAAAATAGTTCATCTCTACTTGATATTCAGGAATGATTTGTGATATCTACAGTTTAGAGAGCAACATAGATCAATAAACCAAACTGCAACTAAAGGTTCTCCATATCAGATGTTCACATGGTATAAGAGGTCATTCATTTAATTGAATGAATTGCGATGACAACGAGATCAAGATTCAAATTACAACTAGCTCTAATGTAGTTGGTCTTTTATAAATTACTCTCCAAAGTCAAATTTAAATATGTACAATACATTTTATATAAATTATACTTACCTCATCCCTACTCTATAAGTGTGAAAATACGAATAGCTCATACGGGTAGTAATACGTAATGCACACACAAAATAAAGGGAGGAAAGGATACAACCACCCCTTAACAAGAGCTATTTTAAGTCCCTTCTTATTAAAATTTAGCAAAACCATGGGTCTCACCGATTGGGACATTGGAATTCAATATGCTTTATACTATTTTTATGGACTATTTTCGTAGTTCCGAAACCGTAAAGCCTTCAAAATTGGAATTGAAAGTTATTCAAATTAAAACATATAAATATATGGCATTGAAAATAATAAAATAACAAATTAAAAAACATTCTAGTAGACTAGATGAATAAGGAATGAATAAATTAAAAATTTCTCAATATTTGTCTTGTTTATTTGTAAACTTTAAAAAATATCATCTTTTATTTCAATTTAACTTTTCGCTTTTTCATATTATTTAGTCAATAATTTAATGGTCTGATATTATGTGTTTAATTTTTACCTGATGATGTTGCTCAGTTTGTTACCAAAGCATGTCATTTCAGACCAATAAGCAGGGATTTTAGCTAAGACTTAAGGTTTCAATTTTAAAATATTAGTTCTAGTTGTATTAGTCAAATTTATTTTATCAATTTCACCATACATGAACCATATTTTATACCAATTGAATGTAATTATTTATCATTAGTATGTTTAAGATTAGTTACAGTTATTTAAACTAATATTTTTTTAATTATTACAAGTTGTATTACACCATATTTAAAAAATATTACTCTCGCTACTACGTTGAATACATTTGACACTGTATCAATTATCAAGCTGTAATCTTAATTCTATAATTTATATATATATATAATTTTTATTTTACTAATTTTCTGAACCTTATACTTGTTTTTTAATCATTTTGTTATTAAGTAATCACTCACTTCCTTCTTGTTTATAAGACCACTAAACTTAAATCTGGCTTACTTTAATATAAAACACAATTCAAAAGAGTATAGATCTTAAGAGCCATTAAACCAAAAAAGATACGCTAATAAAAATAAAAAACTGACAAAAGTGCGTATTACCTGAACAGTTAGAATGGAAAACACAGTTCTATAAAAAAAAAGCACGACAAAATCAAATGCGAGAGGACTGAACCTATTTGAAACCCGCTTTGCATATATGTAGCACGGGTAGACTAGGAACAAACTTAGCAGGCGATTAGGCCTTTCTTGAATGTGGGAGGTTTGTTAGAATCTGATCTTGTACAAAACAATATCACTTACAACTTATAATGATAGATTATATCGATTAAGTCATCAACAATTGGATACTTTCTATATTGTTGACAACTTTGTTACAAAGTTTTGAACGGCCAGCTCTGTATCTAGATGGCCGAGGATGAAGCTACTGACTCTTAGCTAAAAAGTTACTCTATTCGAATTTTGGGACCGGTATACAAATAGATTGCATCTAAAAATTGTTCCGACTCAAAAGGCTCAGACTCTATTCCTAATTGTTGCAATCAAGGTATTTTTGAATATAGTGTCTTACAACTCTTCTCCCAGGACCTGTGGAATCATTAAAAAGTTGGAATGGAAAGGAACGCCAGTTAAGGCCAATATGTTTGCAATTTTTATAACAAATATTTATTATGACTTTTTTCATGGGTATCCTGAAAAATAATTATAACTGTATTTATTTATTCAAAAGTTACTATGCATAAAGAAATTAGTTAAACTAATCGATTTAGTGAGCATTCCGACTCCTTAGCTCAGTCAGCAGCAGATATGCCTACTGAGCTAAGAGTTCCGGGTTAGATTCCTGGCATGGCCGAAAAATACATCATTGATTAAAATATGGGTTTATTATTTCACATTGATAAATTAACGGCTGAGAACTGGATTCTGTGTCTGTCCTAGTCTTAAGTTATATTATAAGGCATATGTGGCTACGACAGGTCTAGCCAGCCGCTAGAGGAAATAAATTTATGATTAAAATAAAAAATCTCACCCAGGCCATAAGCTGGAAACATTAATGGCTGTAAAAAAAATCTACCGAAGCAATTATTTAATTATTTTGGACCAAAAAAATTCTATAAAAACTGCAAGAATACTTACCATAGTTAGCATTCCCTTCCATCCCACCCTAATTACAGTGGAGTTTAAACCCACCCAAATTCCTGGATCTGAAGTTTTTCCCCCGGATTGGGAACCAAACGCGAGCCAACCCTGACGTGGCTCGTGGACCAGGGTTTTTTCTCCAGTGACGCGCAAGAGAGACGCTCCCTCATCAACGTGACGCTTCTAACATCTCTCAGAGAAGATGGATGAGGGTTAGCAGACTGGCGGCTCTCATACTAATATGTCCCTAGGGGAGGGGGGTGTAAGAGACCTTGACGAATCATGTCAAAACAAGCCATCAGCGGAATAAGGCGAGGACTCACTTCTGGGGGTTGAACTCGAGGCTTTCACCTTTATTAAAGCAAAAAATATATATATTTAATGACAATACCATGTCTCTTAAGAATGATGACTAAAGATGTCAGGTACGGGTATGAAGGACCTGATTTATATTCAAAGTAGTATGGTTCCCAAATATTAAACCCTTATAGACTACGTGGATGGTTGGTAAGACACGTAGCACGCGAAAAATGTATATATGGGAATCATATAGCCAAAGCTATTATTTATGTTTTCAGTAAGGATTACTCCATCTAGATATATTCTAAAAGTTGAAAATTGACATCTGGATACGGGTTCTCGGGTTCGATTCCCGTGTCCAGGTATCATTTTTCAATTTTCAAAGTTATATATTATAGATATAGGTTCATTAACCCAATACATTTAAGGTTTAGTTCAATTTGTGTCCAGGCTATTCAGCTATATCTCTTGCTACGAATATAAAATTATTATTTTTCGTACTAAGTATTTTACTACACATCCAAGTAATTCACATATTTACACTTTGGTGAGAAGGAAGATAGAGTTTATACTAGAGGAAGTGTATTTGAATTAAAGTGGAGGGAGATCTATAGTAAAACACCTCAATACAAACGACCAGGATTCGAACTCCCAAGTGCTCTGTTACAGGTTAACTAGACAGTTAAGACTGGCGCCTTTGTCGACCCACCAAGATGATAAATCATATATAAATACATAGTATTTATAATAAACGATATTGTAATTTTTTTTTTTAGTAAAATAGGCTAATACTTAAGACAAAAACTTAAAGAAGAATTAATGTTTTCAAAGTTCAGATACCCGCATTATTGGGCACATGGTCTAAATATCAAGCCGATTTATTCTGGTTTAGCAGTGACAGGGTGGTCGGGGTTCAAATCCTTTCCAGTTGTACTTAGATTGCTTCTTTACTAAATGGTTTCACACCCTCCCTCCAAGAAAATGTGGGTACATGTCCAATTTTATACCACCTTCCTCATATTTACACTACTAGCGTAGTTTTTTTTATCTAATCTGAACGGCCACTAAGGCTCGTTTTAAAGAGAATTAGTGCAGGTAAAATAATTTAGAGATTAAATTAATAATTTCTAAAGCCTGCCCCCGATGGTTGTTTATTTTATCCTATTCAAATGAATTGAAAAAGGATTTCATTAAAAATGGACTCATTACTATTAGACAACGAGTGGTTGTAGTGAAACTACAGTACGATGGTAGTTTTAGAAAAGATACAGATAATTATTAGCTGGAAACATCGACAAAATGTAACTAAATGTTTCTGTTGCCATTGCTACTCTCTGTTAAAAGTGACAGCTACAAATATGAACGTTGATCACTTAGTCTCAAAACGAAAATAATATTGTTTTAAATATAAAAAAATATATATTATTCTGGATATTTTTACTCGTATCAGTGGGGATATATGTACTGACTGGCTAATACGTCTTCCTGCCCCTCCCCCAATTTGTTTTCTCACGCGGGGAGGGTAATATAACCACGGTAACACACCCCACTCCCTTCTCAATAAAAAAAAATGTTAGGGGTGGATTTCAAACCAGAGGATGTTTCCGTGGTATGTCTGCAAAGGTTTTTTTTATGTGTCTATCCTTCGCTGGAAGATTTTTTTATGTTTATATTCCAATGAGAGGAAGGGAGACGGAGCACTCATATATCTGTTGGGCAGATAAGATATATTTACTGGTAGCGTGTATCTTTATGGTATCCTTCTTAAACAGAACGGGGGCCATAACACCAAACCCTCACATAGTTTATTAAGGTTTATTTTGCTTAAGATTCGGATTGACGGCGTCAGTTTATAATAGTAATAGTATCAAGTTCTTTAAGTCCACTCCATAAGTGCTAACCACATATTTAAGCTAATTAGTTAAGAACAAAGAAGGTAGTAAAAGAATTGTAACCGAATCTTTGTTGGAGAAAGAGTGGGGGACAAGATGAAAAAAATTAATGACAGTGTACGCTTCGTCTAAATAAAAGGTAGCAAGGTTACCTTGTACAGTTCTTCTATGAAGCAGATTATAAGATAGCGCTACAGTGTAGTCTTTTAAGAGTAGGTCTGCTACCATTCAGAGTAAACGAGGTGTACCTGACATGAAATAGAGCCCCAACCCTCCCGGTTACTATCAAACCAGACAAGACTAATTACTTTGTCCGCGTGCCACCAACGTGTTGTTTTTATTCCTAGTTATTATTATTATTAGCACCGCGTCTTACTACCCGTTCGGGTTATACGCACTTACGCTAGTGTGTAATGGTAGGGTGATTGTGAGATGAAATGAAGGACCTACAGTTTAACGTGGAATCCGAACCACGGTGGTGGCCTGGCATTCCCCACATTCACAAGATGTCTTGTCAGAGGTGAAGGAAGGGTTTGGTAATCAGATAAATCTGTGCCGGGACCGAGGATTGAACCCCGGCCGCCAGCACAGAAGTCTGACACCTTACCCCTAGACCGCCAGGTCACCCAATATTATATTATAAATATAGAGTTGCATAAGCACAATACTTACAAACTAACTTATCTTGGATAGCACACAAGAATACCACATTATTAAAATCTATTACAATAATACCCAACCCCATCCCATCGCTTTGCCCCCACCAATGCATAGATTCTAGCTTGACGACTCAGAATGTGTTACCAAGTTTCCAGCTTCTAGCACATAGAGTAAGGAAGATATAAGTTAGATTTCTATAAAAAAATTATTTCCTTCTATTCAGTCGTGAGGTTCTCGTTAATATCTTTGATAAAAGAAAATTGTTATATTGTTTTGTTTTTTTCTAGTCCGAGTAAGATTTTGCTTCTAGTTTACCTCTCTTTATACCACTCCGGTATCTTTTCCTTCGAGATTGTGACGCAAACCTAGGAGCTACTACTTACTACCTGAGAAACCAGAGAGGTTTCCATGTACAGCAGACATTAGTGTCTCGTTACTTAGTCACAAGATAGCAGCAGCATCGTGTGAACGCTCATACAATGGTGATTGGAGAAGGCAGGGGAGCTAGGAGGTAGGAGGAGGTAAAGTAATGTGACACAAGAGGGAGAATTAACACATTTTAAGGTGTGTGACGTCACAATCGTCTCCATTTTGCAAACTACATCTTCTTGTAAAGTAATACGGGCCGAAGAAGGGACTACGAGAGAGAGAACATGGGTGACTGTGAAGGGCTTGTTTTACAAATTTAGAAGTGGGTAAATTATTCAACATGTTTGCCTTCTTCTGTCGTGTGGCTAAAGGACGCAATATTTAAAATATGTATTCACTTTTGTTTGTTACTATAGTTCCATTCTCTCTCTGTAATCTCCTTCCCCCCTTCATCTTCATCTTATTTTCCTTATACATATTCTTGTTTTCCTGGTTCGCTTTTGTGATTTACTTATTTGTTGTTGCACCTTCGATTACTTAATTAGTATAGTAACTTCATTCATTGCTGCTCTATTGTTCCATAATATTTCTTAGCGCATCATTTTACTTTGTGTAGAGAAGCTGGCGGTCTAGGGGTAGGGTGCCGGACTTCTGTGCTGGGGGTCCGAGGTTCAATCCTTGGTCCGGCACAGATTTATCTTATTGCCAAATCCTTCCTTCACCTCTTACAGGATGTGTATTAATCACAACTTTTGATGTGTGGAAATTCCATACCTCCACCATGGTTCGGATTCCACGTTAAGCTGTAGGTCCTCCATTACATCTCATAATCACCCTACCATTACAATTAGCGTAAGTAGCCCGAACGGGTAGTAAGACACGGTGCTAATAATAATAATAATAATAATAATAATAATACTTTGCGTTCAAGGGTATATTAATTTTAAACTTCTCTTATTATCAGAAACCAAATAATATATAAAATCTACTTTCTAATTAAAGGGTGTATTTTATATTGTGTATACTCTTTATATAACAATCTATATATGTTTATTATATATACCATAATTAGTATAAATATATACTATTTATGTATATATTTATTTATTAGATGTATGCGAAGCTTCGAAACTTAAGCTTCAACTTCGCTTCGAAAAAAATTCCTGCTTCAAAGCTTCACCAATAAAAAATATTGTACATCTAAAATATTCAATTTATGGTCAACTACTTCCATTCTGAGCTGTTGTATACATCACTAATTAATACTAATATGAAAAAAATTGAGTTGATGCGATTGGAATTGGTGATAATAGATTGGATTTAGCAGAATAAAATGAAATCTAATAAACAACTGTGAAATACAAACTTTTCCATATAATTTTATTCATACATTTTTACAAATACCACAATACAATGTGTTATCATTTAAAAAAAAATTATTTGAACTTCGAATCCACTTTGAGCGTAATAATTAATATATTTGATTCGAGTTCGCTTCGAATTGGAAAAATGGTCTTCGCACACCTATAAATTCGCTATAACACCGCATTATAAACAATATATTAATAATATATAATTAATATAGTTAATATGCAATTTATATATTATTTCTATAAATAATTATATATAGTAAACTATCTTATATATAATTAAATATAAAATTAGTATTTATAATATGTAATTATACATAATGTATAGGTAGATATAAAATCAGTATTTATAATATATGATTAAATATATAACTAGTATTTATAATATATGAATATTTATAATTACCGTATACAATTATATATAATATGTATTATTAATATATACACTAATAATAATGATTAGTTACACTCAGTCAAGATTCAAGTTATTACATCGCCTTTACCCGCAAACCAAACCAGATGAGGTTGGTACCTTATCACACGTATCCATTGACTTGGGTTATTTATTTCCTATTTAAATTATCTAAGAAATGGTAAGGAACAGGTGGGGGTATTATGGATCATATTTCCTTTAATAATAAAAAAAAATCTCCTTACTTAACTCGTGGAAGTATTCACGTTTGCACAGGTCAAAGCGTTAAGTGAAAAGCTACAAGCACGTATCAAGATTTAATGACCCTGCATTATAGATACTATGTGTGCGTGACTGTGTAATAGTGTAATAATCTTTACCTTACTCCTTAGCTACAGCCTGCCTCATAAGTCTTGCAAACTTAACACAACTTGTTATATTTAACAGCCAAGCGATGGTTGTGATAGGCTATCTTTTCCACATCAATACTGTTTGGTCCTTTACAGATAAATATGTTATTAGCAGCCAAGGCTTATTTGCCTTGGTTAAGATTGACTATAGTTTTATAATTGCCCTGGTTCTATCTCGGAAGCTGTTTAAAATAATCCAAAATGTATGCATGAGCCTGTTATGCCTGTATTATTTCCAACGTCGGAAGAATTCAAGATTAAGTTAGTTTGTAAGTCATGTATTGATAACACAGGGTTAATTATGTTTTGAATATGTCAAACTGAAACTATGTCACCTCTTTTCAAATACAATTTAATCCTTTGAAAGTACACAGAAAACAAAAGTTAATCTATTAAATGTTTTTAAAAAATTAACCGTTTAGGAGCGTAGATTAATTTTTTGTCTGTGAGAAGTTATTCATAATTTAAATAAATTTGATGGAATGGTCCCATTTTTTATCTTATGTGTGCTGTACGCACATAAATATTTGTTCAGAAATATACCCTAATTTTTTGATAATTTAAGATCGTAGAATGAGAAAGATAGAGGTTAATAGAAACGTATTAGAACAATCGCAGATATATCAAAATCACCATTAAGTCAGGATTCACTGGGTAGTAGGATAAGGTACCCAAAATAATTGTAATTAGATATTGTGTGAATATTTATAATTATTATTTTACTCAATAGTTTCTGCTCCAGCTATTTCGTGATAACGTCCCCCTTATTCTAAATACAAATGTCCGCACTTAGTTAAGTGTATAAACGAGACATGCATACTTAACACACAAGCTACGTAGCTTATTAGACACCCTGTATGCTACACCAAAATATAGTACCAGCTTATATCAAGATATAATGAACCATAACGAAACAATTAACCAGACTTGAAGAAGGGAGTTGACTTCAATCAACCTCATGTTAAAGGATCCTTTAGAGACCGCTTTTCATTTAAAGAGGATCGTGGAGGGCTTATTTGAAGACAAGGATCCCTTTATATTGGAAGGGCTTAAACGATATGGGTGTGCTATAAATAAATTCAACAGCATCCTCTCCTTAATACAGAGGAAGTTTCAGGTAGTATTAAAATCAGATTATTTTCACAATCTTTCAATAATTCAGTTCACGATAAAACTGTTCGCACTGACTTTTCTCCATTTACCTATCTAGTTTAGATTTGGAGGTATTAACGTTCCCTTTCTAAGCATAAGTCTATATTTTAATGAGTGAATTAAAAACTAAATATTATTAGTCCAATACCTTAGTTCGTTGGTAGTTAGTATTTATTGATCTAAGGGTCCCGTGTTCGATTCCAGTCACTGCCGAAACTGTTTTATTAGTCAATATTGGCTCTGAAACTATGTGGGGTCTGTTTCAATAATAAGGTGATTTGTAAGTAATATTCTATATAATTAATGTTTACAGAAAAATCATATCTAATTAATAAAAATAGATGAACTTGAACTAACCTATCACAAAACACTTTGGTTTGAAAGTCAAATAGTAAAAAAAAGTAACGGGCCGAAGGTTGCCATAAATTCATTTGAGATATAATCTGATATTTAATTAATATCAACTAGACCTTTAGCTTATTGTTTATATCATAGCCTTGGATAGAAAGCGTTTGAATCTGTAGGTACAATACTTAATTTAAATTTTCTAAAAATTAATTTTAATTATTATATTAATTCTTTGTGAATAAATAGTAGCTTTTTATGCACTCGGCAAGAGAATAGTATTTAAACTGAAGATTATTTTTAATCAAGTCAAATAGCTTCATTTGTAGACGTTAAAAATTAACATAGATAATAATGCTCACCTAGTAGTGAGTCTTTGAATAGTACACCACTTCTTGCCAAATTCAAGAGTCCATTCATATTTTCGTCTTACCTGAAACAAACCAAAAAACAGTAAATTTTTATATCATAGTAGGGAACGCTAAAAGTTATTGATTTGTAATCACCAATATTGTTATTTATTTAACTTTAAAAACATTTACATACAGCCCATGAACTAGATAATTAAAATCTGTCTGAAAAGAAATTGTCAAATGCTTTCGTTTTACTGTTTGTTCTTCAAATATATGTTTACACCCTTGCATATTGTATTTTAAAATTATTAAAAGGAGAACACAAATCGTTTATCAATAAATATACTTTAGAAAATTAGTTTACCCTTGTTATGTTATAAGTTTAGTTTGTGAAAACGTTGACTATTTGGGAATTTAGACCTCTATAAGTACCTACCATCTTAAATGATCAAATATTTTAAAACGAGAAAGTAAATCAAAGAATAAATAGTTAAGCCAACTAACTTAGTAGATAATAGATAAAGAGATTATATTCAAATTAAATATTGAAGCAAGCTCTTTTGATTTATTCGGGTTAAAAAAAAAGTAAGCCTAAAGTTAATATTAGTCATGGTATCCAAGAAACACAATATATATTTTAAGGTAACGCACTTGCTGGTCCAAATAACAGAATTTGTAAAAAAAAAAAGCTCAGCTACAGTTTAGATGGCTTATAATACTTGTGCAAAATGTAACTCAATACCTTTTTTTGGAAAGCAAAATTCCTTTTATTATGATATCGGAAACCATTTAATAATAGCGTCCATAGGCTCACTAACCCTTCCAGACCTGTGTATACATATGACTACGTTGTTTTTTGAAAGTTTTATTTATTATATTATATTTTATATTTAAAATATATCAATACCCTATGTAGCTAAATGGTCTATTAAAAATATATTTCAAATTGTATTAGCAAATTTTTTTGTCAGTTAACACAGATTTTTAGATAATATTTTAAAACTATTTTTTAGAATATACCTCAACAGGTTTGGACAGGAAAGAGGTTTTAAAGTAGATTATAAAATATAGACTATTATCTACACTAAAATAATATTAGCATATAACCCGAACTGGTAGTAAGTAAGACGCGGCGATAAGAAAACTAAAATAATAATATTTTGTTTGATGATTGTAGAAAAAAATGTTTATGTATTAATGTATTTGACTTAATTATTAAAAAACTTATATATTAAAACATTTAATAAGAATTGTTTTAGTATAAGTAAACCTAAATTAATGTTTAAGTACGTACCAATACAAAGAGTTGTTTCTTTTTGTCAAGATTTAATTTGTACTATATTTGTTCTTTAAAAATACTTATGAATATAATTAAATATTTCTCATTGATTTTAGGATGGTTATCATTCAATACTTATAAAACCATAATTATAATATATTAATAAAAGCAGACTCCGCACAGACTTTCTTGCTCTATTGTTTAAAAATGTAGATATTTACTCAAAACTCGTAATATATGTGAAACGAATTAATATACACTAGATACCCAAGCATATATATTATGTAAAACTTTTTTGAGTCCCGGTTTGAAATTTTGTAGTTTTATTATTTATATTATATTATTATTATTAATTATATATATAGCACCGCGTCTTACTACCCATTCGGGTTATACGCACTTACGCTAATGTGAAATGGTAGTGTGACTGTGAGATGGAATGAAGGACCTACAGTTTAACGTGGAATCCAAACCACGGTGGAGGCCTGGCATTTCCCACATTCACAAGATGTCTTGTCAGAGGTGAAGGAAGGGTTTGGCAATCAGATAAATCTGTGCCGCGAGCGAGTATTGAACCCCGGCCGCCAGCACAGAAGTCTGACTGACACCTTACCACTAGACCACCAGGTCACCCAGTACTACAATTGTTAAACGATAAGTTATTTATTATCTCAAATAGTTGTGGAGATACAGGAATTTGGCTTTGTAAAGTACCCTTAATGTCATTTTCATGGGAAAATGAAAACAGACCAGTTTATTTAAAATCTTAATCAACGCCTGATATACGTAATTTTTATCAAAATCGTTAGAGTCGATTTAGGGAAAAATGATTTTTTCTCTTTTTGCCCTTTATTAAACTGATCTTAATTTTAAGTTTTAAACAGACAAGCGGCATTGCAAAGACCACTTTGTAGGGTTCGGGGGGTCATGAGACTTCGACATTCATCAACATTTCAGGTTAAATTTTTTTTACGGTCGCAATACTTTCTTTACCTTTAGTGTTCGAAAAGTTAAATACATATATACTTGCGTATAGCTTGAAAGTTATTGGTTTTATAAAAATATACTTTCTATAAAATATTTGCATTATAAATAGATCTACATATTTGCAATGATCAATAATTTCATTTCTCAAATAGTTTCGGAGATATGATAAAAAATGATAATTTACCCATCAGACTGGAGTCATTTTGAGCAATACTGAGGGTAGTATTTTGTTTGTATATTTTATAAATGAAATTTAAACAAAATCGTTAGAGCCGATTTTGGAAAATCGACTTTTTTTTTCTTTTTGCTCTTCAGTGAATAACCCTTAATTTTAGGGTTGGATGTACATTTACAAATAACTCTTGGGGCAACCTATGAAAACCCTAGATATCAGGTTTTAGCCCGATCGGTAAAATAGTTTAGGCTCTAGTTGGAGGTACAAATAGACAAACAGACGGAAGGAAATTCAAAAATAACTTTGTTGAATTCGGGGGTCATGAAATCTCAACATTCATCAAAATCTCGAGTGCAATTTTTTTTTATGATCACAATACTTTCTCTACCTCTAAGATAGCAAGAAAGTAAAAATAGTAAAATTACTAAGAATAAAATTCATATTTTCAAATAAAGGATCAGAGGAGCAAAGAAATATTGTTTTTACCTAGAACAACACAAACACATATACCTAATAACAATTTCAATCTTAAAGAATTTGCTACTTAAAAATGAAATAAGCTAATCTGAAGTAGTTTTTTATTTCGCCACCATTTGGACGTTTGAACTTTTCCACTAATGGGGAGGTAATGGTAAGAAATATCTACTAGTTAATGTATCTCAATTTACGTTGAGAGATTGTGAAAACTTATTTTGTAAACAAAGCTCTTAATACAACCAGTTTGGATTTAAATCTGATCTCTCCCTCAAAAGCAAACTATAAGATGTTAGTTAGTTAGCACCTTATTCCACTTTCTCACTGATGTGGGTATATTGCTTAAAATTAGTAAATAAATATTGTATTTGAGTTAGGAGTTGCTTAAATAAAATACATTACGAAGCTAACACAATAGATAAATAATATTATTGATTGAAAATGTGGATTTATTTTGATATATATTATTAATTTTAAGATATTTAACGAAAATTCATCACAAGAAGTATTATTTAATTATACAGTATCTAAGTTCAACCTCAGTTAAAAACGTGGCTGGCATTTTGGTCTAATTTTTCCTCTGAACGGACAATTTTTGCCACAGTCCTCATATGGAGTGATATATATTTTTTAATCCATCTTATATTTATTTACATCCAAGATTTTTTTTTAAATGAAATAACTTACCCTTAAAACAAGAAAAAAATTATACAATCCCATTAACTAGTAGTAAAATTTGTTGTAACCCTCCCGATGATCTAACCAAAGACTCTTCGTCACTTAGCCGTGGAGCCACCAGAAAAGGGATGTATAAATAATTCCCATGACGCCCCTATACCCGTATGTCACAAACACACATTTCGTTTTCCGATCAAAGCATTCATATTCCATGTTAATTAATGACTGCCGTATCGCAAACAGGAAACACATACAGACGTACGATACATGGGGATTGACATACATGTGTGTACACGCTGCTATCATAAAATATGGACCCTTTCAAAGGAGATGACAGTGCCATAAAAATAGGTGAGATCATTTTTATGAACCTTTCTATATTGTCTCTTAAAAATTATTAGACTTAATGAAAATAAACAGGATTTTATTTGAATCTGTGCACCAACATTTTAGTGTTCAACAAACTACCAACCGTTTCAATCATCGCATGTCCTACCCGATTCCTCAAGACTGGTGGGCTCAAATCCTTGTTGGGTCTTTGAGAGTGTTTTTCTTAAATGAATTTCCAATTGACATCCACACAAATGCAGGTATATATCCTCCTATTTTTCTACTTTCCTCATCACTATCTCATCAGTGTATGTGTGTAGATAGTCCCATCGGGGAATAAGACTCGCTGCAAAAAATATACCTCCCAGTCTCTATTTGTTTTTTTACAAAAATGATTTCTACTTTTTCTATAAACATTTTAAATAAGATTGTTGCTAAAATACAAATCCTGTTTCAGTGTATTAGAATTATAAGAAAATCACATGTTTACCAATAATGAATTTGTACTGGTATGCTTTTATATTAAGATAATCGGTAAAACTTGGAATGTAATTGGGCGTCTATTTTAGAAAGCTTAAATAAATACTAAGAACATCAGAAGACACTGACAAAAACTCAGTATGGCTAGGTCCAGATTGTAGGTCATGGAAAGGTTGGATTGAGTCTCGATTCCCTGTCAGGTGTGATACTTTTTTTTTTTTTTTAAAAGCTACCTCTCTTTCGACGCAAATGTAAGTAATTTTATCAATACCACGTTTCTCATTTCTATCCCCTTTTTCATTCCTATCCCATTGGTGGAAATATGTGGATACCCTGTAGTAAAATGCTCTGCATATAAAATATTAAAAATTTCAAACATTTAAGGTTTAATTTTGACAGCTCCGTTATAAGTTATTGCCATCTTAAATTTTTGCACATTCCTTAGCATCCTAAAAAGGCAGGACTGAAGTCATTTTATTGTGACAGAGAGTACACAGCCACACATATCCTTGCGTACACGGACATCCAATCCAGCAATTCGGATGAACGAATGTCCCTTCAAGCGGCTCTGCATCCAAATTGAAATAATTGGTGTCCTCTCCCTGTGGCTTCCAATTTGTTAAGGCCCGTTTAAATATAGCCACCTGCTACCTTCACGCCCCCTGGAGGAAATCCCACATGTTAACTGCACTTTACAGTGTGCCCATTCTAGCTGGGCCCCTTGTGACGTAATCCCAAGGGACAGGTAACCCAGTCACTATCATGAGAGGACTTCGAGCAATGTCACACAAAGGTTTGTGGAGAAGCTCTGTTCTTAATTTATCAGTCCTCGCATTTAAAATGTGTGGTTTCAAAGAGTCAGTAAAAAAACAATAAATACTATTTATTCCACGCGCATGTGTTGTGATTGAGACAGAAATATACGTTTGGGCCTATGGGCGAATAACCCAATTTTATCACATCCTTTCCTTCAGGATGGACATGCTTTGAGACCGTAGTTGATAGATCAGTTAAGGAAAAAACGGAGAAAGTTACAAAGTTATGTAAATGCCTGAAAACGCATGGCTAAAAAAAGATTAAATAAACACATTTACATGAATTTATTAATGACACATTGAAAAAATTAAAACAATTAAACCTAGCCCTAAGGCCAAATATTAATTTTTAAAAATCTTTAATTACTTGTTATAAATGAACTACAAATAGGTATGTGTTCTTTTATGATTGATAAGCTTTTAAAAATGAGCGTTTACCAAATCTTGCTAACTATTCTATATGCTGTAGTCGTCGTACTTTTTTAGTTCCAGCCCCTCTCAACAATCTATCCTAATCTATCCTTTGAAATAAACAGGTTCATTTATATTTCACAAGTTCGTCTCCATAAAATTATGCTTCCTTTTTTATTTCATTATCATAAATAAGATTTGATTATCCAGCTGGGCTCTAGTATAAATTGTTGTAACTAGGATAGGTACGTTTCAAATCTAACTTAAAATGCCTATCTTTACTGGCCTTTCTGAAGAATCCACAAGGTAGTTTCGCAGCTAACAAAAATAGATTGGAAACCAAACTTCAGTTGACTAGCTTTAAAAGCCGTGTTGTATAATCCACAGTGTTATTTTGAAGCTAAGAAAGGGAATATTGCTAACAAAACTTAAAATGGCTTGCGTTACAAGCCTGGTTGCAGAAACCATGGTGTGGTTTTGTAGTTAAGAAGCGCAGAGACTACAGAACTTAAAATATCATACCCTACAAGCGTGGCTGCATAAACCATGGTGTGGTTTTTTAGTTCCGAAATGCATTGTAAATCGAACTTCAAATTCTTTTCAAGATTGACTTTAGAAACCATGGTGCTATTTTTTAGTACTAAAATACATTGTAAACCAAACTTTAAATTATTTGTCTCGCTGCAGAAATCGTAGTGTGCGAAGAGCTTAGGGCGTAAATTAGTCAATGGTGCACCATTCACGGGGTTTCCTTTGATTCTAAACGTAAAGAATGATATCAAAATCAAAACAAGACTTGTGAGCGCAAAATTTCCCGCTGGCCATTTCTCCCTAATCAACAGTCATAAACTCTATCAATAATTCCACAGCGATGTGGACAACCTGAAACGGTGGAACGTTTCACAGAACCGACGGAGCGGACTTAACATCCACGTCGACGGGATTTCCACACTGTGTAGCAGCCGACGTGGGTTTGGATCCGTGACGCGATGGATGAATGGACCGATCGGAGGAGCAAATAAAACGTTTTCAAACGATACATACATTTTTGCATGGATGGAACAAAAATAAAACTTTATATGCTATTACATATTTAATCTATAGATTAGTGTATATTATTTTCCTAGGTATTCAACATTGTTTGATCTAGACCAGTTGGTGCGTGGGCTAAGGTGTCAATCTCATATAGTCAAGTTTTCCGATGACAAGAAGGTCAGGGTTGAAATGTCTGGCATACATAAAGTGTTTTTTTTTAAGACAGTGGCTTACACACCCACTTCATGCCAATTCGTGTTCATTTCTTTTGAATTCTACCTTACCTACCCGACCCCAGTTAATTGCAGACAGGCTGAGCAGGTAATTAGACGTGGAGTAAAAAAACACATGCATTTTAAGATAAGAGTACGCGCATTGAGGACCAAATGGACATAGGCATTAGACTTGAATAACCCTTGCTCACAATTGATGAGGATTTTGGGGCTCAGATCTAAGTCAGGTGAATTTTTAAAGGTTGTTATCCCTACCATTCCTATTATGTCATTAATTACCCATTTGTGTAGTTCAATATAAAGATCTAACTTTCCCTAAGTTATAAACACAACCACTTAACCCGATAACCAGAAATTATGGTAAATGACTAATAAAAGAAAAAAAAATTAAATGATAGTTTCCTCAAACCTTACCTAGAATCTATGTGGGTTTTTTGGATATGTTGTAAAGCTCCAAAGTTACTCTACTGTGAGAATGGATAAAGGCTATTGATACATATGACGTCAAATCATAATTTAAGTGATATGGTATCATCGAAGCTTAGTTCAAGATGTCAGGTAGTGTTTGTTAATATCAAATTAATATCCAATTAAATTATATCAGAATTGAAACTAATAATTAATTTTAATGTGAGATTGACTCTGCTAAAAATCTATACATTAAAATGGGCTTACACAAAAATATAAATAATAATAATAGTATATATTATATATTCTTGTAAACAATGCTGTTTTGTATAGCAAATTTCCAAACAGTCTCTGAAATTAATTAATCATGTATTTAATCATCAGTTGATTCACAATCATGAAAGTTGGAACAAAGTTTAGATTGAAAAAGTTTTCTACTATTGTCGACTGACCACTTAATTAAATATAACACATTTACTGGTGGTGGCTTTTGGACCTTTTGTTTTATCATCGTTCAAAGCTGTACATGCCCGTTCAAGTTAAAAGGAATTATCACTCCGTTTCTATGACCATGACGCTTGTCTACAAATCTGTCAACTTCTTTGTGGGCACTTTTTTTAGTATTCGTTCTGGGATATTTAGGCCTCTTGCTAGGATTTTTCTGAATCTCTTTCCAGGCCTGTTTTACGCCTCTTAAAAGCCTCTTTATATGTTTATTCTAGATCTCTCTCTGGGCCTTATGGCCTTTCTTTTTCTCTATGCTCATAGCTTTTTAGGCATCTTTCTTGTCCTATTTAGGTTTCTTTCTAGTTCCTACTAAGGTCTCTTTCTGGTATTTATTAATTGCACGTTAAAAACACAAATAGATGGGAGTGAGGGGTTGGATCTAGTTCTTACCTAAGTCTCTTTCTAAGTGATTTTAGGTATATTTCTAGGTTTTTCCTAGGTATCTTTTAGGCTTTTATAGATCTAACATTTGCTTATACTAGACCAATTTAAAATAAGAATATAGGCTTATTTCAAGGCCTCTACTAAGCCTCTTTCTTCGAATTAATAAAACTCTTACCATATATGTTAAGAGCATTATTATACCTATTTATAGGCAATTTTCTTGACCAATTTTTATACTTATTATATTTCCAGGTTTTTTAAGCTTCTCTCTGTTTTTTTTAACTGTTTGGGAAAATGTATACTTTTAAACCTTAAATGAAGTTCTTTCTTCGTTTATCTCTTTTTCTATTCCTTCTTTTACCTCTGCGCCAAATTCTTTATTACTCTTTTTTTCTTACTTTGATTTCTTTCTCTATTTAATTCTTGCATTTCTACTCTCCCTCGTTTTATATACATTTATCTACCTCTATGTAAATAAGATGAATAATAATAAATAATAATAATAATAATAATAATAATAATACTATTGTCAAGGTTCGCTATAGATCTATAAATTGGCTATTTGGCTAGGTGGTTAGAGTGGTCCACCATAATTCTAGGGGGATCAGGTCCAATTCCAGGTGATTCTGACGACAACATTTTGTAGCTCAGATTGGAGTTAACGCGGACTAAATGTTAGGTTCATCTAGTGTGGTTCTATGGTAACGGAGAGCTCAGTGTTCGAGTCTCTTCTTGGTGTACTGAGAGTATATTTTCTAAATGGTTTCTCACTCTCCCTTTATATAAATGCGGGTACTTTTCCATGTACTCATAACGACCACATTAAAATAAATTAATATAGTTTATCTCAAACAGGAAGTAAGATATGGTGGGAAAACAGTGTATGTATTCTAATTAGGTATATGAGAAAGTAAAAAGTCCAATCAAACCCCCACCTCTAATTAAATATAAATTAAAAGTAGACTAAAATACGTTAGTTAATTTAAACTACATGATGGTATAAACGGCTCGATATTTCCTACACATAAATATATCCATTATGTTTTACCAGTACGAACCGTGATATTCATTTGTTTGCTTTATTCAAACCACGAACTTCACTCTGATGAAGCGTATTTCGTTTTTCAGATTCCATTTTGGTTGGGGAAGAGGAGGGATGGCAGGGAGTTCGTTATAATTATTTAATATTGCTTGTTGGCTATGATATCGTTGTGTGATTCGTTTAATTCATAATTTAAGGCGAACAAAATATGTAATTAAATCGTTTATTATTTCAGTTACCCGGTAAAAAATGTAAATCCCTACGAAATAGCGGGAAGGGGCAAGGGAAATAAAGGCAATTATACTCTCTTTTAAAATTTATAAATACAAAACTACAAGATATTTTATAAAAAATCCTTCTAATCCAAAATAAAAGATAGAAATACAATTAAAAATAAATATATTTTGAATGTCTAAAACAGTATCATTTAATGAAGTTCTATAACATGTTGAACTTATAAACTATTATTACCATTTCCCTTCAAAGTTGGAGTAATCATACTTCTGCCCACAATTACCGGTTACGTGGACAAAGGCGTAAATATAATATTTTCTGGTTTTCTGTCGACGGGCAGGTAAGGAGTTCCCGGATGGGTGTGATGAAGTTTTTTCCCCTAAATGTTTCAGAATACTCTATCTCCACAGAGTTTAGATACACTTCCTCTAAATACTTCTTCTCCTATCATTGCTCCAATAATGTAAATATAATGTTAGCGCGAAAGGGTAGTAAGACGCGGAGAAGGCATACAATTAAATAGCACAATAGAATTGGCAATACATTCTCATATGATACGTTAACTCTCAAATAATTTTTTATAATAAATTAAAATAAATTGTTATTCAAAATATTATAAAAAATTCGTTGATAACCATTTTGAATAAAATGGTTAGACGCTTAGGAAATTTGTTAGTTTTTTCAAAAATCATTACTTAGTTAATTATTCTAAAACCAATTTTTATCCTAAAGCAAATAAAAAGTAATAATTATCTAGCTCTCTTTCTCTCTCTTCTCTCTCTCTCTCTCTCTTATATATATATATAATATATATATATATATATATATATATATATTGTTTGAACATTTCAAACAAAATCTTTATAGCAATTTTAAGAAAAAATTCAAATTTTCAAATTTAGTTATAAGTAAACTATCTTTAATTTCGGATAGCTCTCCAGGTGCACACAGACAGATGGACAAAGGGAGTTTGAAATTTAAGAACAACCTTTCTTAGCTTGTGCCAGATCAAACGTAATGAACCACCTAGGAAATATAATTATCACAATTACAAAAATCTCACAATATTATAAATCATATTTGTAATTAAAAAAGGCTTAAAATTGATATAAAGAATATACTATCTCTAAACTAATTAGAAGAAAGTTAATTCAAAGTAAAACACTCCTTATAAGAAATTAACTATTCACTATCGGAAAATTTTATAGGTATACTTGAGATTATTTGCGAGTAAGAATTTTTTTAAGTCAGTCTATAGATGGGTTAATGTTTCTTCATTTAATACAAAATATGACTACAATAATTCTTAGAATACGCCTCAAGTGTGGCGACACACTAAATACATTACTACACCTACATAAACTTGATTGGAATGAGGCAGTTCCAAGTGTGACACTGGCACATTCCTTTCTGATTTCAGTCTCCCTGTTTTTGTTTATTGTTTTTTTGTTATTTAAGTCACTCGCATTGGTGTATGGTTAAACGCGTCATTCTGTTAGAATGGATTTCTGGTGATAGGAAAATCGGGTTTTGAATTGCACTGGTGTAATGAGGGCGTGTTTTCCTAAATGATTTCCCAATCTCACTCCACTTAAATGAGGGTAAATTTCCTCAAAGGATCTACTTTCCTCATTCCCACTCCCCTAAAGTAAGTAATATAAGCGTATAGCCTGACTTGGTCGAAATAAATGGTACAATGTACCGAACAGACTTTATCTTTCTTTTAAATTAAAATAGACATATTTATTAAAAACTCGTAAGATTTGTGAAAGAAAATGATATACATTTTTGCTGAAAAACTCCCCCAATGAGCATATTTGAAATAATATACACTGTTACGTAAACATTGAGAAAAAAGTAACATCTCTTTTTAACATCAAGGGAGCTCCATAAAATTTATATATATTTGCTTACGGCTCAGAGACTATCTAGTTTATACTAATCTATTTCAACTAAAAGATTTTTATCTTTAACAGAACTACAGCTTTACAATTATAAGTTATTTCGTATCTGAGATAGTTGTAGAGATATGATCAGAATTGGAAATTTTAGCTTGGCAAAGACACCTGAAAGTCATTTTCATGGGTAAATGAGGATTGCCATTTTGTTTTTAAGTTAAATAGTTCCTAGAAACGTATTTTAATTAAAATCATTTAAGAGGATTTCTAGAAAATAGATTTTTTTTTCTCTTTTTGTCTTTCAGCAAGCTTCCCTTAATTGTAAGGCTGGGTATCGTGGGGAAGCCTTAGTAATAGCCTATATACTAAGTTTTATCCCGATTAGTAAAATATGTTCTGGTCTAGGCCGATATAAGAAACAGAAACATATACAATAAAGAAAAAACTTTTTCGGTTTCAGGCGGTCATGAAACGTCAACCTTCATCAAAGTCTCTAGTTATTTTGGATACAATAGCCTACTTCTCTCTTCAAAGGATCCAGAGAAAGTACATATCTAAATAAACATAAAAATTAACGAGTTTGGAATATATTTTTTTCTATATATAAAATTAAATGCTTTTCTTCTCTTGAGTAAAATTTCAACCTATTCATGTTAACAAATTTGAATTGTGTATAAATTGTTAAAAAGAGAAGCCTATCTTGCAATGCCTAGTCCTTTGAAGTAACAGGATATGCTAAAATCATCCACAGGAGCTAGAATTCTCGTTCGAGTTGGAACCCCTGGCTTCCAGACCTGCAGTCGGGCTCCCTGACCACTCAGTCAGGGGTACTGTTTGTACTAGAGTTCTCCATGAATACTTAATAAGAAGTGTAACCCAAAGTGCCCGTGGAACAAACGTAATACAGCCCCTAGCAGCGCAGGGTGTTGCAAGAATAATGAGATTCTCTCTCTTCCCCTGTCCACCATTCTGCTCACCCCTCTGTTCCACCGTCCATTTTTCTCCCGTGTTGACCATTTCTCGTCTCGATCTATTTCAGGATCTCGCCAAAGCCCATATTACGAGGCCCCATCTGCGCGTCGGAGTGCTTAGAGTGGCTGAATACAGGTTTAGAGAAAACTGTGCATGGACCTTTGTATGATTTTGATGGAAAGAAAGGTTTAAAAAAGACAAAAATTATTTTCTGTCAACATTGATAACATGTTATTATATTACTAGTAATATTTTATCGACACTGGTACTATTAAAAATAATAAGATTCTAAGCGTGTTGCATGGTGTGTTGCCAGGTTAAGCCGGATTTGTTTTTATATGTTTTTATCACTGGGTCTTTCGGGCTATAGGTAAATATTAAATACGCTGATGAAATAAGGATGAGGAAAGTTGAATTTTAGAGTAAGCATACCCGCACTTGCGTGAAGTGAGAAAGGGAAACGATTTAGTAAAAACCATTCAAATTACACTCTACCAGAATTTGATATCCCCACTACTGGCAACACAATCTAACACGAGAATGATCCACTTTTGTGACCGTATGGTCTAAGGTGCTACTCTCACAAAAACTATACTGTTGATGAAGAGGAGATCATGATTCTATCCCAGTTGGGTGTATTTAGGGTGATTTTCCCTAAATGTGTTTCTACTCTCTCTACACACGCAATTGCGAGTACACTTCATCTTAAGTCAACCTTAATTATCCCTAAACGATTAGCGTAATTAGCACACAAGCGTATGACTCCAATGGTAGTAAGACGTGATAATGAAAATTTAAACATGAGAGTGACGCATTAGATCGTGTGACCACCGATGCGGATCTTGTTAAAATACTATTGGTGCAATATTCTCACGACTTACTATAGCACTCATTGGACAGGTTTCGACGATAATTATATTTTATATGAGGTATGTAGTGCAGAGCCTATGTTTGATTGGTCGAATAGAGACCGAAGGGGAGATAACATTTCACAGTCACTGTTTTAACAAGTTAGAGATACAGTATCTAGTTCCGGCACCTTGTTATGTAGCTTTATACCCACAACGATAAGACGCAATGATAGTGATTATGAAGGTGTGTAGGCCGTGGAAATCCTTTACCCAACTTAACTATAACCAACCAGATCATGGTGACAGGAGTGGATTGGGCTGAAAGGAGAAACCGGTACTCCCCAGGGCTGATGACTGCAGGGTGGGCGAAGGCAGTGGGCCTCTCCAACTATCGTATGCGAGAATCAAATATCCAAAGATATTATGTATGCTTTTAGTGGGGATTTACTCCATCTAGATATCATATTCTGAAAATTGAAAAATGAAACCTGGACACAGGAATCGAACCCGGGACCTTTGGCTTAGTACACCAATGCTCTGACCACTGTGCTATCCAGGAATCGTCCCGTATCTAGGTGTCATTTTTCAATTTTCAGAGTATGCGAGAATGCTGCCGGTGGACAAGAGGTATTGGTGGTCCTTTCCATGGCGACCGTTCTCGCCAGCTTGAAAGGTTGAAACCTAACAGTGCCAATGTAAGCCCTGACCAGGGGCAGCCAAGTCGTTCCACGTCAACAAAGATCCTATGGAGGTAGTAAGGCAGCCGAGAGATTAAGGACGCCTTCAATGTGGGTCAGAAGAAGATTACCGCACCCTCCAGCCGTTCTTGCCTAGTTTGGGGATCCAGAATTGACCTACGAGCCAGGACGGGAGGGTCTGGTCAGGGTGGTGGTGAAGAGACTCCCGACTCGGACAAGGCCTGACGAGATTCTGGGGGAGCTGTTAGAGATGGGATTCTCCATGAAAACCTTCACCACCAGTGGAAACGAGACCAGAAGACCGAACTGAAGCTGCAGTTGCCTAACCTTGTTTTCGCTCTGACTCTCGGGGAGAATAATGCGAGAGTGTATACTCTTTCAGTACTGTGCGGGCTCTGCGTCAAGGGGGAGAAATATAAGTCACACGGTGGCACGGTTAAGTATAAGAACGGCTCTCAGTTCGGTCACATGAGAAAGGATTACTACGCAAATCCAAGGTGTATGTTCCGTGGTGGAAACAACGAGAGTAATGGGTACCTGGAATAGAAACTATCTCCCCAGAAGTGCCTGTACTGCCCAGGAGCTCACTCAGCTTGGTGGGGCTGTCTGACATCCAGGTCCTTACGGGCGATGGCATAACACAAGTTTCCAAGAAGGGAAGACAGATGGCTTAAGCAAAGGCCAAAAGCCCTTGGAGAACATTGTGGGACGGAAGGTGACCGTTACTTCCACTCCTAAACCTAAATTTCTGGTGGACTTGTTCACCAGTGTGCTGACAGGGATACCAACCTACCCCCTCTTCCCCAGGCCAAGGAACCTGCCAAAACCACAATCTCAGAACCAGCCTCGCCTGTTTCTTCCTCCTTCCTGGTCAAGGATATACCCAAAACTGCTACCCTTTCTCTCCCAACCTCGCTACACCCTCCCCACCTCTGCCCCTTGCTCTTCTTTCCCCGATCTTTCTCATCCCTCCAACCCATTCTCCCACTATCTATTCCACCCCACTCCTAACCTACCTTCACCCCAGAGGATAAGTCTGCAAAGCTCAATAATTGTGCTGAGCTAATCAAAAGAATACCAGAATTTGAATCAAGTGTCTTGAGGAAGATCCAAGAATCTATCAGGCTAACCGTGGAATATTAGCCTCTAAATAATCTCTCATGACAGCGCACCCAAATTGATGAGCACGAGTGCTAAAGGAGCTCATTATCGCTCTCTGGAACGCCTACGGAGTCACGTGAAAGAAGGCCGAGTTGGGAAGTTTCCTGGCTAAACACCATGTTGATGTAATGCTATTAGGAGAACACCATTTACGCCCCGCAATGAAGTTCTCGTTGGAAGAGTTCATATGCCATCCAAGCGACTAAGCGGGGAGGTGACCAGGGTTGGGATGGTCGTCCTGATCCTAAAAGCCCTCGACCATCACGCCATATTCTTCCTTCCACCCAACACATGCAAGCATCAGCTATCCAACTGGTGACCTCTACCGGCCCAGTGCGTCTCATCTCCATCTACTTCCCTTTTCACCGTTGATTCAACCAGGCCACAGGATCGGACATAGATGTGCTGATAAGTAGTACCAAGCCTGTTTTAATCGGTGGTGACTAAATCACAAAGCATTCGTCCTGGGGCTCTAGGATTATGGATGTTCACGGTGAATCTCTCCGTGGCTTCATTGATTAAAATGTTTTGTCGCTCATGACATCATTATGGAAGCCCCCTGGTATGTTCGCAAATGGGCTCTGCATCGAGATTTGGAGATTCCTATCATCAAGGACCCCTTCCGAAAGCTAGCTCAATCCTTCTTCGAGAAGCTTCTTGGTGCCACCAATTCTCTTATCCATGGGCTATGGAACCACATTGACCCTGGTGTATGCCAGCGATGCTTGGATAAGCGATAGGTGTAAAACAGTGGTCAGTGAGAGGTTCTCGCCCAGCCCCATATGTAATAGTGTCTCCACATTATCTCTATATATAACCTTATTAGGTTTGCAACTTTATTATTTTCCGCACTAATATTAATGTATTTTTCTTATTTCAGAACTTACGTGAAATGTGACAACCCATCATTAAGTACGGTCAATAACGTGGCGTGACCAATTAGCTGGTACATAATAATTAGCTCTCGTGACCCCCTTCAGAGAACACTAGAGCTTACTATGTTGTGTCTGCGTGTGATGGATACAAACTTGATACCACGGACTTATTGGACTTAAGTAATCGCTGTCCTGCCGTGACAGGCATACGTTTTCGAATTATTCTAATCTATCATTTGCTCATAATATAATAGTTAATCTTTGCCAATTCACTTTAGAGATAATGCTTATTTACTTCAATTGTTGTGTATGGGAAACCTCCATTTTGGGAGTATACACAATACACATATTAATTAAATATAACGTTTGAGTAATCTCAATTTCTGGACTAAGCAACTTACTGTGTAATGTGCGGGAGTCCTCTATTTAGGGCGTATGTAAATAGTATTCAATGTAAAATACGGCAAACATTTATTTTGTGTACGAGCAAGTTTATTGAGCCTTTTTAGAGTCTTGCGACGGCAACGAGTGTGTAATGTGGAGAAACCTCCTTTTTTGCAAAAAAAAAAAAAAATTAAATATATGTTTTTTTCTTAATTCAACTAGACATTGTTAAAAGCTAATTGTGGTAAACTTTAAATCTGGGAAAGAGGGGCCTATTTAATAGTTACTTTTGTGCTTGTGTAAATTTCTGAAATTAAATGTTAATGTGGGCGATGCCAACAGGTGTTGCGATTACCAAGCTCTTGCCTTAGCTTAGTTAATTAACTAAGACCTTCTTAACAGCTACGAGTGTTATGTATGGGATGATTTGTTCTTAGTGTATATCCTTATATTTGTATCTTTTTATATATCTATCTGATACCTTTTTTAGGGCATTGAAAAAATTGTTGTTAATCGAGAAAATTATATAGCGTTGTGTACTGATGGCAAGCTATTTATTAATATTTTCAGATTAGTTTGTAAAAATATCCTTCCGCTACATTTTACCTTAGTTGCCGCACTGCCTGTATAAATTATGTATGTTATTTTGGTTCAATTTACTTTGAATTTTCTAGTTAATAAATAAAACTAAAGTAGTCACTGTATCTTCTCTATACTTGTCTATTTGGGTATTTGGTTATAGGTCCTAGAAAGAGAGGTTCAATCTGCAGTCTACTCTATTGTAAGAGTGACACCTTAGACTATCCAACCATCGAAGCGAGTCACTTTGACTTTTTCTGACAATTGAAATAGTTCTTAAAGAACAGTTTATTACTTAATCTCTTCATTTTGTAAATTTTAAAAGTGTCATCTTTGATGTGTTTTCATCGTGTCCTACTACCGGAACGGACTATCCACATTTAATTTCACTAATTTGATAGGGATTTTGAAGGTGTAATTTAGAGTAGCTGTATATGCACTTGCGTGGAGGAAGAAGGGAAAACCATTTACAAAAAAAGCACCCTCAGTATATCCAGGCATGATTTGAACGCAAATCTTTCCTTCCCATACAAATTAAATCAGATAAGTTTGATGCCTTCATCAACGAGTCTTTAGATCAGGGCTATTTCCAAATCCTTTATGAAATACTGATCTGTTCAAAAGTTCATACAAGCCCTTTTAATTCTCAACCGTACCTCAAAATAAAGGTAAACTTGACGGAGATTTAAGTTCGAAAGATTCGAAAAATACTTTGTATTCTCTGTATTTTCCCAATATCAAAAAATAAAAGCATTTACTAAGTTAACCATTACACTAAGCCCTCTTCCTCTCTTATTTTCGTGTGTTTGAATTAAAATTTTATCTATAAAAATTTAACTTGACATGATATTTTCAGTATTTCCACCATCATGCTTTCCTAGACCTGCTGTACAGTACATTACTTGAACCTTTGTGAACATTCTTGACATTTTAAAAATAAAACATGACTTACTTCAAAGGAAAAAGAATTTATATTACAAATGGAACGACATGCTAAACATGAGGATTACCTAGCACTCCTCATCTTTAATGTCTTAAGGAGGAATTAAAGAGGACGCGAGAAAAGGCTGGTGTTTTTTTTTTCCAGTTTTTATGGCAAAATCTTTGACTAAATTAAATTATATATTGCTGCAGTACGAACATAGAATTTAATTTTCTTCACGTGTTAATATCAATAGCTCATGAATATCCATTGTGACATAGCGGCATTAGATGAAAACTTTTTTTTAAAATTTAGACAAAAAGTTGTCATTAAATTCCAGGACACCCTTGACGAATATTCAAGTAATGTTGAGGTTGCCATGTGAAGGAAAATAAATGTGATTCTACTAGAGCCATATTTGATGTATTTTGGACAAAAATATTGCCATAAAAACTGCAAAAACATGGATATTCCTTATATCCCCTTCCATCCTACCTTAAGTTTTATCCCTGTTGGTAGCATTTGTTTATCAAATAATATATTATTTATTTGTATAGGTAATAGGCAATTTTATAAAATTATATACTATAGCCTAGTTTTCTTCTCTTTATGTGTGGGTGGACGTGAGTGACTGAATGATCTTGATATGTGATGTGGGACCTGTTCTGGTAAATAGATAGGAATGTTATTGTATATATGTACAAGACCTATTTTAACAGACGAGCAAAACATTTATAAAAACACGAACCCCAGCCTCATAGATGAACAGTTAGGGCGTTTGAATTCAGATACAAAAATCCAAGTTTGAGCTTAGGAGATACAAATCAAATTTAGCATTAAAATGATTTGTGTCTTTCTGGATATATATTACTTTTACGTGTCCCATTTCTTAGTAACCATCCGGGTTATTTTCATACTAACTACTTTAATAAGTAGGAATAGTTAATCTATAATTCATGAAGAAGAGTACTCACACTTGTGTGGAGGGAGAGTGTAAAAACCTATAGTAAAAAATAGTTTTAACTTCTTTGAACCCCTCAAACACTGCATAGGTCCAAGATATAAATTAAATACATGTTATTTAAAAGAGCCTTTTAATTTAAACAACATCAGTAAAGACACTCCAAATTGTTGCAAGAGAACATTAAATAAAGCCTTTGTCACACGGGACTAGTTTACTGGCAGCTAATTACTAGCAACTAGTAAATTTAATGAACTAGCTTCATGTGAACCTTCAAACACTGGCGAGTGTTACATTTGCGACTACTAAATTTGAACATTTATCTTTACTAACGGTAGTTGACGGACAATGTCACGTGACCGACTCGCCACTATCAACTAGCGCTCAACTGTCCCCGTGCAAGCCCCATTAAAAGCGCTAGTGTTACTACAAATTGAACAGAAGCTGCTCAAAATACAAGGCCGCCTTACACCCACAGACGACATTTTAACACAACCGACCAGCAAATACTGTACTCACCGCTGGTTTAACTAACCTCGTGGGACAGGGTTACTAGCCATTATTGGGTAAAAGCTGCTTTACTAGTGGCCAGAAAGCTATCCCTATGTGACACAGGTTAAAGACCCCTTAGCTTGTTTCAAAAGGGTTGTTGGACGTGCGCGTGCAAGTAATGGTTTTACTCTTTGACCCTCGTGAGTGGAGACGCGACGTGACGTTATAAAAGAGTTCATCTCCTCCTTCAAGGTCACAAAATGCTGGAGGTGACGAATAGTGTGACGTCCGCCTCATGACAGACAGTCACCAAAAAGGCAAAACAACCGTTACTGTGTGCAAGTAAGAGTTTTAAGCCACAGCAGCTTGACGTGTCCAGTTGTAAGTTTAATTTTAAGATGGAATGGATTGCTAATTGCATATGCACATTAGCTCATAAGTGAGGCCATTCCAGTTGATGAACGACAAGAAATTATTTGTTAACATTGGTGAAATGATAAGTTTGGCCTTGCTGGTCTTACGGTGAAACACATGTTTGGGTTATTCATTATATTTGGTATTTTGGGGAAAACCGCTATCGATTACACTCACTTTAATTTATATACTTCTTTAAATCAGTTTTAAATCATATTTACATCTTTAATCAACATTAAACCATATTTATTGATTTTAATGCCAATATATAATATTTAACATGTTCATTTTAATGGACAAAAAAACAACTAAATAAATAATTAACTTTGGCTACCTATATTTAACGGAACTTATTACTTACTACACATGCCACCAAATAGCTGAAAGCCAGCGTTCATTGTTGGTCTCATGTGTAAAATCCAAAAATAAGTCCATGATTGTTCATGTTTGGGAGTTCTCGTTGATGCTTATTTTTATTCTTAGATGAAAGAGCCCATTCTAAGGTAGCTTGCATATAGTAGAATCACAGTAGTAAGGAAGATTAAGTAGGGTTCTTATAGGAAGAACCTTTATCTGCCAGAAAACTGTGTGTGTGAGGAGGTAATTACAGAAATGTGAGAAGAAAGAGATTATGTCTTGGAAAATATTATTTTGATTAGTTTAAGAAAATGTCTCCTCCCTCCTACTATTTAAATGGAACATATGTAATCAAGGTATATCAAGCTTTAATGTTCACACTTCAATTAGATTTATTCAAAGGTCGAAAACACCAGAAACGTTATAAAATGAGCTACAACAAAGCACTAGCAATGATTCCAGATATTAACTTCTCACGCTCACGTATCTACTACAGCGCTTTTACCAAAAACATTCCCTACCTATGAGAATATATCTTATGAAAGTTTCCTATTTAAGATACCGGTGAGTTTTCATTTCTAGGTACTTCCTATTGGTAATGCTGGCAGGGATGGACATGAAACCAGTCTGTGAACAAATATGGAGGAGTGGGGAGCTATGGGTTAATGCAGTAGGGTCAAAGAACAGAGAGATGGTTATTCCAAAAGTTTGTGATAGTACATGAGTGGAAATGACAGTAGAAACATCTAAATGCATATATACAACAGCCTGTTTTTGAAGAATTCAGGATTGTTTTTCGTCAGAATGTTATAAGAAGACAAGCAAGAACCTGATCAGATAAGAGCAGCTCGTGGGTTGTTTCCGGGGCTTATTACAATTGACGGGACTATACTAGATAACTGTACCCTTCTCTCACTATCAATTTCATCCACCACACAATAATCACTGACATAGTTTTTATACATAGACATAAAAGAACAAAAAATGTTTGCAAAATGGGAGGTAACTATTTACTGTTGTAGTACCGAAAACTTGACGAGATCTACTTTCGTGGACTCATGACCTCCTCTGCTTTCACTTTGTACTGGTGGCATCAAGGTTGATTTTTGTAGCATGTAAGATGAAAATATAGGTAACGGTCATAAATGTTATTTAATTAAATTTATGTTTCACATAATTCAAAATCTTCTTAAAGTGGTGATTTGATTATAGAAAAAAAAACAAGGTTTTGTTTAGTAATAAAAATATAAAATGTGATTAAGGGAAAAAGTAGCAAGACTTTGTTTGATAGTAAAAATATATAATGAAGTGACTTGATCATTTAATATAGGCCTACAAAATACAACTAATGTTAAATTTGGATGTGATAGAATTTGATTAATAAAATTCTTAAAAAAAACGACTACAGTAGAGTCTCGTTAATCCCAGCTAATTGGGACCAAGACTTATTTGGATTACAAGATTTATGGACTAACCGAGATTTTTCCTATAATGTAAATTAAAAATGCATTATAAGGTATAATGGGTGTGTTTATGTGTATGCTATTCACGAGCACCGAGAGACGGTGGCGGGGTGGAGTGATTAACAGATCCTGTTCATTGCGACAAAAGATACTTACCGATTTTATGAACATGCCAAATAAATAAATAATTATTGTAAGTACTCTAGAATATGCTATTTTCAAATCTTTGAAAGAAAAGAGAAAGAAAAATTATTATTATTATTATCACCGCGTTTATTACCCGCTCGGGCTATACACATTTCCATTAATGTGTAATGGTAGGGTGATTGTGAGATGAAATGGAGAAACTACAGTTTAACGTGGAATCCGAACCACGGTGGAGGCCTGGAATTCTCCACATTCACACGTTGTGATTAAAACACGTCTTGTCAGAGGTGAAGGAAGGGTTTAGTAATCAGATAAATCTGTGCCGGGACCTAGGATTGAACCCCGGACCCCAGCACAGAAGTCTGACACCTTACCCCTAAGCCACCAGGTCACCCGCAAAAACAAACTGAGTAAATCTATATATTGTTACTTTTCGCTTCTTTTTACTATCCCAATAAATGTTGTTTTAAAATTAAATAGGTTTTTTCTTCCACGTTTGTTCGGATGAACCAGATTTTCGGATTAGCGTAGTTCAGATGAAAGAAAATCTACTGTAGTTTGATAAATACCAATAATCTTGAAACAAAACAACTAATCAAATTCTTATATAAAAGCGTATAACCCGGACGGTTAGTAAGATGCGGTGCTAAATAAATTTTTAAAAAATCTTATAACGTAATATAACCATAAAACTGTTAATGTGTACTTTTGTTCAATTAGGTAGCTAATACGAGCAGGACAATGCGTTCCAAACGAATTAAACCAATACATTTTCCAATGTTGTTATGATTATTGTTTTCTTCGCCAAGTCTCAGTACCTATCTAAACTATACACATATTAATTATGTTATTATTGTTGCTTAAAGATTCATTGACACAATCAGGTAATTAGGGCCTCAATTATGTTAATGGGGTAGGATTGGTAAGGTTGAATTGGGAGGACATATACTATAGTTGTATTGAAGGCAGAGCTGGAAATTATTAATTTAAAAACTAAGTAAAAACCAGCTTCTAAACCTGATCGGGAATCAAACCCCGAGCTCTTGATGTTTGTCAAACAACATGAGACGATTTCGACAATTAATTAACTATCGGGTGACCTGGTGGTCTAGGGGTAAGTGTCAGACTTCTATGCTGACGGCCGGGGTTCAATCCTCGGTCCCGGCAAAGATTTATCTGATTTCCAAACCCTTCCTTCACCTCTGACAAGACATCTTGTGAATGTGAGGAATGCCAGGTCTCCACCGTGGTTCGGATTCCACGTTAAACTGTAGGTCCTTCATTTCATCTCACAATCACCCTACCATTACACATTAGCGTAAGTGCGTATAACCCGAACGGGTAGTAAGACGCGGTGCTAATAATAATAATTAACTATCCCACAGATGCTTTATTTTAAATACGCCTATATAACGTTTAAAAATATAACGGAAGGGTACTCGAGAAATTAGTAAGGAGAGAGAAGGGATGTGATAAGTTCCCTAACTCTAACATACCCTTCTGTAGATTCTTACCCTGGCTGGGTACATTTGATTTGATTTTTCACTAGGGGCGTATAACTTTGATTTTCCCGTTTCCACGGTAACAAGGGTGGACATTTTAAGCCCATATTTTCATTAAACTAGATAATTTTTAGTTCAGACGCTAAGACAAGGCTCATTCTATTGGTTAAAAATGAGAAGGCTATTTAGAGCAAATGAACCCACATTTTCGTGTAAAGATATAGAAGAATCACCTCCCAGTAAACCCGAACGAGATTCAATCTTTTTGGTCTTTACGTCACAGTCCTCCAGTATATTGTGAGACCAATGCCTTAAACAGCGTGGCTATGGTTGCGAGTAGAACACACAATTTTTTTTTTTTTTAGAAACGGAAAAATTGTTTAAATGAGCAAATACATCGTAGGTTTGTTGAAAACGAGTTTGTCTGTTACGCTTCTGAATCCAAGGGGAACATAACTCGTCAGGAATAATGGGATCTCATGTACAGTTCTACACATGTGAAGACAGAAAACCTTTTATTTCAGCCATTCTTAGAGTGACAGCCTACATCAGAAGGTTAGACACGTGCCATGTAAATAAATAGAAGAGAGAATGAAAAGAGGGGTCCCGTGTTCGACGAGCTGTCAATTCTAATTTACAAAACGTTGTCTATTTATAAGGGAGTTACTGGTATAATCCATTCACTCTAACTTTGAATATTCCTAGCAGGCATAAAAGATAATGTAAAAACAGTTCTGTAATAGTCCTTTTCACAAATATTTTATGATAATGTGGAAAACTAGGTCAATTTACGTCAACTTGTCAAGGTGACAACGTATCTTTGGTGAAGGGGATGAATACAAAATATGTTTATATTATCTCATCAACTGTTTTAACAATCCAAAGGTACCACGAGTCAGAGCTATGGTAAGGTGACCGTTCGTACCCTATCTTCGGGAACAGTCCCTTAAATACTACATACCTACGTATCAGAATAATGTTGTCTCAGGCTATATATATATAAATTTAAAAATACATATATAGAGATAGAATATAAATATTTTGAACATAAAATCTTACCAACAATGCACATAGCCATGACCAGTTAATAATTATTTCTACCTCATTTAGATTATTTTATTTTTAACTTAATAATCTATTATGGTAGATCAGGCTCAAAAGTATGAATAAAAAAATATATATAACACACTTTGGAAGAGAGGAAGTTCCCAATGATGACCAAATTATCCCGAGGGTGATGGATCAGAAAAGGAGCCCCTGTCTAATGGATCGAAGTGGAAAGTGAGGAGTAAGAACGCACACCTAAACCATGTTAATATAAGCAGTTTCTTCTAAATTAATTGAAGGAAAATATCAAGTTTCAGGAAAATGTTTATGCTTTCCATGCGTATGAGTACAAAAAGACAATTCTATGACATGAAACGCATGGTTTTTGAAATATATTATTTAACATAGCTTTTTACACTTAACGTTTTTATCATAGGCATTCTATTTTCCATTAAAAAACTATGGAATAGTTAGTTTTAGAATAATCACCACTTGTGGTGTTTCGATTGGTATTGTTTTATGAGTATTTATAGTGCATTATGTAATCACCTTATATAACACATGACTTAAAAACCATTTAAACGTAGATATTCGGTCTACACTTTTACTATACTCACATCCTTAGAACCTAGATATTTAATAATTGAGTATAAGGATGGTCTTATTTATAATTAGTAAATATCTTCACCGCCCAGCAATGAACCAGGATCCCCTTGTGACTTGATGACCACCCAAACCACTAATAAAGGTAGTAGATTGAGACAGGGAGTTGCATTAACGAATAGTTTAGCAATCAAATACTTTTATAAAATCTCTCTTTTATTAACATTTGACCTTATTTACAGTTGGTTGTGTATATTAACTATTATTAGGATCTCTATTGAAATAAAAATAGGCAAGGTATAAAATGTCTTTGTTAAAACAATTTCTAAAGCCATTTCTTTGCTATATAATAATTAAGTCGTCCATCATGACTGATAAAAAAGAAGACAACATATTTTGTAGCTTGTTCCACAAACAACTCATTTTTCTTCACTTAGGTTGCATTTAAAAAACTTACTTTTGGGGTCTTTTGTTAACCACCAAACTTTTGTCTTTATTCCTTTACCTAAGAATTGTTTTTTTTCCTCTCCTTACTAATCTTATTCTAATAGCACTAAAGCTTTTTCTTCTGAAATAAAAAGCATCATAAATAAAGAATCAGAAAAGAAGTTTCATAGAAACTGCGGTCCTTTCAAAAAAAAGAAGGAAAATAAAAATAATAAAAATTGGGTTGAAAATGTAGATAGCCTCTAGTTAAAGTACTGTGCATGTAATTTCATTTTTCTATGTAATCCGTTATTTTCATTTAGAACACAAATTATTTATATTAAGAAGTATTCAAATTACGCTTTACAAACATGTCAGATTATGACGAATAATCAACTTTGAATTGAAGAGCCAACTTCATAGGCCCTATTACCCTGCCATCTGACATCTGAATAAATTGGATAACATGGAAAAGCCACCAAAACAAAACAAAAAAATGTTGAAAGCCACATGAAATCAAACATGGTATTTTAACCCTTTGTTGACAGAAGGTACTTTTAAGTACCATTAACTTTCTTACATGTTATTGCCCACCAATGTTATGTTACAATTTTTTAAACTTAACTATATGATTTTGTGGTCTACTAGACTCATACATTACACATATATTTTCCTTTTTAGCAAAATTTGTATATTTCAATTATTTCAGGCTATGGTACTTGCAAGTACCGTTGGGCTATATAGAGTCTAAGCTACAAACATATACTAACCTACAAGGAATAAAGAATAATATAATTACTTGGATATTAATAAAATTCTGAAATAGTTTTTATGGTTAATTTACACTATTAAAAAGAGCGTTCAAGATTATCTCAAATATTTTAGTTATTTTATGAACTATAATATTTACTGGCAGTGGATAGCCCAAAAAATTCTTCAAGTGTACCATAACAATACTTAGGCCTATAAGGCAATGTTGTGGTACAATACAAAACAATTTTTTTTTCTCATTGCAACACAAGTAAACATTGCAATGTGAACACATTGAGTAAGGGCGTGACTGGATTTTATCGAGGCTGCACTTTTCACAACGGCCCCTTTTTTCTGTGAATTTGGGCCAATGCACACCACGGTTTCCTTGACGAATATCCTTGGTGACGGATGGTTGCTTTCCTCTTCGCTTATTTGCATTCCTGGTACTTGGTTTCAAAGTGTCACTAATTCTTCTTTTCTTTACATTTCCACCATCCATACTCGATCCTGGACTCCTAGTAATTCCTACCAGTTTATGCGTCATTAGCCCCATTGCAATTCGGTGACGATACTCAAGCAAAGGAAGTTTTTCATCTAGTAGGGAATAAATAATATAAGAATTAACAAAGGCAATATCCAACAAGCCCCAAAAAATGCGGTGCCACCACTTTTTGGACCTGCGGTTCAAGCCGTATGCTAACCGAAGTCTGTCAGCATGATCAACTCCCCCCATGTGTTTGTTGTAATCTATAACAACCATTGGACATTTTATTTTCAATACTTCTCCATTTCTCTGTCGGCGTTTTACTTCAACAGCCTCCGACCCATGAAAATTTTATGCTAGGTGAACAGTTTTTGTGTCCTTCCACTTGAAGTAACCAACACCAGTTTGAGTAAATTTATAGTCATAGTCACCTCTCTCCATATGTTTATCTTCAGTTAGCACAGGAAGACCTTTTCTTTGTTTTCTTATTGTACCACAAGCTGGTGTTTGCTCTAACTGGAGTTTCTCTAAAAGTGGCACTGATGTGAAGTAATTGTCAAAGTAAATAATGCGACCTTTTTTCATTTCTTCTTTTGATAATTGCAGCACAACACGTTCGCCCAAACCATAGCCTTGAAATTATTTTTCCATAGCCTCATCTTTTCCTTGGTAAATATTAAATTTCTTTATGTATCCTCTATCATCTGCCATACACCATACCTTATAGCCTCTCTTGATGGGCTTAGCCGGATTGTACTGTTTCATTGATGAACGGCCTTTGAATAAGATCATAGACTCATCAATTGAAAGTTCTCTTGTTCCAAGATAAACATCTCCGAATCGACCATTCAGATAGGTTATCATTGGTTTGAGTTTGTAGGTTTTGTCCTTATTGTCCTTAGGAATTGTACTATTGTCATTTACATGCAAAAAGGTTAGTATGCTATCAAACCTATTCCGACTCATTGTTTCAGCCATTATTACCACACGTAGATCTGGAAAGTTGGACCAATAATGTCTCCAGTTTGGGAGTTTGTGGTAACCCATTAAAAAGTTAATCCCAATAAATGCCAAGAGTTCTTCTCGTTTCAAATTCAAATTTTTATTCTTCTGGGTCGCATACAAGTTGCTCTGGTAAATAATATTATCAAGCATACCTTCAATTAGCCGAATAAATACATCGGTAGGCGAGTTACAGTCTTCGAAAATAGCACCAACAAAGCCTATTTCATTGTCATAATCAGGAATGGAAGTATTTCTTCTTTCTTGGTCCATTTGCGTTCTTGTTGTTGTAATTGTGGACTTTCTGGTGTATTAGTATTACTTGGCTCTGGAAGGGGAATAGTATCGACTATGTCAACATCAACTGATTTATTCAGATGATTATTTGTCTGTGAACTCGTTGATGGCTGAGAATTGATAGTATCTGTACTTTCACGCTGTTTTGACAATTCAGCCAGGAAAATGTCATCAAATGTGTTTCCAGTAGAAATATCTTTAGGAATATTCTCAACATCATCATCATCATTTTGCTCATTATCCAAATCATCATCAGATTCAATATCAGTGTCAAGATTATTGTCCTCTGGAAGCTCTTCCCACAAAATATCTAGAATTTGTTTGTCAGAAACAGTAGGCTTACACGTGTTCAATTTCTTGTCTGCCATAACCTACAAAAAATAAACCTACATTAGGCCTTTAGAGTAAACCTAGTATGAAAAAGTATTTACACAATTGTTTTCAATTGTATATATTTTATAACAATATAACTAATATTGAAAAAGGGGACTTACTTGTTTTTGTTTTACGTTAATTATTAGCAGCCCATAGGTACTTATAAGTCCAATTCAAAATACAACCTAAATACTTCTAGTAGCCTATTGGTACTTCACAGTCCACTATATTTATAATCAAATAAAACAAATATGTGCACTGCTATACTTCTAAAAATATCACTGTAATATTCTAATGTATAACTAAACACAAAGCATATATACAATATTTAAATTTCTAGCCATAACACTCATAAATAAATTTACGAAAAGATAAACTAAAACACGAGGTCATAGCATGACACCTTCAATAATAAAACAACTTCCTGTCTCTACACAGTATGTTCAATGTGATAAAATTTAATTTCTTTGTGAATGAAGAAGGTACTTAGATGTACCAACGGGCCCTTGTGTTGACAAAATGTACAAGTAATTTATTATACGGTTTAAAAGAAGGTGGTACCTAAAAGTACCATTGGTCAACAAAGGACTATACATTTTACCTTATAGCTGGGCAACAAAGGGTTAAACTATAAAAGAACATCCTTACCCTCCAAGTAGGGAACAGAAATCAATCAGGGAGCTTTGAGCTACTAAACTACTTCTGAACCTCTTTCTTAACAGAAATATAGTTTTCTTTATGAACACTCATATTTTAATATATTTAGCACCGCGTCTTACTACCTACCCGTTAGCGTTATACGCTTTAAGTACTAATTACGCTAGTGGATTAGGAACTGGGAAGGCTGAAAGTTGAATTAGAGGAAATGAACCCGCATTTGCGTGGAGGGAGAGTGGAAAACCATTTAGGACGACCCCCCCTCCCCCAGTTCATCAGACCGAGATTCGAACCTCGATCTCCCCGTCCTCAGCAGTCGAGCTCAACACGACAAGCGCGTTAGCCAACTACGCCACCGAGGCTAACCACTAATCTACAACCACAAAACAAAATTAATTTGTAATTGCGTTTGATGCTAACAAAAAAAAAGTGGTTTAGTGACCTTGAAATGTATCCCCCTTTGCCCCTTTCTCCTTCACTTTTTTTTATTTTACAAACTAATTTTTTTTAGAAACAAAAACGAATGAATACGATGAATGAAGACCACACAGGATTTTGCAATAATGAGCTACCGAATGATTTGTTTAACAAACAAAGACAGTGAATGAAAATATATAAAGGATGTATGGAGGAGGTAAAGAGAATGTGACAGCAAAGAAAAGAAACGAGAGGTAAAAAATGGTAGCCTTTATTTAGAAATAAGACGATGAATGTTCATCAAAGAGAGAATGGCATAATACCCAAAGTCAAACGAGGAAAGGTTAAGTTCACAAAGATGTCAAGTTCAGTTACTCCGGTCCAAAACGGTAGGAACCACCTGTGACGTCTTAACTATGCGTCAACACCTGTGTGGACAAAGAACACAAACATCAACTGGAGAGTATGTGACAAAGGGAAGAGTTACTTTTGATGACTGCGAAAAAAAAATATAGTTGCATTCGATCATAGGATATAAAATATCAACTTCTGATCCAAATAATACCCACCTCGGTGGCCTAGTTGGCTAACGCGCTAGTATCGTATTGTTCTAGACTGCCGAGGATGGGTAGATCGAGGTTCTACTCTCACTCGGGTGAACTGGGGATGGTTTTATCTAAATTGTTTTCCACTCTCCCTCCATACAGATGCGAGTTCACTTCCTCTAAATTCAACCTTCCCAAATCCTAATCTATTAGAGTAGTTAGTACTTAAACGTATAACCAGAACGGGTAGTAAGACGCGGAGCTAAAATAATATTGTTCCCTACCAAGCATTTGAATATTGTGAATATTATCAAAACCCTTGGATATAGTTTGATTTACTTTTAATTTATTAAATCCCGTATCAATGGTCACACATTATAAGGTGTGAAGCACATCTGTTCCATTTTGAACGTAGTGAGCAGGTCGAGAATTGAATCCCAATTGGATTTACGAAAGGTATATTTTCTCAAAATAATTGCCACTCTTCCTCCATAACAATTTGGATATATTTCCTTTAAATTTTGCTTTATTTTTTCCTATCCAAATAGTGTAAGTGCGGATAGCCTGTAAAGATAGTAAGGGCTTCTATAATATGTTTTGTTTCAAAAATTGTAGCTTAATAATTGAACTTGGTTTATATTGCTTTGAAATATTAAAAAAAAGAGTTATATGATTTTGATATGATTCTGTAGATTATAATATAATACAGTATGGTATAAGACGTCACTCTCACAATGGACTAGACTGTCAACGACAGTGATACCGGAGTTCGGATCCCAGTAGGGTGTAATGAGGGTGGTATTAATTAAATGGCTATCCACTCTTCCTCCTTGCAAATGTGGGTACATTTCCTATTAATTATTTTCAATTGTTGTGAATACCTTTACTTGAAATTAATCTTGTTTTATTCTGTTTTTTATTCTGAAGGGGAAGCTGACCACGGACGCTACTTCTGGAGCAGAAGAAGATAGCGACTCTGGGGTTGACAAGGGCAATGGTCTAAAGCAGGGATTCCCAACCAGGGTTCCGCGAGAATTTGCAAAAGCTTACGAAAATATTGTACAATTTGCCACCTTTTTTTTTTTTTTTTTAGATCAATAAACAAATTAAAATAGTAAGGTTTCAACGTGACATATAAATAAAACAAAGAAGCATTTTGAAAGTTTAGCTTGATTAGACATTTGTTTGGTAGTTATTATTTAAGAAACGAAAGAGATTAAGGGTGCATTTTCTTAGATACGGCTGACGGGTGCAGCCCACACTGCTATGTTTGTTTTATTACTTGCGTCAATCGTATGTGATAATTTCTCTTTGATAGTAGTAGCTCAAGATTTTCTTCAGAGAAAACAATAAACGTTATTTTTTCCAACTATCTTAAAGACGAGTCGTGGCTTCTGAAACTAGCTTACCTGGCAGATATTTATGAACACCTAAATAAGTTGAGCATCAACATGCAAGGTCCGAAGGAAAATATTTTGACGTGTACAGACAAACTTGTATCATTCATAAATAAAATTGGTGTTTGGAAAAACATATTTCTAAGGGTAATTTTAAAATGTTACACCTATTTTCTCATATTCAGAGCCTTACAACTGACAGCCACTGTGAAGCCGTTATGAACCTTATTTCCGGCCATATGGAATCTCTGGCTGAAAACCTGGAAAAGTACTTCGCTTCTTTGTCATCGGAAGAGTATGATTGGGTCAGGAACCCTTTCACTGATTCTCCAGGCAGTTCAGAAAATTTACTCAGCCAGCAGGAAGAACAACAATAATTGGCTGAACTGAGGTATGACTAAAAATTAAATGTAATGAACTGTCATTAGATATGTTTTGGATATCAGTGAAAACAGAGTTTCTTGCCTCTCCCAGAAAGCTATAAACATCTTCTTAATATCGTACTTGTATGAGCAAACATTTTCATGTTTAACGAATATAAAAACCAAACAGAGGAATATACTGTTGTCTCTGGAGGAAGAACTTTGTGTGTGCCTATCATAGATGCGACGAATTAAGTTGTTGTGTTCAAAAAATCAAGCCAGAGTTTCACAGTAAATTAAGAAAAGTTGGAATAATTTTTACTCGATTGAAACTTGTATTATTTTCAGTAGTGAATTAATAATAAATTAGTAAAATGTAACTTATTTTTTCGTTGACACGTTTATAATTAAAACATTATAATGACAAAAATATATTGCAAAATATATATACACCAAGTTTGTTAGTAACCAGTAAGCCAGATATAAACTGAAAATGTTTTGTAATTTTTTTTATTAACAGTTATATTAGTAAGCTAAATTTTAATAGGCAGTAAATAATCGTGTAATATTTTATTAAAAAGTATGATTTAATCATTATTTACTACTAACCCTACTGCTTTACTTGTTTTTATTTAATTTAACCCTGTCGAGTCTATTATATGTCAGCCAAGTAGGGGTTCTTCGAGATTTTTCGAAATATTTCAAGGGTTCCCCTAAACGAAAAAGGCTGGGAATCACTGGTTTATAAACTCAACAAAGAAGGCCTTATTTCTGATCGAGGAAAGCGAGGACTGCAATGTTCCGTAGAGACCATTGTCGCCAGAATTCGTGCTATTCTCTTGGGGATCATGACAGAGTGAGGAGTCTGACGATGCTGAAGGAGTGGGATTGGTGGATCCCACGCCAGTACTGGTGAAGGTAAATGCTCCAATTGACCTGTCACGCACTTTGGTGAGTGACACATCTCAACAGAAAATTCTTGCCAATTTTGTTAGTCTTATACCGTTGGGTAATGGTCAGGATAGCGCTACACTTTTTGCATTTTTTTTTTAAATAGACAGGGTTTGTCAACTGTGAATAGGCTCAGAATCAGAGTTTGAAGCTCTGTGTTTGGGAAATACTTCTGTGTATTTGACCACACTGTCTTCTGAAGGGTTAATACAAGGATTAAGTTGGAGGCAAGTAAAACAAACAAAAAATCTTGGCTGTCTCGTCTCTTCTAGAGTTAAAGAAAATTTGCGTAAGTCTTAGATCCAACGCTTTCAGCGCCCTGAGAAGTTCTTGAGAAGCTTCATCGTGTCAATGTCCGAGGCTGCCGAGATGTTAGAGTTAAACTTCTCAGAGTGCCAAGTAGTAGACATTATTTTATAAAATGTGTCCCCCTTATCTGAGTGCCATTTTGTTTTCGCCAGTAGACCTTGTTCTATGGCTGAAATCCATAGGCTTGCTTCCCTTAATGAGGGTACATTACTTTCTGAAAGCGAGATTTTAGCAGCCAATGCACTTATTGTTGTTACCAATTGAGGTGTGGATTTGAAACCCGTGAGTTTTGGTGATACGCAGAGGAATAGAATCAGTATTCCTGCGCGGGATACCAGATCTGTGGGGCAGAGCCACACTGGCTCGCGAAAAGTGGGGAACAGGGATTTGTCTAAAATTCGCTGTTTTAAATGTCAGAAATTAGGGAATTTTCAGAGTAGGTGTCCTTCGGGAAACTAGTAGCGTGCCGTAAGATTCATGGGACTGCCGAGCGAAGCAAATACCCATGCTCACCTTCCCCTTTGTTGATCTTGATGTTTGTTCCCAGGCCTGTTTAGTGTTGTTAGATACTTGGGAAAGTGTTTCATTTATTAGTTCCAAATTTTTTACTTCTCTTCTAAATTCTAAACTTCTGTGGGACTATTACTTCCACCGTCTTAGAAGTAATCGAGAAGATTACGACTTGTTAGTATTCAACATTATAATAGAAAACAAATCAAAATTACATTATAACACTGGTAATTCCTTATTGAATTAATCGGTTATTGTTAAAGTTATAACATATAAACCAACAAGAATCAATTACTCCTATAATTTCTTCAAACAAAATACGTCTACAAAATTGTATCTATAAATTAAACATTATCAAATTGTAAAGTTTATTTTATTATTGGTAAAGACTAAAAGAGAAATAAAATCTATATTTAAATTAAATATTTCAAGCAAGAAAAAAAATCAAAAAGTGGCTACCTACTAATAAGTCTAGATTTTACAAAGAAACTAGCACCCAAGCAGCAGAAAGAAACATTAAGTGTTTCATAAAACAATTTTACTTTTCAAAATAAATCTTCTAGTGGGAAATTACTGACGCCTACACTGAACGATTTTAATCACATAATTAATTATGTGTTCAAACACCCAAACTCATTATATGTCGTTTATATTTAAATATTTAATAAAATATCAAGAATTTTTATTTTAACATCCTGGAGCAATTATATCCAAGTCCAGACCAGGACCTCTCGGGTTGTGTCAAAATTAATTGTCAACTATGTCAGCTGATCACTAGCTTTATATAGGTTTAGTTGATGGAAATAAGTGGGGGAAATCTATTAAAATTATAGCGCCACGTTGCGAACACGTGATAAACACGTGGGCTGGAAATTTGTTGAGCTGGCAGTTAAGCTAGCGTGAGGGATGAACCTCACGCCAGCCAGCTAGGCCAATCAGCGTAGGTCTAGATCGATGCACCTTTAATAGCTTTGTCAGTCTTGATTAGTATAATCATTTAGAAGAAAAAATCACTATTGTTTGCTTATTAGTAAAATTACATAGTTTTGAATATATTTAATCCTACTTGAAAAAACTAGATTATAAACTCAAATTTCTTGGTATATTCGCCACGAAGGTTATTAGTGACTAAACTAAGAGGCTTATAGATACGGTGACCATACGTTCCGAAAATATCGGGACAGTCCCGATTTTAAGGGCTGTGTCTCAACGTCCCGTATAAGGACCAAAATGTCACGAATTGTCCGACTGATGGAAAAAGTTTTTACAGTAAAGTAAAAATATCGAAATCGTGACATTTATAATATTTAATTTTGGCCAAAAATGATATTGTAGAAAAAGAGGCAGCTCTTTCGTTTCACACAACTAAAACAATAATAGTTTTAGATCGTCAGATTGCGCATATAAACTTATCTCCACATTATTTGAGCCAAAATAATCTGCTGCAAGAACAAAAAGCGAAGCCATGGTAAAAAAAAGTCTCAGCTCCAGAAAGTCAATACAGTTGTTGCAAGAATTGAGTGAAACGTCTTGTTTTACAGTAATGGTTGACAGCTCAAATTATGGGGCTAAAAATTAGTACCAATCGTTGTGAGATATTTTCATGTGCCTACTTGTATAAATGTCAAAGTTTTATAGCTCGACACATAACCAGGTGAAACAAGTGATCAAATGAATGAATGTGTATCTTATGTTTTAAGTCACAATGAACTGGTCAAGAAATTAGTTGGTATGTCTGCAGATAGCACCAATATGAAATTCGGGGGTGCAAAAAGAAAAGGCTGCAATAGCCTCTTTCGTAAATTATCAGCAAGCACCGAAATATCATAATCTGTTGTAGTAGGTTGCATGGCGCATATTGTCAATAACTGCATTAACAGTGCTGCTGATACTCTTCCTGTTGATGCCGAGGTAATAATTGTGAAACTGTTTAAATTTTTTTCACATTTACACTGTGCGAGTGGCAGAACTGAAGGAGCTCTGCAAATACATTGGCATAGAAGGCCAGAAAATGTTTTCTTATTCGAACATACGATGGCTTAGACTTCTACCTGCTTTGGAGCGTGTTCTACAAATGATGGAGTCACTCAAAAGCTATTTTATGTCCAAAGTAAACCCTCCTGTTGTGTTAAAATCATTCTTTTGAAGACACAAACGGATAATTGTGGCTATGGTTCCCACACATTGTTTCATCACTTTTCAATGAAGTTGTTAAAAAGATGGAAGGAGATAAAGTATCCTCAACAGAGGCAGCACGTGAATATTTGATTTTACATACAAACTTGGTTGACAGAAAACAATCTTTATTTCTGACAATTAAAGTTAAAGAGCCCCAAAGAAAAAAAAACGCTGCAATACAAGGCTGTGATTTACAATACCTGAAGGATACTATGAGTTCTTTCTATGATCACCTTATAGCCTATTTAGATTTCTAGAAGTCAAATGTAAAAAGCTTGATTAAACTATGTTGGATAGATTTAAAGAAACATTTGCCTTGGGAAGAATTAGAAGAAAGTTGGACTCTGTTTCAAGAAAGTACCCATTTCATTTGACGGTAGGTTCAACGAACTAAGTGTACTGAACTTATAACTATCAGAGAGTACTTTGACAGATTGGGAAAACAGAAGATCTCGACGGAGCAAAGGGAGTTGACTATGTTCCAGGACTTAGAAAATGATGAGATAACTGTTCTTAATCTTAAGATGTTTTTGGATTTTGTTCTTCATCTACCAGGAACCAACGCTTCAGTTGAGCGGGAATTCTGATTGATAAATAACTTTTGGGATGTTGAAAAGTCTTCAATGCCTATTGATTGTGTTAAAGCACGTTTAGTGGTACAAATGACTGCTCACAAACTTTGTTTACAGAAATGTACAAGAACATTAAGAAAAACAAGAATCTGTTAAAAGCTTTAGCCTCATCGGATAAATATGATTGGAGGGAACCCAAACTATCATCTTCCTCTGCCAGGAACACTGAAAACGAGTAGAATTAGGAAAATGAAAAAACTTCTTATTTAATAACCTATTATATTTTTACAAAATATAATTTTCTCAAAACTCTTATTATTTAAACTTTAAAATGATTTGTTACTGTGAGCCACCAAGTCTTAAGGATTGAGATGAGTCCAGTGTTTTTGACTACCATTTTTACGAAGCCCATATTTCTTTATAGCTATGACATATTATTGTAATTTATGTTTTTTAAATTATTAAAATAAAAAATCTTGGAATATGTTTGTTCTTACTTAATCTTATCCCTTATGTTATGCCTATGCACTTATGCTACTTTTGAAAAATGTTGCCAATTTGTCCCGATTTTCACTGTCAGAAATATGGTCACCGTACTTATAGATAATGAGTATAATTAAGAGGAAATTCAACAGTTCTCGACTGGATTGAGAAATGAAGAAAAAACTTAACACGTAAAAATAATCTTATCTCATCCCTTCGTAATGTGAAATAAGTCAAATCCTAACTTTCTTGGTAAGAATAAGGAGCAAAAGCCACTATCACAACCCTTCCAGTTATTTGCAGCACTGAGGCGCAAGCAAATTAAGTCCTTGTGCAACTTTAAGAAACAGATTTGAGGAAAGTTTAGTACGGGGTTGGGGGAAATAATCTTTCATTTTGCCAACATTGAAGGTAATAATAATTTTTACTTCTTCTGAAAAAGGTGTAGAATTTGATTGCAAAGTGAGAGGTGTAAACCATTTATAATGCTTGGAAAGTACAAAAGTACAAAATCCATAATAGGCGGTGACAAAGATTTAGAAGAGACAAAGGATGAAGACGATAGTTTGAGGATGTTGAAGTACATATGGCGAGCTACGACCATCTTTGGATTTGTAATGAAAGTTTGTTGTGTGACACTTTTAACTGATTAAGATCGTATTCATCTTGAAGTATTCAAATGAAGGAAAGTTTCAAACGTAAAAATATGACAATACATGAACTATATATTTCTTAATACACAACTCAAATTATTTAATCTTCAAAATTAAACTTATAGTTGATCCGACATAAAACTTGGTTTTTGTAACTTTGATTAACCTTTATAAATAAATATATGTATGAAATAAAGTCGAAAAATGTGAAAAAAAAATATTTTTAAAGGACTTAAAACATTAATATTTTTGTTAATATGATATGGGATTTAAAAAATATGTCAATAAGTGTAAACAAACATATAGTGTGTTTCAAATAATATCCATTTTTTTCGTAAGCAATTTTTAAAAATTGATTATAGGGATCAAATTATAATAAGACTATTCATAAAACTATTAAATTATTACAATTTACTCTAGAGTTTAGAAATCATAGATATATCTTGAAAATTAAGAAGCTTTAAAGAAATATTATTCATATTCTTATAGATTAAATGTTGTTTTTAAAATTAAAATTATGGTCGATAAATTTATTTTTAGAAGTCATGTGTCTACTTAAACAAAAAAGCCTGGGAAGGGAAAAAAAGTATCTATAATATTCGGTTGGTATTATATTAAATGTAATTGAAATCACAAAACATTTAAACAAAATGTTTTAAGTGAGGAAAGGATGGTGAAAATCTTTACATGGTAAAAAATATGCCATCAACGATATTTTATTTCCTTATTTGCTTGTCTGTATCTCCACCCTCGTTTTCTGAAAGCGGTTTTCTAATTAATGCTGTACGAAGATGACAGAGAAAGATATTCCCCAGACGAAGATTTAAGCGTGGACGTAGAGTAAAAGGAATAAACAGCACTTAGTTATCCTAAAAGATTTTTTTATAAATTTTCTGTACCTAACGTGAACTTTATAGACCACATTTTTTAATGAGTACATTAATTTTCAGGCTATTAACGACTTATATATTTCAGTGGCCGCATGGTCTAAGGCGTCACTCTTGCTATATACTAAGTTGCCAATGATAAGAATGTCAGGGCTCAAATCTCGGTCGGATGTACTGAGGGTGGTCTTTCATAAATTGTTTTCCATTTTTCCTCCCCATAAATACGATGACACTTAATCTAAATTCAACCTTCCTCACGCCAAACTCAAGTTAGTAAGTATACTTATAAACTGAAAACGTTGTTGGACGCGAATATAATATATAATGACTCAACCTAGGGGTGTCAAACATACGGTCCGTGGGAGCATTCAAACCGACTCACGGATAAATATGAAAGAAGAATAAGAATGCGGCCTGCATTTACAGGCGGTTTCTGTGCCCATAGTGTATTTTGAGTTTGAGATTGGATTTGCCACTTTGACTCGTTTCTTGGATCTCTTACCTCTCCTTAGCTTCATAAGACACCTCTCCTCCAAAATTTCCTCTACAAATTCTTTCACCCTCTGTTTTCCCAACTATTCGTTTTGAGTCACGATCGTGCAAGACTTGTTTTGGTTTATTTATTGTTAACAAACTGCGTTTAAATAAGTGTAGTATTAAAAGAAAAATTGATAAGGAGTGTTGATTATTTAACGGAGCATGGGCACTTTTACATCTTTTTTATTGAAAGTAACGGGAGGCTGACTTGTTTAATTCGTAGCTGTGTTGTTTCACTGATGAAAAAATACAAATTGAGATGACACTACGAAACAAATCACAGTGATTCACAAGAAAAATATACTGGCCAAGCGCTTGAGGAAAAAATCTCTAAATTTAAAAGTGAACGGTTCAACGCGAACAACAAACTTTCATACGCAAGTGAATAAATCGCTGAATATACCGTTAAAGCTTTTGTGTGTGCGTCGAAACCTTTCAGTGAAGGCGAATTTTTAGAAAGTTTTCTGGCTACTGCTGTGATGGAGCTGGTATGTCCAAATTAAAAACGTATTTATAAATATTAGCCTTTCAAGTAATACCGTTGCAGAACGCATCACTGATATTTTAAGTAATATCAAAGAACAAATAATAAAGAGGGCTGAGAGTTTTATTGCTTTTTCGATAGACATGGACGAAAGTACTGATATGAAAGACGCGGCACAGCTGGCTGTAGTTCTTCTTGTTGTGTACAAAGACATCAATATAACTTAAATGCTTATAGAAATAATTCTCTTGAAAGGCACTAGCACTACAAAAGGTTTTTTATTGCTTTAGAAAAAGTTATAAATGATACAAGACTTGAGTGGGAAAAAATTGTCAGCCTTATTACCGATGACGCTCCTTCTTTGGTCAGTTCAAAAAACAGTGGAGCTGAGAAATTAAGAGAGAAACTAGTAGTTTTGGGACTGCCATCTGAACATTTTGTTACATTACATTGTATCATTAATTTAGAAGCTTTGTGCGCAAAAACATTAAAAATGGAATACGTGATGCTGTCAGATGTACAAACTGTCAATGTTTTTTCGTGTTAAAGCGAGTAATTACCGTCATTTCCACTTTTTTTTTTAATAAATTGGTGAAGAACATATAAAATTACCTTATGATTCCAAAGTTAAGCGGTTAAGTCAGGGCACATCTTAAAAATGATTTTTTGAACTGAAAGACTCTATTGAAATACTTATTGCTGGGAAAAAAACCATTCAGTTAAGGAATCTAATGGCAAGTCTTAGGTGAAAGATTTAACTTTTTGGTTGATATTACATAGCATCTTAATTCAGTTAATGTTAAATTTTAGGGAAAGGGCAAAGTCATCACACAGTCATTTAACCATGCTAGAGCCTTCCAAACCAAACTTGTGGGACTGCGGGAAACCAGCTTGCTTGCAAGAATTTTGATTACTTCCCTACGCTCAAAACAAGTGTGGAAACCTATAAAGATACATCCAAACTCAACCATTATGTTACACCAATTTCAGCTCTCCGAAAAGTGTTTGAAGACAAATTTAAGGATTTGCAACAGGATAAATTTTTGTATCCCTTGTTCTCAGCTTCATTTTAAATTGATGTCAAAAGTGTTAAGGACGAGATTGAACTTGAATGTGTTAACTTTCAATGTAATTCTATTCTTCAAAACACATTTATTAAAGTGTCCCTATCAGCGTTTTACTCGAAGTATTTGGGTGATGAATATCCCACAATCGAAATGAACGCATCTAAAATACTATCAATGTTCGGAAGCATATACATTTGTGAACAGTTTTTTTCTCTTATGAAATTGAATAAATTCTAGTTAAGAGTTCAGCTTACAGATAAACATTAACAAAGAACAATGAGTATTGTTAAAAGTAAAAATATGTATCCAAATTTTAATAATTTAGTAAGTGGGAAGCTATGCCAGATTGCCAACAAACGGTAGATCTGATATAGTAATAGTCTGATATTTTGTTTTAAATGAAAAATATTTTAATTTTTAACTAAGTTTATTATTATTTTTATTGTATTAGTAAAAACTATTTATATTTTATTTTTGAAATAGTTTTTAATATTGTAAATTAACAATTATAAAAAGTTTTTTAAATGCCTTTTGCTTAAGGATTAAAAGAAAATATATTTGTAAAAATCAATGTACTTTAATAATGAGGGGAAAAGGTAAGCTTTTAAATGCTCTATAAACATTTAAAATATATAATATAATATAATAAATAAAAATCCTGTGTGTGGTCCACAATGCTTCCTTAATTATATAATGAAATCCTCACACCTGTTTGAATTTGACATCCCTGACTTAACCCAAATGGCAGGATTTAGGAGTAATACTTAGAGGATATGCACCCACATTAGCAATGATAGGTAATGGGAAAATCACAGAGTTAAATAATATGCATAAAACCATCCTAAAGTTCATCCAACTGAGAGAAAAACATTGGCCTTTTTTCATCAGTAGTCCCGTCTATTTCAAGCTGTTTTACCTTATACTAAGTGACCACTAGTTCAATGATTTTAGACAGCTGCAGCTGTTCTTATGAAGTAACAAGTAACAAGTAACATGTCTTAGTGTGAAGCAACCGAGTCGCAAGCATGGACGTTACCTAGCACATTAATGAAACTTAATTCAGCAACACTTACCCAACCGTTAATGTGGGTGCACTTCTAATAAAATACCTTCCTCATTCCCTATGATTAATGTATTAATAATATTGGTGCTAAGAATATACCATTCCTAGACTTAAACAACTAAAATAAAATAAAGGAAAAATCAATTTAAAGGCTCTCATAGCGCTATCTGCCCCGATGTGTATGAGCTTGAACCACATATTCCTTTCTTCTTGGTCCAAGAAACAGAGACAGAAATAAAGTGGAAGGAATCAGCGTACGAGACTTACAAAGGGAATTATTTTTCCAGGTCTTAATCTGAACAGAACAAACGATCATGCTGTCGTCATTACTGGCATGAAACACGAAATATATCCTCTAGATGTTCTTTTTCTTGAGAAATTAAAAAAATATATATAAATAATCACTCCATAAACACCGACTTCTGCGTAACAGAATGTAATAGAATACTTATTAATTAGAAAAAAAATATTAAGAATGTTCGAGAATTTGTCTTCCCGGTCTAGTTGCTGAGGAGATAGGGAGGTCAGTTACAAGGGTAAGAAATCTATCCTGTGTTATATCAAAGATAATTTGTATTTGCTAGTGGACTCACCTTTTTCCAGCGCGTCATCAGTGGATAGGGTTCAAAGGTCAAATCAATTCATGGTAGGGATTTAACCCACCCTACATCTCATTAACAATATAAAATCGGAAATTTCTTAGGCAACCCAACTCATAAATTTACATTAGAAGTTCCAAACCTCCAACAAAATCATCTCAAGACTTTATATAAAATTCAATCGTTCTAACCGAGATCCTCATTATAAATTGTATTGTTCTAGAGACCAGTACATAACCAATTAGCAAACCCATTCACATTTCGCGGTGTGCTCCAAAGGAAGGTAAACTCCTCCAATCACGTTTAGGATCCTAAACTTCTCTTTGTTCCCTGAGAGGTGAGGATCCTTACAACAACTATGATTACGTGCCCAAATAACAAGACAAACACGCTCTATTATCTAATTGGGCCAATTAGGATTCAGCTACTGCTACGGTTTTAAGGTTTCTTTGGTACCATTTTACTTAGAACAATTGGTCATTATGTAAATTTAATTGAAATCGAGAGTATTTTTATTATTAAACCCAACATCTTCTTTTCCCTCCCTCCCCCAATTATCACCACTCCACCCTTCAGAAATATGTTTAAAAAATATGAAAGACAAATTACTTAATAGTTTAAATATGAATAGATAGATATAGGTAGCTTGGAAATATATTTGTCCAAAGTAGGCTACCTTAAATATTATAATTATTAAAGAGTTAATCTGGGATATAAGTGAGAAGGATAATATAGTGGAAGTTCACCCATATTAGCGCGAGGATATGTTCTCTTAGACTTGATAGTTTTAAAATATTTTATAGCAAGAACGTTACATTAGCTCTTAACCCCCCCACATCCTTTTCAATAAAGTAATATTTTCTATTATAGTAGGTACAATGATATCAAATAAAACTGTTTCTGACCTGCATGTGTGAGTTTGATGACTAAATGTCAAGTTCACACAGTATGTTAGTGGGAAAAATCATGATTTTGATCCCGATCCAGCGGTTTACCAAGAGTTTTTTTAAATGTTTTCCCATCCTTAGTATCCACACAAATGTGGTTACATTTCTTCTAAGTTTTCGCCTCCTCAATCAAAGATAATTAGTGTAGTTAAAATGCGTATAGCTCGGATGGATAATAGAAAGGGGTGTATATAAATGATACGATATAATTGCTCAACCTTTCTTACATTGTGTATTATAGGCCGAAAGAAACTTTTGAAAAAAGTTGTCAGTAAACTACCCTCGAGTATGTTTCTCCGCATAAAAACAAAAACATCATATTGTTAATCACAAACAATCTTTATATATGAATTTTAAACCAAAGTGTTCAAATAATTTTAACAAATTTCAAATTTTCAAAAATAAACCATTTTTAAACTATCCTAAGATTATCTTTAATTTGCAACACTAAAACTTATTCTTATTATCACGAAAAAATATTCCCAGATATCCATTTTGAACACGTTCCAAGGCCAATTTCGAAAAATTTCAAATTTTCTATGACAAGTCGTAAGTAAAATGGACTTAAATTAATTTATTTGAGATAAATAAAAATATGTTATCAATTATTATGAAAGATAAGCCCCTGAGACCAATTTTGAAAAACATCATCAGGGCTATTAAAAAAATCAAATTATATAAAAATCAGTCATGACTAAACAACGATTAAATGATTTTTTTAGAAAACAGCTAAATATAATTATTTATGATGTACAAATGATAAAATGTACCCATTTTGACCTAAGTCACTAGAGAAATTTCTTAAAACCTTAAAATAAAAAAATGTAAACTACCCTGAGATGAACTTTCCCCCAAAAAAACAAGTAGATTATACAGTTTTATCTTTCATCTCAAGCACTCCACAGATTTACATTTTTAACAATATTGTTGGAATACTTTTCAACATAATTCAAATTTTGAAAATCATTGACCATTTAAGTAGCTTTTAACAAATTTTTACCCAAAAAACAAGTATACAGTTCAAGAAATCCATTTCAAAATCGTTATAGCTACTTAAAAACAATTAGAGTGCAAAATAATTACTCATTAGTAAACTACCCTTAATTTGAGGGCTAGGGTCAAAATTAAAAAAATCCTTAGGTACTGCTTTATAGATTCTATATAATTATCAAGTGTGCACACAATCCATAAAACCATTTAAGATCTCTGGCCAGAGATAAACAGATGAACAGACATACATGGGAACAGATCAAATTGTAAAATACACTTTTTTATGTTAGAACACACATAAAACTTAAAGATTAATCATAATTTCAAGATCAAAAATTTCACCTTGATATGAGAGGGTAAAAATACCAATTATAGAAAAACTATGTATATATATATATATATATTTTTTAATAATATTTATTTAAGGAATAAAATTTACATCATTTGATTTGCTAGTCTTTAAAGAAAGGGATTGGTTCTTGGAATATGTTTATTTTTGGACATTGTCTGTTCTTCCTCCAATGTCCCAAGCACGCGCACCGTGTTGTGATCGTCACGCGCACTAAAAGGATATTTGCAATTCTTGACTTTCATCAGTACTTCACTCCCCTTCCTCTTTGGCTAGCTCAGCTATACAGTGTGATCCATTCACGAGACACTCGAAACACACACTTGAAAAAAAAAAAACCTTTCACACTGCTGCCCGGGACATCACTCCCTATCTTGGTTCCCTCTCCTCACTTCACCCATCACTCATTCCTCCCCAAACACACCCTCTAAACCCCTTTGCTCTCCATCATCTCTGGTAGCTTCCCTCATCTCTTTTTCTACAGACTCAAGTGATCTCTAACAATTTATGTATGGACCTATATTATACTTCTTCTTCTACAACTAAGTTAATATATTAAAAATAATAGTTCATATTTGTCCCGTTATCGACCAATTTGTATCGAATTGAGAACCATATTTAAACATCTTGCAATGAGTATATATAATAACCTATTTTCTTCAATTATTTAGTAAACGTTAAAAAATGTTCCTGTCTGTTCAGCTATAGCCCTCAACTGATTTGTATGAAGTTAAATACTATTTAAACCTCTTGTACTGTGTATGTAGATGGACTTACGTTATTCTATATTTTGTAAGTATCGAGACAAAATTTACGTCTATTCAGCTATAGTTTTCAACGAATTTTTATCAAATTTAGTATGATTGCAATATATTACTCTCATTTTCTTTCTCCCTCTTTCTTTATCTCCATTTATATATGGACTAATTTTCTTCTATTATTAGATCCATAATTAAAAGAAGTTTATGCCTTTAAGGCTATAGTTTTTGACCAATATTTATAAAATTTAGTAAGATTGTTTCAATGATAAAATATAGTACTCAACAAATTTGTAACAAATTTTGTACAACTGAGGTTTGTTTAATTTGTTAAGATTACCCTACTCTCCTCCTATGAATATGCGGCTTCACTCCCTCTAACTCTTCCTTCTCCGTCCCTACTCCAATAGCGTAATTAAATGCGTAAATTCCAGATGGGTAGCAAGATACAAAAAAAGAAAATTCAAAATCTTTGAAACTCATGGCCGAGAGATCTTTCAGGCTATTTTTCTAAACCTAGTCTGGTATTTTACGCAAGATATTGAAACGTGTACACGTGTGAAAGCCTGAACATTGAAAGACACTCTTCCTTCATCACCATACAAATTAACCGTGTCCAATTTTTTGCTCTTCGCGTTCAATCTTAAGAGGGATTTTTTAAGCCCCCTCCCTCCTTTCCTTCTGAAGAGCTGAAGAAACAGTATAATCCCTCCTTTCTCTTTAATTAGTGCGAGGGTGAGTAAAGCCTTGCGCAAATACGACGGCGTCGGGTTTGAGCGTCGCGCACGTGGGGTACCTCTGGACGTCGCTAAGAGGGTTTGCTTGCCTCTCTCCAGTCTCGGTGAGTCTGCAGCCGATTGATTAGTGAGGAGAAGAGGGTGAAAGAGGGGAGATGAGACACGAGATGACAGGGATGATGAGGATCAAGGGTAGGTAGACCTCTCCCTTCAGTCTTCAGCCCTTACTACTATACTTTACACGTCTGTCTACCAGAAAATATAACCACGCCTTTCTATACTCAGGCGCACCGTAGAAATAAACCAAAGCTGAACAAAATCACGGCCTTAACTGTGTTAATGATACACTATAATTCAACAAATAAATAATTTGAGTAGTAATCCAGGTAGCCACACATTAATCATCTAAAGCTGAATTAAGCATCGTCATTCTACGTTACTAATAATCAATAGTTACTTTTGATGGTAGCCATGTTTGTAATCTTGACAAAGGCTAAAATATGGTTTGTAATCGTAGATAACTTATTTTACATTTTTATATTTAATTTTAAACATAAATAAACCATGCTGCAGTGAAGTGAATACCAACCACGTGGTTGTACTCAAAGCAAAAATAAATAAATTGCAGCTTGGCTATTCACAACTGTATTAGTAAACAGTTCCACAGTCTCCAAATCTAGATATAATAAGACGTAAAATGTATGTTTTAACATCATGTTCAGATTTTCACAGCACAATATTAAATGAGTATAATGTGATATGTCCAATCACTGCTTATCATCCCCTTGGTGACCCGTGTTGTTCCACCAAGAATGGAAAATGTATACAGTGTATTAGTATAAGTGTCTACACTATCATTAAATATATTATTTAAAAAATCTATTGAGGTTAATCCCAGTTGAAAAGTGGTGAAGTTGTCAACCAAACGTCCATGGAATTTTCGTTCAATTCCAGGTTACGGCTACGAAAATATTTACTATTTAATTACGGGTTAATTCCATTATCCTATAAAAAAATATATAATTGCTAGTTGTGTAGAATTAAGGGTAGTTCCCTAAAATACGTAAAGGTGTAAGAGACGGGATGTGGAAAGAGTTCGATCTACCTGCTATGATGAAGAATTGACATTGTAATCATCTGACAAGAGCATTGAAAACTTTATCCCATACGTTCGTATTCGAACACAGTATTGTATTTTCATAACACTCGCCTATTAATCACTAATTAATTAAACCAAATCTGAGGTAGCTACTGTATTCAACTAGACTATTTATACTAAACATAGAATTGTTATTTAACGCAAGAATGCCATTCAATCTTTGTTTTATTTAGACTGTTTATATTCAACTACAAATAAAAGTTTACAAATAGTAATATTACAAGTCATCAAACATTTATAGCAAACAATCACGAAAATCTCTATAGGTGTTCGTTATTGTTAAACCTTAAAGTAATAATAAACAACACTCTCTAAACAATGGTGTTTTGAGTGACATAGGAGGGTGATCATTTATAATTTGTAGGTACTTACTGTACATGTCTTTCTACTCCTCTTGTTGAAGTGTATCTTTTTTTTATCGCCGCGTCTTACTACCCGTTCGGGTTATAAGCTTAAGTACTAATTTCACCAATGAATTAAGAATTGGGAAGGTTTAATTTAGAGGAATTGAATCTACATTTGCGTGGAGGGAGATTGTAAAACCATTTTTAGGGAAAACCACCCCCAGATTCCCCAACCGAGATTCGAACCCCAATCTCTCCGTCCTTGGCAATATAGCTCAACACGAAACAAGCGCGTTAGGCAACTACGCCACCGAGGTAGGTTTGAAGTGTATCGACAGAGTGAATTAACCATAGCCATATTCGTGTCGATGAGGACGCAACCAAAGGCGTCAATACCACCTAGTTTCGTTATCCAGTGAAAGAGAGGTAGGGCTTCGAAAGCCAGTAGGATCTTAAAAGGTAATATTCTTAGATGCCTTTCAACTAAATTTAAGCAAATGTGGGTAATTTTCTGATAAACTCTTCCATTAACATTTCCACCCCATTGGTGTGGTTTAGTACAGAAATCACTAATTGGGAGTAAGTAGCATTAAAAAATAAGAAACACCGTATACCTTGGTCATATCTATACTCAGGTAAACTTATTACTTTAGCTCCACATATTACTATCCTACCGGTATGTATACAATCCAATTTTCATAGGAAGAACCTTTAAGGAAATATAAGCTTTTTTGTGAGCAACTATAATAACCACTGCTTTAGTGGCCCATGATCTAATGCGTTACTCTCACAAACCCTGGACTGTCAAGGATGGAGAGATCACTAGTTGTCTCCCACAAGTTGCGCACCGTAATAGGTACACAAAAAGGTAATAACAGTGACTGCTATCTGTCACTGATCTAACTAGGTCATTGAAGAGAACGTTAGATAACCTGATCTACGCCATTAAAATATCCTAAACATGGTCATACCGTTTAGGGAGTTATTATTATTCCCTTAAATATATAATTAGAAAAGTTAGTCAAACACTTGACATAGTAAATAAAGTCGTATAGACGTAGATAAACAGAGTATTAAGCCCTTCATTCTAAACTACACCACATGGGCATAAGTAAACTTGTCATAATGTTGACAAACAACTCTATGATCATAGAAAATGAGCGTCAAGACTAATATTCAAAACTATGCCTTATGTGCATAATAATAAAGTAGAGACACATTCTGACGACAAAAAAAACTATGTGTGACGGACATAGTTAAAGAAATGTTACGAATCTAACCCAGATTATAACTTTCAAATACTGAAGTCCCACATAGGCTTAATTTGCGACGAGGTTGAGAGACCAACATCTGACAAATCGTAGTCAGCAGTAGTTTATTCGGTGATATAGAGCTACGATCTATTTCTTCCACAGTCAAATTGATAAAATAGAATACAAAATGTGAAGCGAGGAATGACTGTTATATAGTAACAGAACTGACGAACTCGAGGAAGGTTTGCATCTGGATATTTAACGGAGGAAGGGGGTTAAGTTGCGGATGAGCGCTGAATGACCACTAGCGCTTGTTGGTGGTGTGGCGCCCAGAAACAAATCTGCCATTTCTTCAAAGCAGGGCCTGTGAGTAAGATGTCATTTAGCAAATGGTCCCGGCATATCAGTCATTGGGGCAGTTTTCCTGAATTTGGGCGTTTCCCGGCAACATATATCCACCATGAGTCAATAACTGCCACGCATTAAGAATATTTTAGCTCTTTTATTCATTGCATTAATTATATTTATGGCAATATTATTGTACATGTTAAACAGCAGGTTTAACATGCTACAAAAGTAGAACTTGGATAACATAAATCTGCATGTACGTGAAGAAGTCGAAAACCATTTTATAAAAGAATACTTTGGTTAACCAAACTGGGATTTGAACCCCAAACACACTCTCGCTAGCAACACTATACACTATTAGATCAACAGCTTTTGTTATTTTTTTCAAAATATGATACATTTTTTAATTTTTGTAGCTAAGGATCAATAGCGAAATAATAATTAAGTAAATTCCTTGATATTTTGGGAAAATAAAATAAATCCCAGCTACAAGACCTTTTATAAATGTTTCTATGCCAAATAAATAAAATAGCGCTAGTGATAAAAATAAACTGCTCACACCAAAACTATGGCGGCTGTAGTTGACTTTAATAGCACAAATGTTTAGATACATTTAGTTTGTAAGTCATGAGATTACGGTCTTCAACACTGAGTTTGTATAATATATTAGGTAAAGAGAAGCACCCCTTATACATATATTATATGTTACTGTAAAAGTTTGAAGACCGTAAATGTTAAATCTACCATTAAATCCTAACATTCACAATATCTAATGGTAGAAGTCCGAAATATCTTATAAAATGTTTACAGTTTTAGTTTTAACCATCTCTAGAGCTAGATTGGAGAGAGGATCCCCAGTTCTAGCTTTGACCAGCATTCAAAAGTAAACCAATAACATAACCTAACCTAACCAAATCTAAGCAAACCTTTAGGTGAGGTTGGATTAGGATTGTTTAGGTTATGTTAGGTTAGGTTATGTTATTGGTTTACTTTTGAATGCTGATCGAAGCTAGAACTGGGTATCCTCTCTCCCACCCGTATCTGGAGGTGGTTAAAACTCAAAATGTAAATATTTTTTAATATATTTCGGACTTTTACCATCTGATAATTGTGAATGTTAGGATTTATTTGTTAATTCTAACATTTAATGGTCTTCTGGTTTTAAAATAACACACATACACACGAGAAAACCAATTCCGAGAGTCCTTATATAATTGCGACAGCTGGAGTAACCAACAAGCTGACTTTCTCATTGTCAAAAATATGTCCTTCAATATGCCCTAAGCTTCCCATTGACCCTATTTTAAGGGTCAAGGCATGGGAACTGGCCTAGCTTACCACATCTAATTGAGTCTCGCGAGAAATGCCCGTCGTTTGGTCGAGGAAATTCCATCATTGCTATAGCCTACTGCGACATAAACAGTTGCCTAAGTAGCTTGACATCCGTTATTAATTGTTCTTCCATGGATTAAGAAGACAGAACATACTATTTTACTTCACTGACCATTCTGATTTCCTTACATTGTTTAACACCTTTAATCCCATATTATGTAAGATTGTTATAAAATAAAATACACTTACTAGCTTTATTCTGAACCAAGACCAACTCTAAAATAGATATGTTATAACAGGCTTGGACACAATTTCTCATATATATTCTATGATGGATTGTAGTAAATATATTTTAGTTAGATATAAAACATACATGTTAGTGTTACTCAGATGAAATACTCTTCAGATATAGATTTAGAATAAGTTTGTTAAATCATTTTATTAACATTTTAAAAGTTTTCAAAAATTTTAATTTTAGATAAATCGTTACTTATTATTAATTATCATGAACAGTTTTCAAACAATTTCATCTGTTCAAAAAACATTCTTTTGTAAACTATCCTAAATGGTTTGTTCTCAAAAGAAACAACATACATAGTGCTCTATTTATTATTCACACTTCCCAGAGATCATTTATGAACCAAGTCCTTTTCAAAATATTTGGAAATATAAAAAATAAGTAATAACTAAACGATCCTTAATTTTGGAGCTAGAGTTAAAACCTCGATTTAAACTCGAGGTATGACTATGAAGCATCTAAAGAAAAAAATTGAATTAAATCCATTACATAGTTTTATTGTAGCTCCACGTACAAGAAGATAGATAATCAGACAGAACTGTAAGATTCACCTTGTTTTAATCTAGACCAAACATTTTTTACGTTTGTGTACTTTTCTATATATGATAAAGTTACAAATTTTATGTCCTCTCTAAATAACTCCTGCGTCACCTCGTCTTGGAACTGATTTTTAAAAAACAAATGGTTAAAAACAAGTTTATTTTAGAAACACAAAAAGGTAAGATAAAAAAGAAAGGTCTCGCACGCGAACAAATTCTATTGGCGTAGAATCAAGAGAGGATGGGTAGAGAGAGCGGCTGGAAAACCAAACAAAAAATATACCCAGTATAATTAGACCCGGTTTAAAAATGGAACCAAATATTCACCGTCCACGTGTACCCCTGTTGACGTCAGCATCGGACAAAATAAACATTAACCGCGATTGAACATCAGTGAGAAATACTTCGTTTAGGAGCTTCGTGAAAGACGAAGTGGTCGACCAGATGTTTAAGGGACCATGATTCGATTCTGGATGGTAGTGGAGATTATATTTTCTCTATGGACTATTCCTGTTATCCTTTTAACAAATAATAAGTTATATAACCATTAACCACTGGATTTGTATAGGTAGTAGAAATAGTAGTAGTAGTAGTAATAATAATAATAATAATAATAATAATCAGCTTTAAATGCAATGTTAAAGCTCTCATCTTCTATTGTACATAGCCAAAACTAACAATTAAATAATCTTAAGTCTATAACCAAACAGATTATATAGATAGAACCACTGGTGCACCTAAGTGGTAAGATGGGCAAGCGGAGAGTATTACATCACCCTTCCGCCAAGACGGCGAATAAAATACAGTATTCATATAGAGCATTAAAGATGTGAAAACCCATAGACTAAACTTAAAGGTTAGTCTTGAGCATTAATATTGAAAATACATACCGTTATGCACATAAAAAAAAACTAAATGTCAAGATTGAAAAAAAAGTACATAAATAATCGTGTCAATACACTAATAAAAAATCCTTTCCCTCACCGTCAATATTGATTTTAATGAGTGTGTATGAATTGCTTAATTAACCCTAAATAGTGCTGTAGTCATTAATTATTATTATTATTATTATTATTATTATTTAGCACCGCGTCTTACTACCCGTTCGGGTTATACGCTTAAGTACTAATTACGCTAATGGATTAGGAATTGGGAGGGTTGAATTAAAGGAAGTGAACTCACATTTGCGTGGAGGGAGAGTGGAAAACCATTTAAGAAAAACACCCCCAGTTCACCCGACCGAGATTCGAACCTCGATCTCCCCATCCTCAGCAGTCGAGCTAAACACGACTAGCGCGTTAGCCAACTACGCCACCGAGGCGGGTTGTAGTCATTAAAAAAAGGTAACTAGACCTAGATAATCAATCTCATTGTTAGAGGTCAATTTATGTCTAAACATGCGAACGTGAAAATTTCAATTACAAATTTAACGTTTAACATTTAGGAATGTGTTTAGTGGATTTACAAATCAAATAAAACGTAGGCCTGTATAAATAATGTTAATATAATTCAGACTATGTATTTATTCGGTGATAACTCAAACCCATAACCAGAGATATTTTCTACAATGTTTAAGAATAACTTTGTTACTGATATGACAAATTTCATCAGAAGTTTGGAATAGTTTCCTTGACAAACGTCACTTTTTCATTCTAAAGCTTGAAAAGGTTTAGAAACAACTCGCTTTTAAATAATTGTTTATAATGATGCTCATGAACTATAGCCGGTTTGTTTATTGGCGTCACGGCTTGTCCATAATTTCTACGTGATGGAATTCTCCCCTCACAGCTGATTTTGTACCTACTCTTATCTCATGGAATGATATTATCATATAATATCTTATAATATCATTATTATTTTATTATTATTATTATTATTATTATTATATTATTATTATTATTTAGCACCGCGTCTTACTACCCGTTCGGTTTATACGCTCTAAGTACTAATTACGCTAATGGATTAGGAATTGGGAAGGTTTAATTAGAGGAAGTGAACCCGCATTTGGTTGTAGGGAGAGTGGAAAACCATTTAGGAAAAACCACCCCAGTTCACCCGACCAAGATTCTAACCTTGATCTCCCCGTCCTCAGCAGTTGAGCCCAACACGACAAGCGCGTTAGCCAACTACGCCACCGAGGCGTGTTCTTATAATATCATCCGTTGAAGTAAACTAAACACATATTATGTGTTAAGAAACAAAACTCTCAAAAAGATTATACCAACTGAGTCCACTAAAAAGGCTGTAAAATAAAATATTATGTAAACGAAACTTTTCTTTAATATAGGCCTACTCAGATCAAGCCTTTGACTTTTTTTTCTTTTACACTCGAAAAAAGTATTATTTTTTTATTTGTCATTGCTAGACTAATATATCAAACCTTTATAGGGGGGATAGATTTAAACTCTGGATAATTTAACAATGTCGATATCTTCGTAAAACTGTAGGTGTCCTCAGTAAATCTTTCCAATTAAAGTACTGTCTCACAGAAGATTTCATGTGTTAGTTTAAGCAGACTAACACTTGAAAGTTGTCAAGTCTTTATCGGATACTTATCAGCAGAAAGAAAGAAGAATCAACAAGAAGAAAAAGAAAAGAAAAACTTCCAATCAATTGCTGAATGTCGTCAAAACGTCTTTGAGGAGTGTTTTCTAAGACCAATTATTATTATCTTGCTGAGGAGATTTGGTAAGAACTGATTATTTGGTTCTTACCTTGCATCAATAAAATAATGTTACTTGTATTTTAGGTGGCTTTTTGATATCAATAAAAATGGGATTAAATCTAAAGTTCAAGTGCTGGTGGGATGTAAAGTTGTTTCCAAAAAACAGAGATGTTCATTTTAAGTCTAAAAACGGAGACCTGGTGGTCTAGGGGTAAGGTGTCAGACTTCTGTGCTGGCGACCGGGGTTCAATCCTCGGTCCCGGCACAGATTTATCTGATTTCCAAACCCTTCCTTCACCTCTGACAAGACATCTTGTGAATGTGGGGAATGCCAGGCCTCCACCGTGGTTCGGATTCCACGTTAAACTGTAGGTCCTTCATTTCATCTCACAATCACCCTACCATTACACATAGCGTAAGTGCGTATAACCCGAACGGGTAGTAAGACGCGGTGCTAATAATAATAATTTAAGTCTAAGGAAGTGCCATAGTCCCTGAGTATTATGAGTGACATGATTGCTTTGCTGAGTTGCTTGATCCACTCCTGCACTAAATAGAGGATATGGATATAAGATGCTTATCAAGTTGGTGTTCTCTTACCTTTTTTCAAATCTCAAACGAGAGAAAGCTTTACAGACTATCAGAACCAACCCTCCACACTTCAATCTAAAAACCAACCAAAGAGGATAAACATTTAATCCATAATGAGCGCACATTAGAGCACTATTAATACGGTAGAAATACTAAAATATTTTGAAACATTCTAAAATTATTCTTAATGCGTGGTTATTAGTATGCTTTACTGCACATGTGTGGTTAAGAACTTAACCAGAACACATTTGTATACACCCTCGTCTTACAACTCAAGACATCAGGTTTTGACATTGAAAGAGACAGGGATGTAAAAAAAAAGTAAAGAAAAAACATCCGAAGACAATTCCATTCTAACTTCCCCTGCGTAAAAAACAAAACGATCCACCCATAAAATCCTCTCTCAGTGAATTTATCATGAGGTTGGCAGTAATGTAATGCCGCGGGGCTGTGTGGGTCGAAATGGTAGAGCTAGAGGAGAGGGTGATATCCCCTCCCTCCTTTCTAACCAGTAAAGACATGAACGACAGGCCACTATTCCCTGGTGACCTGCTCAAGGACAGAATGACCCAAAGTTCCCATGATAAAGGAGTAGTTACCCAGCAAGGGGCTAATTGACCGAGTCCTCCCAACTCCCCCACTCTCACTCCTTGTAAACCAACCCTTACACTTTGTTTTTTCACAGATCGCAGTCTGAATGAGAACGGTACAATGATTTCATTCTTGCTGAAGTTTTGAGTGCTTGAGACAGTGTCACACTCTTATGTCTTAATTTTTCATAGGATTAAGCACGAGGTAAGGCTTTGAACATCAATGTCTGAGGAAGTGAAAAATAAATTAGTATGGTGTTTTAAAGGAGAGTCTCGATTACCGTGATTGGACAGTTTAAAGTTATATTGACGTCATACAAGACAAATGTCTTTCAGGTTACATAGTACATTGTTCCTGTTTAGTGTTGGCTTTAGATTTGATCTGCTATCTATAGGTAGTAAGTATATTTATAAGAAGCCATTCAGCCTGACTAAATTAGGTTGTTTTCATAAAGAGCTTAGGCCCATGGAGACATTTAGAAATAAATCAAATATATATATATAAAAAAATTATTCATTAATTTGCTATTAACAAATATATGTAGTAATGTATTACAATGACAATTTAGTCCAAATTTCAACCAAGCATATTCAATATCCTTAACTCCCTTGGAGACGTTACAGTACAATCCAATATGAACTTTTCAAAAAACACTGTATTTTGCTTTACTAGCGATTCCTTTTTCGTTCGACGTTGTTCTTAGGTCCGTTGTTATTCACTGCAGGGACGCTTTACTGCGTCTCAGGAGGAGGAAGAGGCAAGATGAAGGGGAGAGGGAAGGATAGGTAGAAGTTTAGACTTGAGGGTGACTTGGATCATTAAAGTTGTTGAGAAAGGTTGGATCCGGCAAGAATCCTACACAAGTACGAGATAAGCACAAAAAAAAAGTTTTATTTACAAACCCCTTCCCTGGTTCGTGTGGTTAGGGAGGCCCATGCTGATTACAGGAGTAACAAATAATAATAAGGTATTTTACCTATTGTTGTCTTTTTGGAGTGACAATTATTTTGAAGTAATGTTGTTTTATTAGATCATGTTAGTTTGTGAGTCCTGATATAAAGTAACTAGAAAGTTAACGTTAAATACTCTATAAATATGCAGGCATGACTATTTTTCAAACATAGATATTATATTGAATTACCCTGGAGAGAAAATGGATCAACCATATTCGACAAAAACTAGCCCCGGCGCACTTGTTTCAATACATAAAATACCATTTCAGTCCCTTGTCGATTAATCATGTCAGCAGTGATCTAATTATGTTGATAAAACCAAGATGAGACTTAAAGTATGACCAACTCTTCATCCTTCCCTCTCCACGCATTGGGCATAGCACAATAACCTAGCCGCTGCGATGGAAAAAATATTCAGGCAAACGCTGGATGGTTATTAATGTCGTTTTTCTGTTTATGTGAACAATTCACACAAAGAGAATACATTATAAAATATACTTTCGACTCTCATGGGCACTTACGGGATCAGCTATGTTATATAATGTAATCTGAAAATCTAGCTTTTCATAGATAATATCAATCCCATCATTTCGTATCTTGTCACGAAAATTAATCCTACAGCCGGGATTTCAACTGGAAAAAGAGTTGTCGCGTTGAGCAAGAGATTTAAACTAACCTAATTGTGTAGAATGGTAGGGCAGGTGAAGGCGTTATTTGATATGCTTATATCTGTTCCAGATGTGAAAGCAAAATAGGACCTCTGGTTTTGGTAGCCAATGAGATTGTGAGACGTTGACCAGTAGAGCATCCATCACCCAAAGTATACGGCAGCCAGTAAAGCCGCATTTGTTCGGGGAACAGAGAGATGTTTAATCCAAACATTCATCCTTCAAAACTACTTCTACAGTCCGATAAAAGTAGTGAGAAACTATTTTGACAGTTTTACAAACTAATAAAACAATTTTCATATAAGTATTCGTAAAATGATGTAGTCTGAAACTAACTTTTCATAAATAATATCAAATAACTATTATGTAAAACCAATAATAAAGTAAAATGTAATCGATGTTGAGCACCAAATAAAATATATATATATATATATATTTTTTTTCCTAAATGTACCTTCCTATGGGAATCATACTATAAATCAGTTTGAAAAAGTGTACCCTTGACAGGAGAGGTAGTTTTTATTTGTACAAGTCCACGGACCACTTGAGCCAGCAATTCTTAAGGTCTTTCTATCTATTTTCTTAACACCTCGCTACATCTCAAACAAGAGTTTGTACAAGCATTTAAGAAAGAGGGTCCATTCTTCAAGTAGGTCCGCCTCAACTGCTCCTTTAGAGAACACAATTTAGAAGGCACCTGCGTCCTGAAAGAGGCTAATGCCCTGAATGGTAGAACCTTTCTATCTTTGTCTCTCCTAAAGCGTCAAATACAAAAAGTGACTCTTGTCAACAACCTTAAATATATTTCGAAACATTTTATTGCAGGCGATGGAAATAGACTATTAACAACCTCTTCTGAAGTGCATACACACAAAAGACGAGACTTATTTCTTCCTATTTAGTAAACTTCATATTTTACCTGAGCTCTTGTTGAGAGGGAGATGAAATAAGAGTTTGTGTAGCTCCCAATAGTTTTCTTCCTCCCATTAACCCCCTTAACCCCCACTCCCCACTCCCCATCTCCTCCTCGCCCCCCCACACACTCCCACACTTTTTTTAAATGTTTTATTCATTTACTCATGAGATGTTTTATATAGACGTGTACTGTCAATAAATCAAGCAATTAATCCAAAGTAGCACAAGTACTTGAAACTTACTAAAAGTCAAATCAAGAGGTATGAACATTATGACAGCTCTAAAATTTGTTTTATAGATCTACTTTAGGAGTGTTCTAAGGCTTGTATCTTTTAATAAAATAATGGTGCCGATTTTAACAATATTACCAGCCAAATATAAATAGTTGTCTCGACAAGGTAGATTATATAACGTTTTTATTTATAAATATTTTACCACTTGTGTAATTAATGTATGTTGTCTGAACACCTACATGGTTTATATCATATGAATTACAAACTAACTTAAATTATAACGGTATGCCATCCCCTAGTCCTAGACATTTACTATTTGGAGAGTACAGTCAAATTTTCATTCAAAAACTTTATTTTACAGCTAGAAAGGGTACCAGATCTGCTTTCACTTATCCAAACTTCAAGTTGTGTAATCTGCACCTGTCATTTTTAATAGATAGTTTTAAATAACACTAATGGTATCGTAAGGTGTTATCAATCGTAATAGCAAAATATGTTTGTATTTTTTTTAATATACTACTTGAAAAAATAAAATAAAACCAGCTTGTGTTCAGAAAATAAATTTATTTGTAAACACCAGCCGGAATCAAACCAGTGTCTAGTAAATTTGTGGTCGGCCACTCGAACAAACTATAGGGACTACGATATAGTTTAAATATAGGTCAATTATAGTTTGTATATACATAAAAATGGTTTAGTTACAGGCGGGACCTCAAGTGTAGTCTGACACCTTAAAATGAGTCGGTAACGTGTCTGTCTACTGGACTAATGATCCTGATTCAATTCCTGACATGGCCGAAACATTTTTCATTGATAAAATGTGATTTTCCCCTTTCACAGTGATGAATTAACGGCCGGGGATTGGATGTTATGTCTGTTCTAGATTTAAGTTAATCTATAAGACTGGATATAAATAAGTCAGTTTAAAAAGTGCTCGTTAAATAACTCAAATAAATTTTTAAAAAAACTAAATTTTATAGAACGTTGTGAAAGAATGTGTATTTTAAGTTCAATTTTCCCCAATATATTTTCTGATATTAGGAGTGGATGTTTAGTGATAGCTGCTGCTGTTATTGGTCGCATGAGAGTCTAAGTCATGTTCTTCTGTATTTGGAAATACTCGTGATATACCCTAAATACAATAGAATAAATGATGATACATTTTCCCTTTTCATCATCAAACACTTACCAACAAGTTGACTAAATTGTTGATATTTTGAGATTAAATTCCAAAGTACATTCAGGTCAACAAGTTGTATCAGTCATTATCTCAAGATAGGTCCATTGTAAGTATTATTTAAGGGGGCAGTGAACTCTATCTACAGAAAGCGACAGGGTTGGTAGGGAGTATCAGTAGCACTTGATGGGGCCGGCAGCTCAACACCGAATAAGTAATCTGGAAGAAATACTCGTATGTCCATAAATGTCATTTAGCTTTGTTCAAAAAAAGTATTAGGGCTTTTTCTTAAATGTCCCCTTCCTTATCCAGTGTTATTGTTTCATTAGGTGTGAGTCTGTTAGGGAAAGCACTAAGATGTGTAGCTCATATGAAATATGCTTTATAGAAACTCGGGAAAGCAGTTTAAGTTGTCAACCTTATTTGATTTTGTTGGCTGGAAACGAGGAAGTCGGGGCTCGAATCTCAGCAAGGAATACTGAGAAATATTTTTCCTTAATGGTGTTCCGTTCTTCCTCCAAGAATATATAGGTATATTTCCTTCAACTCCTTAATTTATCTCTACCTCATTAGTGTAATTTAAATGCGTACGTTCTGGGTGGGTAGTAATATGCGTGGCACACAAAATATGTTTGATGAAAGGCCTATATTTGGAATATTAGATTTTTTTTGTCCCCATGGCTTACTACCTGTTCAAGCATACCCTACTAAATGATAATTACTCTAATTGGGTAGGGATGATAAAGGAAGCAATTTATGGGTAATCTACCCACATTCACGTTGAAGGAGAGTGGGAAATCATTTAAGAAAAACCAGATACAACAGGATTCGAACCCTGATCTCCTCGTCATCAGTAGGCCAGTCCAACACGATAGTGACGCCTCAAACAGCTCTACCCCGAAGAGTATGAATAATAGCCTACATTAGTAGTTCAATGAGCAGAGTTAACACGAATCTTCAGAAAGTGTTCCAATCACGCATTCCTTGAATGTCGTCAAAACAATTGATGTCAGAGAGATTGGAGAAAATTCACCACCTATTCTCCCTCTATCTATCTCTCTCTCCCGTGCTTTCCCGTAAAGTTACGTCTTACCTCTAGACCACAGTCGTCCTCTACGCGTAGAAGGTAGCGAGCACTGTCCTGATGTTATCTACTACCGAGGACGGATTCCTTTCCTCTTGACGTTATCGGAAGTTGCTCCCTGCATAATAGAGGAGGTGGAAGAGTTTGGAGGATCAAGTTCCATTACACCTGAATCCTGGGAAGATATAACAGTGGCGGGAGAGTCAACTGAACCTTTATTGAGGTGAGAACTTTCAAAAAGAACTGGCACAAAGAATCACGATATCAACCTCTCGTTTCAGACAATTATCCGTCTTTGGGACTGATTGATCAACCCAGCCAGAATGTGGGACAGAAAACCTATGTTAAAGACAGAACTGACATTTTAGCAGGTCGTGAGTGACTCTAAAACCAAATCCCCAATAAAAAAATAAGTTTAAACCATATATGTATATACATAATGTGACAATTAGTCCCCGTTTCGGGGGATGGACCTTGAAATAAGATTTATGTCCCGAAATAATGTTGTCACCAATGTTTTAAACTAATTAATTAAATATGAAGTCTAACAAATTAATTAAATATGTTTTAATCAAGTCAAATGCTAAAAGCTTTAAATTCAGGCAAAATTATTATACTAGTGGCGAAGAAACAAGGTAGGCCTCTACGCGCGGGGAATAGCGTCATAGCCTTATTGGCACCCTGTTATAGAAACACGATCCCTATTCCGCTGACCGCGTTACATCCAAATCGCGTCGTAAAAAACACACACTATTAGAGAACTCTCTGTACTAATACCAAATACCAAGAAAATATTCAAGCTATTTACAGAAATGCTTGCTTATCCAACAACAAACAGGTCAGAAATATCTTTGTCATGGACTAAAATGACGTCATTAAGGACCTATTATTCATGTAAACATTGTTACATCACTGAAGATAATACTTGCACTGCGTCTTACTACTCGTTAGGGCTATACGTGAAATTACTAATTACACTACTTGGCTAGGACTTGAAAAGGTTGAATATAGAGGAAATGAACCCGCATTTTCGTGGAGGGAGAATGGAAAACCATTAAGGTAAAACCATCCCCAGTTCACCCGAGTGAAATTCGAATCTAGATCTCCCCGTGCTCAGCAGTCTATCTCAACATGAAACTATCGCGTTAGATAACTATACCACCAAGGTGAGTGTCACTGAAGAAAAACTTAGCGGATTGCTTAGTAAGTTTTTTATTTCTTACTATACATCTTACTAACCTTCATAATTATTTCCAGTTATTTACACTAATTAAATAGGGGTGTGGGAGGTAGAGTAATGAAGAAATGTACCTGAATTTTTGTAAAGTGTGCGTAGGAGACCATTTAGTAAATAACTCCTTCGCCCAAGCACACCCAACGGGAAATCGAATAACAGACTCCCAGTGTTTATAAATTCAACCAGTTACGAGAAGGATGTCTTAGACCAGCGGTCAGCAACCTATGGCCAATGGGGTGATCCGGCCCACCAACTGATTGTATTTGGCTCGAAAATATTTATCAACCAAACAATTGCGTTCATAAAATATACAATAACTGAGTACTATATTTAATGTAAAGTTGAAAATTTTTTTGCTCGAATTTTTTTTCGATACTATCTTATCAAAATTATTTTAAAACCCATAGAGCCCGCGATATTAAAAAGGTCGCCAAACTCTGCCTTAGACCATGTTCTAATATTTTAAACTACTCTTAATTTTATCAATTTGTAAACAACTAATTTTCAAACAATTTCTTATCAAAATTATTTTTGATAAAACTATGTTTGAATCACATTGGTGGGCACGTGGACTAAACGTCAATCCCATAAAAAAAATTAACAAGGGAGATCGGGTCTTGAACTTCAGCTGCATGTATAGAGGGTGTATTTTCATTCATGGTTTTCCACTCTCCTTACTCGAAAATGTGGGTAGGCTATATTTCTTCTAAAATTTACCATCCTCAACCTTACTACGATAGCTTAGTTGAAATGTGCATGACCTGGGTGGGTATTGAAACACAGTGGGAAATAATAAGAAAATTTAAGGCTCATATTTGTGGCATTAGTAACACTACAATGTGTACCTTCATAATAAAAGATTATACAAAACTAATGACTTACAAACTAACTTAGCCATATAGCTCAAGGGGGGGGGGGGGGGATGGTTTATGGATGGTGAGCTAAAGGAAGTGTATTGCAGTTTTTATAGCAAAACACCCTTTTCCAAAAACAAAAATATTTATCCAGTAAAAATCGAGTGAAATTGTATACACATGTCATGAGCATAGCGGTATTGGATGAAAAACTTTTCAAATGAAGAGAAAATGTTGTCATTAAATTCCAGGACATCCTTGACAGATATTCAAGAACCGTTGGTATCACAATATGAAGAGAATTTTACTAGGTTCTTACTGGGAAATATTTTATTTATTTTAACCAAAAAAAGTTTTGCTATGAAAAATGCAAAAACATTGCCCTCAAGTATCTTCCTTTATATCCCAAACTTAAGGTGGGGTGGAAAGCAACGTGGGTTAAGGTCACTATTTTTGCGTTCTTAATGCCAAAAATCTCTTTTTAGCCAAAATAAATAAAATATTACTGATAGTTTAAGCTAAAGAGTTATTTAATATTTGTCATGAACATAGTGAGATTTGTTCATATTTGCTAATTGATGAGAATAGTCCTCGTCAAACCACATAACAATGCCTATGACAGATATTCACTAACTAATGGAATACTAGGGGTAAAAACCTAAGCTAAATGTATCCACTGATCCAAATTTGATTAATTTTGATCAAAATATTTCTTTGTCATGTAAACTTAAAAATGTGAACCTTATATCACTTTCCTTTCCATTCCCCCTTAACACCTCCAACTTAACCTAGAACAGATTTACACACGTACATAAAATTGTTATACACCTCTCAGGGTGGAAACAAGAGTCCCCTAGACATGAATCCGGCCGCCCTGCCCACTTGGCTACAATGTCAGCCTTTGTATTCCTACTTCCTCTTCAGTGTACAACCTCCAAGCTTTGAAACTGGCAAGTTCTACAAGGGAACAGTTTAGTAAGGACTTGTCCCACAGGAAGTAAGGGATGGAAGGGGAGAAGACAAGATATAATGGGAATCTGTGTAACCGCTACACACCGGTGCTTATAGCTTCCCCCCTCCCCTTCCACTAACCCTCCTTCCCACACCCTATTTAAGAGTAGACCCCCCCCTTCCCCCCACAATACCCCTAGCCCTCTTTCGTCCGCGATCCATTGTTAATTACTTTAAAGGTGGGTTTATTAATAAATTAGGGGCTCTACTGTGTAGTTTGCATCTACGGTAAAGGTTGAGAGAGAAGATCACTTCTAGGACGTCACCTTAATCACCAAAGACACTTGCTGTGATTTAAGAAGAGGCTTGTTTGCTCTAGAAATGTCAACGTCAATATTTTCGAAACAACAATAATTATGTATCCTAATCAATTATGTAAAGCTTGTTCAAAAAGCTCTTTAATATTTTATGAACTTTAGTTTATAGTTTTTATACCTTTTGAAGACTTTATTAATATATTTTTATTGGGTATATATATGGTTAATTTTTTAAATGCACACGGCCTACAAGCTAGCTTAATATAGAAAAGTATGGTACACTTATTATAAACTCGGCCCTATAAATTGGATATTAATTGGATAATAGAAAAACCATATACAATTTATAAATGTCATAAGCACCCTCCGGAATAGAACCAGGTCTCCCAATAAAACAAGAGTCAGTATCCTGTACCTACTGAGTCACGTACGATGGAAATCACTAGTTCATTATGTGCGCCAATAGTATACAGCTGATAAAAAAAAAGTACAAAAAAACTCGTTCTTCTTTGGAATTCTCCAGTGAAGTTCGGGTCGTTATGCAAATACGTAGTAGGCGATTATTTTTTCACGGTCGGACAGTTTTCGTATACGAACATCCCCTTTTGCGCTTTACGCACCGCATGAGTGGCCTACAAACCCTTCCAATAATACACCATATCCCTCCCACCCTTAAGAACATAGCATAAGAGGAGCCCTTGGAGCCATTTAACTATATCAACCGTCTCCGAAATTTCTCCGTCTTTTGCAGTGGGTTAGGAAGCTGGCAAACAACCAAGCAAACAGTTACGCGAATTGGGGGGAATAAAGGGAGGGGGAAGAAGGAAAAGTTTTCAAAACACCCCTCAAGGATATTTCTGAACGTGTTTTGTTTTAAATTTGTAGGGTGGTAGTTTTTTTTTTTTTTTTGTTTGTTTATTTTCCCCACCATAGAGATTTATTTTCACACTCGGTATTTCCGAATTTCAATGTTAGCCCCTCTTGTCCAAATGCCAAAAAATTTGCATTCAACATTTTAAAGTGCGGTTTTCAAATTATGTTTGTACATTAAATACGTATAGACAAACTTAACCTTAGGCAGCTATATGATACTAAGGCTGGCAAATCTATGACATGCGGGCCCAAGTATCACGCAAGAATATTTTCTTTGTCTGGAGTTTTTTGCCCAACCAACCTTTTTTTATATCATGATATGGAGATTTTAGCTCACATTTTAAATTATTATTTCCCATACATGATTCTGCTAGTGGATTCAATTGATTTACCTAATTAAGTGTCCTAAGAATGTTTTTAGTTATTAGTAGCAGATAGCAGTGATAGTAAGATTTATACACGTAATATAAACACAATATATTTTCTTCTGTAATATTTGTTATGATACTAATAACTATCAGAAGTACTCATAGTTACTCCTGGTAACGCTCTTCTTTGTTTGAAAGAGACAGAAAAAACTCTTTATTTTAATTCTTCCGACCAAGTTTTTGATTCATTTTTAGCACAAATTTTAAAAGTCCAGCTTCTATGAGCACATGTTCTGGCATATGGTCTATAAATTTTGAGAGTTTAGACCTCTGCGTGTGACAGATATCACGAAATTCTCATGAAAGACACACAGATACAAAAACTCTTAATATGATTATTATATATTAATCATAATGACGGAATACTTCAATATTCAATTTTAACACTCAAAATTCCCATAAGAACTTAAAGAAAGTCTCCGAAAATTAACGACAAATGAGGCACGTGCCAGGCTTGCCAAGAACTGTTACTAAATACCAACACGCCTACATTTACCCTAGATTCTACCTTTCTAATCCTTATTCAATAAGAGTTGTATCCACATCTCGCGTCTTACTACCAATCTGGTCTATAAACATTTCAATTGCGCTAATGGGTTGGAGAATAGAGATTCAAATTTTTAGAAGAAACGTAGCCAGATTTGCGTAGAAGTAGAGGGGGAAAGCATTAATGAAAAGCCAATCACTGTACACCTGGCTGGGGTTTAAACCACAACCTCCTCATAACCGGTAAGCAAGACCATATGAGTCTGAAATGTAGTCCACATGAACATCAATAGAAGTCATCAGAGTAATTAAGCGTGGATGACCTAAACGGGTAGAAAAGCTCTACTCCGTTTTTTTAACCACTCCATCGTCACATAGTATGTTCATCCCTAGTAACAAGACGGCAGATGGAGTTGCACCTTAGTTAAGCGAACATAAGGATTTCTACACGAAATTGGAACGTTAAAAATACGAGCGCAGATGTGGCAGAAGGACTGGGGACACCTCTAACCCCCTCCCCCCCCCCCACTTTCCACCCTTGCCGTGACACCCTATTGCTCAACCCCCATCCTTCTCCCTAATGAAAAAAAAACACTGAAATTTCCGCGACATGCTTCAGTTACGATGGAGCCCTTGCTGTGTGTTTGAAGGCGACAGCGCCAGCTGTCACGAAGGACAGATACATTCGTTCCATACAGGAACGAAATATTACTAAGGGCATAAGGACTCTCTCTCTCTCTTTGTCTCTCTTTATGCTTAGTAAAAAGGAATAATTTAACAGCGTGTTGTCGTAGAATATAATAGCTCCAATGTATATGATTGTGCTTTCTGTCCAAAATCAATCAATAGATGGAGGTAGGAACTATAATAAAAGGACCTGATTTACAAAGTATTGTTTATTTCTATTAGTCCAACACCTTAGCCATAGATAAATGATATATCTCTATACGTTTGTTCAGTCTTTAGAGTGTCTGTCTATTGATCTAAGAGTCTCGGGCTCAATTCCATATATAGCAAAAAAGTTATCGTTGTTGAAATGTGGATTTATCCTTTCACAGTATTGAATTGACGGTCAGGATCTGGGTGTTGTGTTTCTGTTCTAGTTTATAAATCGTGCACTGATATAATCAGTCAGTATAGAAAGTGTATGTTAAATACTTCAAAAAATTAAATTAAATTATCATTTCCATTACTTTCACAACTCTTAAAGCAAGTATGTAAATAATTAATCACATATTTATTAATGCCATTGTCTCTTGACTTGTGTGATAAACTTTTACCCAGAAGTCAGGGTTCTATTTCGGCAAGTTAAAGCTTTATAAGATATTTAATATTCGTACACGGTATTTCCCTGCAATATAATCAGTAAATATCTAGGGGAAAAGTGTTGGGTGAGTTGTAATATTAGGTGTGCTTTCCTATGTTGAGTTATTTTGTAAGTCATGTGATCAAATAATTATTAAATACCAAGTACCCAGTGCTGGGTGTGTATTTTTAGATGTGATGTATTATTCTTATTTAATGCATCCAATTTGTACGAGTGCATGTGCCATATGAGTGGTGGTAGCTGACCGCTAGTAGAAAAGGTGAAAAAGGTTAAAAGAAAAAATATAATTAATAACATATTGTTTACTGTGAGAGTTTGAAAAGAACTCAACATAATGGTCTTGCAGATCACATGGCTTAGCGAGGGAATGGATAAATTATTAGAGCAGATCTGGTAACTTTTACTATCTGTCAATTACCAACACTCCTACCGTAGTTGGGGTAATATGCTAAGATTGGATGTCTGGTATTATTTGTACTATAATCTATATCAAGGAATTTGTAAGTAATGGTATCCATAAGTACCTAAATATCTATATGGTAGGGGTGGAGGTAAAGTATTATTGGTATTTTTTTCAAAATTTAGTTAGATTGTAACCGTGGTTCAAATTCCACGTTAAACTGTAGGTCCTCCATTTCATCTCATAATCACCCTACCATTACACATTAGCGTAAGTGCGTATAACCCGAACGGGTAGTAAGACGCGGTGCTAATAATAATAATAATAAAGTTAGTATTGTAATTCTATGTGATTCCACAACTATTTTTTTACTTCCATTACTGTTTCCAGCTTGTGGCCTGTAGTAGCTTCAAATGCCTTATAATCTAACTTAGGACTAGGACCGGTATAACAAACAGTCCCCAGCCGTTAATTTAACAATATGAAAGGGTAAACCTAAATCTTCATCAGTGATAAAATTTTAGACCATGCCAAGCGTTTCCAAAACCATGTGTTTAAAAATTGCATTCAAATTACCTCAATTATATTAAATGAAATGCATGTTCTTAAAAGTATTCCACACATGGTGGCTACTTTCACTTGTGATTTAACAAGACATATATCTAAAGAATGATTTACCTGGTCGGGAATAGATCGAGGAACTCCTTAAGTAAGAGGCAAGGGCGCTAATGAGTTTGGCCGTGAATAAACGTCTCCTATTAGTGGCGCGATAATTCGACAGACCATGAAAAACTAATAAGTTAACACTGAAATATGTTCAGTTTACAGTTTTTATTTAACCACGTGAAAACCGCTGCACAAGTAGATACTATTTCCAGGTACAGTCACTTTCGCATTGGCAGATAAGTATTCATGTTTATCCCTATACGGTATTTAACGTCAATTTTCTAACCACAGTGTTGTACAAGCACACAGCTTTGTTTAGATGTTTATCATTAAGAGCTTTGAACACCCGTATCGATGGACAACTGGACTAAACGTAAAGCGCTTCTGTGCCTGTGGTTAGGAGGTTGGTGTTCGAATCTTATCAGAGTTCCATGAAGAGTTGTTATTCTTTAGATTTTTCACCACCCTCCACCCTCACTTTCACGAAAATGAGGTACTTTTATTCAAAATTTTACTTTTTCTCATGTCTGCCCAATTAGCGTAATTTTATTAATATATCTGGAACGTCGCTCACATACTTAGCGCTTCACTCAGCTGTCAAGACTGAATTGCCGGCGATGAGGAGACAAAGGTTTGAATTCAGGTCAGGTATATGATGTTTTTTCCTAAATTGTTTCCCATCTTAATTCCACGAAAATACCAGTACATTTCCTCTCAAATTCTACCTTTCTTGTTCCAACCTCATTAACTTAATCATGTATGCGTGGGATGTGGTATGGAGAATGTAAGCACTATCCGAACATTTTCCTCAAGTTTTTCCCTAAAAAAAATATTATGTTTAAAAAAATCTTTTCTAAAATATTTCAATATAAGGAATCCATGGAATGAATGCAATCTTGAAGTGTATAATTCACTTTAGTTTAATTTTTACCTAAGAAAGTTAATACCATAAACACCATCAAAGATGTTCAACTAAAGCAATAACAGCGGTTACAATTATTCTCTTCTCACATTCACGTGTCGACTACACCGCTTAGTGATCGAACGTGCAACTAAGGTTGGGTCTGCTTTAGACCAGATATTATAATTTCAATATTAAAATCAAAGCTCTAGCGAATACTTTCTCTTCCCCTGGAATTTAATGATCTAAAATTTTACCAAAAGAGGTTCATCTCTAATTACCATTATTTGTTTGTATTTTATTGCCAATATATCAGCAATAAGATAACTAAAATATGTTTAAGGGTTGGTTTAGCTATTTTCTAACAACTCCCCCAAATTACCCCAATCGTCCCCAACACACTATTTGATGGTTTATGTGTACAACCGCTTCAGTTGCCAAATAGTCTTAAGATGTCACTTTAATGTTGGATGGGCATGCTGTTAACAGGAAGATCGGGTTTCGAATCCCATTTGGGTCAACTGAGGGTAGTTTTTCCTTAAAAGTGTTCCATTCTTCTTCCACGCAAACGTGGGTAGACTACCTCTAAAATTTCTCCTTCCTCATCCCTATCAATTAGAATTATTATAATATATGCTTATAATCAAAACAAATAGTAATCGATAAAAAAAAATAGGCTCTAGGTCTAGAGGCTGCCTCCCACAACCATAGCTTGTCACCTACTTGGTTGCCACTACGAAAAATTAACCAATAAAAATTTACCAGAAAATTTCATTTCTATTGTAGGCTTACGTGTTTAGTCCAAACGTTTACTAAGACGTAGGCAAAACAAACTATTATATTTTTGTTTGTTTTCCCATCACCCAGGGCTATGCATATTTACATTATTGAACTAGAAAGTAGGACGGAAGAACTAAGAGGAAATAAGTGGGAAACCATTTAGTGAAAACCACCCACAGTCCATACGACTTGAATTTTAGCCCAGATACCCTATAGTCAGCCCCTCAGTCTGTTGCAAGAGTGACGTCATAGACCATTCAACCAACGAAGCGGGTATTAGTTGATAGTTTGTACGGCTAGTAGGACTTGGTGTGTGTGTGTGTGTGTAATATAATATATATATTATATATATATATATATATATATATATATATATAACTTACCACATTTACCATAATTATATACAATAATTATTATTAGCGTAAAGAGAGTTTGTGAAAGCTAATGTACACATCGCACTCCTTGAAAACATGTCTGGGATGTAAACCCTGACGGTGACTAAGTGCAACGTGGGCCTAAAGGTCTTTGACCACCTGTCCACTGTTGAAGGGGGTCCATTTGGCTATGAAGAAGAGTGTACAAAATTGTGGAAACAACCTTCCCAAAGGACAGGATATGTAAAACGTTTATCCTCGGTACATTGCGCATACCCAACCAAAGCGCCTGAAAAGACATGGTCGGTGAATAACCCCACAAACTCCATATTTATGAAATAATAGGGGGGGGGGGTTGGTGGTCGTGGGGGGACCCAACAGAAACATTCGTCTGAAGACATATGTTTACTATTCGTACTTCCTCAGCTGTGGACTTCTTCGTTGATGGATTGTGCGTCTTTACTAGTTGTTGTTTTTATTGTCTGCCTTTTAAGTTTATCGCCTCTTCGTTCAGGTCGATGTAGTCAGGACAGATACGAGCTTGTTAACAAGGAAACGTTTGTTGCCGCCGACATCTTTTTAGAGTTGGATTTACAAACCCAAGCACTTCTATACTGTGTTCGTCATATGAACCCCTTATCTAACGTTCCTCCTCCCCCCCCCCCTTTTTTTTTCTGTATGTTCTCGGAGATGTGCAAGGCTCGTCGTGAAATGAGCTAAGGACGATGTATTTCACTTTTGATGATGTCACCACACACTGCAAGTTCTATGTCTGAAATAAAAACGAGGTAAAACTATGAACACATGATGGCCACACGGACTTAAGTGTCAATCCCGTATAATCTGGGTGACTGGGGTTGTAGATGATGGGGCTCGAAATTTAGACCGGGTGTACCAGGGTGTTTTTTTTATCTCCCTCCAAATGATTTCACACTCTTTCTCTCTCCACGTAATTGTGGGTTTAATTAAACAAAATTATATTTACCCTACTCTTGCCCAAATGGTATTATTAAATGTCGATAACATGAATGGGTAGTAAGACATGGTTTAAAAGACAAAACAAATAATTAAAAATTTAGTTACAATATTTGACACCCATAATAATTATTATTAGCACCGCGTCTTACTACCCATTCGGGTTATACGCACTTACGCTAATGTGTAATGGTAGGGTGATTGTGAGATGAAATGGAGAACCTACAGTTTAACGTGGAATCTGAACCACGGTGGAGGCCTGGCATTCCCCACATTCACAAGATGTATTGTCAGAGATGAAGGAGGGTTTGGTAATCAGATAAATTTGTGCCGGGACCAAGGATTGAACCCCGGACCCCAACACAGAAGTCCGACACCTTACCCCTAGACCACCAGGTCACCTGTCCCCCATAATTATTTATTAGGGTTTTGGAACCGAGTTTAAAATTAGATTCGATAGTGATAGTTTAGAAATCGGATGGATTTATATTTTATATTTGTTTAAATAATTTTTTATAAATGCATTAAGTAAGGTATAATAATTAATTATTATTATTATTATTATTTGTTATTCCTTTAACTCCATATGTGGAGCATAGGGAAGCAACAAAGCTTCTCAGGCTATTCCATTTTGTAGTTTCTATGATAGGTTAATTTCAGGGGAAGTGGACTATCAGTACACTATATTCGTAAATCATTCAACTTCAATCCCTCCTTCCCCTTTAATTTGTATAAAAAAAATTAAAATATAGACATTCTCCAAGTATGACACCCTAGTTAAAATGGTGACACGTTTGACTATTGACTAATGGTCCCAACTTCAATTCTAAGAGTGCCGAAAAAATTTGATAATTTGTAAAAATTAGGATTAGTATTTTCACAGTGATAAATTAACAGCATTGGACCAAGTAGGGAAAATAAGAGGCTATGTGCGTTACATAATTAAGTTATTTTATAACCCTTAAGATGATATATTCAGTTGGTTTAAAAGTGCGCTTTAAATAGCCATTAGATCACATTCTCCAAAACTTAAAGAGCCCGTTTCAACCCACGTAATTTAGTTATGTAATACAGATCACAACAGGTGCCCCATTGTAGTGTGGTAACCTGGAGTTTGAATTGATACCTGTGAAATCATTACACTATATTTTCAAAAATAAAACCAAATTGAAAAATAGCTATTTTAAAATGTAGAAGCTACTTCACTTGTTTCAATTTCGTTGTTGCCAAGTAAAGAATGTGGTATAATCTACTCAGTGTATTCCATTTTAAGGTGATATCTGTTTAAAGCGTAGTCCAATATAAAATATCACGGTTAATGTGGTCGTGAGATGGACTTTAAATATTATAATATAGAATTTTCCTTACGCTTACTTTTTGATCCGGAATCGATCAGTGATCTAACGGAGAAAGATTTGAATTGATTCCAAAATTAGAATGTTTGATTCTAGCCATACTATGACCCAGCTATTAAAGCTCTTGGTGCCAGAATCAATTGTTTTCTTGTCCTAGTTTTAGTGAGTTTTCAAGTCATGTTCTCATTGGATACTGTTTTTACAAAGTGAAAGTCAAAATAAAACCAAAATAAGACTAAGAATTCCTTTCCCTCCTCCCCCCTCCTATACTTTACACCGAATGGAACAAGAATGAAGTCGCAGTTCTAAGCATTGGTGGGGGGTGAATTCAGCCTCAGAATAACCTAACCTAAACTAACCACGTCCAGTGGAACTGTCCTCTTATGTTTATAGCCCCAGAAATTCCCCGGTTTGGGGCCCCACGGCTTTAGATTAATGAGTTTTTAGCAAGCAAAGTGTCCGGCAATGTGCGTGGGTGGAAAAGAAGGAGGGTAAGGGGGGTTCATCCTCTCTTTTGCTGCGAGCATACATTGTGACTAGTTTATGTTCACAACCAGCTCTGCTCTCCTCTTCCCCATTCCTCCTACTTTACTACCCTACTTGCAAAAGACCCCCCCTCCACTCTATTTGCGTGCTAATGTCCCAATCCGGACAAAGACACGTCCGGTTAAAGTGTCCTTAGGCTGGGAATAGGTAAAGGAGCCATTACATGAGAGGACGCGAGTCTTTCCATTTTATTATTTCCCTTTCTCTTTAGAATTGGTTTTGTTAAAAATGTTTACGAGTTGTTTTAGTAAAAAAACACGTATAAAATAAAACATACATGTTTTTTTTTTCAAATAACCTGCACCAGTGGTTACGAGTGTCAGTCTTGTGGTCTGGTCTGCTTTACCGGTGATGAATTGGTTGGCGTTCGATACCCAGCTGTATGTATAGACGTTTTTTTTTTTTACCTATTAGTCCTCATTCTTTCTCCAAGAAAATTGAAGTATATTTATTCTTAATTAAACCCCAATTAGATTTTTCTAATTTGTAATAATATACAAAGTGTCCGAACGGCGCACAGTGTGGTATTTTGGCAATCTAAGAGGAAAAAATTATTTAAGTAAAAGTATAATATCTTTCATTGTTTTTTTGGGGCTATTTATTACTCATAAAATACACAAAGGAGAGTATGTGTAGCTATTTTATGATACAATAAAAATTATACTAATTATTAAACTACACAGTTTCTTATTAAAATTTACAATAGATTAAACATCGATTGATTAGATGCTAACTCTTGGCATTCAGTTTGATATTTATATTACATTTATATTATTATTGATAGGGCCTAGTTATTGTAAAAAGAAATAATTCAAAAGACAGGTATATGCGGAATGTAGCATATGGGGGGGGGGGGGGGGGGGCGAATAATTGGTGATTATAAATGTAATAGGAAAACAGATTTATTCGGATTCACTACTGTCAGTACATTCTTCTAATAAGTCCTCTGATCTGTCATCTGAAACATCATTTCTTTCTATTAGTGCTGTATTTATTTCACTTGAGGTTTCTAATAAATTTAACACTTCATTACTGATTTTTCCATGTTTAGTTTTAGGAGTTGCACGCAAACTATCAATAAATGGGTCTGAGGTGATGAGTAACCTATTATTTGTATAGTTATTATTTGTATCAATTCTGGAAGTTTTTCTTGCAAATAATTCCCTGTATTGCTTGTTGTGTTTATTTCTTGCCTCTTGAGATTCTTCAGAAAATTGTCCAATCGGCAAAACACAAGAAGCAATAATATCCTTTCCATGGAATAATATTTTGTGTAGACTTACGGGCATAGGATACCAAGAGTACTCTCTGAGGTATAAGTCTTGCGTATCCCTAGTGTACGCATCAAACCTTTCCACATTTATTTTAAAACCACAATTTAAACTTTCTAAAATGACATGAAATCTTTTGATTAGGTCTAAACTCACCCCGGTTATTTTTGCAGATTTCTCCGCATTTCTAAAAAACTTCCGAGCCGTGTTGCCATCATAAGTGTTCCCAGTTTTCTGTTTATGCATATCTATAAGCAAGCCGCGGTGGTATAAAGAGAACCAGGGTTAAAAAATTAGTTTCAATATACGTAGTACAAAGTCAACTTTCTTTCTTGTTCATTTTGCATGGTTTGTAGTAAAGCCCAGTTAAGCTCAGAGTTTTGTACCTTCTGCGCTTTGATACACCTTTTTGATATGGGGAACACTCATAATAGCACCGATACATTCGACGGTTAAACATAGATAATGAATTGCTTGGAACTAGATTACAACACACATTTATTCCTGTTCATACGCATACTAAGGGGTGGTCTTATGACTCCTGGATAAATATTAATCTGGAAGATAAGTATTTTTATCTGGTGAATAAGTTAAAAGTGCGTTTATGACTACCAGATAGCATTTATCTACCAGATAAAATGTATTTATCCATCACATTTTCATCGTAGGTTTATTTATGTACATGAAAACTTTTAACTGAAAATTAAAATGGTTGTTGACATATTGACGCGTTGTTTTTGATGAGGTTTCACCCATCAAAATCTGTTCTTAGGTTAAAATCTTGGTTCACTTCTTTAGTAAGCACATAACTAAACATAAGGTTAGAACCTTTAATTAATAATTTTACAAAAACTGATAAGCTGTTTGTAAAGTTATATTTATATAAGAACAACTTATCAAAATGTGAGTACAATAAATGAAATTTTGTAAACGCTGTACCCAACTATTGACCACATTTTAGAAGACACCGAAATTAGTAGTTGCAAGACAACTTAGCTTATGTGCCCACGTGGCGCCATCTGTTTTCTCGCACTCGTTTAGCCGCCATAATTTAACACATGCTGAGCGTTGTAGCTACTAGCCAGGTTGTACGCATGCGCGCTCCAGTGAAAACAGTACTAACTTTGCGTTTTATACATAAAAATATATTTAACCTACAGATAACTACCTGGCAGATAAATTACGTTCATAACACGCGTTAAACATTAAAGTGGCTGATAACCTTTATCTGGCAGCTAACTTTAACCTCCGATAGCAATATCCATCCGGTAGTCATAATATCGGCCCTAAGAGAACCAACTGGTAGGCATCTTAAAACCAAAATAACTTTTTATTACTTAGCAACGCGTCTTACTACACATTTGGGTTACACGCTTAAGTACGAAATACGCTAATGGATTAGAAATTGGAAATGTTGAATTTTAGATTAAGTGAACCCGCATTTGCGTTAGGGAGAGTGAAAGACAATATAGGGAAAACCACCCCAGTTTACCCGACCGAGATTCAAACCCCGATCTCCCGTACTCGGCAATCAAGCTCAACACGACTAGTGTGTTAGCTAACCATGCCACCGTGAGCGGGTGAACAAAATAACTAATCAACGAACAGTTCCTATAATTGACTGGCCTTACTAAAGTTTTAAGTTATGTAAACTATCATTTAGAATCTGGAGCATAGATTTAACTGTTACAAATGCGTTTAAATTGGAAATAGAGTAGGTTGTGATCAAATACATAAATAATGTATTATTGTTTTACTCAAAATGTATCGAGTATCTCTGGTTCTGGAAAAATTAGCTGTGTGTTTCTTAGAATGATTAGTTTTTTAAATTGACCACCGAATAAATTACAGTTTATATATTTAAAATAATATTTTTAAGTAACCATAAGTGTTAACAACTTTGAAAAATTATCACGATTTAATTGTTTCAAATACCTTCAAAATGAGTAGGTATATTATTTTATTTAGACGGAGCGTAGTAAAACATTTAGGAAAAAAATTTCAGAACACCTGGCTGGGATTTAAACCTTGATCCATCCGTCACAGGCAGGGCTAAATTAAGATGGGGGCCATGGTCCCAGGGTCCACGCTTGAAGGCTCCCCTTTAGACCACGCAATTTTATTACCATTATTTAATTATAAATGCTAAATAAATTATAGTTTTTATATAATAGTAATTAGAAAGTTCGATAAAGAGATAATATATCTATTTATTTCATTACTATGTATAAACAACCATTGCCTTACGCCCGGGGAGCTGAACTGGATCAAAAAACTGAAGTTAACAGTTATTTTTAAAGAACCAGAACCAGTATATAGATTCTTAAAGTAAATTTAATGACAACCGGAATCGAAACCGTATTTGAAACCAATTTGTAAGGTTCTTATAAGTTATTAAAGGGTCCAACTTTTAAACCCCATTTTTAATAGTTTCATTTTAAAATCTTCTTTTTCTTAGTTCTAATTTGATATACATTTTTATATAACGAATTTAGAAAAAAAAAACAATAGTGAGCCTCACATTTTGCAAGTGGCTCCCGTCCCCCAAAATTCTTAATACAGCCCTGATTACAGTTAAAATAGACTAGATAAGCCTGACATTTAGTTCACATAACCACCGAAAGGAGCTTTGAGCAGTAATAGTAGGAAGTTATTATCTTGTGTAAATAATATTATTAATAGATATTCAATGAATCCATAATGAACTATATGTTCTGGTAGGATCAGGAATTGTCTGGATATGAACCCAGCCTACACTAGTAGGACTAAAACTATAGTGTATCCAAAACTAACCTTAGGATTTCAAGGGAAAGGGAAAGTTTGATGCGTGCATCAACAGTTTTCTACATAGATTTTTTTTATCACCACGTCTTACTAACCACGTGGGTTGTACGTCCATAGGCCTTTACTAGCTACACCAATCTGTTAGGGATTAGAAAGTTTGAATTTAGAGGAATTGTACTTATATTTGCGTGGAGGGAGAGTGGAAAATAATTAAAGAAACCCACAATACCTCCCTCAGTACACCCAACTGGGATCGAACCCTGATCTTTACGTCTTAAGCAGTCTAGTCTATTTCGATAGTATTACCTGAGACCACGCGGCCACCGAAGAGGGTTTCTACATTGTTAAAACTACCAAAATAGGAAATCAAACTTAAAAATAAGGCTAAATTAACGGTATTAATTAGTTTAAAGTTATGAAATGAAAGGTTCCCCCCTCCCCTGAAACATAATGAGCATAATGAATGCTTTTCTACTCAATATACTTTTTAAATATTTCAATAGTTTAAAATAATAACAGAAGCAGACGCAGGACTCACACATTCCTCCCTGGATCTGATCCTGCAATATATCAAACAAAACGCGACAGGTCTTGTAATTCGTTATTAAACTTGTGGACGATGTTTTTATGAACATGTAGAAAAGATGAGACGAGGACTCTCTCTCATTAGTCCAGTGGTTCATTAGAGACAACTCTCGTGGTGAAGAATTGTTAGGGAGTAAAGGGGATAGAGAATTAAAGGGGGGTCCACTCCCCCCTTTCAGAGAACAAAATAGCACGTCCTCTAACTTGACAACGGCCTCTTGGGGCGTCTGTTTCAGAATCCCGCTTGCCTCCAACCTCTCACCCCCCTCTTTCAACCCCTATTCTACACCGTCATTGCAAAGCATTAAGATGTTGTTTTTTTTAGAGAGAGAGAGAGAGGAGTGTTCTGGTTTAGATATGTTTTATTTGGTTTAAATTTAATATTCTGTTATGATTATGGTGCAGCTCCACCTGCTATATTCACAGTGAGATGAACTCATTGTGTGTCAGTACCGTAATCACCCCACACCACACCCCTTTATTTCACTCCTGCTGGCAATAGGATGGTGTGAAGTCACATAATGCGTTTTCTACCAGAGCAAACAGAATGACGTAAAGCAACCTCTATCCGGCAACTATAAGATAAATATGTATTTAGTGCATGACGTATTACTTAATACCCATTTGGCTTATCAACATATTTACACTAATAGCCGGTAAGCAGAAAGCTATAATTTATGTGAAATGTACCCATGTTTATGTGGAGTTATAGTGGAAAACCATTTAAAGAAAAACACCCAAAGCACATTCTTCCAGTAGACTAACCCCAGCCTTCTCCTCGTTGATAGTCCAGTCTATTGCGAGAATGGATAAACAATCGTAAATCTATCTCATTTACAAACAATATAACCCATTAGTCATATTTTATAATTGGGACAAGCGTTTTATATTTTAAGAAAATCGAAAAAGCAAATACAATAGACCAGCTCATTAAACTAACTGTAGGTCCAATGTCCAAAATAATAGAGTAAATTTCACGCGAGCCTGCACTAGTTGTAATGCAGCCTAAATTGTCAGGATCACATGGATTACCAGCTAAGGAAAGGTCGAATTTAGAACTTCAGCCCCCAGAGGGATGGGGAGGTTCCACACGTGAGCTATTTCTCATTACCTCCCAAACTAATGCAATAATTCTCTGGAAAATTTTATTCGTACCGTGCTCTTAGATTGAGCTGTCAAATAACTCTTGTGTTGGATGAAAACTTTACGGTAAATTTTGAATCAGAAAATTTTCCGTACAGGTGGTTTGCGGTGGAGGTGTTGAATTGTTGAGGTGGTACATAGAGAGTGTGTTATGGGATGATTGGGTTGGTAAGGAGGAGAGTAGACAAGATGGTGGGTGTGGGGAGGGTGGGGGGAAGTATTGTTATCAAATACCAGGGCCAAACTTAAAATTATTTTAATTTTACTTAATTATGATAAAAAATGATAAAAATATTTAAGTATGAAGATAATGGGTCAACAAAAACCAGCATTTATTCAGTTCTGTTCTACTACTACAATTTCACATAATAATAGTAGTAGTAATCATAACCATAATGGAACTTGCTCTGTACTCGCGTTCTATTTACAAACGCCATTTAAAGTACTTGGAATCATGATACTATCAGCTAATAACTAAAGTGTTAAAATAAATCAAAAACTTAGGCGTACACTGATTTGAATTTTAGTCCATTTATTATAAGGCACAAATTTATAATAACAGTTTCTTAAATATTAAGTATTTAAAAGGCAAGATAGTTTGTTATGTAAATTAGAATGTAAAATTTTAAAATTAGGTTCCTATTTTCACCCCTCTTCTTTCTTCGAATTTAATTTCATAATCACTTACTAAAACCCACACTATCATTTTTAGAAATGTCTATACCCTGATTTTGATAGGCATAACAGTGTCTGGAGGTTACTGATGATTAAGGTACTAAAACCATTTTAATATATTCATACATCAAGCCATGTGGTCTGCAGCTGTCACTTTTGACAATTATTATCAATACCTATCAAATAGCCCTAATAATATAAAGAATATTATCAATATTGGCCAGAAAGAAATATGTTTGAGTTCTCTAAACTGTTCTTCCAACCAAAATCAGGCTAAAGCCTAGGAGAAGCAAGATTGTGGCTTGAACTTTATCCCGTTATTTTCACCGAGTCTGATGTTGATTGTCCATATTCAAAGAGATAATACAAATTCTGGCCAACTTAAACCAATATAGCTGTACCTTCACTCGCAAGTATACTTTTTTTTTTTAATGTGTTTATCAATCTGAAGACCTTCCAGTTTCACTCTCATGAAGCAACAATTGTGAAGGAATTCCTAAGATTCGCACTGCAACAATGGACAATTTCCATGCTAGATGAGACATGTTCTCTGCAGCTTACCATATTAAATCTAGACATTCTAATTAAAATTAAAGTTGGTCGTACGGACAAAAATAATTGAATCGTAATGAATAAAGTACGGAAACACCGCTAGTGGTTCGGGACATTAAGCTAATAAGAGCGCCTTATAGTTCTGTAGGCATGAAGATGAATGTCTGAAGCGTGACCTGGAGGTCATCAGGGGACATACGCTCGTATGATCATCTTATTCATCTCTGTAGCTTCATAAAGATGCATAGTATACACTAGCTTAAAATTTTAAGCGATGCTTCCTCGACTTTGTCGGTGAACGCATTGAGGCAAATGCGGCTGAACCAACTAATGTCGGTAGCTACATCAAAGTGAGGCACAAGGTAGTCTTCGACCTGCCTCGCTGCAAATTTACCTTTGGTGTATAATCACCTTTAAAGATTGTAAGTTGGAAAGAGAGAGAAGGAACAGAGAAAGAGCAGTCGCATTATCGGGCAACCAATCCAGGTATTGGTATAAAATGTTGGTTATCCTTGGAAGAATACAATGGAAATATGTAAACATTTGTTTTGTAAAGAGTTTGTGCACAACGCAGTGGGGCCAGGTCAAAGCTTTACCGGTGTATATTTTGTTTCTCACCACATATTAAATTATATTCATAAAAATCTTCTTGATTTTAAAAAATCACTAGAATTACAAAATCACTAAACAAATCTGCAAACAGAAAAAATTAAATAATAGAGGTTTTGATTTAAACTTACCAAGGGTTGATGTTACGTGTACAAGAGTTGCGTGCGTCTGTCCATTAATGCCAGCTCATGAGTACCACAGTATTTTAAGTATTTTATTAATTTTCCCAATATATGCATATTTTTTGATACCTGTACATTGTGATTTTGGATTAAAATTGTGACCTCTGAATCTGTGATACAATTACTACAGTTCCAAATGTTTTAGGCTTACATGCATTTTATAAATGAATTGCACACAACTCATGTTCTTTTAATTATTTCACTTAAATTTTTAAGATACTTACACCCTACCACTGTCTACAACCCCTCACCCCCAACTAATAAACAATAAAATAAAAATAGGCTCTGCTTTTCTTTACTCACAGTTAACCAAAATTGTTTACCAACCCAAGCATTAGAAAAAAAAATCTTACCAAATACCTGCACAAATTTAAAGTCATTAGCATATTGTGCTCCTAAACGTTTAATTTCAAGTGTTCTTGCAGATTTAATGAAGAAAAAGGAGTGTTATCACTTAGTATAAAGCAGACACATAAACGCCAAAACAAAATAAACACCATCTTTATCGATAAACGGGCTCGCTTTTATTGACCCCATTCGCTAGTGTAAAGCTCTCACAGGAATGGTAGGTGGACTGATACTATATAACGAATCCAATAATTCACTGCATGTAGAGAATGGTACTCCACTTTATATTAATGATTTTTTCCAAAATATTTTATATAATAAAAATAAAGAAAGAAAAATAATATGTTTTTATAAGAAAATGTTGGGAAAATATTGGTGGGGCCTAGCCCATACGTCCCCCAAGGACGGTTGGCCTCTGACACCACGTATTAATACCAGTTCGGACTGGCCTCATTATGTAAATCAATATGTTCGCTTTAGAATAGATAAAATATCATGTTCTAGATGTTTGAGTGTCTCTTCCTGGATGTTTAACTTGAGCCTATTGTATTATTATTATTATTATTAGCACCGCGTCTTACTACCCGTTCGGGTTATACGCACTTACGCTAATGTGTAATGGTAGGGTGATTGTGAGATGAAATGAAGGACCTACAGTTTAACGTGGAATCCGAACCACGGTGGAGGCCTGGCATTCCCCACATTAGGTTTTAATATTAACTGCTCCAATTCACTATGAACCAGTGGACACCACACTGCAAGTTCTATGTCTGAAATAAAAACGAGGTAAAACTATGAACACATGATGGCCACACGGACTTAAGTGTCAATCCCGTATAATCTGGGTGACTGGGGGTGTAGATGATGGGGCTCGAATTTAGACCGGGTGTACCAGGGTGTTTTTTTTATCTCCCTCCAAATGATTTCACACTCTTTCTCTCTCCACGTAATTGTGGGTTTAATTAATCAAAATTATATTTACCCTTCTCTTGCCCAAATGGTATTATTAAATGTCGATAACATGAATGGGTAGTAAGACATGGTTTAAAAGACAAAACAAATAATTAAAAATTTAGTTACAATATTTGACACCCATAATATTTATTATTAGCACCGCGTCTTACTACCCATTCGGGTTATACGCACTTACGCTAATGTGTAATGGTAGGGTGATTGTGAGATGAAATGAAGGACCTACAGTTTAACGTGGAATCCGAACCACGATGGAGGCCTGGCATTCCCCACATTCACAAGATGTCTTGTCAGAGGTGAAGGAAGGATTTGGTAATCAGATAAATCTTTGCCGAGACCGAGGTTTGAACCCCGGCCGCCAGCATAGAAGTCTGACACCTTACCCTTAGACCACCAGGTCACCCGAGCCTATTGTAAATTGTCATGTAATCAAGTTCTTATAATTCTAATAAAAATACATTTAATAAAGAAAAATGATCTCAATTTGAATTGTATAATCAATAGACGGGCATGACTATTCAACTTGGACACGCACGCACGTGCGCACACACACACACACACACGCACATTATTAGTTTAACCCTCATTGTTCGCTATTATAAAACATGGAGTCTATTATGCACCGATTTTGCTAGGAAGATATATCTGAAGTGCCTACTTAATAGATTTTGGTAGGAAAAACACTTTAATGACATTTAATCATACACAAATAAGCGTAGGCTATACTATCCCCCCATTAAATATTTAGCTTCATATTCAAAACACTCTATTTCAAATAAACATTAATACACATTCAATATTTTATTTTCACCCCAGATTCAAATATACATAGCACTTTTCTCATTAGTTTGATAAATGTTCAAACATTGTATAGCTATAGGCCTACCTACAGGAGAATTATACATTATGTATTCAAATAATTAACACTTTATTCAAATGAAGTACTTTAATTTTAGAAAGTAAATAAGCCATTTAAATAAATCATTCGAAATATATATTAATATACAAACAGCCTGTTTTGCCATGTGACGGGAAGGTCTGGGGTTCGGATCTCAACCATTCCCATTTTTTTCTGCACACAGCTTCTAGTTTATTTCCTTTAATTCTACCATACCCATCCATATACAATTTATAAAAATATGTAAAGTAGCCAAACAATATAGCAAAAAAAACTATTGAAATATAATTTATATAATGACTACCTTTGGATTGGGATCCAAAATGTATAATCATTGCCAACGTAATTGACTTTCATTATTGTATTTATTTAAGTTAAATTATCTGGTTTCTGTTTCTCTCTCCTGGGATGTACGATATTTTCAAAAGTACCACTAATTGTTACACACACTTTTTACTTTATTTTTGGACGGCCAATTATTTTTATTATTGATTAGTTTAAGGTCTTGGTATGATTTTTTCATAATGCTTTACAATGGTTTTAAGGAAAATGTTAATAATGGTCATGCACACGGGACCGCACTTACCAGTGAATGCGAAATTTCATAAACATCAGCAGAAATCTCATCACGTTAAGTGCACGTTTTAGCAGATGAGAACTTCCACAATTAATTTAATTAAAAACGAATCAGAGTAAAATTTTAACAAATGAAAAGACCAATTTAAAAATAATATCATTGTTTATTAAAAAAATGCGTTAAAATATTAGCTCACTTTTTGAATTATTAACTTATATATTACCAAGATTGAATACTTTCATACAAAACTCAAACATAGATGTTTTATTTAAACTGAACCATTTTAATAACACAGTGGTACTTGTTTAATCTGCGAAGGCAATTTAAAAAAAAAATTGAACAAAATATTTGTAATAAATAGTGGAAATAATTTACTCTCGTGCCTATACGATGATTCTTTTAAAGATGCATTTCAACACAAGTGTTCCATATCAAATAAGTCCTGAAATAATGTATTATTATAAATCTAATAATAAAAATGTACAACCAAGAAGGGTATAAATTAACCTTACCTAAAAGAAAGATACAATTAAATCCATACAAAGTGCTTTAACTAATGAAAAAACAAATGGAAAATTAAACTTATAAGAAATAATAATTTATCTCTGTTACGTAGACCTATAATTAGTTTAATTTTTTTAGGATGTTTATCAATGAAGGTTTTAGCATATATTTAATTGAACTAATATTTTATAGATGCGAGTAGTAAGCTCCAAAGATTTAAAAGCCCGTGAGTATTCAATCGAGTTGAAGCTCACCAAGGAAAAAATATAATTAAAATACAAGGAAAAATTACAGGATACATCATTTCACCTTGAAATACAAAGAGTAATTGATCCAAAAATAAATCTTAGGAAAGTAAAAAATTCAATGTGTCAAAATGTTCGTGTGTGCTTTCTTACTGAACTATCAATCAGCGTTTGACCAACACATGGTAAATCCAGTATTTCATTTGAAAATTCAATAAATCATGAACATGATAAAATGGACAGTTGTTTCAGTCTTACCAAGTGTTTTATTGGCACTGTGGAGTGGAAAAATCGAGGGCTGGCACGCGTGCTTCTTCTGTTATGTAGGAAAACATCAGACCCAACTATAAAGATTCGGCGATAAGTTTGGAGATTCTGGATTCAATCATCAACCCATAACTGCTTGAAAGTGTAATTAAACCTATGGAACACGACCCGTACCAATTAGTTTGAAAATAGCTGGATGTCGTAAAGCAGTGGTTCCCAACGTGAGGTATGCGAACTCCGTGGTATGTGCCAGGACTTTTGGGGCTACCCAAAAATATTTGAAAAGTGGCGGAAAAAGCTACATATTACAACAGTGTGAGACAAAAGATCATTCAAAATTGTGAAATTGACTTAATTCTATGGTGAGCGGGGTGCGGGTTTTCTTCTTTATTTGACCCTGAAAAAAGTATTTCAATTTCAAACAAAAATTTTTTAATAACTTTTAAGAAATTAAGTGAATGTAAAATATATACACTGTCCATTCATCTTATTATTACATTGTTTTTAATACCATTTATTTTCAGTTTAAGCAAATACTTCCGAAATAATTAATAATGTACTAACTAAACATTTTGCTACTATTAAGGGCAACATTTATGGAAATGAACTGCCAAGAGGCATGCAAGCGTAAAAAGGTTGTGAAACGCTGGAGCAGTACTTTAGCAAAAGATGCGTTGTATAACTCTTCTTCATCACTCAGATATTTGACCTCCATCATAATAATACGTGACAGATCCTCTCACACTTTGGCTCGCCCACATGAAAAGCATGTTGTAAAAAATTGGAAATACCATCATAACAGAGCAAGGGGTACACAATTTGGATTTCAATGAAGATATTTTTAATTCAGGTTGGAGTGAACGCAACCAAATTGCATGGTATCGCTCTGATAAGTCCTCGAAGGACTTGTTTCTTCTTCTACCCTCAGTGGATTCATACGCACAAGCTGCTTTATATATGACATACCCTTGCCTCTTGGACCCCTTGTCTTCATTGTCAAAGCTAACTAATGGAAAAACTCCTGAAGACCTGATGGCTGGCTTCCTATTGGGTAAAGGGAGCCAGAATGTCACATGATTTTTCTAATACAACGGAGTTGATCTTAAAAGAAAATAAATTTAAAGCGTAGTGTATTGAAATTATTTCTAAAAGCATGTGATTATCCATGTGATAAAGTATTAAAAGGAAAAATACACTTCATATACGGCTTTTTAAATGTATGAAAGGGGTCCAAAACAGTATCATTACATCTTCTTCTACCCAACAATCGTGCGGATTTTTATTTTATATAGACCATTTGAGAGAGATGAAAGACAACCAGCCACTTCTATCACTAACTTTGAATATAATCAAGCCTCTATTGAACACATAACTTACCGTAGACATAAAAATATGATAGAGATTATAAAGTGTTCGAAATCAAGTAGAAAAAGTTTTCTTTAAAGATCCACCCGAGGTAATGGAAATACTGTTGTAATTAATTTATTCTTGGCTAAGCTCAGATTTGAGGGGTGTGTTGACTTTGCAGTGGCTTCATTGGATATAGCCATTTCTTTGTTTGAAGGGATTAAAACAGTGCATGCGATATTTAAAATGTTTTGCATTTTTCTAACGACCAAATTGGAGTGTGCAACTTATCAAAGCAAAGTTCAACATCAAAATTATTGAAAAATTGTCTCTTTAGCTATGGAATGAGAAAACGATGTTGCATAATAAATCAATTGAAGATCTAGATAGAACTCTGAGCTATCTCAGAAACAACAATATGCTCATAGGAGACTCACCGTATTGTTTTTAGGAAACTTGCGACAAGCTCTACCGATCATTCCGAGTCACTAGAGCTAACGAAGTCAACGCCTGCCTGAAAAGATCCTAAATATGTTCAGACGTTGTGAAACTTGCCCTGTAAACCAACATGCGTATCCACCTGTGGGAAGAAAATATTTAGACTTATTTGTCAATATATTGCTGAAACTTTACAACGGAGTTTTTCACAGGGTACGAAGGCAAGGTGTCCTTGAATAGCTCACAAATATGCGTCATGGTCAAGTATATCCACTAATTAGTACATTTTATATATCCCGATATACATCTTCTGCAAAACAAGCTCTTTCGTGGTTCCAGCAGAAAGCTATTCTTGCTCCATAAATGAATTGCTAATGAAATTTGCCACTGTATTTTAGACTGTGTTTAATCTTAAAACAGAAATAATTACTCAATATTGAGTTTTTTTATTTTAAAGATACATCTTTTATCAACTCCAAAATTGTTATCATTGTAATTTCTACCTAATATGTTGAGTGATCTCGTCTCTGTACGGGAAATTAAAAGCTCTGGGATTATAAACACTATTGTTTGAATGTAAATATTTTTAAAAACCACATTACCGCAAGCGAGGCCAGGAGCCAAAGTTAGTTAGATACACTATCTTGCTATGATAGTTTTTGAAACATGTTCATTGTTTTATCATTTAATTAAATGTAAAAATGAGGCTCATTTGCTAAAATGCATTCCTAAGATTAAAATCTACCTTATCTGCATTTGAACCAGAGTGACGTAGTGACCTTTTATCTTTTATGTCATGGCTAAAACCCATTTGTAAAAAATAATGATAGATATCATAGAATGAAAAAAAAAAAACATTGCTTGAGCCCACAATCGAGCCAACTGATATCCGCCATCTTTTGGTAAATATAGTGTCAACTTCTACTGTGGTCAGCACAACGAACCCTCCGGCCGTTAATCTACTCTAGTATAGAGATACATTTATTTTATGTTCGTACCCGCCTCGGTGGCGTAGTTGGCTAAAGCGCTAGTCGTGTTGAGCTCAACTGCCGAGGAAGGGGAGATCGAGGTTCGAATCTTGGTCAGGTGAACTGGAGGTGGTTTTACCTAAACGTTTTTCCACTCTCCCTCCACGCAAACGCGGGTTAACTTCCTCTATTTCAACCTTATCAATTCCTAATCCCTTAGTGTAATTAGTACTTAAAGCGTATAACCCGAACAGGTAGTAAGACGCGGTGCTAAATATTATTATTATTATTTTATGTTCGTAAGATTATTCCCCTCTTTTTTTCAGCATATCTATATTGCAGAAAGGAAATAATGTAGGCTTTATTACATTCCGGTTCTTATATTAATTTTCTCATCCTTACCTCCAATTCCTCTTTACAAATATTAATGCTAAAAAAAATACCTTTTCATTTATGTATGAAATTTTTAAGTGGGGTGTACTCTCCAACTTGACACAAAAAAAGTTTTATGGGCCAATGATCACGTCTGGCGCATTTACATTAATTAAGATTTTCAGTTAATTAAATATTCTAAAAAAGAATTTTCGTTTCTGAAAAAAAAATAGTTATCTCAAATCTTTATTTTATTTTTTACAATTATTAATAAGTGTGTCTTTCAACTCTTGTAAAGAAATTGTAGTAATTGTTCTAAAGCAGAGTTTATTTTCCTTAGGTTGTAACTAACCTTCCTTAGTCTCATGATGAGCTTCCTTGGAGTTATTAACAGTTTAGCAACTTCTATAAGACCCTCTAAAAGAAAGAAAATAAAGTATTTAAAAGCCAGAAGAGGAGCTCAACATACATGATAATTATTTGTGCTCACGCACTTGAATCAACATAGTACAAAAGAAACTATTAAATTATGTGTGTGTATTTAAATTTTATTCTTTGCGTAATAGAAAACTCGTTAGCGACTAAGCCGGAGGTGATAAATATATATATATATATATATATATATATATATATATATATATATATATATTTCTGTAGTAGTAGAAAAAGTAACAACCCTCTGATTTTTAATTTTAAAAACACATTAGTGCACCTTTGTAGATATAATTGCTTAATAATATTTTTAAAACCGGGCTTGATGTTAGTTTTTATTCACATAAACTTTTTTTCTAGGATGTGTGTGATTGGTTAAGTGATGTATATAAACTAAATTTAATATCATTGATTTTTATGTATGTATGTATGTATGTCATCTATATGAAAAGGAAAAAGTAAAAAAACATTGTTTGTGGTTTTGCTATGCCACAATATCCGTTTGTACTATCTACACATTATGCACTAATGGTGGGAGGGATATATTCGTGTAGAGAAAGTAGAGAAATATTTAGGACAAGTTATACCCACTCGTAAAACCAGCTGAGATTCGATTCCTGGCCTTTTGTGACACTGGAAAATCAAACAAGGGGAGACTGAAGTCTTGCTCTAGTCCACGTGTCCAACCATTTAGGAAGAATCCACTCTCAAAACACCCTACCGGGTTTCGAATTCTGATAACCCCACCTTCACCAAGCCATATAAGATAAGTCTGACACTTTTGTCTACTAACTTTGCCAAGGAGGGTTTAACTCTTTAATGGAACAAAACTCAGTCGTCAAACATATGAAAACGAGGATGCCACCATCATAAAATGTAGCGTGTATAATAAGGGATGAGGGCGGGCGTAGAGAATGGATGAAAGCTTCCCAAGTGACAGGCGAATTGACATGCCTCCCTTAGAAGTGAAAACTGTAATGAAGAATATTGACGTTGATTCAACTTGTTCCCATGACTAAGGCTGTCTGCAACCGTCTTATAGGCCCATCAATGTGCTTAACGTTACTGACTTATTTTGTGACCAGGATTGGTAAAAATTTGAGTGAAATAAGAATTATTTTATGAAATGTTTTTTTTTAAACCTCTCTGCACATGAATGTTGGTGTTTTCCCTTTAATTTAACCATTTTAATTGAGTTCAGTTACTTGGGTATAAAGTGCATGTAGAGACAACCAATACTTACTTTATTTATCATTCTTCCCCTGGTGTATTAGGCTGTATAAGTGCATATATTTAATGCATACAAAAAGGGAAGGGAATAACTAAACACAGATTCATAAGAAATGACATTTCTTGGTCCAAATCCAACTATATTTATACATTTACAGTTAATAAAATAGGGTGTTCCATAAATCCGGAATAATTCACAAAATTCCATCCATGTGACAGTATCATTGTTTCAGTGGGAGACCACCAAAGATAATTATTATTGCTTCTGTTATATGATGAGTGGATAGCAGTTACTGTATCATTCATTATCATTAGAATGCCTTGGAAGTCCACTGCGTAGTTTATCTATTGATTGGAAGTACAGTTTGGAAAATTCAAACATATTTCTTTACGACCAAAATTGATAGCACTTTACTGGATTATTTTTGTGTTATTTTATAGACATTGATATCTATAGAAAGTGATAGCTGCAGATAAAATGACTTGATGTGTGAATATATTAAAACCGTTTAGTAACTTTAGTTACTACAATATAATGTTCTTCATACCAAAATCAGGGTATACAATGTACCCTTTTTCCAACTTTGCACTAAGTCTGCTAACACAACTCTGTTTTATGACTCGTAATATGGATGTAAGTATGTATTCAACATCAGCCTCTCTTTGACTTTGATTTCATATGAGTAGAATTATCTGAGTTCATTCTTCCTTGCTAAGAAACATTCTGGCTTTTAGAAAGAAAACAAATGTTTTCCTATGAATCTGGGTATTTCAGGCATTATTAATGTATACTGTCTTCTTGGGTTTTAATGTTAGTTTGTAAGCTGTGAGTATATAAGGGATGGCTCAATAGAACGGGAAATTTTTAAACGTGGTGTGGTAGCCCTGGGAGGTTTGTAGTGCGGAAGTACATATAAAAGGCTGCCCCCCCCACCCTCCCCCCCAGCTTACCATTTATTCAGCATGGAGCAGTGGAGGATGTGCAGCATGCCTATTCGGTCAACGCATATTACACGACTGACAATGTGGAGGCTTTGCGTAGAGAGTTTCGGCCTCATTTCAATATCAAACGGCATGGGCGTGTTCCATCATCTCATGCAATTAACACATGAGTCCGTGATTTTGAGGAAACGGGATCTGCTCTGAATAAAAAACCTCCAGGGCATCCGCAAATCGCTCGTGCAGCAGACACGATCGAGGCTGTAGGGATGGCTGTTACCATAAGTCCACAGCTTTCGCCTCAACCTCGCGCAGTTTATTTACAGGTGCATCTTTCAAGTGTTCAACTAATTCTGAAAGTAGACTTAAAGTTCCATTTGTATAGGTTACAGATCATCCAGCAACTCAAACCTAACGATCCTCTAATGCAGTGACAATTTTCTGAATGCATGTGAGCATTAGTTCATGACAACGATGATTTCATTGACAACCTGTGGATGTCGGACGAAGCCCACTTCCACCTCCATGACTTTGTCAATAAGCAGAACTTTCGCTTTTGGGCATCGCAGAATCCTTGTTTGCTACACGAGCGTTCGTTACACAGTAGCAAAGTGTCAGTATGGTGCAGTGTCATCAAGTTGCGTTATAGGCCCCTATTTATTTGAAGATGATGATGACCACTAACGTTTGTGCTGTATGTTGCCATGCTGGAGAAATTTGTTGCGCATGAACTGACCCGTTTTCCAAAACCGATGCTCATCACCTGGTTCCAACAAAATGGAGCAACGGCACACATAGCACGAATATCGAAGGCAACTGTACGACACTTGTTTGACAACCGTGTAATTTCAAGGAACGGTGAAATTGGATGGCTCCCAATATCTCCCAGCGTTACAGCATGTGATTACTTCTTTTGGGATCACCTTAAGGGCGAGGTTTACCGTACTCACCCGGCTATGACGGACGAACTGAAAGCAATAATATGAGAGTAAATCACCAGGATTCCTGTTGACATGCTGTGGCGTGTCATGCACAATATTTAGAATACACTGAAGGAATGTCTGAGCAGAGAATGTGGACACCTATCGGATATTATCTTCATGAATTAATTTATCGTTATATAATTCCATAATGGTATACTTTGTTCTATTGACTGGCATAAATATATATTTATAAAGTATGTATACTCGTCTATAATTAACCGTTCCGTAATTTACCGTCCTTTTAAGTCATCCTGTATAGCTCATGTTTATAAAGTGCATATCAATTTACTCTCTAAAAATAATTCTTAGTAACCAACAAAATAATAGAAAGCCACTTTCACAACAACAACAACAACAACAAAACATTCTTCCAATACTTGTGAAAACTTACTTTCTGAGCTAATGTGGCATCAAGTATGTATTAAAATAGTACCTGTGTAGGAAATATGATACTCAAAGCAATACTTAATTTTGTACCTTGGTAGAAGGACCAATGTCCGAAATTATGGAATTTGAACTATGTCCAGCAGTAACCTCAAAATAATGAATTCTATCATAACAAAAATTTCCAATACATTTCTTGTATTATAATCCCAGCTAGGCCCATTCTCATGAGCTCAAAGTGATATGTACAGTGCATTAAAACAAAAGGGCTAATGTGCCCAATATTCTTATTCCGCAATGTATTAATTTAAAAAGGGCTAATGTGTGTATATTGGCCCAATAACAACATTCTTAAACGACAATGTCTTAAAATAAAAATGGCTACTGTCCCTTTTTTGTGTAACATTGGTCGTTCTTTATCACTAAAAAATGCGCATGCGTCCTCCTTTTATTCTGTTCTACTTATTAAAAAAATATTGCCACATACTATAGAATATTCTGAAAACTAAAATAATTAGGTATTGGCTTCAATCATGTATTTTAATCAATATACATTTCATAGAAATTTAAATTGTAAAGGAGGTCAATGTCCAAAAAAGTCTGTAGGACATGTAAAATCTGAATTATACTTTTACATTAATTACTACATGCCATTCCAAGAATACATTTTACATCCATTATTGTTTCCAGCTTGTGGCCTAGGTCAGTTTTTTATTAAAGCTATATTCCACCACCAGCTTGCTAGTCCTGACGTAGCTTCATATGCCTTATAATCTAAATAAAGACTAGGATAGGTACAACATCCAGTCTCCGGCCATTAATTCATCACTGTGAAAGGGTAAACCCACATTTCACCAAGGCTAGATATTTCTCTGCCATGCTGGGAATCAAACCCGGGGCCATTAGCTCAGTAGGCAGACATGTTACTGACTCAGCTAAGGTCACCAATCCAATAATAATGTAATAATAAAACTTGAAAAAGAATTTATTTGTATGCTATGTTTGTGATTCAATCACTTTTAGAGACTTAATTTGGTTTTTCCCAGAAACATGTAACTGTGACATTGGCCCTTATTTTTCCAAGATACAAAATTATTTAATGCGAAAAGCTATGTATATTTGCTGCACGACTGGACACAAGTATATCCCTTGACCACGAATTACTTAGACAGAGAATACTGGTGTTTTGTTGTTGGACTGGTTCCCAGACAATGGAGCAAGCCATGGCCCAAGACCTTTATTGTCATGGAATATTTGTATAATTCACTAACGGTGAGTAACTCTGTCGGTAAAAATGTGAAATAAGCGTAATAATGGCAGTAAATGACGTTTAATCAAACTGAATATCAAGAGTTTCATGTTGAGGGATTATCAATTTCTGATATATATATATCCTTGCTCGATACATAATTCAGTCTCGTTAAATATTACCCGCGTATCGCTTGTGTTGATTATTTGAATAGGTAAAGTTAATCAAATCGATAAAAATAGAATTCAAAAAGAAAGAAATAATCTATCTTATAAAATAACATGTCCTGACTGACTGACTGACCGATTCATCATCGCCGAGCGCAAACTATCAAGGCTACAAGCATGAAATTCGGACTGTATATTCATTTTGTTATGTAGGCACCCACTAAGAAAGGATTTTAGAAAATTCCACCCCAAAGGGGTCAAAATAGGGGATGATAATATGTATGATAATATGTATGAATGTCCGTCATTTTGAAAGTTACATAAATAAAATTTTGTATTTCGGTTATTGACGTAAAACAAATAAATACGTGTTTCAGGAATTTTGGAAATTTTATTTAATAAGGGATGAAAAAGGGGGTGAAAGTTTGTATCGGACTTGCATTATTTTTGATCTGAGGTCAAGTTATGGTCATCAACGTAACGTAATATTTTAAATTAATCTGTAAATACATATGTATATTTTCGTATTTGTATATAATCAACTTCCAGGCGAGCAAAGCCACGGGCAACAGCTATCTAGTTGTAATATAAGATAAAAGAGATCCAGTGATAAAAACCCTGGATGAAAATGAACTCTCAAAAAATGACAAAGTCCGAGTATGGATATGAACTTTCAACAGAGTTAATAGTATAAGATTAACGCAAAAATATTATTATACAACATTATTATACTAAAGGAATAGAAAATGTTTATTAGACTAATTGATCAAAATGAAAGTTAATAAAGTTTGAATAATATACATCACATAATCAAAAGGTTATAAACACATTAAAAATGTGAGTCCAGAAACAACACATATATATAAACAAAAAACACATTAAAATACATGTAATAAAGAAACTGATTTTAAAAGACTGGAATTAAAAATGATGTATTGATAATAAGTTGTTTAATAAGGTTAAGATATAAGCTTGTAAAAGTAGAATAATAAAAGTTAACTCTAGACCAAGAATGGAAGTCTACTTTGTCTTAAAAGTTCACATTTATTTCATATTATAGTAAGTACTGTCATCCCAAAATAATCAAAATACATGCCATAAAGAATATAAAATACAGTTAGATTTTAAGAAAATGGAATGAATCATTTTATACTCAAATAAGGTTGAGGTATAAATTTATAAAAAATGAAATAGCTCTGGCACCACCTTGGATTTACCTTTCATTATATTTTCCTTTCCAGAAAGTACACCATAGTTTACATTTACACATCATATTTAAAGTTTAATTTAGTTCTATTATATTCGCTGTTGGATGAATTCATTCAGGATCCACTAATGGTAAATATGGCATTTCATTTCTACGATCAACTTTCCACTTTAACTTATATCATATAATTAACTTTGTCTTTATTTTGTATTGGCTAACTTTTAGTTTTGTGCTTCGACTTACGTTGATTCTCTTTTATCTTATTCAGTCCTGAGAATGGGGCCGTTGTAGATCCTAAACATGTCGGATTTGTGATAATCTCACTACAAGTGATACAAGGAACAAGGGAACTCAAAGACTTCAACATAAGAATAGATTTCAATTCTATGTTAACCTAACTCAAATTTTTCTATTTCATTTTTATAGATATAATTTGATTAATTATTGTTCCTTACTACAATCCATTATGTTTTTAAATTTTTTAGGTAAAGAGCTATTGTCTGAGATAAAATTCAAATTCAACCGAAAAAATAAAAATCATAATCATCACCTTACTTCAAATTTTCTACACCTTCCAAATAGGCTACACATTATTTTGGATCTGAGTTAAAGAGTAGAGCACACAAAAATATATTAATTTTATATTTATCATGTAAACAAAAATATAATCTACTACGAACAAAAATAAGTTTAATTAAATCACTAAATACGAATGGCATAGTTTTAGGACGATTTTATCTTAAATAAAATTTATTTTGACTTATTTTAATAAAACTTATTATTTACAAACCAATAGGATTGTTTTACCACAGAGAGCGAAGAGTTTATATTTCCCAGTCGGTAAACAAGCTATATTTTTGTGTTTAAAAAAGAAATAGAAAATATGTAAGTCAAAATTAGCCTTAATACATATTGCTAATTTTCTCAGGGAAGGGATCGACTGGCTCAACGTACAATCCATTTACACTAAAATATACGTCTTAGACTGATATTCCATCAAGTAAAGACTTCTGCTACCTTTTATGCTAATTGAAGTGTACTTCCAGAATGGTAGATAGTCAAATTTTCCTTTCAAAAATCTGATTTAAGTACAGAAAATTAACTATTTGGCGCTCGTTAAAATTAACTTCTAAAAATCAGTTGAAAGACGTTTTAAATTACTACTCGTCAAAAAGTACAAATAACATGATAAATAATTCTCAAATCATCCCCAAAATACGAAGGAATAACTCAGCAATAATCTAAAACACTTAACATATTTTAAAATAAAACTTTAGTAATTTGTCATTAAGTCAACATGGCGGACTGTTATAATTTTCTTCAAAAGACACCAAGGGATTTATCAGGGTCAAAACCTATTATCTTTAGGGCAATAATTGACTAATCACGTGAAATAATTATAATATCTTTACAACCTCAAGTAATTTTTCATAAATTATTATGCATAGTTAGAGTTTTCTTCTGAACAAATGACTGGTTTATTCTTATCAAAAACCTTCAAGAGCTATCAGTAAACACTCATCTAAAACACGTTCTAAATTCTTAACATTGTTTAGAGAGTACATCCAATATGGTGTACAGTTAATGTTTTCTTCCAAGAACACAATGTGAAGATTCATATTCGAAAGGAATTAATTAATTTTAAAACATCTTTAACCAATATTATAAAAAAACGTTCTTGAATAATTTGTCAGGAAATACAACCAACATGGTGGATTTTACTAGCAAGATGTATGAGAGTACTCTGCAATACCAACGTTCTCTAGGAATTATAGCAAGAGAATGTTCCTTCGATTCATATAGGATCACGAGGGACAGAAAAGGTTTTAATTTTTGCTTTATCGATGATTGTTTTCATTCAACTCGTTTGTTTACGATTCACGAGTACTTCTAGTTGATGACTCTCTACAGTACAAAGTCTACACTCCACAACATGCCATTAAAATAACGATGCGTTCTAGTAAATACAAATATTGCCACACTGAACGTATTCTGATAAATCTGAGGGTAAACACTAGTGTATTTTCTCATGGATGAGTGGCAATAGGGATCAACTACAGATCTTTGATTCCCTATCCAAGCTTGGGGAATCGTAAAAAAAAAAAAAAAAAAATGCGGGTTCGTTTAAACTTTAATTGACAGACCATGAGACACAACCATTAAGTGTGCTGCCTTGTGCTAATTTTATTTGAAAGTAGGGTGTTACTACCTTCATTAGTAGGCATGTATAGTGGATATAATGTTTATCTACCCTTATTTGCCAGTGACGTAGAGCAATTTTTTTTTTCATATTATTATCCACGGGGCTCTTGGGCTCCGTGAATTTTAGAATATTAATTTTTAATTAATTTGTAGCATCGGATGGCGTACCATAGACTCTAAACAACAACAAGGCGCTGACTTACCCTGTTTGCCCGCTGCCGAGGCTCCATGCAAGATAGACACAAGTCGGACGTAACTTCGCGGGACCGCAACAAAACTAATATTAACTTGAAGAATGGGACGCAAATCGGCGACGCCCGTAAAGTGGACTGACTGACGCAATGCGGATATCCACATCGTGAAGATTCCCGACCGGCCACGAACTTCCCCGAAGTTCGTTTTAGGCATGCGCAATGTGTTCCCTGGCGATCCTAAATGTTTTCCCCCCCAATGTCTCCCTTCTTTTCCCCCTCTGTGGCAGATTGTATTTATACGGGCATCTGAGCCTACTATCGACACAATTGGGCCTTAACCGTACTAGGAGTAGGAGAAGCTCCGGCTTCATTCGTATTATAATGTAAGATCTAAATTATTTTCTGGCAACTCTAACTTAGCTTTGTATTAATATTACTTATTCTAAATTCAGTTTTGACGTCATTTCAATTTATCTCAAAATATGGAGCATTGTAGTAAATTTAATGTGACCTCGTTGATATCACAATGCGAATCGAGTCGTAGTCCTTGCTGGATAATAATCGATTATTAAACTTTGAGAGATATCGAATTTCTTTACATCAATATAGAATGTTTTTTTTTAACTCGATATTTCTGTGAGAAATATTTAGATGCATGTTCGCGGGAACATTGAGTTGGTTGAACTTAGAATTAAAACTTTTGTACCTTTGCTATAGACTCGTGACTATTTATTGTTATAAATTATTCGGAGTAAATTTGTGGATACCAATTTAGGGTATTTTTCTTATGTTTTGTTCAAGGAGGTTATTAAGTGTAAATACGCTTTGGTATTTAACTGTTAAGATATAAACCATATTATTGTAAGTTTTCTCTTGTAACGTATCTTAATCATCACAAACAAGCCTATAAATGTTTTGAAGCCTATCTACTCTGTCAACGCTAAAGTAAAGTAAATGATTATTTGTTTGTTATGAACTTTCTAAAATCTACTGATAATACTATAACATTTTTACGACTTTTTGGTGAAAACCATATATATTATACAATTATATATATATTAACTATATTTGGTGTTCAATATTTAATCCTTTTAAAATAAATTTGATATTCTACAAATATCTTCTTGACGTGATTTATAATATAAGATTTACCCACCATACCCTAGGTATACGAGAGTATATTTAAGTAAATTTTCTAATATGGTGAACATGAGGGGCAGTATATATTCTTTACCTTCTCTTGAGATGGACTATCCATATGTTTTACTCTGCGACAGGTGGGAGTTGCGAGATCTGATGATTTGAATGTTGTCTTTAAACCTTGAAAGGACAGAACTCCTTGCATTCACTCCTGATGTCCCCCCTTTTTTGTATGTACCTTTCTTGTAGTTTGAGCCTCCCCCCCATTAGGACGGTTCAAATTTAATATTTTTCACACTATAAAATAGAATCAGTAGTTAAGACTGCCAACTTTTTCAAATTTGAATAAAAGACTTTACCTCATTTAATTAATTGTATTATTGAATTTTCATATTATTACTGTAAGATGTTTTATTAGGGCTCCAGAATGTACTTTTGCTGGTGCAAGGACTCCTTCAATTTAAAAAGTTTGGGAGCCCCTGACCTAGAGGTTATGTTTTGAATCGAGAGCACTGAGGGTGGTTTGTCCATATTATTATTATTATTATTATTATTATTATTATTATTATTATTATTATTAGCACCGCGTCTTACTACCCGTTCGGGTTATACGCACTTACGCTAATGTGTAATGGTAGGGGGATTGTGAGATGAAATGAAGGACCTACAGTTTAACGTGGAATCCAAACCACGGTGGCGGCCTGGCATTCCCCACATTCACAAGATGTCTTGTCAGAGGTGAAGGAAGGGTTTGGTAATCAGATAAATCTGTGCCGGAACCGAGGATTTGTCCATATTAATTTCCACCCCTCTTCTTCCAAAAGGGTAAATTCCTTCTAAGTACTACCTTTGCTATTTGTGGGGTCAAATTCTTATATCTAAGAAATATATTAAGGTGTGGAACCCATTATTAAAGGGCTGATATATTATGTTTAGATAATGCAAGCTAGTTACTAAAATAAAATAAAAAAACATGCAGTATGTTTTTTATACAAAGTACAATAATTTTAATGGCTCAGTCATTAAGAGCATTTTTTTTAAATCATTTGAAAATAAAGGTAAATAAATAATTGAAAAGATCACAAAGTAGTTTAAGTAAATAATTTAACATATTTTTTAATTCAATATGTCTACATCAATAATTGTTTCCTTTTCTAAAATTGAGACAACATATATTAATTTCATTTTTGTATTTTAAATGAAAATATATTTTTTAAATTTTTGGAAATGTTTGTACCAAAATACCAAAGACGATTTTAAAATGTCATGAAAAAAGAATGTTTCACCTCGATAGATTTTGATAAATTAATCAAGCAAACAAAATTAAATTTGGAAAAGGAGAAAGGGGGAGGGAAACTAATCGTAAACTCGCTCAAACTAAATTTAGGGATGTCGTCACTTCTCCCTCTTCCTTGCCCTCAGGACGCCATAAGAGCCCCAATTGTAATACCCTCCCCCATAAACCACCCCTCCCCATCTACCTAATCTCTATTAACGCCAATGAGAGACAACTATTGTTTTCATTTCAGTCTGCCATCTGCTGCTGTAATTATACGAAACATTTTACGATTTGTTTCTTTGAACGTCCGGAGAGAACTTAATAAAAGCTTTTGGTTTTGAACGTTGTTTTTCTTTGTCGTACGTCGTGATTCATAGAGCAAGGGGGATGTTGCAGTTTAAGTACTGTGTCAACCATAGACGTGGCATTGAGTTCGTTATCAAGCATAGATTGTAAAAAGGAAAAGAGAGTCGACAAACAATTGTCCCGTTCAAAGTTATTGGCGAATGAATAGTAATTATAGTTTAAGTTATTGGTGAATAAGCATAATGTTTAAAGTTATTGGTGATTGATAGTCATGTTTGAAGTTATTGGTGAATAATAGTCATGTTTGTTGATATTGTAGAGCCCTCTTCATATTCGAATCAATAGCAAGTGATCTCCAAACTACAATAATTATAAACTTAAATCTGAGTCATACTGGAAATCAAACCAAAACCACCCAGAGGAGTAGGTAGGCTTACGTCTAGGTTAGATAATGGCATACCAATTGCAACATAATTGGTACATGGTCTCTTGCTAGAGAGCTAAGCTATAATTCAATAATGGTAAAAATACATTTTTTAAAAGTTCAAAGATCTACAGGATATACAGCATGTCCATATGTTCATACGTAAACCATGTTTTATGCAGTCTTTCATATTTCTGGATTTTTACCAATGTTGAAGATTGTATTTTTTTTAGCGTATAACCCGAACGGGTAGTAAGACGCGGTGCTAATATTTTTTTTTTATCTTCTCCGTCGCCACTCACCACACGTGGCGAATTTGCCATAAAATGTAACAGATTGACTATAAAAGTGTGGCAGATTGGCCTAAAAGTGTGACGAATTGGCCAGCAAAGGGTGTCGAATTTTAAGTTTGCTAGCTCTCACAGTAAAATAAACTTTTTTCCTGACGGCGTGTGTTGGTTGTAGCTTGATATTTCCTGCACATTATTGGAAGCATTCCGATTTCTGAATTAGTCACTAACGCAACATTGCCTTTCGATACTCAATTTCCACTACATTTCTCAACACTTGATTTCATCTCTTCCTTCAAAAAAAGGAATTGTCAACTCTCAAATTAAACTGTCTTGAATTTCCAATTTGAACAGTTTTCATCATTTGGGTCTGAGACTGTTGTAAATGAGTCCATGTTTTGAATAAATTGTTTAAACCATGTGTGTTGTTTTAAAAGTTCATTCGAGCAACCTAATTTCTCAACTTTTACATAGTGTGGAAAATTTCACTTCTCATTCACCACACCTGTGGCTACATTGAAAAATAGGTTGTCCACCTCTTCTCTAAGGGTTCTTTCTATAACCATTTGACTGTGAATTTACTGTCCTAGCTTCTAGCTGTGAATGTTACGAACGTTGGATTATGCGTCTATGTTTCTTAGCCCTTCACCCCAGTCTCACTAAACTACTGAAGTATCAAGACAAATAGTCGTAATTTGGGAACTAGTTTTCACTTTGTTAATTGTCGAAGCCTCTTGATAGGGCTTCATTTAAGTTATTGCCATTCAAAGAGCCCCCCCTCCCCCCTTTCTCTCAACCTCGCATCTGTTACATGCAATCTTCAAAAATTAAAATACGTCTCATTACATCTTCAATAGTTTCAACTACAACATAATTTGAAGACTCTAACACTTCTTTTAATTAAATAATGTACAGCTACGTGATTATTATAATTTAAAGACCATTTTATTTCTGTCAAATATATAAATAATCTCCTAGATTCTACAAGTGAATGTTAAATTTTTATGCATAACTTTTGAGCAAATTTAATTTTTTTAGACTCCATTTTATAGTTGAAAAATATCACAAATTATCTTAATTTAACTTTAACGGGATAAAGGGAGGGGGAGTGGGTGTTGAAGGGTAATTTGATATTTTCTTCAGTTGTGATCCCCACCATGGTTTTTCAACCTCCTCTACCCAGGTTAAATATGAATTATTTTTTCAAAATATACATTTTCCACGCTAGTGGTTGAGGGATCTAAGGCGTTATATTGTGACACCAATGGTTTGTACCACTATGGCACTATCGGCGTATCCTTAGTTTAGACGTTCTTGGTATTTGCGTGTCATATAATGGTAATAACTAGAATATTTTACATTGCATTCGGGCGCCAGTTATTACGTATACACTAGAGTCACAATTTTCTGACATAAAGTCGGATAACGGAAAAGCCGGATATACAGAATCCAAGCGTGAATAATTTACAGTATGGGTTTACCTACTTTTATGATTTTACAAGAAATTTTTTTCCATATATAATCTGCAAATTTTCTGAGTGTGATGTAAAGTAGGAATACAGTAATTGTAGGGGACAGTAAAAATGAAAGAAAATGGAAATTTTTCAGATTTTTACAATACATTAATTTATTTTTCCAATGGAACATTGGTTACAAAGTAAGAACAACACCGATATAAATACACGTAAGGAACGCTTCCACAAACCCAAAACAAATATCGCAGTGCCCTTCAGTGTCCGACTGGCACGCCTATATGAGTGCGCTCGTAGCTAATGTAGCAACTCCTCACTCACATCTACCTTGACACAGCTTCTGTTTCCAGCCAAATCAAAGCAGTGCTGCTATCTACACCGACCAAGCGTATGCGAATGCAATAGTACTGTATTATACGCCAACCGCATGCATAGCAGTCATGCTTTGCTGTCTCCAATGTAACAGTTGTAAGGCACTTGCGAAATATTTTTTTTATTAATTACTGGCTTATATGTACCGGTTTATTTATTTTAAAAATCACTTGTTAACACAAGACCGGATAATACGGAGAACCGGATAGTCGAGAATTTGGTGTATAAACAATAAATTATTTTATACCAAGCAAATATCATATTAATTAATTTGAATTAATTTATTAAACCACTTCTTAGCTTAAAATATTATAAACTTAACCTAAACGCTCATTAGAGGGGGATTGCCTCTCGGATCTCCACCCCCTTGAACAATAAAAAAACACAGTTGGAGTGTATATCCGCCTTTGTGCCTTTTAACTATAACAAACGCATTAGAAATATCCATTCCACTAGAGTCGTAGGGTTGAGCCTTGCATCCGTATGGCCCTCAGAGAAGAGTTAACTGATTATAGTCCATCCAGGTACAGTTTATTTTCAAAAGTAACATAAAAACTGTATTTTAACTAAAATAAGTGGTACGATGACCCACACAGACTTTCTCCCTCTTTTATCTTAAAATATACATTTATTAAAAACTCTTTAAGATTTGTGAAACGTCATTATAGGTTTATACATTGTTTTAGAAACACTACACCAAAGTTCAGAAAGGAAATAATATACAATATACTTTACTTACTCTCTGTCATTTTAAACCAAAGGGAACATTTTTACAGAAACAGTGAGAAAATAAACATTTTGTCCACCAAAGAGCATACGAATAAAATTCCTTTTCAAAGAACTTGATTAAAAAGTAAATATATTTGCTTAATGCGAGGATATTATTGGTTTCATTAAAATATATTTCTCATAAAATATTTTTTACCTTTAATATTACTACAACATTACAATTATAAGTTATTTTCGTATAAGACATGTTTGCGGTAAAATGATCAAAATTGGAAAAATCCTCCTTATATAAAGTAACCTCAAATTAATTTTCACAAGAAAATGACAATTGCGATCATGTTTTAGTGATCAACAGTGTATAGATATAAAATTTAATCAAAATCGTTACAGAGAAATTTCAGAAAAAAACGGTTTTTCTCTTTTTGCCCGTCAGTAAACTACCCTAAATTTAGGGCTGGATATATAATTCAAAAAAGAACCTCCGGGGGACCTTATAAAAACACTAGATACCAATTTTTAGCCCAATCGCTAGACCATTTTCTGCTCTAGCCCGAGGTGCAGGCAGATAGATTGACAGATAGAACAGATGGTAATGTGAAAACCACTTAATTAGTGTCAGGAGGTTATGAAACGTCGACATTATTATCATATTCTCAAGTTCAATTTATTTTATGATCACAATACTTCTTCATCCAAGGTGTCGAGTGAAAGTAGGAAAATAGTGTTTCGAACACCAATAAAGACCTTGGCGGAATCGTTGAAAGAAAGTTACTTCACAATGGTTTGGATATTTAATAGGACCATGAAATCACCACTGTCTGCCTGTCCAGAGTTTATAAAACTGATTTGAATGCAAATATAAAAATGTTTACAATACTATACATTCTATAATCATCGATAATATAATAGTAAATTTCAAGATTCTCATTGCATCTAATGTAGACACGAAGTAACATAAGGGTTGGGTGGATATAGTATGATACTGGTAATAAGAACACTATATGACAGCTACTAAAACAATTTTAATGTATTATAAGTGAAGTCATATTCTCTACACCCATCACGTTTTATAGATACTGTCAATATCATCATTAAAACAATATTAATAATTTAGTAAAATGTTGGAAAGTTAAGTAACACATAATATTACTATAATTCAAATATTAAAAAAAAAAATTATTGATAATGTTCATATTGTTCATATTAAATCAGAAAAGGTTTTTTACTGTCACAAAGCTCCCCTTTGAAATAATGGCATTCGCCCTTGATGTGTAAAATTACGTAGCACGGATTGGAAAATAGGAGGAAGGGGTCAAACTAAATGGTTACGTGGTGTTACATGAGGGAAGGGAGGGTAAAAAAAATTGAGAAGAAACCGTTACCATATGTGGGCTATGGATGACCCCTCGGATATATTAAGAACTGTTGGTTTATATGTGGTTTTCCCTATATTATGACTGTGGCTAAATTTTATTTGAACTAATCCCCTCAACCCCTGCCCATAAGAGTAAGTAGCCCTTGTTTAAAGTATTTAAACATACACTACACTTCTCTATGAGGTTTAATGTACATAATAATTGCCATGTTTAGTGATTATATCTAATGCCATTCACTGAATAGACTTTTAGATTACATTTAATGATTTAAATTTTTTTTATATAATTATTCTTATATGTTACATTATTAAGTTTTTTTATTGCTGGCCTATTTATTGTAAGCCATATGACTGTTGGCTTTCACTATAGTGAAGAATAAATATTGAAAGTGAAATAACGTTAAATTTCGTTAAAGAAAAAGAATATATAAATCAAATCATTTTTTAGAAAAATCCTCTCAAAACGGGTTTCTAAATCAATGCCTCAATGCTCCCTTCAACTGACCCGGTTTTTATCCCACGTAGAACAACGGAAAGTAAAGAAGAGGGATATTGGTTTTTACAGGAGAATCGAGCGTTCATTAAAGGTAACTGTCCAACTTATTTCTTGATCCAAACGTCAAGTTCATCTTGTCTGGTTTGTCAATCACGGGGAGGTCAGGGTTCAAATTCTGGCCAGATGTGGAGAGGATGGATGGACTTCAAACAATTGTTTTGAAACTTGCCTCCACGCCAATATTTTTTTTCTAAATTATATCTTTACCTTCCCTAATCTATAAGCGCTATTAAAATACGGATAGTGAGGATGGATAGTATAGTGTGGTGCGAAAATAAAAATTAGAGTAATGGAGTATCTTAAAATATAGATTTAAAACTGAATGAGTGAAATAATAATTGTAAATTATTTACTTAACAAGAACCATCTATAAATATAGAAAAGCTTTTAAAATTAATGCAAAATATTTGTAAGACACTCATATTTTAAGGAACCGTCACTATACAAATACTTATGCTAAGTAATATAGATTATATATACAACGTATGATATATTCTGAGCGTTTCTGTCCTAATCTTCTTGTTTTTCCTACGCCCATGGCTTATTTAGTCCAAACAACTTTAAAAGACCAGTTTAAAATGACAAAAAACCTATCTGGCTGGTACATATTAATTTAAGCTTTTCAAATTTATTTTTTCCCCTTGACTGGCATCTTTATAGATTCAAGTATCTCCAAACCCCATTGTGTTAGTAATAGCCACTTGATGCAGGAAATAAGAGAGGGGAGGAAGATGAGGAATCTAGCGGTGGGAGGGACAAAATTGATTACGTTAGGGGTAGATTCTAACCTACCCTCTACAGCACTGTCTTCTTACATTCAAGAGTGTAAAAACAGATCAAGAAAAGAGGAAACCCGAAGAAAGGTTTTTTTTTTGTTGGGAAACGCCAGAAAAACTCTCTTAAGAAGAAAAAAAAAAATGGGAGAAAAGATAAAGAAAAGGCAAACCTGGAAGTACCTAAAATAAGAATGAGAGATAAAGAAAGGATTCCTGATAATGATTGGTGATGATAAAGGAAAATAAAACAAATTGGATGATGCGGGGTTCAGATAAAACGTAAACATGTTCTGAATATTTGAGTCACCTACAATAAAACATTTCACTTCCATCGGTGGACACGTGGAATAAATGCCAGGCTCATAAATGGCTTGATTATTAGTGAGGGGAGGTCAGAGCTTTAGTCCTGACTAGGTGTATTCAAAGGTGATTTCTAATCTATCTCCACACAAAGGCGGGCACATTTCCTTTAATTATATCTTTTCATCCATAGCCCTTTAATATAACTAAATGCATGTAGATAGAACGGGAATTAAGACATTGTAAAACAAGAAATAAAGTAAGACATTCTAGGTTCTTGTCGCTCGGTCTACTACTTAACCATTATTTATACTCTATTTCTCATTGGGAAGTTTAATGAACACTTTCTAAACACGTATAATCTTAGCACACGACTAATAAACTAATTTAGTCTAAAACATTATGTATAATACTAATTTAGACAGTGAACACCAATGGTGAAATGCCTACAAATGCATCAGTACCATCCTGTGTGGTTTGCCTATAGCAGTATGTCGAGACTAAAAACCATCACTGGTTGCACTGGGGTGTTACATTATTATCAGTGATTTCCCACTATTCCACCACGCAAATTCAAGTACATTTCTCTTATCTCTATATTCCTGATAATAATATTAATAGCTGCATGGGTGAGTATGTGATCTAAACGTCATGCTCATCTAGTTTTGTTTGCCCGTAAGGTCAGGGTTCAATTTCCGTCCGGGTTTACCTAAATTGGTATTTACTAAATGGCTTCCTCTTTTCCTTTCATGTAAATTCGTGTACATTTCCTCAAAACTAAACCCTCTTCATCTATATTATATTAGCTTAATTGATACACATATGTATGGCCCAAAAAGGTAGTTAGACGCTGTGGAAAGAAACTATTTCTAATTTTTATTCCCGTTAAGCGTTTAGTCTGGATGGACAGCCGATATTTTTTGCTATTTTCTATAGAGTAGCAAGACTAGCTCACATACAAACAGCAACTATATTTGCTAGCATCTCCGAGAATCGAGTTAGGATCCCCCAGATTTGTGGTTAATCACATTATCACCATTTATTCTCTGGAAAATACAATAATTCTTTTTTTGTAATAGTTATAATATCAATCACAGGGATACAAAATAAATATTATTCAAACTTTCGCTACTTTTTTTACAAACCTTTATGATGGAAATCTACGAATTAATGCATTCGAAGGAGTTATAACCTCGGCCTCACAAGTCAAGGCTAAATACACGAGCATTGAGTGACACTCCACTTTAGATATAAGGAATCTGTTTGACAGTTATAAAAGTTACTAAAACTGTTTGCCATAAATTTAAAAGTTACATTAGTTATCTGAAAATGTCACTTTTCAAAGATAATATTAATAAATATGTAAAAAATGCTCATAATAAAGTAAACTGTAATAATGTTGGCCTAATGAAAAAAAGTTTGATTCTAAAAGTTTCTTTCAACCCATTTTCGGGTGCGGGGTAACCATTGAGACCTTATCCGGAAAAAATCAGCCTCTCCCTCCCCTCTCCCCAACACTAATATGGCTTCCCCTCCCAACTCAGACGAATCTCTGGAAGCGCTGGGGCTATAGAACTCATAATCAGGTGGGGAAGGGGGTATCCCTTGAGATATTATCCGAAAAAACTCCCTCATATAGCCCCCTTTCCCGCTCTTGATGCAGCTCCGGAACGTCTCTTTAAAACAAGATTTACGTCTTTTTGTATTTCAATCAATTGAGAAAAATATTTATTTTCTTTAGTTAACACAAAATCCTTATTAAAGAAAATATTTTATTTTATATTTATATTTAAGTATTGTGCAAGCTGCGTATGGGTTAGCCAGTTTAATACATTTCACTAAGCTAAACGTTGGTATTGTGCGTCATATTTAAAAGTATTTTAATCGTCACTTTACTTAAAAAACCTCGTATGTTTAATTTATATTGAGGTTTGATTTTGGAAGATTAGAGTTTACCCAATAAAATAATGTTGTACATATACTGATATGTATTTGTAAATATTTGTTCCCAATTCAACTGCAGTCAATCTTAAGGCTGATCCGTGTTCAACCCACTAGTTAGAATATACCTTCATACAAGTCAATGACCAAATTAAATTTGAAAAAAATACACTTTATTGGTTAATCCACTGGATCCGCAGTAAATAAACTCCAATTAAAATCACACATACATAGTTTTAGAAGAAAGGTGACGTTATTTACATGCACTAAACATAATTTAGATACATGTTGAAAAAAAAATCAATACAGCCGTATCTGGGTTCTATAACAATGAGTGAATTCTATTTTTTTAAATAATTAGTTGTTTTAGTATCAAAGGATTTTCTAAAATATTCTCTACCAAAATGAAATATTGGAAAGTTGTTGTAGTTAGAAATATGTTCAAAGAAAGTTAAATTATCACACACACTGTCAGACAAAGCCAAGCATTCATCCTGTTCTACGAAACCAAGCGCTCGTTTAATCCTTCCTCTGTCCTTTTTTCAATTTCATTTCTGCTGACGCTTTTCAAATTAAGAAATAATAGATAAGAAGTGTGGATGGAAGGGGATAAAGAGATGTGCGACAAAGGAGAACTAGGCAAAGAGCTCTTTTAATCTGCCTTTTTGGCTTTTGAGCTATAAGACTTGTCGAAGAATACGCTCACTATTTAAAAGAAAAGAAAAACATGGGGAGACTCATTAAATTGAGTTGCAAATGATGAAAGATAGGCAAAAAGGGAGTGGTTGAGTTGGTTTTTTTCTACTCAAATTTAAAACTAGCTTTATCCTTTTTTGAAAGGAAGGTTTGTTAGTTAGTTTCCAAGCTTACTTATCGGTCTTTGTTTTTTGTTTTTATATATTATTAAATTCAATGATGAAAGAAAAAACCAGTTGAGTCATTAATTTATTTCAAAGAATTTTCTTTCAAAAGTTTCGAAAAATTATATATAAGTGAAAAGGTTTAATTTTCGAAATGTAAAAGTATTATTAACATTTTCAATCAAAAATAAATTAGTAGGAAAGTTTATATAAGAGAGTTTAGCCAATTGTATAAAGTGTTTGAAACGATTTAATCAAATATTAAAAAAAAAAAAAGTAACTACTCTAGCATTCCAACCTCAGAGCGCATTATTATCCGTTCAGGTGAACATTAAATCTAGTTAATAAGAACAAGTTAAACAAAGTATATTTTAGGGTAAGAATATCTGAGTTTTTTTGGAGTGTGTGTGGGAAACCAGTTAGGTAAAAAAAAAAAATCTCAGTACAGTCGGTTGAGATTCACACTCAAGCTGACCAGATGAGGATAATGCCCTAGTCTCCATATTCACCATTGATGGTAGTACAAGATGTAAATGAATGCGCACATTTATATAAGATATTTTAATAATTTTTATTAAAGGTTACGAATAGATTTTAAAGAAAAATTGCACAACACTTTTTTTTTCACGAACATATTGGAGAACATATATGTTACAAATTCTCATATTTTAATTTACTGGCATTATTAGGTTTTTAATTCATGTTGTTGGAGCTTATTCACATACGTGATGTATTAACCCCTAATAATCCACTTTTAGTGATATACAAATACCTTGTACCTTTTATGCTTAGACATAAATGGATTAATAAATTTCCACCACGCTTGGGCATGAACCAAAGTTTTCCAATGGGCGTTGTTCATCTCTTAAAATAAAAATCCCCAAATTATAATGTATACCATCATTCCCGGAAAGTGTCCATCCTTCTAGCTTTCACTTGAGATCGCATACTATACAGGCATACAATGATGGAAATTATAAATTTTTAACTAAGCTATCACAATCTACAAAATTCCCTATATATTTTAGTTAGCATGTTTACGTTGTAAAAGGCAACGTTAAGTGGAATCACGCTTTATTCAGTGAACAGAGAGTAATATGGAATAGACAACGTTTAGTGGAGCCACGTCTTCATTCAGTGGACAGAGAGTAATATGGAAGAGACAACGTTTAGTGGAGCCACGTCTTTATTCAGTGAACGGAGGGTAATATGGAAGAGATAACGTTTAGTGGAGCCACGTCTTCATTCAGTGGACAGAGAGTAATATGGAAGAGACAACGTTTAGTGGAGCCACGTCTTTATTCAGTGAATGGAGGGTAATATGGAAGAGATAACGTTTAGTGGAGCCACGTCTTTATTCAGTGAACGGAGGGTAATATGGAAGAGATAACGTTTAGTGGAGCCACGTCTTCATTCAGTGGACAGAGAGTAATATGGAAGAGACAACGTTTAGTGGAGCCACGTCTTTATTCAGTGAACGGAGGGTAATATGGAAGAGATAACGTTTAGTGGAGCCACGTCTTTATTCAGTGAACGGAGGGTAATATGGAAGAGATAACGTTTAGTGGATCCACGTCTTCATTCAGTGAACAGAGGGTAGTATGTAAGAGACAATGTTTAAAGGAGCCACGTCTTCATTCAGTGAACGGAGGGTAATCTGGAAGAGACAATGTTTAGTGGAGCAGGCAACCCTTGGTGAGCACATGACTTTGTTAAGTGAGCAGAAGATAATATAAAGTAATCATCTCTTTAAGTAGACATGTCTTCGTGTTGTAAACAGAGGATAATTTGAAACAGGCACATTTTAGTGAACTCACGACTTCGTTTGGTGCACAAAGGACATAATTATCAAGATTGCTACGTTCAATGGACCTACGCTTTTTTTTCGATGATAAGATCATGATAAAATCAAAATAGTATTATGTAATTATTAAGACATATTTTGAAAATAATAAATAAATATATTTTAATAAATAATATTGATTTAATCCACAAAAGTTTAATATTAGCACTGACATAATTATTGAGACATAAAAAGTAAATATAGTACTATTTACTATTTCACTATCTTACAGGTAGAGAAAATATTGTGATTGTCGAAAAAATTGAACTCGAGAATTTGATGAATGTCGAAGTTTCATGACCCCCAGAATAAAAAAAAGTTTTTTTTTTTAATTTCCGTCTGTCTGTACCTCCAACTAGAGCCTAAACTATTTTACCGATCGGGCTTGAACTCAGTATCTAGGGTTTTCATAGGGTTGCCCCAAGGGTTATTTGGAAATGAATATCTAACCCTAAAATTAAAGGTAGTTTACTGAAGGGCAAACAGAAAGAAAAAAATATTTTCTCAAAATCGGCTTCAACGATTTTGATTAAATTTCATTTATAAATATTACAAACAAAATGGCTTCCCTCAGTATTTTGGCAAAATGACTCCGGTCTGATGGGTAAATTATCATTTTTTATTATATCTCCAAAACTATTTGAGATATGAAATTACTGATCATTGCAAATATGTAGATCTATTTATAACACAAATAATTTATAAGAAACATATTTTTATAAAACCAATAACTTTCAAAATATATATACTTTACTTTTCGAACACAAAAGGTAAAGTATTGCGACTGTAAAAAAAATATAGCCGGAAATATTGATGGATATTGACGTCTCATGAATCCCGAACCCTAAAAAGTGGTCTTTGAAATGCCGTCTGTTTAAACTTAAAATTAATAGTAGTTTAAGATTCGGATGAACATCTCGAGGTTTGGCAAAGCTCTACTACAAGTAGTACCATGTGCTACCAGCTCACTGGAGCTGCGCTGCTGTAGCTCGGGCAGTAACAACACCAACCCCTCTCTCCCTTCCTATACTCACCCACTTTCTTTCGGAGTGTCCTTTACTCCAGGCCGCCGCCGCCACCACCCCTAATCCTTTCAATTTTGTTAATTGCTACACAACCAAATATAAGCTATCATGATGATGCCCTTTAATGCAGCGGATAACAAACTACGACCCGCGGGCCACATGTGGCCCGCACGCAATTGTACAACTTTCGTGATTTTAATAACAAAAATGTCAAATCAAATAGATAATCAATGCGTGTTTTTAAACATGTGAACAAGTGAGCAAGCTCGATTATAATGTTACATGTGTAAGAGCATAAGCTTGTGTTTACGGTAAGAGTGGATTTTGTTCTGTGTGTACGCATGTGAGGACGACACTTTGTGCATATTCTCATCTTACAGACACAGGCTGTCAAACAAGAGTGTACAGGAAAATACAGTCAGCAGATATCTGCTTTAAAAGAAGAGTTTTTCAAGGTGGTGTGCTGATTTTAAATCTTTGGAAGATCAATCCAATGTTTTGAGCTACCCCCTTACTTTCAAAATTGAAGCAGCATCGAATAAGCTCTAGTTTTAATTAAACAATCTTCAAGCAGACAATGCTCTGAAGGAGAATTTTAAAAATATGAAACTAACTCAATTTTATGCATCACTTGTAGAGAAAGGTTTGGTAATTTGAAAACGTTTGCCAGAAAGATGTTTGTGTTATTTGCTTCTACCTATATTTGTGAACATACTTTCCATGCATGAACATTAACAAAGCAAAGAACAGGTCTCTCTTAACAGACTAAAATCTACTAAGTGTTTTGCGAATTAGGACGAACCACCTGAATCCTGTCCTGACTTCAACAAACTCGTGAGGTGACCTGGTGGTTTAGGGGTGAGGTGTCGGACTTCTATGCTGGGGTCCGGGTTCAATCCTCGGTTCCGGCACAGATTTATCTGATTACCAAACCCTTCCTTCAACTCTGACATGACATCTTGTGAATGTGGGTAATTCCAGGCCTCCACCGTGGTTCGGATTCCACGTTAAACTGTAGGTCCTCCATTTAATCTCACAATCACCCTACCATTACACATTAGCGTAAGTGCGTATAATCCGAACGGGTAGTAAGACGCGGTGCTAATAATAATAATAATAATAATAATAATAATAATAATAATAATAATAATAATAGTAATAATAATTTAAATTATGTCTTAACCCTTTGTTGACAGAAGGTACTTTTAAGTACCATTAACTTTCTTACATGTTATTGCCCACCAATGTTATGTTAAAATTTTTTAAACTTAACTATATGATTTTGTGGTCTACTAGACTCATACATTACACATATATTTTCCTTTTTAGCAAAATTTGTATATTTCAATTATTTCAGGCTATGGTACTTGCAAGTACCGTTGGGCTATGTAGAGTCTGAGCTACAAACATATACTAACCTACAAGGAATAAAGAATAATATAATTACTTGGATATAAATAAAATTCTGGAATAGTTTTTATGGTTAATTTGACTATTAAAAAGAGCGTTCAAGAATATCTCAAATATTTTAGTTATTTTATGAACTATAATATTTACTGGCAGTGGATAGCCCAAAAAATTCTTCAAGTGTACCATAACAATACTTAGGCCTATAAGGCAATGTTGTGGTACAATACAAAACAATTTTTTTTCTCATTGCAACACAAGTAAACATTGCAATGTGAACACATTGAGTAAGGGCGTGACTGGATTTTATCGAGGCTGCACTTTTCACAACGTCCCCTTTTTTCTGTGAATTTGGGCCAATGCACACCACGGTTTCCTTGACGAATATCCTTGGTGACAGATGGTTGCTTTCCTCTTCGCTTATTTGCATTCCTGGTACTTGGTTTCAAAGTGTCACTAATTCTTCTTTTCTTTACATTTCCACCATCCATACTCGATCCTGGACTCCTAGTAATTCCTACCAGTTTTTGCGTCATTAGCCCCATTGCAATACGGCGACGATACTCAAGCAAAGGAAGTTTTTCATCTAGTAGGGAATAAATAATATAAGAATTAACAAAGGCAATATCCAACAAGCCCCAAAAAATGCGGTGCCACCACTTTTTGGACCTGCGGTTCAAGCCGTATGCTAACCGAAGTCTGTCAGCATGATCAACTCCCCCCATGTGTTTGTTGTAATCTACAACAACCATTGGACATTTTATTTTCAATACTTCTCCATTTCTCTGTCGGCGTTTTACTTCACCAGCCTCCGACCCATGAAAATTTGATGCTAGGTGAACAGTTTTTGTGTCCTTCCACTTGAAGTAACCAACACCAGTTTGAGTAAATTTATAGTCATAGTCACCTCTCTCCATATGTTTATCTTCAGTTAGCACAGGAAGACCTTTTCTTTGTTTTCTTATTGTTCCACAAGCTGGTGTTTGCTCTAACTGGAGTTTCTCCAAAAGTGGCACTGATGTGAAGTAATTGTCAAAGTAAATAATGCGACCTTTTTTCATTTCTTCTTTTGATAATTGCAGCACAACACGTTCGCCCAAACCATAGCCTTGAAATTCTTTTTCCATAGCCTCATCTTTTCCTTGGTAAATATTAAATTTCTTTATGTATCCTCTATCATCTGCCATACACCATACCTTATAGCCTCTCTTGATGGGCTTAGCCGGATTGTACTGTTTCATTGATGAACGGCCTTTGAATAAGATCATAGACTCATCAATTGAAAGTTCTCTTGTTCCAAGATAAACATCTCTGAATCGACCATTCAGATAGGTTATCATTGGTTTGAGTTTGTAGGTTTTGTCCTTATTGTCCTTAGGAATTGTACTATTGTCATTTACATGCAAAAAGGTTAGTATGCTATCAAACCTATTCCGACTCATTGTTTCAGCCACTATTACCACACGTAGATCTGGAAAGTTGGACCAATAATGTCTCCAGTTTGGGAGTTTGTGATAACCCATTAAAAAGTTAATCCCAATAAATGCCAAGAGTTTCTTCTCGTTTCAAATTCAAATTTTTATTCTTCTGGGTCGCATACAAGTTGCTCTGGTAAATAATATTATCAAGCATACCTTCAATTAGCCGAATAAATACATCGGTAGGCGAGTTACAGTCTTCGAAAATAGCACCAACAAAGCCTATTTCATTGTCATAATCAGGAATGGAAGTATTTACTTCTTTCTTTGTCCATTTGCGTTCTTGTTGTTGTAATTGTGGACTTTCTGGTGTATTAGTATTACTTGGCTCTGGAAGGGGAATAGTATCGACTATGTCAACATCAACTGATTTATTCAGATGATTATTTGTCTGTGAACTCGTTGATGGCTGAGAATTGATAGTATCTGTACTTTCATGCTGTATTGACAATTCAGCCAGGAAAATGTCATCAAATGTGTTTCCAGTAGAAATATATTTAGGGATATTCTCAACATCATCATCATTTGCTCATTATCCAAATCATCATCAGATTCAATATCAGTGTCAGGATTATTGTCCTCTGGAAGCTCTTCCCACAAAATATCTAGAATTTGTTTGTCAGAAACAGTAGGCTTACACGTGTTCAATTTCTTGTCTGCCATAACCTACAAAAAATAAACCTACATTAGGCCTATAGAGTAAACCTAGTATGAAAAAGAATTTACACAATTGTTTTCAATTGTATATATTTTATAACAATATAACTAATATTGAAAAAGGGGACTTACTTGTTTTTGTTTTACGTTAATTATTAGCAGCCCATAGGTACTTATAAGTCCAATTCAATATACAACCTAAATACTTCTAGTAGCCCATTGGTACTTCACAGTCCACTACATTTATAATCAAATAAAACAAATATGTGCACTGCTATACTTCTAAAAATATCACAGTAATATTCTAATGTATAACTAAACACAATGCATATATACAATATTTAAATTTCTAGACATAACACTCATAAATAAATTTACGAAAAGATAAACAAAAACACGAGGTCATAGCATGACACCTTCAATAATAAAACAACTTCCTGTCTCTACACAGTATGTTCAATGTGATAAAATTTAATTTCTTTGTGAAGGAAGAAGGTACTTAGAAGTACCAACGAGCCCTTGTGTTGACAAAATGTACAAGTAATTTATTATACGGTTTAAAAGAAGGTGGTACCTAAAAGTACCATTGGTCAACAAAGGACTATACATTTTACCTTATAGCTGGGCAACAAAGGGTTAATGTAAAAAAGTAAACATTAACTTGTAACTTTTTTATTAATATAGTTTATTTTAAATTTACAAGTTAAATATAATACTAAAAACCGCATGTTGTTACCATGCATATTTTCTAAGCAATATAGTACACAACTTTATCCTTCTTATATAGTAATTAGTAGGTGTCCATCAGAATCTTAATAAAGGGCAAACAGAGAAAAAATCGATTTTCTCAAAACTGGCTCTTACGATTTTGATTAAAATACTTATCTAGACGTTGATTAAGATTATAAATAAACTGGCGGTTTTCATTTTACCATGAAAATGAATTTTAGAGCACTTTACAGAAGCAGAAACTTCCGTATCTCCGCAACTATTTGAGATACTAAATAACTTTTCATTGCAAAATTGCAGTACTATTAAAAATACAAAACTTTCTGATATATTGGCAAATATATTAATACCATTTTTTGAATTTTAGTTGTAAAGAGATACTGATTAAGTTTTAACGCAATAATTCTCCAATGCCATAGAGTCATTAAATATAGGTAAGTAAGTCTCTCAAAAAGTTTATGTTTTTTTCCTTAAACCTCTTCGTAGAAATGTTTGTACAACAATGGTCTATCTACGTTTTGGACTCAATAGTCAATATTTACATTTTTTATTGGTCAAAATTTATAAATGAGAAATTTAATAGCAATGCGATGGCATGAAGATTTGCAACACCTAATACAATGTCGAAAATTTTAACCGGAAGTTAAAATTTTAATACGAAGTGTTGACCCTTGTTGACCCAATAGTGATCTTTTTTATCAGTCCAAACATACAAATGAGGACATTAATTCTTTAAAAATAAAATTGTAAAATTTAAAATCGGGAGTAAAAAAATGTTTTACATAAATATAGTGCAATTTATGCTTGGGTTTGCTAGTGTATATTATTTAATTTCAAATATATTACGAGTTTTGAGTAAATATCTCCATTTTTAAACAATAGATCGAGAAAGTCCGTGCAAAGTTCGGTATCATTTATTTCAGTGGACTGTCGTCCATTTTTTACAGATTACCTTGGACGATGAAAAGGAAGTACTTTACAAAATTACGTAACCAAATTTATGGTTAAACTAATTTGCAATGCAAAATAAGTGTTTTCGCCACAACATGTATTCAAAACAAGAAGTTTTTGAACGGGTTGTGTAGCCAATGATTGGCAATTGAAGAGAAAGGAAGCTCATAATGATAGTCATATAACCATTTAAATATAATTTGGAATAAGTTTGTACAGGTAGATTTCAAAGTGGATGTGGGTGTAGGCCTAGTTATATGAGCTTTGTTTGGTTGATTTTGTAAATACAATCTTATAAAATAATGTAGGCCGGTATAAATATATAGGTCCCCCCCCCCCCTCTCTCTCTCTCTCTCTCTCTCTCTCTCTCTCTCTATATATATATATATATATATATATATATATATATATATATATATATATATATATATATATATATATATATATATATATATATATATATATTTAAGAAATATCCAATGGTGGAATAGTGCAATTAAATACAGTATAATGTTTATAGATATATATGTATGTATATACATATATACACATATATATCTATATACATATATATACTTAAAAGTATTCAATGGTGGAATATTAAAATTAGCTATAATATAGGTGTATAGGTATATCCTATAGCCTATATCTATTGATTAGCAAATTTTAATGTCCCATTAAATATTGTTAGTGTAAGATGGAATTGGTCGATTGCAACTAACATAAAATATGAAAAAGTTGGTGAAATGTACAGTTTTAAAATATAAATCATGTATAGAATATTAATGGTAGTATATTAAATAAATTTGCATATTGGTTTTTACTGATAGTTTTAACAAAATAGATATTACATTCTAATTTTCATTTGAAGGGACTTTTATATCCCTAAATTATTATAATCAACATTGACAACGTTATTTTATAAGTATTGATATAATTTATACAAAACATGACATCTTCAGATCACATGACCTAGCGTTTGAATATATGAAAGTAGAATTATACCCGACATCACCTTTGAAGAAACTGCAAGTCTTATGGAAAAAAGCTTTAAATTTCCCTTGTTGCCGATTAGCTGTTGCCAGATCTCCTTACTTTCAGTTACATTATTATTGTTAGCACTGCGTCTTACTACCCGTTCGGGTTATACGCACTTACGCTAATGTGTAATGGTAGGGTGATTGTGAGATGAAATGGAGGACCTACAGTTTAACGTGGAATCCGAACCACGGTGGAGACCTGGCATTCCTCACATTCACAAGATGTCTTGTCAGAGGTGAAGGAAGGGTTTGGTAATCACTTTCAGTTACATATGACGGACTGTGTTGGGCTGGGGTAAGAAGACATTGGCAACATCTATGAACCAGCATTGCAAAGCTTGTCTTATATTTAAAGGAAGTTTAACCACACATACAGTTTCTTCAGAGATGATATCCAGTGTTGTTTTTTTCTAGCGTATGCCACCAGCGTTCATCGGCTGGACACAGTCTTGTTCTTCTACTGGCATTGGCGGATGTTTTGTAACCGCCTTCTGAGATTGGGGCACCGTGTAGGTGCGGTTACTTCGTCCCGGTGAGATGTGATGATGATTATGATGATGATGATGATGATGATGTGTTGCCAGTAGAAATTTTGGACCTAATGTAATCCTAACTAACCAGACCAAGACAACCATAGTAAATATTCCCTTCCGGGAAAAATATATTTGGTACCACCAAGAATCAAACCCGGGACCTTAAGATTAGTAGCCAGGAATGCTGACCATTAGACCAAGATGTCTGCCTCCAACGTACTATTTATATCTATCTATCAGATTATTAAATATATATAGATTATGCTAGTGTAAAAGGGATGAGGAAGGTATAATTTAGAGGAAATGTACCCCAAATTTGCGTGAAGAGAGAGAGTGGGAAAACCACCATCTTACCACCCAACCAGGATTTTAGCACCAATCTCCCCCTTACAGGAAAACGAGACTAAGTGGGCCTGATATTTAGACCACGTACCTACGAGTACTGGAGACTTGACATTTGTCTGAAATGAACGGTGCTAAAAGCTCTCGACCAGAGACAAGGCCTACAGAGGCGTTGAAATTATAAACTTGTGTTTTAATGGTTGAGAGGCTTTTGATCAAGCACTGGTTAGGGGGTTGGTTACTGGTTATTCTAACTTCCCAACGAGGGGATCCTTTCATTCAAATAATAATCCCTGGCACCTGAAAACAAGGCATTATTTTATCACCTTTTACTTCAGGGTGAAGAAACAAATGAATGAATTAAATCATTTTCTCGCCAGCACACCAAATTTATCCAAGTTTTAGATATTTGTGAGAGAGAGAGAAGGTGGCCGGTGGGGTTAAGGGGGGGGGGTAGAGTTGGAAGAGAAAGTGGTCCATTTGTCACCAATGTCAGGGAAACATAAACACATTTGGGAGTACGAACTTTATTTTGCACACCTTCGAAAAAAAAAAAAAAACGAGAAGGAATACTTTTGAAAGTTCAACAGTTTTTTCACTACCCCCAATCCCTTTCCTTTCCCCCTTTCTGAAGGTCTTGATTTATATATTAATGGATTCCTACACTTCCTTTACCTACAAAGTTTGCTGAAAAGGGCTAAAGTACGTTGACGTTAAACCTGTAAACAAATGAGGGTCTCAGAAGAAAAACCTATTAAATCATATTAATTTAAAATTAAACTAAAATAAATTTAGTTGTTGTTTAACACCGCGTTTTACTACCCGTTTGGATTGTACGCTTTTATACTTATTACGCTAATGGTTTTAGGGATTAGGAAGTATATATTTAGAGGAAATGTTCCTGCATTTACATGGAGGGAGAAGGGAAAACAATTTTGGAAAAACTACCTTTAGTACACCTGATCGAGATTCAAGCCTCATCTCTCCGTCAACGGTAGTCCATCTTACTGCAATAATAGCGCGTTAGACCATGAGGCCAACGAAGCACTTTAAAATTATAAACATATATATAATATCTTACTACTGACCTAGGCTATCTGCTCTTGGTGTTTAAATGAATTGGATAAAATTGAGAATAACTGTACTCGTATTTGCGTGGATAGAGCTTGAGAAACAATGCACTTTATCAGTACTCCTGAAATAGATTCCAACCTTGACCTTCACCTCCCCAACAATCTTGTGTATTGTGGGTGGGAGGCCTTGGTCCACGCTGCCACCGAACCAGAGTTTATTATTGTCATCCTTATATTTTCACAAATAAGGTAAGGATGAAGAAAATAGAATTCAGACGAGGTGTACCAAAATTTGCTTGGATGTGGTTTGTAAAATCATCGATTATGAATCATCTTAGTACCTGTATCTGAACAAAGTTCAAACATTGACCTCCCCATCAACATAAAACCGGACAAGATAACTCTGACGCCCTTGTCCGCGTGTCCACCGGTGCTAGTGTGGGAGTACTTGGTGTATGTATTCCATTTATATGAAATAATATTTAATGATCTCGTTTATTAAATAAAATGTTTACTTTAAACATTTATTTCAACAGTTTGTGACCTATGACCCACTTCAGTGGCCGCATGGTCTAAGGCATCACTCTCGCAATTGAACTGGACTGGCCAATGACGGGGAGATCGGGTGGGTTTCAATCACGGTTGGGTTTACTGAGAATGTTTTTTTTCTTCCTAAATGGTTTTCTACTCTGCCTCTACACAAATGTGGGTATACTTCCTTTTAATTCAACATTCACTGTCCCTAGCACATTAGCGTAATTATCACATATGCGTATAGACTAAACAGGTAGAAAGACGAAGTGTTTATTTAATACAATCTTGAGAAATAGTATCACCGTATATACTTTTAGTTGATTTAATTGCAGAATCCTTTAAATTACAGAATTGAAGGTTTTGTTACTGGAAATTGAGTGATTGTTAGTTTCTCCTCTTATTACTGCTGCCTGCCCGTCACTAATTGGCAAGAAAAAATTGGATTTGTCTTGTTTTACTCAACGAGTTTTGCAGCCATGAAATTAAAAGCAAAACATATAATAAGCATTTTATATATTGTATATTATTACAAATATAAATGTGTAGCTTGAAGTAGCTTTTCCCTGTTTAGGTAGGTTACTTTATAAAAAGTGAACTGGAAGTGGATTTCCGCATGTTGTTTATCACTGTGGTTTTCTCATCCTCTCTCCATACTAATATGGTGGTTGCACATCCACTAAGTACCCTCAAAGTTCCTTCTCCTTTAATAATGTAATTAACAGCCTTGGTGTTTATTTAACACTGCATATTACTACCCATTCGGGCTATACGCCTATGTACTAATTACACTAATGTGTTAGGTATTAGAAAGTATAAATTTATAAGAAGTATATTCGCATTTGCCTGGAGGATGACTGGAAAATCATTTATGAAAAACCATCCTCAGTACACCCGACCAGGATCAATCCCGCTCTCCACGCCTTCGGCAGTCCGGTCTTCTGCGAGAGTCACGCCTTACGACATGTGGCCACAGAAATGGGTTAGCCTTGGTGTTAAACTTGTAAAATATACATTGTGTCTAAATATGTGACTTAGTTGATTCTAAGCCTTTGGCCTTGATATTTGTTCCGTTTCTACCTTGTTTATCGGGCAGTCTGCTGTATTTTCTTTGTTCCAATACGAACGTCAACATCATTTCTCTGAAACGTGCCACTAAATTGAAAAGGAAAGAAACACAATCTACACATTTACTTATTAAAAGTTTAGGCTGCTGAACTCGTAAATAAATACCGTCAACCATAGTGGTGGACACAAATATTATAAACGGTTTGTAATTATGAAGAAGGAAAAATGATTAGGACTTTAATCTTGATGTAATAAATTGTAGTCGTGGCTAAGTGGCAAGGGGGCCGACTTAAATTAACCTCGTTTGAACCCAGGCAAGGTTAGAAATAATTTATTATTGCAGTTGCTTTATTACCTAGAAATGAATTTTGTGTTCACAAAAGTCTGGTTTAAGGTTGTAAATTATGTCCTAGGTTACATTAATTTGTAAGACATTGGCTGCTACTAACGTGGATCAGCACCAATGGTAGCATGGCCTAGGAAACAGGATCTTAATTCACTTAATCTATTATTATTACTCTTCTTAAATCAGGACGATTTAATTTTGCTTATTTTAGCGGCAAGCCAATTAGCTTCAATCTGATTACCCTTGCAGTAAATAGTATAGTTTATTTATAATTATCTTAGTGGTAAACACGGTTTCTTAATTCTAATTATTCTTAAGATAAGCAGGATGTTTCATTATAATTACGCTCAGGGTAATCAGGATAGTTTTATTCTAATTGCTTTCACGGTAATAATTCTAATTATTTTCAAGCTAGACAGGATAGTCTCACTTTAACAACTCTCAAAGTAAGAATATAGTTGCATCGTAATTATTTTTATGGTAAGCAGGATAGTTTCTATCTCATAACATTCACGTTACAAAGCATAGTTTCATTATTATTATTCTTGAGATAAGCAGGATAGTTTAAGCTCACTGGAAGAAAGATAGTTTCATTCTAATCACTTTCATGGTGGGCACGTGGATGCTATTCTAATTGTTATCAAAGTAAGCAGTATAGTTTAATTCTAATTACTTTCATGGAAATAAGTATATTTTAGCTATATTTTAATCAGTGTCACATTAATTAGGATAATTTCATAATAATTACTTTCATGGCAAGAAAGATAGGTATATTATAATTGTTTCATGGTAATCAGAATAAATTCGTATTAATTACTTTCATGGCAATCAGGATAGTTATATTCTAGTTAATTTCACAGTAGTAGTTTCATACTAATTACTTTCATGGCAAGAAGGGTAGTAATATTATAATTAGTTTCAAGATAAAAATGGTAGTTTTGATCTAATTAGTTTCATGGTAAGAAGGGTAGTTTGGTTTTAATTAGTTTCACGTTTTGAAAGGTAGTTTGGTTATAATATTCTAGTATTTTCACTGTACAAACTCGAACAGTTGACAGGGTAGCTTTATTCTTCTGGTAAGAAAACTAATTTTATTCTGCTTACTTATGCAGCCTTCCAGTTAGATCATCTTGAAATTACACCAACTTCAGCCTCGACATAACAAGTCTACCTATCTATCTCTACCATCCTAAATGTTTTGGAGCTTGATGTTGGCTGCGCGTCAAGGTTACTTTTTTTATCAAAGGATTTGAAGGGCGTAAAATCGTCATGGTTGAAGAGTTGGCAAGAGGAGCTATTTAAAATAGGTGAAGAGAAGAAGGGGGTTTACTGACCCTTCGAGCCTTTCTCTGTAAATAGGAGGATGAATGAAAGGTTAGCAAGAGGGAGGGTGGGGATAAAAGATAACGTTTGAGATCAAATGTTAGGTAACATCAAAGTAATTGCTTTGCGTGTGTTTTGGTAAATTAAAATTTTGACACCCCTCGTGAAGTGGGGTGTATTTTGTCTTTAAATTTAATTACATTAACTCGAAGTAGAAGTTTGCCTTTCCATTCACTGAGTTAACGTAACTGATAAAATAACGTCAGTTTTTTTTTCAATGTGTTTATATCTTTATTTACTAGTTAACATACTCTATTATTGTTGTTAAATATGAAACAAAATAGATTCTTAGGAAAAATCAAATTTAGATATAGTTTTCAAATAAAATTAATATTTCTAACATACAAAACCTCTTATTGTAAATAAAAGAGGTAGTTATGTATTTTTAATGCATAAAATCACTTAATATATTGTGACGTTATATTATATTTGAGATATATATATATATATATATATATAAAATATAAATAAACGTCATATTTATATATATATATATATATAATATATATATATATCAAATATAATATAAAGTCATATATATATATATATATATATATAAACTCATTTTAAAGAAAAGTAATATATTATAAATATTATATATAATCACTTAATAAATAGGGTGTTAAATAATTTGTATATTTAAATATTAATTTAATTAATATAGGGAGTAATCTTACTAATATTTAAAGATGAAATGTTGTATGTTTGTTTGTTACACAATAATGTCTAAACTACAGCATCGATTGTCCTGAAATTTCGCATACATGTATCTGGGATGTCTATTTATAAGATAGGCTGATTAAAAATGACGTCCATAATTTAGTTTCAATATGGCGGCACTACTTTTAAACCCTTTTCTCAGTTTCTGTTTATAGGATTTTTACTGGATCAACTTTTAAAAGTAATTCCTAGATATAGATTAGCATTTACGGCCATCTTAAAAGAAAATGGCAGCTATGGCATACTAATTTTTAGCCCATCCAGAGCTCTGGCTGTTAACTATAGGAAGCCTGACAGTATTAATCCGGGTCATAGCCTATTATGTTAATCAATAATCATATAAATAATATAGGATGTGTATTTGTCTGTTTGTGTGTTTTTTGGATATGTGTGTAGGCTCTTTACTCCAAAAAACAAGATAACTAAAAAGCTAAAACTTGAAATATGTATTTAGAGGCATATGATTGTGTGCATCTGGAGCGTATTTAAATTATGTTTACATAAATTGTGAGACATACGTCTTAAGATTCGGATGGACATCTCGAGGTTTGGCAAATCTCTACTCCAAGTAGTACCATGTGCTAACACCTCACCGGAGCTGCGCTGCTGTAGCTAGGGCAGTAACAACACCAACCCCTCTCTCCCTCTAATACTCTCCCTTCCCCTTTCGGAGTGTCATTACTCCAGGCCGCCACCACCACCCCTAATCCTTTCAATTTTGTTGCTTACTACAAAACCAAAGAAAAGCTATCATGATGATGCTCTCTAAGGCAGCGGTGTATAAACTACGGCTCACGGGCCGCTTGATGGCCGCACGCAATTGTAAAATTGTTGTGATTTTACTAACAAAAATGTTAAATTAAATAGATAATCAGTGCATGTTTTTAAACATTTGAACAAGTGAGCAGGCTCGATTATAATGCTCCATGTGTAAGAGCAAATCAAATGAGCTCCAGTTTGATTTAATCAATCTTCAAGCAAACAATGCTCTAAAGGAGACTTTTAAGAATATGAAACTAACTGAATTATATGCATCACTTGTAGAGAAAAGCTTAGTAATTAGAAAACGTTTACCAGAAATATGTTTGTGTTATTTGTTTCTACCTATATATGTGAACAGGCTTTCTCATGCGTGAACATTAACAAAGCAAAGAACAGGTTACTCAAATCTACAAAGTGTTTTGCGAATTGAGGACGAACAAGCTGAATCCTGACTTCGACAAACTCGTGCAGGATTTTGGACAGTTGCATAAATTCCATTAACGATAGCAATTTGAGTAGTTATTAATCAACATTTGCTAGGTTAAGCATTAACATGAGTACATGACATATTTAGTTCTATTTGTTATGACACATTAGACTTTATTTGCTACTTTTTTGTGTGTCAAACTTTTATGGTTATATGACTAATATAGGCAATTTTGTGTGAAAATAAAGTTGATAATTTAGTTAATTTAGATTTTTGTTACATGCGGCCCACTAAACACCTTACAGATGTCAATGTGGTCCTCGAGGAGAAAATTTACCCACTTCTGCTCTAAGGAGTAGTGTGGAGTTTCGAGCCGCAATCTCGGTGTTTTGTTAGAATGTCATCCCAAGTCAAAGGACAAGGACTCCAAAGTACAATATTTTAGCTACCCAAGGAAATCACTATTTACAATAAATGGTGACATTTTTATTTAGTTTATCTCTTACCCACTGTATATCATTATTATTATTAGTACCGCGTCTTACTACCCATTCGGGTTACACGCACTAACCCTAAAGTGTAATGGTAGGGTGATTGTGAGATGAAATGAAGGACCTACAGTTTAATGTGGAATCCGAACCACGGTGGAGGCCTGGCATTCCCCACATTCACAAGATGTCTTGTCAGAGGTGAAGGAAGGGTTTGGTAATCTGATTAATCTGTGCCGGGACCGAGGATTGAACCCCGGACCCCAGCACAGAAGTCTGACACCTTACCGCCAGGTCACCCTACCTACTGTAGAAATATATAAAAATATTTTCTTTCTTCTTCCTAATATTAAAAAAATTGCCCTTTCCTTCTGTTTTTTTCATTGACTAGTTTTTACGGTCGATACTTACGCTATTTATTTAAATACATGATAAAAGGAGGTAAGAATTAAAATAAGTGTGCCAGCATTTGGTTGCCAGAAAAAATAAAAAAACACAAGTGAAAATCACACTTTGTTCGGGGTGATGGACTGTTAAAAAAAATTGGAACTATCTTTAAAAAAATATTGAGTCAGAAAAAGTGGCCTAAGTTGGCGAAAAAATCATTTTTTTTTATCTTTTTCAATTTAATAGAATTTACACACTTCACGCCTAATTTACTTTACAAATACTGTTAGAATTTTCATTTTTTCATTTTTTTAATCATGAAAATAGATTTTGACAAAAACATTGTAATATAGCAAATGTGTTCCATTTGAATAAGACTCGCAACAGTGAGTTGAAAATGGTTGTCAGACGATTCAAATAACGCAAGAAATTCCTCAAAGAGCACCCAACTGTCAAATTCGAAGATATGGTATTTTTGTGGAAATGGAAAGACAGAATGAACACTTTTTTAAGTAATAAAGTTATACATTTGTGCTATGTAGACCCAAAAAATATTTTATTTTCATCCTAATTTTTTTATTACATTACTTTACTTCTATGTGAACTGGTTCATCGACCTATATTCTCTCTTACTCTTATAATAATAATAATAATAATAATAATAATAATAATAATAATAATAATAATAATAATAATAATATTGGCGTTTACAGGCGTATCGACACAAGTGGAGGTAATGTAAAGTCACCACGATTATTTTACTCGTGTTAATGTGCGCACGATTCATAATTTCTGAACTTTTTTTTAAACAACCTTTATATATATATATGTGTGTGTGTGTGTGTTTGTGTGTTTGTATAGTTTAAAAAAATATTTAACTAATATAATTAGATGAATATTTTTGGATGGCAGAAATAATAGCTTTGACACACATGCCCCTCTCACCCTAAAGTAAATTCCTGGATGCGCCACTGATTCTTAATAACTTTATAACACACAATATTTTAACAAATATTATTTGGAAATATGTGGAACAAACTACATGGGTATGGTGTACAGCAATTAATTTACATAATAATGAATAAAGTAATTCCAATAATATAGCAATAGAATTCAAATCATTTAAAAACAAACATATATTTATATAAGCTTATTAGAACCATACTAGTGAAATCTTCTTCCCACTCAGTTCATATCTGACCAAATAGATGTTCTGTTAATTAACTTGGCATTATTTGTTCATTGGTGGTGGCTGAACAAAAGTTATCCTCGGAGCGAGACATTTAATAGATACATATTTAACTAGCTATGTTTAATCTAAAAACACTCCACGAGTTTCCTTTGCACTTAATATAGTTAGTAAAAGGTAACAATCTAGATAAACAATTACATTCTTATGAACAACTTACAACAATAAAATAAATAAAAAATGCTGAATAGTTACAAATATAGAAAGATGCATAGGTCCATATACTTACTGTGCTTAGCGTAAGTTTTATCAACCACTTACAACATTAAAACAAACTACTAAAACAATTGAACAGTTACATAAATAGAAAGATATAATACGTTCATTAACTTAATAGCTTACATTAACTAAAACAAAATTGCAAAATAATTGAAATAATTACATAACTATAAGGAAATAATCTGGTCAGCCTCCAAGCTTTAATTTAATAGGCACCAGCTGTAATTATGAACTGAACCGCAACAAAAAAATATACAATAAATCCATTAAATTGCAGAGTAATATTTATTAATTGTTTAAAATAAAAACGCATATATAGGTGCCATTTTCCTATTTATTCTTCTTTTTCTGCATTTCTGCTTGAGCTTTGATAATGTAGAGTGGGTTCCTTATGGGCATTGACCTGGGGAACCTTGGATCCACCAACTCAGGAAGCAGACAGTTCATAAAAAATGTAGTTAGCTTGTCTTCCATTTCTGACTGCCAAAAGCCATCGTCTCGTTTCACTTCCACAAGATGTAAGCCAAGGGTGTCCATAAACCAAATACACAATAGCTTCTTCTCGTGATGTGTAACTGTCCTTGAACTTGATAATAGTAGTCGTGCTTTTTGTTCATGACAATCATACCATTATCTTTTTTGAGGGCTGCGAATTTACCCAGGTGTATTGCTTCTGTTGGATGCATAGAAGCTATGGAAGGTGGGCATTTAACTTCAACAATACCTTGACCATCGTTGAGTATACCATCTGGTGTTGCCCAAGGAATGGGAGACTTTCATCCACGAACAGACCACAATTATTTACCTTTAACCCTTTAGCAGCTTCTACCTCCTGAAGTGCTCTTTCTTCATATTTTACCCCGTACTCCATGGATGTAGTTGATAAACCTTTGCTATACAGCATTTCTTGAACCAATTTCTCACAGCCTGTGTGTGGACGTCTTTTACATACTGTTCCAAATCTTGATGCTGTAATCCGCTTTCTTCTTTCTTCTAGCCATTCTCCATTGTTTCTTTGTAGGATAGTAAAGCGTTCAATTTCTTTTCGTTCATCTTCTCTTAAGGTTAAAGAACTAATAAAAGAATCACATTCTAACTTAAATTGTACGTCATCCATATCAGGACGTTGCACACGTGGTCCATAATCCTTGTCGCTTTTCGAACAAAGATTAAAAATCTTTTTGCACATGTCGGTTTATCTTGGCGTTTGATCCTTTGAGTGTCTACTTTCCTTTTGCGACGCATCTCCGTTGACTTGCAGTACGCTCCGGGACTCTCTCCATACATACTTTTGTGTAGTTGGTACTGTGTCAAACCACTTTTGTGCTGGACCACTGCTGCTGCACATCTTGCTTGATAGCTCCTTCAAGAGAAAAATTTATCCGTTTACCACCGACATATTTAGCAACTTCATGATTATAATGTTCTGCAACGTTGCTATCTACATCTTCAATAAGACTTCTTGCATTATTGGCCAAGAATGAAGTGGCATCAATAATTCTATTATAAATTCCCGTATTTTTGAGATCTTGTACAACTGTGGGGGACATGTTGCGTTTTTCTATTCCATCACAAAAATAATTGCGCTCAACGCATCTCGAATGATTCCCAAACACATGGTCAGGACCATTGAGTATGTCAAGTTTCAGTTGATGAACTCTATCTAGATCAAATGTATTTTTTCGATGCTTTATTGCCATTGTAACAGCATTCCGCAGGCGGCCAACGTTATTTGCAACTTTCTGACGAAGAACAAAGGGGAAACGGCCTTTGGAACTGTTTACAACTATTTCTCTTATTTTGTTGCAGTAATTTCTCAAAAGATGATTCCGACACTCAACTTTTTCCACTGTAATGTGTTTGTAAGGCCTAGCATCCAAGATTTTCTTGTAAACACTACTGTCGCCATCAGCAATAAGTCTATTATATCTTACACCATACATGGTTTCACTGGTTAAAAAGCCATCGAGTATAATCCCTGCCTCCATACTTGTTGAACTCTGGTTGGTACCCCAATTCTTGTAACACGAGTGACCTTTTGGTTCTTCTTTTCCTCTTTCTGCACGTATGCATAAGGTGCAATACTTATTTTTGACCCCAATGAATATTACTTTTCGGGTGTAAAATCCAACAATGGCAGCCTGAAAATAATAAATTAAAAAAATCAATTGAATGCATTCAGGGAATATTTAAATAAGACACATATTTTACAAAATGCCATTAAAATTTATATATGTGATTTTTATGTATTAAATCAAATATTCTCAAAGTTCGTCCAGGAGGTCCGTGAGATCGTCCAACGAATCCGTGACATACCTTTATATTACTTTTAGATCTTATCAAATCTTATATAATAGGGTTAAACAATGATGTATACTAAACACAATCCCGACAAGAGATGATGTAGCCAATGTTGGAATAATATTTTATTAGACTCAGTATTTTCAATTTTAAAAGGATATGTTTCCGAATATGTATATGTTTATTATGTGAAGTTGTAACGTTGAATATGCTCTGTTACGATGGTATAGTTGAGGTTGATAGTGAAAGTTGGTCGGGGGTAGAATTTCCATTATTCACGGTTGAAGCAATTGTAAGAATATGATGGATTTACCCCAAAATATTATATAAATGTATGATTATAATATATTATTTAATAATCATTTATCCTACATCTAGGGTTCCCATAATCATCTGTTCCTTAGTTAGGGGGTTCACGTGACTAAGAAGTTTGAGAACCACTGTATGATATGATATGTATCATTTACATAGTATTATATATTATATACGATAGTTGTATTACATAATATATATATATAGATTAAATTATATATATAGTAAAAGATATACATAATATATATTTTGCTATACATAATGCATTGTATTGATTACACACATATTATGTAATATATATATATATTAGAATAATTACGTTCTTTGTCAAGTAGGCCTACTTATTAGTAATTTTTTTGTTTTAATTTTCTTAAATATTATCGACTTAATATAAATGAATAAGTCAAATTAAACCACTTTGCATATTATGTGTCAGTACCAATAAAGATTAAACACAAAGACAAACACTAGCGTATTTTAAAGAGTAAAGAGACCTATATATTTTAAATGCCTCTGTTACTACTCATGTGCGGGACACATTGCTCTACTCAGAGACTCCACAGCCAAGATTTGTGCTTACTAAGGCTGAAAGAACTCACTACAGTATTTAAGTACAAAATATGTGATATTATTATTAAATGTGTTCTTACCACACCAGATAGGGAGCTGTAATTGGTACGGTATGATCTTTCGCCCAACTACCATCTGCCACAACGGTCAAGAGGGGAACACCGTCTTTGTCTACATGACCCCGCTTCTTTGCTTCTTTAACCTCTAACTGTACAGCTTCCTCCATCTCTTTTTGTGCAGTTTTTCTAAAGCATCGGCTAGTTTGTCATGATATTTCCGGAAAGTCTTATAGGACATAGTTGGAATATTTAGTGTGGAGGTTATTTCCTCTAACTGTGCGTGTCCACCACCAGTAGTTAGTGTGCTCGATACGGAGGCAGTGTTGACGTCCATTACATTCAAATTTGGCTTATCTGTCCACAGAACCTGCTCTATTTTGCACAGTTTACATTTAAAAGTAATTCGGGATTTCAACCCATAACACTTTTCTCTGATAGGATACATGTCTTGAAATGAACAATTGGTTAGAGGGTGATGGCTCATTAATTGTATTTGTTTGAATAAAAAGGAAATATCTACAATTCTTCTACCGTGTAGTTCAATGTGATCTGCATCAATGACATCTTCTTGCACTTTTGATACAAGAAAAGTATGCTCTAACTCAGATGTATCATCGTGTGTTTGAGACAAATCAGATTCTTCCAGAGATAATGTGGAAATAAAATGAGAAGATCCAGCAAAATTTATTTCGTGCTGCGATCCAGTATCAACACCGGGGTTGAACCACTTGCTTGATTGACAACATCGGAAGATTCTTCTGAATTGAGTTTTGATCTGGGAAAAAATAAATTGTAATTATGTTCCAAACTAACCATGCCAAGCCCAGCAAATATTTGGATTGGTGCAAACAATAGAACTCTTTTCTGTTGAACAATGTTGTTTAAATATTACTTTTTCTCAATATATTCACGATATTATCATAGTAATAACAATAATTTAAAAAGGAAGTTGCGTGTGTATCCCTAGTTTAGCCAGTATCAAATTAAAGTTCGTATACTCGAACATATTTTAGAATTGAAACTGTACGTTAAATTATCACTTTTAGAATTTGTAGATGTTAAAAGAGGGAGGAGGGGGGAATTTTGAAATTGTAAAATGGACTAGTTTAAATATATATTTTGTAAAAAGAATAAGCAATAATCTGACAATAATTTAGCTACTTTTCATTCAAACTGTTTCAAAAACATGAAATAAAACCGATAGTTCAAAACAATAGGGTTATTATTTAGCACCGCGTCTTACTACCCGTTGGGATTATACGCTTTAAGTACTAATTACGCTAATGGATTTGGAATTGTGAAGGTTGAATTAGAGGAAGTGAACCCGCATTTGCGTGGAGGTAGAGTGGAAAACCATTTAGGAAAAACCACCCTCAGTTTACCCGACCGAGATTCGAACCTCAATCTCCCCGTCCTTGGTGGTTGAGCTCAACACGACTAGCGCGTTAGCCAACTACGCCACCGAGGCGGGTATAGTGTTATTCAATACTAGATTAAGTAATCTAACGTTTAAAAAAAATAGCATTCATCTTGTATAAGTTTAAAATGAGCATACTGAAACATTGTTTATAGACTAAAAAAAAAACATTACTATTTTAAACAAACGTATTTTTTCTTCAGATTCCATAGTAAAAACATAATTTGTTTGTTAATTCTCTCCTCATCTGGTAAATTCTCAACCTGTGATTAAATGAGCAATGATGGAGGAAAGAATAGAAGGTACCAAAGACCCTGACAAAAGTTGTTTAAATAATGAAGCAATAGTTGGCATTATAGTAACATATTTAAACTATACTTTATTGTTAGAAAAACTTACCATAGAAAGTTTAAAATAACTATTATTATTATTATAACTATTATTATGTTTTAACGACGTGCGAGACATAAAGAGGCCATTAACGTAAAATCACCATAATTAAAGTAACTCAAAACTAATTATATGAAATAAAATAAAAAATACAGTAAATGCAATTTCATTGAGAGGGCATGGCTTGGTGAGAGTGAAGGAGAATTAATGGATGATAAATTAAATGAAGGGGGAAAGAATTAAACATGAAAGTCATATCATCTTATAAAAATCTTCTAAGTGTCTTGCCTCCAACGAAGGAACGTAGACCCCTCCACCCACACCAGCGATCAAGGTCATGAAGTTCTTAGGGGAGAGTAAGGGGTGGGAACGTACACTCACTGATATACTTGTTTTGTTCTCCTTTGGGGACCATGTATATTTATACACTAACACATTAAACAAGTTGTTCTATAGAGAGGCCTATTATATAAAATGCAGTGACATAGTCTAAGGATAATGTATGATAGAGAATGTTATATCAATTGTGTATGCATTCAGGAAATGGCCGTTTGTTTGCGTGGACCAGAGTCCCCATATAACCCACTTCCCCACTATCTAGAAGGTTGAATTTGGTACACAGCTTCCACTAGTGGACCATTTTAATTTATTAAATCTTGAGATTTCATAAATAAAGCTTTTGACAACAACAACAAATTCTTTGTCTCTTCATCTAGTCTCTCCTTTTTCACCCCCTCCATCCACATAGTGTCAAGTTACTAGTCTAATGCATTATAATCTGACAGTCTTGTGTGTAGAAAATCTTCTTACTTGTCAGAGCAAAATGCTTAATTTTGAACTATCATTTTGTATTTAAAGTTTTATTTATTTTTAAATAAAATTATATTTCTTGTATTTAAGTAGATATTAAATTGCATTTTTTTTTAGTGCAATCATTCATATTCCGTTTACAAGTTAAATTGAATGAAAAAAAAGTATGTTATTGTTAGGGTGTTTTTTTTCGTGGGTACAGTAGACAAAATCAACCTCATATTAAAGTAGGTATCCATCTGAATCTTAAATAAACATAACTTGTTAAATTTAGTGTCATTATAGCAATAGCTTAAAATGTTAACAAAAGTAACCTACACACTTTTATTATCATGTGAGCTACTAAATACTTATTGGGACTATGTCTTAAAATAAATTGGCAAATGCAAGCAAACATTATAGCTGTAATGTCAGTAAACTCCGGCGCAAATGTTGAAAATAACATCCACCTCCGCCCTCAATATGTATTCGTAATCACATCCAAGAAATTCACATGATATCCTGGGATATATTTTGATTTAATGACAAAAATAACCCTCACTAATTTATTACATAATATTGTATGTAATTAACCTATTCCATATAATAATGTTTGTATAGTTTTAATCGATTAACCGAACGTGTGAAGAGGCATATTGGAAATAATATTGTTAGATGTGTTGTCGTTTTTGTTTTATTTTGGCAAACATTTATAATTAAAATACAATACCTTTATAAATGGCCCACAAACTATAATTTATATCTTCCGTGTTGGTTACCAAGGTAGTTGAGAGGAAGTGATCCTGCATTAGCGCATAAAGAGGATGGCAAACCACTGATAAATCACATGTGATAAGCCCCTCTAATTAACCCGGACTTGGACGAGATTCGAACCTTGACCTCACCGACAACAGCGATAGAGCGCAATGCTATACTAGCATATTATTCTACTCAACCACTGGTGCGGGTAATATATATATATTACAAACACCAACACTATACAAAATAGTAACAAAATAGGTATTATTTTTTGACTAACTTTTTCCTTTGGTAGTGTTTCTCCAAGTGTTTCAATTTTCTTTTAGCTGGTTTCCTGCTCAGTAACACAGATTTTCTGTTTCCCTTGCGGGAGTATCGCCTAGAATATTTTTCTTTGTTAAAAAACACCATTTCTATACAAAAAGTTTTTATCTAATCAAAGAAACACTGTAGATTGTTACACAAATTATTGATAAGGTAAACAGAATCAAGCCTACTCTATAAATAAACTTTTAACATAGATCATGCAAATACATCAAAAGGAACCTTTTCAAAAACTGAGGTTTGGAGGTAATAGTAGTAACAAGGTGACAGACAATTAGTGTCCAGACCAGGGTTTTACCTGAAGGGGAAATAAATGTTGGAAGGGAAGGGGGAGAAGCATGGCTTACAGAAAAAAAAAAAGATGAAAAGATAGTGAATGCCAAAGAGGGGATGGGAGGAGAGGGGGAGGCGCTTCTGAAGACAGAGCATTCTACCAGGCAGCTACTGAACTTTTTCAACAGTTCAAACATGATTTAATTTGAAAATATCAAATTTTGTGCCCGTTATTGTATTGTAAATATTTGTCGTGTATGATCGAACATTATCTTATTCTCTATAATAATATGATAACTTCAAAACTATATTCTTGTGTTTCATGTTTTATTTAATTTAAATTTAATTGAAATTACGTCTTTTTGTAAAAAAGTAAATATAAACTTGTAACTTTTTTTATTAATATAGTTCATTTTAAATTTACAAGTTTAATGCAATGCAAAAAACCGCATGTTGTTTCTATGCATATTTTTTAAGCAATAGCCGGCACAACTTTATCGTTCTTATATAGTAGGTGTCCATCCGAATCTTAAAACACGTATTCAACTGTTTGTTGCTAAATCACGCCCAAACCACTAAATCCTGACTTAAGATTTCTATCCTTAATAAATATTGTTTGTTATCTTCTTAGATTCTAATTTATTTATTTTATTCCAAAATTAAAAAAAAAATCTATTTCTTCTTATGATAAATTAACTCCTTTACTCACGTTTAATATTTCATTGACTAGAGGTTTAACAATCATTCTACTGTTTTACAAGTACGTTCCTTGCAAATCTCACATTTCTCCTTACTAATAGTGAAAATGTATATGACTAAAATTATAAAAATTATATTTTATAGAATATCTTATTAGTGATTTTATTTAAAATTCGTATCTAGTTACTGCTTAGCAATACAAACAAAATAGCGCATCTCATTTTCCCAAAAATATGATTTAAATGTTACTTTATATATGCGGATATCTCCAGTTTCGATAATATATCCGCAGATGTTTGAGATAAGAAATAACTTTCCATCGTAATATTGTAGGACTATTAAAAATAAAATAACCTTTGTTTGAAATATTTTTATAAAGCCAACATTTTCCAAGATAAAGGCAAATGTATTTATAAATGGAGGTCCGTGAAATGGGAAGTTAATTATTATGCTCTTTGGTAGCAAGAGAAGTTAAATTTTTATCAATATAACAGTTTTTCATTTATAATCTTTGGTGAACTGAGCTATTTGTATTTTCCCATGTTAAGAGAAAGTATTGTAAGCGTGAACATTCTCAACCTCGAGATAATGATGAAACTTTATGTTTAATGTGTGTCCGGGCACACAAAAAATGTGCATTTTACATTTGTGTGTCCCCATAAATGTGCCTGACTGCTTGTCGCTGGCCCCAAATCTTAAACGCTTCGATGGATTTTGTTCAAACTTCATAGCTAGTGGTTATAGGAAAATACCAAGGGAGTTTTCTTTTATTTCGATCATAGGCTTCAAATTAAGGTCAATTTATTGAACTTAACCAAAGAAAGATAAATAATCTTTAAGCAGTGGTGGGATCCAAAAATTTTAGTTACCAGTTATATTTCAAAGCGAAAAAAAAAACTATGAATAGTTTATTGAAGGTATTTATTTATTACCTTCCTTAAAATAATTCCAAATCGCTAAAAGACTATCATCATACACTTCCAGTCCATAATAAATAAGTTGAAATGAAAATTTAATGGAATGTTATAAGCGTGTACAGTTAATCTTAAAGTTCAAACAGAAATTCACAGCTCAATTAGCATGTATCTCTATTAAAAAGACGAATGAACGACAAGTTTCTCTATTTCCCATCACATCACTACTGATCAAAATGCTTAGGCTACAATGTACCTAGTGGCTTGATAGTAATGATAAGTATTGATCACTCAGTCGATAGGAGCAGGGTCGATATTAAATTTCCTCCTCAAATTTTGATAATTTAGCACATATTAAATAAAATGACAGCAACGTAAATAGCAGCCGATTCGCAAAAAAAAATTAAGGGCCGGTTCAGTGAGCTTGGGAAATTCTAGAAACAGTTTCGTCCGAACCGGTGTAAACCGGCTGAATCCCACTACTTGCTTATAAGCATATTTCTTAGGTAATATCCCTATTTCGACATTATGTTTTAGTCAGCATTCTTTTAACTTTTCGTTAGACAATTTAAAGCAATACATTACTAATATTTAAAAAGATTTCAAGATTTGGTTACTTTTATCTTGATTAACCTACTATTAAATGAAAAAAAAAGCTATATATTTCCCGTGTTGAGAATGGGTATAACGGCTAATATATTTTAAACAGTCTCTTAAATAAAAGCGGGTGTCTTGTTAAAGTTAGTAAATCAAGGAATAAATGTTTTCAGTCGCACTGACACTGGCCAATATTTAATTTGTGTGATCTTGTCTGACCGATAATACATTATTTGACACATGATAAGATTCAAACCATCCTGTATTCTTACCAACTAGAATATGTGTTAATGGTAATATTATCGTAGAGATGGACGCAAATGCTAACCGTCCATTCTAGTTCTATCAATAAACTGTGAGGGAACATCTACTGAGCATTCCTTCAGGTAAGTAAGTTCTACCAGGAACGGTGAAATATTGGAACAGGAGTTGTAATTTGGGGCCTAAAAAGAGATTTATGGCAGTGGAAAGAAAGTGGAGGAGGAAGGATTGTAAGGAAGAAACGAGATTTTTTCTAGGTTGCTAAAATTCTGACAGCTGCCAACGTCCCTTCACTTCCAATTTCACCCTAGCATAAACATTTTCTCTTCAGAGTTTCCCCCTTAATGGTCTGTTTCTAAATGAAGAGAGAAATCAATAGTTGTTTGAGAAGAACGATGGGCAAATAGAAGGAAATAAAGGTAAGTAACTATTTTAAGTTCGCGTTGTTTATTTTGAAAAAAATTAGTAACTTTTCACAGGAGTTTTTAATCTTATTCCTAATGGTTAAATAAAAAAGATAATGTAAAAAGCCTAAAACCCTAAGATGTTGGTCTATCTATCTACCACTTCCATGGGTTCCCGGCTCTAATAACAGAATGAAGTTCAAAACATTGATAGGTAATCAATTGTGGATATGTAATATTTTCGAAACAAATACTTCGGGCTAGTTTCATATTCAGCGCTATACTAAGTACTGGCTGGACAGCATCTACTTAAGCTCGAATGAATTGGGAAATTTTCACAAATGAAACTTGCTTAATCCATTCTATTCTAGCCAGGCATTGTCATGTACTTGTACCACACTTGTGGCGTACTAAGTCTAACTATGAAATCGGCCCTTAGAAGAATCATTATGAACCGATAAATCATACAAATAACTTTGTTTTCCAGTTGGGGTTGGATTAAAACTATTAAATGGAATGTCTTGAAAAGAGGAATAATTCTTACAAACTCATTAAAAATTTAATCGAGTCTTATCTCAATTACTATTAAAGAGAATTGAGAATATAAACCATTACAGGTACCTATTGCATGAGCATTTTAATTTTTAGAAACGATAATTTAAAATATGTCTGTCTCAATTAATAATTGACAACGTATAACTAATTACGATATATTTTTAAGCAATATAAATTAAAAGAGAAATAATTAGGCTATGTATGAATCATATTTCTATGATAAAGTCAAATATTTTGGTTCTTATATTACTATAATAAGCGGATTACCATATAAACCACGCATGCCTAGCTATTGCCATTGCGACGAACTGAAATACACACATATATCTGGTAGAGTGACTTGAGCACAGGAAATGTACAGGTTGAACCATAATAGGTAACTTACAAAAAGGGTGATTTAGTTAAATTACAAAATCATAATCGACTCTTTCTACTTGAATAATTTTCCAAAACTTATTGTTTACTCTAAAATAAATGGTACAGAACTCCGCACGGGCTTTCTCACTCCATTGTTTAAAAATTTATATCTCTACCCAAAAGTCGTAATATATGTGAAACGAAATAATATACACTAGCAAACCCGAACAAATTTGCGTTTTACTTACGTTCAACATTTTTTGAGTCACGGATTTAACTTTTATGATTTTTTAAAAAGAATTAAAGTCTTCACTATTATATTTTGAACAAAAAAAATTGATTTTGGGTCCATAAGGGTCAATACCTCGTATTAAAATTTCAACTTCCGGTTAATATTTTTGACAATTTATTAGGGGTTGCACATAATATAGCTATCAGATTTTTATTAAATTCCTCATTTATAAATTTAGACCAATAAAAAAGTTAGATATTGACTATTGAGTCTAAAATAATAGAGAGAGATCAATGCTGAACAAACATTTCCCTAAATGGTTAAAGAAATAAATGTTATGGAACTCAACACGAGCTTTCTCGCTCTGTTGTATAAAATTGAGATATTTACTCGAAATTCGTAATATAATATACGCTATCAAACCCGAGAACAACATTAGATCTAGGGCGTACCTAAGTAAAATATTTTTTTTACTCACTGTTTTAAATTTATAATTTAATTTTTAAAGAATTAACGTCTTCATTTGTATATTTGGACCAATAAAAAATATCGATATTGGATTCCAAGGGTCAACACCTCATATTAAAATTTTGACTTCCGGTTAAAATTCTGGGTATTTTATTAGAGGACGCACAACTTTTGGTTATCGCATTGCTATTAAATCCCTCATTTTTATATGTTGACTAATAAAATAGGTAAAATTTGACTATTTAGTCAAAAATGATAGAGATAGTATCATTGCTGTACAAATATTTCCCATAAGAGGTTGAAAGAAAGAGAACATACACTTTTTGAGAGATTTTCTTATTTCTTACTCTGTGGAATTAGAAAATGATTGCGTTAAAACTCAAGTAGTGTATCTTCAAAACTAAAGCTCACAAAATTATATTAATATATTTGCTAATATCTCAGAAACTATTCGTTCTATAAAAATATATTTCAAATAAAAAGGTTCATTTTTAATAGTATTAAAATTTTACAATGATAAGTTATTTAGTATCTCAAATAGTTAAGGAAATATGTAAATTTCAACTCCTGTAAAGTACCTAAAAGTAATTTTCATGGGAAAATGAAAATAGCCATTTAGTTTATAATCTTGATCAACGCTTAGATACGAGTTGTAATCAAAATCGTTATAGCTAATTTTGAGAAAATTGACTTTTTCTCTTTTTGCTCTTCAGTAAAAAACCCTTAATTTTAGGGTTAGATATCAGATTCCAAAAACCCCCAGGGGCAACCCTATGGAAACCCTAGATACAAGTTTTAGCACGATCAGTAAAATAGTTTAGGCTCTAGTTGGAGGTACAGACAGACAGACATACAGACAGAAGGATATTCAAAAAGCAATTTTTTGCATTCGGGGGGGTTATGCAACGTCGACATTCATCAAAATCTCGAGTTCAATTTTTTTGACGATCACAATACTTTTTCTACCTGTAATATAGCTAAAAAAGTAAAACTATTGTTGCATACAAATATATTTCAAGTAAAAGATGTGTATTATAAATAGATTTACATATATGAAATAATAAGTAAGTTCATATCTCAAAGAGAGATATAAATAAAAATTAGAATTGACGCATAAACCGAAACCCCCAAAGTCATTTTGACGAACAATTTAGAGTTGCCTTAATTTTTAATAGGGATCAAAACCTAGAAATGATATTTATTCAAAATCGATGATATCGAGTTTTTCTCTTTCCAACCTTTAAAAAACTACCCCTAATTTTAGGGTTGGATATCTAATTCCAAAAATCCTTCGGGGCAACCCTATGACAACCCTAGATACCAAGTTTTAGCCCAATCGTTAAAACCATTTAGTCTTCAGCCTGAGGTACAGACTGACAGACAGATGGCATTGCGAAAAATCACTTTTTCGTATTCAGGGGATCATGAAACGTCGACATTCACCAAAATCTCAAATTTGATATTTTTGACGATTACAACACTTGTTCTACCTCTAAGGTAGAGAGAAAGTGAAAATATCGATATTGTGTCTCCAAGGGTCGTATTAAATGCCGAATTACAGTTAAAATGTTCGACACTCTCTTGGGAGCTGCACATCTTATGGTTATCGCATTGCTTTTGAATACCTCATTTCTAAATTTTGACCAATAAGATAGGTAAATATTGACTATTGAGTATAAAATGATAAAGATAGATTAGTGATCTACAAGCATTTCCCTTAAGAGGTTGAAGGGAAAAAACTTGCACTCTTTGAGAGATTTGTGTCTTATTTACTTACTCTATGGCATTATAGAATTATTGCGTTAAAACTTTAGTATCTCTTTACAACTTAAGCTCACAAAATTGTATTAATATATTTGCCAATATCTCAGAAACTATTGGATCTATAAAATGTATTCATATATAAGTTTTTTATTTTAATAGTACTACAATTTTACAATGATATGGTATTTAGTATCTTAAATAGTTGCGGAGATACGGAAATTCCCACGTCTGTAAAGTACCTTAAATTAATTTTCATGGGAAAATGAAAACAAACAATTTTATTTATAATCTCAATCAACGCTTAGATATGAATTTTAATCAAAATCTTTAACGCTGATTTTGAGAAAATTGATTTTTTTCTTTTTCTATTTTTACTAAACTTCTCTTAATTTTAGGGTTAAACAGACACACAGCCAGAAGTCATTTCAATAACCACTTTTTAGGGTCTGTGGGGTCATGAGACGTCGGCATACATCGACATTTCGGGGTAGATTTTTTTTACGGTCGCAATACTTTACCTTTAGTGTTCGTAAAGTTTAAGATAGATATTTGCGTATAGCTTTAAGGTTATTGTTTTTTTTTAAATATGTTTCAAATAAAAGATTTGTATTATAAAAAGACCTACACATTTTCAGTATAAGTATTTCATTTCTCAAATAGTTTCGGAGATATAATAAAAAATTAGAATTTTCGCATCAGACCGGAACCCTTAAAGTCATTTTGCCGAAATATTGAGAGAGGACATTTTGTTTGGAATATTTAGAAATGTTTAGAAATGAAATTTAACCATAATCGTTAGACCCGATTTTGAAAAAATCGAGTTTTTCTCTTTAGGTTGTTGAGTAATTTACCTTTAATTTTAGGGTTAGATATCCAATTCCAAAAACACCTCGGGGCAACCCTATGAAAGCCCTAAATACCAAGTTTTATCCTGATCGGTAAAATAGTTTAAGCTCTAGTTGGAGGTACAGACAGACAGATGGAAATTCAAAAACCACTTTTTTGGATTCGGTGGATCATGAAACGTCGACATTCATCAAAATCTCGAGTTCGATTTTTTTGACGATCACAATACTTTCTCTACCTGTAAGATAGTGAGAAAGTAAAAAAGTGTAGTAGGCCTACTATAATACTTATAAATTATTATCATTCAATACATTTATCTTTATGGTGTTACATATAATACGAATACGTTACAAAAATCATTTAACTTTCTACTGGCCTATAATATTATTAAAATTAAATACTCTATATGTTCGTAGGCTACAATATAGTTTCAACTTAGACATTTAAATGAGAAGGGTCCTTTATAGACATAGCGTCTATAACTCATATGTATAAAACACTCTTAAAGCCTACCGAATCTATTACTTACGTCAAATAGATGGCTGGTAGAGATATGAGTAGAAAAGAGAGGTTTCCAAACACGTAACTAGTTAGTTACACCATATCAAGTTTATTACCTGAAAATAAATAGAAAATTATATCATTACATCAACTTTTTAAAATGTTAAAACAAACATTGAATTTAGTCACAAGGGTGTCAAGCATTGAGTCAGGCCTGTACTTTATACTTTAATAAAAACAAAAGTAAAATATAGTAGAAACGCATGTGTTTGATAAAAGAAAGTTTGTTCTCTAGTCATCAAGGAAGGAATAAACTAAGCTAAAAGTAGATATTATTATAATATTACTACTCTACCTGCATCGGGGGGAGGGAGGTGAGGGGATGAGGAAATGATTAGATATCAGGTTCATCTTGTCTAATAGTAAGAAAAAACATCTTTTTGAATATGTGTTTTTCATTAAATGTTTCCATCTTAATAAATTACCTTTTATTGAAAAGAATATTTTGACGAGAATACACTAACTGCAGTATAAAGCTTACTTAGGCCTTATATCTTGGATAATAATAATAATAATATTAATAATAATAATATTTAGCACTGCGTCTTACTACCCGTTCGGGTTATACGCTTTAAGTACTAATTACGCTAATGGATTAGGAATTGGGAAGGTTGAATTAAAGGAAGTGAACCCGCATTTGCGTGGAGGAAGAGTGGAAAACAATTTAAGAAAAACCACCCCCAGTTCACCCGACCGAGATTCGAACCTCGATCTCCCCGTCCTCAGCAGTCGAGCTCAACACGACAAGCGCGTTAGCCAACTACGCCACAGAGGCGGGTCTGATATTTTGGATTTTACCTGAAATGATGCCTTTGAAATAATAAAAAAATACATTTTAAAAACATAAGCAGCGACATTTTTTTTAATATACATTCCTAAAACACCGAATATTTATTTTAAAATTGACTCGTGTCCACTAAAACACAAAAAGTTAGAACTAAGTTGAGCGAGGGGAGTAATTCGTTTCAAGTGTCAGTTTTGAAGAAGCAGATGAGGTCTTACTCTGTGTGACTATCAGAACATTCCCTTCCCACTCTTTCCTAACAAAATTTGTTGTTTTCTTTTTTATACTATATCAGGTGTAGTTTTCACATTATAAATATACGTTGTTCTTATTTTTTGTGTGGACGGCGTCTCAGATGATCTGCTTGTTGGTGGGATGTGGGATTAGGTAGGTATAATATAGAGTAAATGTAGCCGCATTTTCATTAAGGAAGAGTGGGAAATCATTTTATTAAACATCACCGTCAATACACCCAGTTGAGATTTTAATTTCCCTAATTATCATCGTCGGGAATCCATCATCTTGCGATAGGAACGCCTTAGATCATGTGACCACCAAAACGGAAATGTTTATTAAAAGGCTGGGTCCGTATTATGAGTGAGGGACCAATCATTTAAATCTCTATCAGACACTTTCACCCTAAATGAAAACTAAATTTAAATAGTGGTGGAGGTCGAATGGTCTAAGGTGTTGTTTAATCCCGGCAGATGTACAACCTTCTTCGTTACTTCCCCTAAGATTAAGTCGTTAATAGCCCTTTTAATAAATGTAATAATTTATAAAAACTTACTTAAACACTCTGGTGGATTTACCTCTGAATTTACCGTGAAAATCTACTATTTGAAACTCTGAAGGATGTATTTACTTACTGCTAGGATCACTACTCTTTCAAACCACATTAACAATGTTTTTTTCAGTTATTAGAAACTGTTCGTATTCAAAAATATATAATAGTGGCGCTAGCCAGAAGCTGACATCTTCTGTATGGAACTATACATCGCTGGATTTACATTCATGAGAGCTATCAAGGGTTGCATAAGAGGTTTGAGCTCTCCTAGCTTTAAACTCTCACCATCGTTATGCCACTAAGTCAGAGGGCTGCATTTTGAGCCCCCCACCTCCTTCACAGAAACCGGAGAATAAATACCGACAGCTGGGGAAAAGCCAGAGGGGTCAATGTTGGCCCCTGCAAACCGCCCTCCTCCCCTCACCTGAACCTTTCACAGTTAGAACTGTGGTGGGTAAAACAGTCAAGGGAGGGGTGAAAAGTTTGAGTGGGTGGCTGGTAAGGGGGGTTGAAGAGAGGTATGGAGGGGTTACAAACCCGACAGTGCAAAGAGGGAGGGAGAAATATTGACAAATGTAATTTGGGGGAAACATGTGTGTAGGGAAGAGAATGCTGGCTTGACCGTTGGTGGAGGAGTGTACTTCACTCCAGCCTTGAGGGTTCGTCTGGATAGGTTCACGAAAGGTGACTTGAATTTCGGCTGCAGAAGGGGGAAGGAAAAGACGTCACGACCACCGCCAACGACCGGCAGCTTATTGAGTTAGTGGCTGGTTAGGATGGATGATGAGAGGTAGGAATATCATCGTGATAGAAATTGAAGATGTGATATTTAGTTTGGTGCAAGCAGAGCCATCCAGAATAAAGGAGGGGTTAGGACCAATCGCCCAAACATCTTTCTTCTATAACAGCAAGTATTTCTGCAACCAGTATCGGCCTGGCTCATCTTCAGGCCCTCAGCTGATATTTCATAGGGCCCCCACAACCCATATCGATCAAATGTAATTCTTTTATAAGATTTAAAAATAAATTACCAAAAACAATAGGTTTTTAGTATTGATTCTCATAATTATGATACACCCCCACCAAACCAGAATTAGGATTTTTGACAGGGGAATAACATACAAACTAATATAATCAAATACAATTTTTAACTGCACTTACACAAACTAAGCTTAAAAATACCTAACTTATCTGTCAAAATTAAAACTAAATACAAATATTCAGCTGATCAAAATCACTTTAGTTCACACAGTTAATAATTAATACAAATGTACAGCTTAGTAAATGTAATAAGAAAAGAAGAAAACATAATACACCCCTTTAACTATAGCAAGGATATATTTATTAATTAATAATTAAAAAGTTTATAATAAAAATATGTTTTTTAAACAAGTTTCAGAATATACTAAAACAACGTGGAAAGTTATACATTTTGCGCTGTAACAATACATTCGGAAATTTTTTAGTTGCTTTACATAATCGCCGAATCTAGCAGTACCAAATTAAAATGTATAGTCACTGAGCAAAATTATCCTAAAATTCTGGGAACAAGCATTGAGAGAAAGAATAACTTTTTCTCGTCAAAACAATAATAAAGCTTTTCATAGGATGCTGTTATTTCATCTATTTTTCATATTTGTTGAGATCGTGAAAATAGTATTTTTAAACATATTAACAAAAGTGGAGACAAAAAAAAATGGCTTAAGAGATATCTTGATCTATTTTTGAGATATTAAAGCTTAGAAGAAGAAAAAACCTCTCACACGCTACTTGCCTACAGTCATTACAAATTTGAAAGCGGCGGCGCTCAGGTTAGTGAAGAAATCGGATCGCGCTGATATTTCATGTAAAACAGAAAATGCTCAACGTTAAAACCTAGAGCATTTTTATAGGCTAGAATGTTCTTTCATACAAAGCTATAAATCAACATCTTGGTATTAGATATCATCAAGTTAATCCTCATCTTCCGACTCACTATAGCCAATATAATTGCTGAGGGAACTGCAGGTTTTATGGAGGAAAGCCTTATATTCGCTTCCTCTCAGTTAAATTTGGGCCAATCGCCTCTCTTTCAGTTATGTCGGAAGGGGTTTGATGGGGTAAGAAGGAGCTATTGGCAGCTGCAGAATTTCGAAATAAATGGTCTTGTATTTATGGACAATTTCTCATCGTAAAAATTGTTTTTCTTTTTGATCGGAATTCGTATTTTAGTAAAATTGTCTTCCATATACAAGAGAGTTGTCTTTAAAATATTTTGAGCCAATGTTTGGCATTTTTTGTGGAGTTTTAAGAAATAGCGTTAATTTGTTTAGCTTTAATTTGCTCCAATAGTGCTTCAACTGTGTGCCACGCTTTTAGACAACTCATAACATTTGTTTGTAAGATTATTGATACTAGAACGGTCACAAAAAATGAATTTAAAAAAGTTATCGCCAACAGTACATGTTTAATTTTACTCCATTTTTTAAGCAACGTATTGACACAAAATTTTGCATTGCAGTAAAAGATACCTTGCTTCACATCTACTAAATAAATAGTACGGTGTTAAGCACATACATAATCTTATATCTTAAAACATAAACATTTATTAAAAACTCTTAGGATAGTAAAATAACATATAATGTTGCAGAAACACTCTACCAAAGAGCAAAAATAAAATAATATACAGTGTTAGAGAAAAATTGAGTAAAAAGGAACATCTCTGTCCATCAAAGAGGATAATAATCTATTTCAGATTTCAAAGGCCAGAATAAAATCTAGTTGATTATAGCTCAGAATATAAAACTATATCCAAATAAAATATTTTTATTTTTAATTGCACTACAACTTATCAATGGTACATTCTTTCGTATCTCAAATAGCTGGGGGGATATGATCAAAATTGTATGTTTCTGCCCATGTAAACCAATTTTCATAGGAAAGCGAGAGTATGTAAAGTACCCTCAAAGTCATTTTCATAGAAAAGCGAGATAGGCTCTAATGTAAGGTACACTCAAAGTAGTTTTCATGGGAAAGTGAGAGTTACCTTTTTTTTAATGTTTGTAATGTCAAACAGTGCCTGGATACAAATCTTTATCAAAATCGTTTGAGTGGATTTTATGAAAAAAATATTCTCTTTTTGCTTCTCTTTTAATCCTCGGATTTTTTCATGATGCTTTTGCTTCTCTTCTTGCCTATTTAGCAGCGACATAACAATTAAAATAAGGACATTCTCAGTGGGGGCTCGTGTATAGGCACTGTGGAACTGCAGCACCCTCTATTTCCACTTGATATTATTGATAACATTTAATATGATGAGTAATTTTTTCTCTAATTATGTCTTTATTTTTGTAGTACAATATATATTACTTTAGCTTAATGTCAGTAATTCAGTAGCTATCCCCCAGTTTATGAAAAAATATACAAAAATCTTTGTATGAAACTGTGCGCTTCACAGTGCCAGTGACATGGTGTTTGACTGTTGTGCGCATGCGCACATACGAGGGGAGTGGGGAGGAAGACGGGACTGCCAGGTAGAGGAGTGCACTGTTACTCTCGCAGTGCCGGCTTGGAATGATGGTGGAAGGAAGTTGTTTTTATTCAGTGTGGGTTGTGCTTAAAAACCGTGTACCATATTCTTGAATGTGATAAAGTGTAGAAGAGTGTATAGTTAGATTATTATTCTGCTTTCAGCTATACTATTTGATTAATTTTTATTCGGTTCTTTTATTTAACAGAAAGACTAAATGCGCTTGCAGTACTTTCAATGGAGAAAAATTTCCTCAATTGTCCTCCAGAGATCAAGGAGAAAATTATTGAACTTTTTGCGCAAATTAAAACAAGAAGGAAGGATTTCATTTTTAAGCTTGAACTGTAACAATTTAAATTAAAGTAACACATGTTTTTTTTGTTAGGATTTTATAAAGTTCCTGAATACATTTTCTTTTTATACAGGTTTTTACCTTTTACACAATTTTAAAACAAAGGCTAAACATTTTATGGAGCAGCACCCCCACTAACTTTAGCTACGAGCCACCACTAGAAATTCTGGTGACACATATTAGTGAGCCGTGATCCTCTTTGGAAAACTATGAAGCTTATTGTTCAATATGTTTTTGTAACAGAGTATATTATTTATTTATGCTCTTTTATGAATTGTGATGTTTCTTTTTATAGCATATTTCTGTAACAATATCTATTAGTGCGTTTATCTTATTTTATGAACATGCTTGGATAAAGATTGCCTTGTTAATTGAGTGCGTTTTTTTGTGCATCCAGTTTATGGAAAAGTTAATATTTGTCTCAAATATCTCATTCATTTTTTTTAATTACCATTATTGATTTGTGTTTGCCATAGTCAGCTCACTATTGTTGTACAACGATGAAATATCAAAAAAGAGGGCAACCAGATGTTGAACGTTATAATTTAATACAGTTTTGGTGTTACTTAGTCATGCTAAGCACAATTCAAAGCACTAGTAATGTCATAATTGTGATATTTAATTAGAGTTAAGGAAATACCATATTCTAATCTACTGCTCTAAACTTATATGGACACGCAAAGTAATATATTTGAAAATAAGTGGCATTGAGCATGTTTTCTCAAAAAGAATCGTCATCCCTTTTCTATCCAATGTCAAGCATGGGTCCGCATTGTATTTTTTTGGAGATGAGGAATTTGACTACACGGATAATGTGCACGACTTTGACTTGTTAAGCCTGGGTTCAATTATTTAGATTGAATATAACCTAAACTGGTAGTAGGACGTGGCGTTAAAAATATATTTAAATATGAGTTTATTAGCTATTACCCGCTCCGGTGGCCGCATGATCTAACGATACTCTCATTTTGGATTAGACGCAGACGGGAAGATCGGGGTTCAATTCCTGTTGGGTGCACCGAAGTTTTTTCCTAAACGTTTTTCCATTCTCCTTCCATGCAAATGTAGGTTCATTTCCTCTAAATTAAACCTTTCCAACCCATAACCCATTAGTGTAATTAGTACATAGGCGTATAGCCTGAAAGGGTAGTAAGTAAGATGTGGTGCTAAAAAAATAATTTGATATTTTCCCTACATAGTTTAAATTCCTTTTATTTAGCCCTCACCCTACTACCACTCTATTTCCCATTAAGTAACATATTTACATTGGGCTATAACATATAACTAGAAATAAGACAAATGTGGAACAGTCGGTTCCTCAGAATTACGCCTTCAAACTAACTTAGCTCTTCAAGTTATACGTATCTGAGCAATTAAAAAATTCCAAACGCTAGACTAATATTTTTTTCGAACTAAGGTCATATAAATCAAAGGTCAGTGTCTCTTTGATCTCATCCATAAGTATTGGCTGGATTAAATAATATGTATTGGCGACCATGATTCCAATAATTAGTATTTAAAAGATTAGTTAAGTAGAGCTAACCATACATGAAGGGTGTGTTTGATACAAACGAGCATTGAAACCAAAATGTCACAGCCAAAACAATGACGTACATAACCAAATCTTTACACAAATTTAACATAGGTGACCTGTCGGTCTAGAGGTAAGGTGTCGGACTTCTGTGCTGGGGTATGGGGTTCGATCCTCGGTCCCGGCACAGATTTAACTGATTGCCAAACCCTTCCTTCCCCTCTGACAAGACGTGTATTAATCACAATTGTGAATGTGTGGAATGCCAGGCCTCCACCGTGGTTCGGATTCCATGTTAAGCTGTAGATCCTCCATTTGATCTCACGATCACCCTACCATTACACATTAGCGTAAGTAGGTCTACGTATAACCTGAACAGGTAGTAAGACGCGGTGCTAGTAATAATAAAAATAATATACAAATCAACTACCTTATATGTGAAATTATCTCACCTACCTTTCTTAGTCAATACGATTATTAAAATGTATTTGTCAAAACCTGTTTTGAACTACTTGACCCGTAACGGTGGGTACGCAAAGAGAGTCAGGCGTTTGTCTCTTTTTTTTTCTGATTATAAAAAGGTCCAAGCTAGAATCCACGATGGTTGTAAGCATACTGAGGTAGCTAGTTCTTAAATGATTTCCAGTGGCGTGTCATGGATTGTTGCCAAGATAAGAATAACGTGTTAACACTATACCTGTAATACCTGTAATATGTTATGTCCTCCATTTGAACAATCAAGCATGAACTTTGTTCTACATACCTAGCGAAGCAATTTAACGAAATCTAACTCTTCTCTATTTCAATGAGGGTGCACTTCTTCTAAATTTTACCTTCTTTATCTCTATATCATTAATGTATATTACCCAAAATGGTCGTATAAAGCATACAATGTGATTTAAAACGGTTTTACACATAACTAAAAGAGTAACATCAAGATGTGTCGAGTGAAACATACAGTTTATAACATCAACACAATTGACTATGTGGAATTATCACGTATCAATGAGCATGCACAGAAATTACGATTTTTCAAACAACTGGAGAGATACATCAACCTAAAATAAGCATCAAAAGATAACAAATAATGTTCATACACGTGCCTTTTTTTTTCTATGTGAGTGAAACTAAAACTCTTTTGTATTTTTTTTTTCAATCCCTTACACTTCCCCCTTTTTTTATCATATGTTTCAGATCAATCGATAATTTAAAATCTCTTTCACTTCATCAACTACGTTTTACGCCCTTTTCCATAAACAACTCCATGATTGAAGTGACAACAGAATCCCTGGCGGAACGTACACCTCACTCCCCATACTGTCTTCCTCTTCCCTTTACTCCCGCCCTTTTTTAATTTGTGCATCCTACCCACTGAATGTTGAGAGATGCTTGACAATAGTTGAATACGCAAAATCATCATCGCTCCCGGTAGCGCCGTGTACCAACTCTCTATCAACACGTTTTACTCCCCTTGCACGTGGTAAACACACAAAAGTCGCATTGAAGTCCGTGTAATCAGTTAGAGGCGAGGCTTCATAACGTGCGATTAATTCCTTTATGGTGAGCCACTGATGTGTGAGTGAACTCTAAGAGAAAATATCCCAGAGATGTTGAGAGGAAAGGGAGGAAGCTTGGCGCTGATCTATGTGCGCGCGCACAATTGAGTTTGAGTAATAGTACAGTCAAGTGAAATTCAAATAGTGGTGAAAATTAAGCTGAGTAATTATATATTAGGTATAATATAATATTTATATGATTTTTTAACATTTTGAAGTTTTGTGAAGAGAGATAATACTGTATTTGTGAATCAATCAGTGTATAGTGAAGATATATTAAAAATTCAAAAATCACAAATGTTATATTAGATATTAAACAAGTTTAGAAAATGTACATGAAAACATCATTAATTTCATATTACAAGGAATGTGGTAGAATTTTTTTTTAGCGTAGGAGCTTTTGTAACGATAAACAAACATTAAATATTGAAACACATTACATTTAAGATTATCAGGCTCATTAAGAGTTGATGTTATTGTACATCCTTATTCACTAAATATTTCAATACTTATAACTGATAATGATGTATTTTATTTTGTATATTTAATTTAAACAGACAGAATTGAGTGAGTAACGTATATTGATTGTATTTAAAATGAAATAAAAAAATATTCATGAACCTTATAGTCTTAAATGTAATGTATTTCAATTTTTAATATGTTTGTTTATTGCTACAAAGGCTCAGATGTTCAAACTTTTCTACTATAATTCCTTATGAAATGAAAAAAAGGTGTTTTCATATATAATTTCTAAGCTTATTTGACATAACTCTTTATGATTTTAAATTTTTAATATCGTTTCACTAAACACTATTATTCACAAATAATATTAATGTTAGTAAGTAAGAGTTAGTAAAATAAATGGTTAAGAATAAAAATATATTGATATATTCAATAGTGTACGCTGAATAAACCGAACGTCAAGATTGTTTAGTTGGTTTGTTGTTGGTGACAGGGAGATCATGGCACAAATCCTGAATGGCTGTGCTGAAGGTGATTAATTCTAAATGGTTTCTGACTTCTCTTTGAAGCAAATTTGGGTACAGTTTCTTTAAACTCCAACCTTCCACTTCACTAACCCCCGTATTGTAATTAAAATCAGATAAACCAATTGGTATAATTAAATTCAATACAGTTTTATTTAAAATTATTTAAATTGACTAAATGAAAGAGGGTGTAAGCATAATGAAAAATTACCCAAAATTAAGTAGAATAAAATGCTTTATTTTTTAAATGCATGCAATGTTTAAGAAAAAATAATTTTTCCCCTGTGCGAATTATTGTAACGATAGAATAGGAAAACTGCAGTGTAAATTACATTAGGAAAATTACTTAAAGTAACTGGCTTGAATTCAAACTCCGAATTTCCTGTCTCAGGTGAAATAATTGTACAATAAATTTATAAAGCTTTAGATTGCATGGTCATTGGTGTTAATATATAAGGCAGGACAATATTAAGGTCAGCACCACCTAGTAAATAAATTTACTAATTTCATAAAATATTACACAGTAAGCTTAAGTTAACACGCATATGTTAAAAATATTTTTGAAACTACTTTGTATGATAAAAATAGAATATTATTTGTCATAAAAATAAAGAGACTTTAAACAAATGTACGCAAGTAAATGTCAAAAACAAAGTTTATATAAGTTGTTTAATTTCTAAAATAAACTGCTATTTTATGATGAAGGTTTCATGGTTGTAAAATTATATACAATACACAATATATAGTTTTCAAAAGTGTCTACGGGATTTTTCTTGTGGATTTGACCGTGAAAAAGTCAAGTTGATTTATTATCATGATAGTGGAGTAACATATTGCATTGAAGATTATAATGTATGACTTGACAAACTGAAAAACTGTTAATATTTACTTAGCCTTGAAGATATGAATTGCTATTGGCATATTATGCTGTGTGTTCTTTTTTTTTTTTTAATTGAAAGCATATTTCTTCCTCTAATGTATAGAACTTAAAATACTCGTAGTTTGAGTTTGTAAGGAGATTGCATATTTTAGTGTATGGTCCGCATCTTACAACCCATCTGGGCTATTAGTTTATCTACAATAATAGGTAACGTGAAGGAGGGTAGTATGTAGAGGAAATGTATCCGCACTTACAGAAAAGAACATTATACAAATTTCCTGAATAAAAACCTTACTAAATCCAGTCGGGATTCGAGCCCCAATCTCTCAGTCAACAGTAAGTAAAAAATTTCAATGTCTACACCTGAGGTTGCGTACTCATCGATGTACGTTAAATTGTGTTTTGACTTATATTCGTTTATAGGAACATTTTACAAAAAAAAAAAAAAAAAGGAATGCAAAATGTAGTCTTAGAACTTTAGTAAAAAGAACCGACAGTAAAATATTAAATTTTCCTGAAAAACGTTGATGTTGTTTCTGAACGCATTAGGCATAGCCTACAATTATGCATTATCTCTATGCACGAACTATTTTCTTGTTTCCGCTCAATCATCGTGACGCAAACATATGACGCAAGTGACCGCCACCAAGAGCCAAGGTGAAGACGTATTCATACCCTAGGTAATTTATGATCAACCTTTTTAACTCGCCACAAAAAAATAAAAATAATTATTGTTTGTTTTTCTATCAAGGTGAGGATACTGACGTAGGTCCTGCACAAATATGTTGTATTTTATCTGGGATGTTCGACATGGCATATCTAAAAACATATATTAATAGACAATTTACAAAGCAACACGCCTAGCATCCAACTTTAACATAGAAACTATGTACTTCGGCATTATGACGAACGTATCAATAAAATACTAGAATATATTTTTCTTTCCGTGCTCTACGTATTACTACTCGTACTGGCTAACCTTACATTAACACTAATGTAATTGTTGAAAAAGGTATAATTTGGATAAAATGTACTAGAGTTTGCGTGGAAATAGAGTGGGAAGCAATTAAGGTAAAGCTTCCTCAGAACATTATGCTGGGGTTCTAAGCCCCCGGCCTCTCCATTAATGGAAAACCTAGACAAGGTGTGAATGACACCTTTTTCCGTGCACAAGGAGGATTAAAGGAGAATTTAGAAGAAATGTACTCTTTTTTTCTTGACAGAACTATAGTGGGAAATAATTCAGCAAGCCAAAGAGGAATTCGAACCCCAATACCTTTGTCCACTTGCCCAGAGCCGGGAAACTTAAGGTTTAAGAGAAATGTTACTGCATTTCCGTGGAGCTAGAGTGGAAAACCATCTGAGAAAATCAACCTGTACATCCGCTGAAATTAAAAAAAACTTAGCTCACCAACACTGTCAAACGCATATAAGATTAGACTGGCGCCTTTGTCCACGTCCCACCAGTGTTTTGGATATTACTCTAATAAAATCAAAACCATTATTATGTTTGCCAGCTCACCTAATCTTCAGTTTTAACCTAAAATGATTTATAGGGGTGATTTCCCCTTTTCTCCACATATTGCCACACACATTTAATTGTGGTAAAGAAAAGAAAGATAAAATTTAGATTAAATGTATCCCTAGTTGCATAGAAGTAACGTAAAAACCCGTTTAAATAAATAATCTTCCACAAAACTCGACGGGGAACTGATCCCAGCACTCCCCGTCACCGGCAAACCAGATTATATGAGCTTCAAATATAATTTGCGTGCCCACTAGTGTGGGTTAGCTCAGAGCTAGATATGACTGTGACTCAAAGTTTCGGAATTCATATCCCTGTAGGGTGCAGGAGGTGGGAGATGTCCACGATTTGGATGTCCGCCAAGTGCACCCGCCATAGCAAGTCACGAAAGCCTATTTAAAAGTGAAGAAGTTTTGAATATAAAGGATAAAAGTTAAAATGTGAACCATCGAAAGAAAGCGAGAAAGAATCTCTACACCTTGTGAAGTGAGAGGCGCCCGTTGAATGATATTTAATACGGTGTTATGGACTCCATCAAGAAGAACGAGATCTAATTTTCATTTATAATTTTTCCAGCTCTTCCTCTCCCTCCCCTTAACACTCTCCCTCCACCGCTCAACCAAACTACTCCTTACATCCAGCAAAACCTCGTGAGAAATCTACAAAATGGGATAATACACTCCCATGTTATTTCCAGGTTAGAAGCATTTTGTAAGATCCAAATAAAATTATTATAAATTACAATACTTCAAAAGAAGTATCAAACATATTTATTACAAATGATTTTTAATATATAATCCATAGCTCATGTAAAATAAAAATATTATTAAATTATTCGGACCTTCAACCGTAAGCACATAGTTTAAGGCAGTATTCCGCAACCTTTTTTAAGTTCACGGTACACTTAACAAGGCTAAATTTTTTGCTGTACACCGTTTTGTTTTGGATACGTGCCATGACAGAAGAGAATGGATTAATCACGCAGTCCAAGGGTTGTATGGTAAATAAAAATTAAGAAAATATAGAGCAGTTTTTCTCTAAAGTAACTTCAAATTTTTCAGATGTATCTAAAATATTATTAAGAACGAATAAGTAATAAATGTGGACGACGTATGTCTGTCACTCGTAACAATTTAATTCGTGTTTATACTGAACAGCGATAGGTGGCAGGCACTCTGGTCTGTGGTTGCACGGCACACTTAATTCACCGTACCATGGCACACTGTTTGTGGAACGCTGTTCTAAAGTGTTGACTTCGTCTGGTTTGGTTTGTCGACGACGTGAAGGTCGAAGTTTGAATCTCAGCCGATTGTTCTGAAATAGTTTTCTTTAGTTGATTTCTCACTATCCTTCCATTAAATAAATAAATAAATAAATAATATATATATATATAGTTGTATGTGTGTGTGTGTGTGTGTGTGTGTGTGTGGATAGGCCGGATTGGTAGAAAGACGTGAGGTCCAAGACCATTTTTTTTGTTAACCACTTCGGTGGCTGCGTGATCTAACGCGCTACTCTCGTAGTATACTAGACTGCCAAAGACGGGAGCTCAGGGTTCAATCCTGGTTGGGTGCACTGAGGGTGGTTTTCCGTAAATGGTTTTCCATTCTTCCTCCATGCAAATGGGATACATTTCCTCCATATTAAACCTTCCTGATTCCTAGCCCATTAGTGTAATTAGTACATAGGCTTATAAACCGAACGGGTAGTAAGACGCGTGCTAAAGAAAAATACATTTTTGGGAATATTTTGATCATTAGATGTGAATTTGTTTTATATATAACCGTTAAAAGGGTTTAGCTAGAATCATAAGAGGTAGAAATGAATTTCAAAAATATAATGCATCTTTATTTTGTGAATGGAAGACTAAAGGATAGGGATAAGAGGGCTTTAAAGAACCTGAAACCAAACTCTAGCTGTAAGCACCTTTGAAAAGGGAAGAGAATACCATTTTCTTCACATCATTCACACAAAAGCTCCTGCGCGAAGACAAGGATTCTATTTTTTTCTTCACTTAGAAAAAAGAAATAAAGAAGAGACTAGCAAACTACTCTGTTTGCAATCAGCTGCCGGAAACTTCTTCGGGTGCCAACTGTGGCCCCTTCAAACCCCTACCGCCCCCTTCCTCTTCAACCCACTCAAAAACAAAGATCACACCATGCATGACTTTTGGGGTTTCGAAGAGAACGAGAACAGGAAAGGGGGATATTGCTATCTCTTTCCACGCTCTTCGCGTTACCAGTTCTAAGAGCACAAAGAGAGAAGGTAAGAAATGAAAAATGTGGTTTACAAGAGCTGGAGGAGAACACATATGTAGTCTTGAAAAACTGATATAGAAGAGAGAGAGAAAAGAGAGTAGTGATGGAAGAGAGATAAAAGACGACAGGAATTCAAGAAAAAAACTTTCGTTAAATTATTAGCACCGCGTCCCTACTACCCATTCGGGTTATACGCACTTACGCTAAAGTGTAATGGTAGGGTGATTGTGAGATGAAATGAAGGACCTACAGTTTAACGTGGATCCGAACCCACGGTGGAGGCCTGGCATTCCCCACCTTTCGTTAAAAGTGGAAAGAAAAAAAAAAGAAATTGGCAAATTAATTGGTGTTAATTTTTGATTTTTCTAATATAAATTTTTCAGATTAAATGAGTAATAAGGGTAAATTTCCTTTGAAGTCTACTTTCCTCATATCTACCTCTTATGATATATAAAATGCGTAAAGTCCTGAGACAAAAAGTAGGTTGCGGGGGAATTTAAAAAAAAATCTAATATTTTTAAACAAAAATTGAATAAAAGCAAAATATTGGCCTAGTTAATAGAATATCAATTTTACTTCAGACATGTTACATAAACAATTTAAATGAATAAAATATTGGAAGTGTTAGGTATGCGATAATGTGGTTGACTCAGTGTTCATGGCTGTCATTTAGTTCCTGTCCGGAGCTAATAATATTGGGTTATGCCCCTTTCCCTTCATACCTTCCTAAACACACAAATAGTTGAATTTATGTACTCAAGGAACATGCCAGCATCATTATTAGTTGAAATATCAGTTCCATATTTTACCACTAGAAACACTAGTGGATGGTGTGATTAAGGAAAGATGAGCTCACAATATATTTTAATCATCATTTCAACGTTGGTTTGGAGGGGAGAGAAAAGGAAATAGAGAAGATTTAGTGACAGAAAGAGAAACATTTACTATGTTTGGAAACCTCGTGATCTTAGTCGGGGAATATTAAGTTAAACAATAATATTCTGTGCTCGCCAGGCTGGCACCTTCTTGATGCGTGCATATATTCGACGCTTAAATTCCTCTAAGATGATCATCTTAAATGCACCCTCCTAAAATCGATTGTGTCTTTAAGCTCTTGATTGATTCAATAATTGATAGATATATGATATTAAAATAAGTTAGTAAAAAAAGGTAATTTATTCTGAATTAAAGACAAAGCTTTTCAGAAAGCTTACTGAATTTTATAAGGATGTTTAATATATATTTGTGTTTTCTTTGTCATAGGTCTACGAAGCTAAAAATTGTTCAACGTCTTCTAGTGTCACATCGCCAAAAAAAAGAACCCTTAAGATGCATTCATAAAATAGATGAAGGCCATTATATTATTTTATAATCTTAAAAATTACTTTAATATACTATATAGTAAAGAGTTAATTTAATTATTTTTTGTAGTGGTTCTTTCTATTGAACTTCAACTATAGAAGACATAAAACAACATATCTCTAGAAATACATATCTGGGGTGGATAAAACATGAATTTCATAAGGTTTGAAGCTTAAATTTCACTTTTAAAAAATGCTGCCCCTCTTCGTAAAAAAAAACCCCCCACATAGAATCAAAAAGATAAATTCTAATCTTTTGAGAGGAGGCATAGAAATAAAAAAAAGAGGAAGAAGTAGGGTAAAGTTCGTTGTTTTTTCCTAGCGAGATCGGCTAAAGCCGCAAGTACCCTTGTCTGTTTTCCTCTTTACCTTCCTTCCTCTCCTTAAAAGCTGACTTCTGAAGAGAGAACTGGGCGAAAAGAATAAAAAAGAAAATATTTTCTTTACATCTCTTATATCGTAGCTAAGGATTCTTTTTTCAATAAATAGTATAGAGACGAAAGACGCGCTTTGGAAAAGAGAGGCAGGGAGGGGGGGGGGGGGACTATGGGTCGTGGTCTGGTGATTTCGTCATCATTTCCAAGTAAAGCGAAAACAACAGACCAGAAAATAATCGCTCCTTCTTCACTTGAAAAAGAGACTAGTCTTAAAGAGAGAATCTGAAATAGATACACAACAAAACGGGAAGAAGGAATCAGATATAGGATAAATAGCGACAATATATATATATATATATATATATATATATATATATATATATATATATATATATAGTAGCAAATTAGCATAACTGGGCTATCTTCACAAAAAGATATAACAATTCAGCAAATTATCAGCATGCAATGCCAGTGTAGTGTAAGAAGGTAGTATGTATAACTGTGCTAGCTCCACAAGAAGATCAAACAAACCAGACAGTTCTCACTTTGCAATGCTAGTGTATGAGAGAGTATTATAACTTTGTTTTTGTCACAAGAAGATCAAACAAGCTGATCAGTGTTATTGTTAGATATTAGGGCCACTGTCACAAGACGTCCCAACAAGACAGCGAGAAAGTAAGTAGTCTCACTTTCACAAAGTTGTGGGATAATGTGGAATATCATAAATGTATGAAATCTAATTATAGGTATAGTTGATAAATATTAATGGCATAAAATCAATAATTACTAGTTTTTAAGCCTGCCTATCGCAGGTTGAGTTTAACAATATCACACGACCTAACAAAACCGAGCCTTAATTATAAGCCATTCTTGTCGTAGTGCATATTATAGTCGGGGCAAGCGCAGAGAACCAGCGTTTTTGTCTAGGTCAGATTGGCCAACAGATTGGACTGGAAAATAAAGGTAGCATACATACCAGGACCTCATTTTAAAATATGAATTTATTAAACTTGGAAATTTCAAAACAAGTCATGCATCTAGTTTTGAACCCAGGCCACAAAGGAAAAAAAGAAGATTCGAGTATGTCCTGACTTGGTTTATTTACATTTTGTTACATCTCTATAAATCACATTGAGTTATTTGACTTTACAATAATGAGTCATCACATTTAACTATTTTAGAGCTAGAATTAAAGCCACAATTTCACCTCAAGGTATGTAAATATATTTTCTATAATAAAGTCGACAAAGAATTTCAGCTGTAATCACAGGTGTGAAGACATAATTACAGAATTTTAAACCCCAATTTTGGGTTAGGGGGCACATTAGATGTCTAGATAGATTTAAATTTATATCTACTATCATAAATATATACTATCTATATGTAGGATAGTAAATAGATGCTAGGGTGACCTGGTGGTCTAGGGTAAGGTGTCAGACTTCTGTGATGGCGGCCGGGGTTCAATCCTCGGTCCCGGCACAGATTTATCTGATTTCCAAACCCTTCCTTCACCTCTGACAAGACATCTTGTGAATGTGGGGAATTCCAGGCCACCACCGTGGTTCGGATTCCACGTTAAACTGTAGGTCCTTCATTTCATATCACAATCATCCTACCATTACACATTAGCGTAAGTGCGTATAACCCGAACGGGTAGTAAGACGCGGTGCTAATAATAATAAATAGATGCTCCAATCCATGCAAGATGGCGTGAGTCAATTATAAAAAGTGGATATAATAATTGAAAGAAGCATTGTCAGCCAGCATGAAAGTATGAAGGGGAGAGAAAATCGTATTAATTGGCTAGTCCCTTCTCATTACATTATATTTTATCAAACGCAAGAATACGTCCCCATATGATTCGCTTGTAAAAACGTTATTTACATAAAGGAATTAATTACGGAAACTGAGACAGCTTGAAGGATGAACAAGAAGAAAGCGAGGAAGAAATATGGAGAAGTCAGAAGTGTGTAGGTGGAGATTGCAGGATATTTTATATGCCGTGGACAAACTTATCTGGTTGCTAACGAAATCGTGTTTAACTATCAGTCCGCACATTGTCGGTAAGATTGTTTGAGAAAACAAACTACAAAATATAGTAATAAAAAGTGGATCAATTGTTTCTATAAGCCTATATTCTACTAAACTTATATGCAACAAAAACTTAAGTCCTATATACTTTCTTTTTCCTCCACGTCTTACTACCCAACTGGGCTATACCAATTCAATTAACTAAATAATTAGGACGAGGATGGCAGAATTTATAGAAAATATATCCACATTTGCACAAAGGGAAAAGAGTGGACCACAGGGAGGTCGGTTAAAACACCAGCTGGGTGTTTTTCATAATTTTTTCCATTCTCTCCCAAGCTAATGCATGCATATTTCCTCTAAATTTCTACTCCTACCATCACCTACCCTTTAACAGAATTGAAATATGTATGGACCGTTGACAGAAAAAATATTATTTACCTCGAAAATATTATATAAGCCAAATAAAACATGAAATATATTAATCTGACAGCAATTCACCAACCCGTGCAAAAACGCTATAAAGGGAAAAATAGGGAAGAGAGGCGTGAGGGAGGTGGTCGAATACCTTCGTAACAGGCTGTCTGTCCCTTTGTTAAACGGACTCCCCCGTCCCCTCATCCTTTCTCCACTCCACCCCCACCCCCTTCTAGCCCAACCATCCCCACGGCCCCGCATTGATGTTGGTGGTACAATTATTCAGTTCCGGAGGACTCTAGTTCCGACATCAACTCGCCTTTCTGTCCATCCACCCTACCCCCCTAACCCCAACCCAGCCCCCTCACCTATCCTACGCCACCCATTCTCTTTTCATCATTCTCGGTGTTGGGTTGGTGTTCGATGTAACTGTAGCTGTCCGCATTGGATTCATCGCCATGTTAGTCCACTTGTCGTCGCTGCTTGCTAGTAACCGTCTAAGTCACACTTTACAGTCTAACGTGAACCTATTCACAACATCTAAAAACTACAATAAAAACAATAGTAATATGTGTTCACTGACACTAGTAAGCAAGTGGACAAATGAGTCAGTCAGTATGTCTGGTCGGTCTCGTTTGACAGTGACGAAGACGTCCATTTGAATCTTAGTAGGGTGTACTGAGGTTCCATCCTCCCCCCCCCCCCCCTAAATGTCTTCTCACTATTCTTCCATGCCAATTCAGGTACATTTCTTCTCATGTCTACCTCCCTAATTCTTTCCCTATGGTGTAAATGTGTGTGGACTATCCCAGACGGGTAGTAAGAGAGAAATAGGATGCAGTAGCTTAAAATGTTATATATTGGGGAACATGTATATAAGGTACAGTGACGTCAACATTAAACAAAAGACTAATCACTATTAAGGGATGTTTTCTGGTGTTACAGCATACACAATTACACATATTGAGTGATTCGGATTTCCCTATGTGTGAGACGTTCATGTCAAATAATTAATTCGTTCTGTGAAGTGAATTGAATTTAGAATAAATTGCTGTCGCCTTGAATCGAATTGAGGTTTCCTATTTCTTTAGTCAACCACCCTTACTACTCAACCTCCTGATATGACAGTATTATTTAAACGTCAGATAAACTGTTTATCCTCGAGATGCACTGTGATTGTTAAAAAAAAATCAAGCACACCCTCAATAGTGCTGGGATGTACATACTGGTCAAATAAACTAGATACTTTTTTTTAAAATAATAATAGATAGCTATGTGTGACCTACTTTAGTGGTGGAGTGGTCTAAGATGTTACACTTGTATTAGACTGTTCTGCAGCTCAGTGTTGTGAGGGATTTAAAAAAAAATAATATATATTCCACTCTTCTTCAACGCAAATTTTGATACATTTTCCCTAAGTTCAACCTCCCTCATCCCTAACTAACTATCGTAAATATTACATATGCATATATCCTGAAGGGGTAGTAAGACGCAGTACTAAAACAATCTGATATTTGTATGTATAAAATGATTATTGGTAGGATCCATAGCTATCTTCGGCCTAAAATAATATATAATACTCTAGCGGCGACCATTAGGCCTAAGTGACACGCAAATGCCGAGGACGTTTAAATTCATGTAGCCTAGTAAGTTGAACCAAATCAGTGGTGTCAGAGTGGTACTAAGAAAAAATACATTTTCATTCGATGAGAGTTTGAAATGTATTTCCGACCTAAGCCATCGTGTGTGGGCTGTGTTGTTAGTCTGTTTTAGCCAACACCCCTCCCTCTCAGTTCTGCTTGCCCGTCACAATTCGCTCACAATGAACTGTTGCCATGTTAGCTTCCTGCACTGATGACCACTGTATCGTGCAGAGTGAGAGAGCGAGAGAGAGAGAAGAGCACATGGGAACATTTTCATTTTAACAAGGTTCAAAATCAAGTATAGTCTCAGCGTCAAATAAAATAACCTCTCTGTAAATGTCTAGAAAACACTATCTATATTTGCTTAAATAAAGTGCCCACCTCACCAACGGATAGCATATAGGTAGACTAGCAGTCCCGCATGGCGTTGCCCATTATCTACTGTACTATAAGAATTATATAACCACCCCTCCCCACTCCTACACGCTGCCCGTTACCCAATGTGGTATGGGAATTATATAAATCCTCTTTATTCCATAACCCGCGGGAATTTCAAAAAATCCGGTCTTATTCCTTGTCTACATCATAAAGGGAATATATGTGCAAAATTTCTGCTTTCTAGGTCCAAGGGTTTGGGCTGTGCGTTTATGAGTCAGTCAGGACTTTTCTTTTTATATATATAGATAACAAAGCTAGAACCAAATGTCACATCAAGGAATATGAGAGGAGTAAAACAGTTTTACCATATTCTGAAAAATACTACAAAATGTTATAATATTATTTTATGATGAAATTAAATTAACGAATGTGTATGCATAGTACTCGACCCAAAGGATTGGTTGGATCCCCTAAGTTCACCGTCAGCTGTATAGCCTAGGTAGCACTGAAGAGTCGTACTAGAGAAGGAGGAATGAGGTAGTTTCCTGTTGTTTTCCTCAGTTCCACCTCAGCTGTATAGCCTAGGTAGCACTGAAGAGTCTACTAGAGAAGGGAGGAGTGAGGTAGTTCCCTGTTGTTTTCCTCAGTTCCACCGTCAGCTGTATAGCCTAGGTAGCACTGAAGAGTCGTACTAGAGAAGGGAGGAGTGAGGTAGTTCCCTGTTGTTTTCCTCAGTTCCACCGTCAGCTGTATAGCCTAGGTAGCACTGAAGAGTCGTACTAGAGAAGGGAGGAGTGAGGTAGTTCCCTGTTGTTTTCCTCAGTTCCACCGTCAGCTGTATAGCCTAGGTAGCACTGAAGAGTCATACTAGAGAAGGGAGGAGTGAGGTAGTTCCCTGTTGTTTTCCTCAGTTCCACCGTCAGATGTATAGCCTAGGTAGCACTGAAGAGTCGTACTAGAGAAGGGAGGAGTGAGGTAGTTCCCTGTTGTTTTCCTCAGTTCCACCGTCAGCTGTATAGCCTAGGTAGCACTAAATAATAATTATATTTAGCACCACGTCTTACTACCCGTTCGGGTTATACGCTTTAAGTATTAATTACGCTAATGGATTAGGAATTGAGAAGGTTGAATTAGATAAAGTGAACCCGCATTTGCGTGGAGGGAGAGTGGAAAACCGTTTAGGAAAAACCACCCCAGTTCACCCGACTGAGATTCGAACCTCGATCTCCCCGTCCTCAGCAGTCGAGCTCAACACGACAAGCGCGTTAGCCAACTACGCCACCGAGACGGGTGGTAGGACTAAAGAGTCGTACTAGAGAAATGAGGAGTGAGGTAGCTTTCCGTTGCTTTCCTCACTGAACCAGAAGGTACTATTGCACATCAGTCTGCCAAACACACCGAAATGCATAAACCAGCTGACCCTACGAGTGACACCTTCGCTCCATTCATCACAAGGTCTGGATGTATATTGAGTATTATTAATTGTATCGTTTATACCTTGCCATTTTCATATTTGTCGGAGTCATAAGTGAGCATGAAAGAGATCAATCAAAGTAACAACTTGTTCTAGATAGCCCATATCAGAATATAGTGCATTGTAAACATTATAATACATCACCTACTAAACTGATCTCAATTTCTCAGGTGTCAAATGAAAAATGTTATAAGTCATACTTCAATAGGTCTACCTACGTGTTTTGGTTGAAGCCTAATTTTCTCTATAATTTCCCGGCTAACCAGCTGTGAGACAGACTTTTTAAGACAAGCTCAAATCTTTTTTTATAGCGCCACGTCTTACTACCCGTTCGGGTTATACGCCTATGTACTAATTACGCTTTTGGGTTAAGGATTAGGAAGGCTTAATTTAGAGGAAATGCCCTCGCATATGCGTGTAGGGAGAGTAGAAAACCATTTTGGAAGACTACCCTCAGTGCAACTGACCGAGATCAAACCCGGATCTTCTCGCCTTTGGCAGTCTAGTCCAACACGATCAACCTCAACTGGTCTGAGTTTTTCATGACGAGGAGATTGTAGTTCTAATATTGATGATGGGTATATTCTGGGTGATTTTAACAAATTTATTCCTCACTCTCCCCCCACGCTAAATGCTGCTATATATCCTCTAAATCCTTCCTTCATCATCCCTACCCCATTAGCTTAATTAATTTAAATGCAGATAGCCAAGATAAATAAGACGGTTTGTTAAGAAATTGTTTTGTATTGAGACGACTCAAGTACTAAACATACTCAACTTGACCAATGAAATTCCCAACATTTCCCTGATTTCCCCTGATCATTTTTTAAAAGTCCGGACTCAAAAGTATGTCACATCTTTCCATCACCCCAACCCTTCAGGGTTTTGTTAATCGTTTTAATGAATAATAACCTTTAAAATTTAAATAAAGTATTTTTATTTGTATTAACATATTGCACTAGGAATTAAATAAATTATAAAATATATTACCTACACAGCTACAAAAAAAATACAGTTTGAATCACATTGTAATTTACTGATTTAATGATTATTATATTTCATATTTTGACTAAAATATTTTTCGGATATTGTTAGTAATTTTACCAAATTCTCGACTTATTCCCGTATTTCCCGACCACTTCAAATTCCCGGCTAGTTCCAGTTTTCCCTGATTTTCCCGGATGGTAGAAACCCTGATTAAAGTAACTTTGGAGACAATTTTTCTGTTTTAAATCCGAATGAATAGGCCTATTATGTATAAGGAGTTTAGGCAATGACAGGCATATATACAAATATTGGTAGGGAAACCTGAATAAACAATACCCCTTATTAGACCAAGACGTCAATGGGAGGATAATGTAAACTTTGATTTGAATGACGGGCCTAGGTTCTGGTGATTATGAACTTGGAAGTTCCGTAAGGCCAGAGAGTTAATTATTTAGCTAGTTAAATAGGGATTTAGACTGTAACATTTCAATTAATTTGTTTTAAATATTTTACTAATCAAATTCACAGTATTTATTTTGAATATCAGAAACTGTTGATCACAAATAATCTACCCTTAAAACAAATTGTTCAATAATTTATCTATCGCCGACCAATTTACGCCCGCCACACCGGTTGTAAAATACAAGAATTCAAGAGCGAGCTAACACAGATATGAGACTTCAGAGGAAAGATGATCTAAGTTCATCTTTGGTTCAATATTGACTTTGTTTAATATGGGTGGAAGGTACGGAACCCTTATAAAGATCAGACTTAGGTTTGTTCACATGGAATGGTGTATATTAACATGTGTAAATACCCATTCCAGTGGTCACATAGTTGAAGGCATCAAGCTCATAATTTAGTGAACTGCCGCTGGTAAAGAAATCAGATTTCGAATCCTAGCCGGGTGTACTAGGAAATGTTTTCAACACGTGACTTATCACTGTTGTTTTCCCACCCCCTTCCAAACTGTGTGCATCCATACTACCCTGTTCATTCTTGCCACTTAGATTAAATCGTTTATAATCATATTATTTTATCAAATAGCTAGATATACTCGGATAAACGGGTGAAATAAGTGATATATTCTCGCTTGTATTTGCGAAACTTTCTCCGTGTTAAAACTGGCGAGTGTCCTTGAAATTCCCCTTGCACTTCTTATCACATAGGCTATATGATTTCCAAGACTTTTATGCTTTTGTTAAACCAAAAATCTTTTACTAGTTTTCAAGAACTCTAAGGATTGCTGGAAATGCAATCAAAACACTTAAAACTCACCAGGTCTTGGTCAATATAAGAACTGTAGTCAAAGCTCGTACGCTTAGCCAATATGGAAGTTTTATATCAATATGTAGGTTCACAGGGTTAACTTATCTGATTTTTTTTTTTTACTTTGGCACCATCTTCAACTGTAGTGATTTAGAATGCATATTTGAATATAAAACTTTAATCCTTAAATATAAGGTTATTCGTATTTTGTTGTGACTTATTAAGATGGTATACTATTCACAGGTGTGTATATTTTTATACAAACGCTGACTGATTAAGTAGTCACGGTATGGGAACTGGCATCGCCATTTGAAAAATAGTTCTAAAAGTGACCTGCTAAATGAAAAAGTGACAAAATTATCCAGATATAATTAAAAAGTGACCAAAAGTGAAATTGATTCAATAAAATAGCGGAAACTAACACAAAATAAATTTTCAAAATAGTAATAAAGTAGAGTATTATCAAACCCTAAGATCCAATATTTTATTTTTTTCTTTGATATTAAGCAAAACTTCAGTTGGTTATAATTTTTAAATAACTTTTCAAATAAACAAATTGGAAAATTACCTGTAAGTATGGCGATAGAGCCCAGGTAGAGCTACCCGGAGAATTAATGAGACCTGAAGAAGTGAAAATTCTAGAGTATGACATGAAACCAATGGATTTACTTCCCCTCCGAAGGAAGTTGTGCAGTGGATTTTTATCACTCGAGAAAAATACGTTGACCCCAGCTGGGTTTGAACCCAAGGAGATCAGTCCTGAGGTGATTACTTCAACCCAAGAACAGTGAGATCGATACAAAATAATTAACTGAATTTGTGTAATCTATTATGGTGTATTAACAATGTGTTTAAAATATTTTCAGAAAAAAAAAAACCTGTTTCCTAAAATTATTCTGCTTCATTCGTATCATCTTTACAATTCTCCTTACCTTAAAAGAGTAGGTTCCAAATTATCAGACTTTTTTTATGTATGTGCATTGTTATGATTAGGTAAAATAGAGCTCAAACCGACCCATTTAACGTTCCGCTTCTCATCTGTGGGCAGCACTGAGCCCAGGAACTTAGATTGTCCGATGTTTTACTACCGAGCTATAGCATGATATTGATAGAAAATACCATTTATGGAAATTACTAAGGATACTTATACAATTTTATTAAATTCACACGTCAAGTCATGCTGTCACTTTTGATAGAAATTACGAATACCTCTAAAATAACACAAATAATACAGAAATATGTTACATATGAAATATGTTAGTCGTAAAGAAATATGTTTGAATTTTCTAAGCTGTTCTTTCAACCAAAATCGTGGTGTGGGCACAGATTTCATTTTTCGAAATATATTTGGAAAGTACTTATTAAAAACACACAATCGCTACCAAATGTTAAACTTAGTAGATTGTGTTTAAATGCAACTTATGTACAAAAAAAGTATATAATTTGGAAGTACAAAAAGCCAATCATGGGTCATTGTGGCTAATATTTCCAAGGAAGTTGATGATCTCACACATCCATCATAAACACCCATTTAAAATACGTGCTATACGATCGTAGTGTCAGATTAAACATGTATATATCAGTAATAGATCATCGTTACGATAAGCCAAAGGCCCAAAGATCTGAAGCTGGATTACCGTGTTCATGTGTCATTTCTTGGCATAATGAAACACGTGTATTAACTACACGTAATTTTCACCAGATGTTAATTTTAATTTATACTGTACAAAAAATAATTGAAGAATTAGCAAATTGAACACTACATTAGAAAACTACATTTCAAGAAAATCATGAACGTGTAGCAAAACAAACTTAACTCTTGGGCAGTTCCAAATTTTATACATGCAGCCTTTTAATTTTCCCCTACACCTTGAATTTTATCTAACACTCTTTAGTTGAAACCTTCAATTTTCTCATTTTATACAAGACTATTTTCTAACACAAAGAATTTCCCATGGAATCTTCTTCAAGGTGCTTGTTTTCTTGTGAAAACTCCCATTTTTAGCTTGATTAAGTAGTTTGTCAGTGGTTTTAATTTTTGAGTTAAATGCTCTAATTTTTAGCTGTGACAAAATTATTCTCATGTTGTGATGGGATTTTACTCTTCCTTTAGTTTTCAGTTTCTCTCTGCATTTTATTTTATTAGGATGTCTTAATTCTATATATTCGATGTATATTCTTAAGGGATTAAAATGATTCCAGTAACTCTGTCAATCAACAGCAGTTTTAAGATTAATTATTTATTCGTTAATGAATGGTATGCAAAGAGGCTCACTGCTGTAGTTCTGTATAGCATTTTTTCCAAACAGTGAAGCATTATGACATACAAGAACAAAACTGTACAAGTCCGGCCAAATCAATTATCACTTCTAGCCAATTGGATCAACATGTTATTTAGAAGTATTTGTCATGACACTTTAGGGCATTTACAAAATTATATAATTTTATTATAGTGACTTAATAGTGACTGTATTTCAATTAAACGACAAAAAAAAATCAGTTCCCACTTTGAAATCACACTAGGCAATTAATTTAAAATTCAAGTCAACTTATCATATAAATCACACAAGTAGATTTTTGCTAGCCCTAATAATATAGTTTAAAATAGTTTTTAGTGTGTAAAATATATGTTTAGGAGTAATAAAGATACAAGTTTCTTTATAGAGCTGCTTTTCCTAGAATAATTATTACAGTTACCTGCCCCGTTTTTATTCTCTTTCCATCATTCGACTTTCCGTGGAGGGATTCGGAAGCGAATCGGTACAGCGTTACGTTGAGTCCGGCATAAACGGCAGATAAATCGGATACACTACACACAAATGTAGGGGGGTTTCAGTAGTGAGATGGAATGGGGTTGGGGCTTAAGAGGTTGGAAATAGGGAACAAAAAGATGTGCGAGCCAACACAAATTCCACCCTTGTTTCGCGGTCCGGTTGTGCTATTTACATTTGTCGAGTTAAATAAGCCACTTGGAAGTGATGAGTGTGTGAGAAATGTTTGAATGCGTAGATTTGTTGTAGGTAGTAACCGGGGTTCTGGGTGCGGTTTCCTGAAATTCCAACCCCAGCAAAACGATGGAAATGATGCATCCGCTCTATTTTCTGGGGTGCAACGATCCGCTATGTTGGTTTCTAATGTAATGTATCATAACTGAAGTTTGCGCTCGGCTGTGAAGCGTCATTAGAATCGAAATGGTTATTGCAGTGATCCCTTCCCCACCCGTGGACAAGTGGTTAGAGTGTAAGGGAGGTCCATATGTATATGACCTTTGTTCGATCCTCTTGTGTTGTCTAAAAGGATCTAATGTGTATGGGTCTGTTTTAAACACAAAATACGTTCCTGATGGTCGGATTTGGGGCTTAATGCGAGGTAATATTTGCTCTCCTTGCTTTGGGTCGATATATAATCTGTATGCGGATATATTTATGTTTATAATTCATAAGCCTTAGTAACACAGTAATGGTAATCAGCGAATTAGAATATACATCCTAAGACAATGACTGAGTAAAGGTTGTTGTAAGGGAATAAACAAGCAGCTTCTTATATGGTAGTAGTTTGCAATCAGTGGCTGCACAGTCTAAATGTCAAGCTCATATAATTCGGTTTGCCAAATACAGAAATGTCTGGATTATAATCCTAGCTGGTGTACTGGTGAATATTTTTATCAAGTGGTGTCTTACTATTCCTCCATGAAAATGTGGGCACGTTTCCACTTAATAGACTAAACTTCCTCAAACATATTCTATTACAGCGTGATTAATATATATGCACACAACCACACGGATACTATAACTAAAGAAAACACGGTAGTAGCAAGGCATATTCCATGTCAAATAGAGATAAATGCGAATATACCGAATAGTAAGACGCGGTGCACAAATAAGTAAAGCGAGAGAGGAAAAAAAACCCTTTTATAATTCGTTTTCTTCTTATCATTATTCTGTATCCCCCACTACATTACAATATCCCTGTCTTTGTGTGGAGTAGGGTTTCGTGTGTAGCCTCATCATTAGTATTTATTTGAACATCTATTGAAGCTCTTTCTAAAATTAATTAAAGTAATAATAATTGTTAATTTTATCACCCCCATCGTTGGCCATGTTGATTAAGACGTTGGTCCAGTCTGGTCTTGGTTGACAATGATGGGGAGGTCGGAACATGAAACCTCACCGGGTGAACTGAGGTGTTTTTACTAAATGGTATTCTCACTCTTCCTCGTCAAAAATGTGGGTGTAATTAATCTATATTATACCTTAATCATCCCTTAACCTTAGTATATATACATGCGTAAGACCCAAATAGATATGCGCTGCATAAATTTAACTATCTCTACGAAATATATATATTTTTAAGTTGTATTTGTTTTTTATCACTATGTCTTACTTCCTGTTCAGGTTATGCGCATATATGATGGTTACTATAATGTAGTAGGGATGAGAAAGGATTCATTTGAGTGGAAATATATCATCATTTGCGTGAAAGAATAAGAAACCCTTTAGGAAAAACAACCCTCAATGCACCCAACCAGGATTCGAGCCCCTGTCTCCCCATATTCATCAAGCCAGTCCAACATGAGAGTGACGCTTTAAACAATTCGGATACTGAAGTGAGTCAATTAAATAAATGGTGTCAGCATAGTTTATAATCATTTTTAATATAATTAATAAACTAAATAGCAACAAAGTGGAAAAAATGAAATTGACAAAAATCTCTCATAATATAATAATTTGCAATACTAATAAAAAACTAAATATGAATGCAATGGAAAAAAAATAAAATGAAAATGGAAATCAAACAATTTCAAGAACTTTCTAAATAATCGATTCTATCAGCACACGACTTATTAACAAGCTTGAATGGGTGACCTGGTGGTCTAGGGGCAAGGTTTCGAACTTCTGTGCTGAGGTTCCGGGTTCAATCCTCGTTACCGGCACAGATTTATCTGATTGCCAAACCCCTTCCTTCATCTATGACAAGACGTGTATTAATCACAGCTTGTGAACGTGGGGAACGCCAGGCCTCCACCGTGGTTCGGATTCCACGTTAAACTGTAGGTTCTCATTTCATTTCACAATCACCCTACCATACACATTAGCGTAAGTGCGTATAACCCGAACGGATAGTAAGACACGGTGCCAATAATAATAATAATAATAACTTAAATCTAGAACAAACACAACATCTAGCCCCGACCGTTTATTCATCACTATAGATTAGAATGGTTAACCCATATTTAATCATTTATACATTTTTCGGTCATGCCAGGAATCAAACCCGGGACCTTTATCTCAGTATTATATACACGCTATAAACTAATCTAAGATGGCAGATAAACAAACAAAAATTTGAATTAAAACTCCTCCAATTTAACACAAAAAAGACAAGATTTTAAAAAAATGGCCCGACTAAAATGGTATAGCATTGTGAAATCTGCGATGTGAATAGGTTACCGCGATATAATTGAACCATTGTGGTACTTGGACGTTCTTCACTCCCTATCCCTGCTCCCTCCCTTCGTTGACAGTACGGGGTTAGGAGGGAGGGATGAAATTAAATTTCTAAATCTATGTCCGGTGTGGGTGGAGGGTCGTTGGACGGAGGAATCCAACGTGAAAAAAATAAAATAAAAAAAACGAACAAGAGGATGAAGAATATATAGCCGGCCACATGTGCTAGGGTTGGGTTTTAGGCTCCATGGTCATCTAAAATGTTCGGCAATAAACGTCAAGGGGCGTTATTGTTCACAGTATAGCCATGGTGTACACTCTGGCTCGAAGAAAAACACCACCTTTCACTTTGGCCAAAACTTACTGTGCATATCCGCAAAACATCTGCAATATAGACCCGCGCTTGTGACCCACGGACGAAGGCATAAATCTCGTATATTCTGTTTTGCTGTTTATAGTGAGGTTTGGGTTCGTATTTCAGCTGGGTGTACTTAAAAAAAAATCCTGAATGGTATTTCACTCTCTCCATTGAAAATGTGGCTACAGTAGCCCCATGGCTTCTTTGGTGCTGACTGACAGCTCACAGATCTAACATTTAGGTATATACCTAAATTTTAACCGCCAGAAGAGACAGCTGCTAAACACATGTTTTTGCAGATCATATGGTTCGGCGTAGGGATACATAATTTGGTCTGGTAACTTTTCAAAGTTTTTAGCTGTCAGCTGTGAGCTGTCAGTCAGAACCAAAGAAGTCATTGGGCTACTGTATGTATTCTAACTTACACCTTCTGCATTCATAATCCATTAGTGTACATATGAAGTAGCCGGGACGGGTAGTAAGACGTGAAGGTATAAATAAATCCGCGGTAAAGTGTAAAAGCTTAGAGGGACAGTAAAACAAATGTATTAAAAATACTTATAAATTGTTATTTGAACTATTAAAAGCTATGGCTTGAATATATGACTAGTTTTAAGGTTTTTATTTTGTTTACTGACTGATTTGATTAATGATTGGATTATTTCTAGCGTATTTCTTCACAACTTCTTGGACAGTTACATGGATCGTCGAGGAAGAAACTGAAGTAATTTGCCTAGAAGTTCCCACCCAATAGCTAAACGCTATGATCTGGAACGACCGTAAGAAGGGTATAGTTAACAGGAGCAACTTTGATTATGTTCTGATTATACATACTAAAACAAACCAAGAAAATATAATTTAGAACTATTCTGCCATTTATATTTAGAGGAAAAACATATCCTCCTGGTTCAAACTCCGCAAGATTGATTTCTTATAAGAACTAATATTTCTTTATACCTTTATGTTTATTGGGAGCGATATTTAACGGCTATTTCTTTTATAGAATTGGATTGGCGCTATGTGGGCGCCATCCTTAATACCACAGTTCTTGAAGATATGTTCCTACTACGAACTCTTGGTATCTGATTTCTACATATTTTTAATATTATTTCTAACAAGTGCATCTCAATATCTGTTCAGGCTATACGTATATATGATGGGGTAGATGTGAAGAAGGAAGCATTTTAGAGGTAGTCCGCAATTGTTGTGGAAGGAGAGTGGAAAACCACCCTCATTAGACCAGACCGGTTATAACCTTGATCTCTCCGTAATCAGCAGACCAGTTTAACACGAGGGTGCAGCCTTAGAGCACTCGGCTACTGTGTACCCACATTTGCGTGAAGGGAGAATAGAGAACCAATTTGGAAAAAACCACCTTCAGCACACCTAATCCACTTTCGAACGTCAATCTTCCCATCATCGGCAGTCTAGTCTGCTGAGAGAGTAGAGCGTTAGACCCACGGTCACCGACGCGAAGTAAGTTTTTTCTCTACCACCTTGTGATACTTCCCCTGCTCTTACTTTAAAAACTCATCCAACCCTGATGGATTAAATAGCCAAGCTATTATATTTGTTAGTTACGGTTATAGCCGCATCTAAATAACATATTCTATAAATTGAAAAGTGATACCTGTACACGAGATTTAAACCCATACCTTTGGTTTAGAACGCCGATGTTCTAATCACTGAGCTATCCAAAAGGCGCTTGAACAAAGGGATTGGTGTAGTCCAATGGTTCTCAAACATTTTAGAGCAATGACCCAATTTTTAGAATGACAAACTTTCGCGGCCCACCTTGCTTTAATGAATGGCATGATGGAGAAGAACTATTGAATGTTGTTATTTTTCCTTGATTTTTTTTATTATTGAATATAATTGTTCAAAAAACTGATCTATTTATCATGATGAGGCTTTTGCGACAGATGCTTTCGTATTTTGTTTCTGTTGACGGTGGCATTGACGTACATGATACAGCCACGAACTTGAAACCCTGGTTTTCGTTTATTTATATAATGTGCCTTATTTTTGTACCCTTTTTGCCTTTATAATTTTTAGATGAATTTAAATCTTCAGATCATCATAAAAAAAATTGTAATTTTATAATTTTAAATGACCCACCAAAAATTGGCTCAAGGTTCACCAGTCAGCCGCGACCCACAATTTTCAAGCCACTGGTATAGTCTAATTTGGTTTTCTGGTGACGAGAAAATCGGGGTTTGATTCTCTGCTGGAGGAACTCATGTGTGTTTTTTTAATAAAAAGCTTCCCATTACTCCTTCAAACAAAAGATATATCGTTTCTAAGTTATAGTTAATAACAAGGGTGGTTAGTAAGATGCGAATATCAAAAAATATATATACACTAAATCAAATTTAGATAATATATTATTTCGAATATGTACTTATCATGAATATAATATTAGTTAAATCAGAAATAAATAAATGGCACGGTGCACCGCACAGACTTTCACTAGCTTTTAAATTAAAATATACATTTAAAAAATCGCAGGATTTGTGAAAAGATATAATAGGGCTATACGCTGTTGTAGAAACATTGCACCAAATATCATAAATGAAATAATATACATTGTTACTGACTTACTTACTCTATGGCATTAGCAACTAGGAAAACTGTTACAGAAAATTTAAGAAAAGAGGAACATCTTTGTCCACCAAAGAGCATTGGAATAAAATTCATTATCAAAGACCTGAATTTAAAAAAAAATATATATATATATGCTTTTAACTCAGAAACCATAGTTTCTATAAAATATATTTTAAAAAAATGTGTATCTTTAAGAGTACTACAACTTTAGAACTGTAAGTTATTTCGTATCTCAATAGTTGCGAAGAAATGACCAAAATTGGAAAATTTCCTTAATGTAAAGTGCCCTCAAAGTCATTTTCATAAATATTTCTCTTTTTGCCTTTCAGTACACTTAATTTTAGGGTTAGATGAATAATTTCAAAAAACCCTTGGGGAGGGTGGAGCCTAATGAAAATCCCAGATACCAAGTTTTAGCACAATTGGTAAAATAGTTTCAGTAACAACCTAAGGTACAGACAGGCAGGCGGACAAACGGACAAATAAACAGATGGCCTTGCGATAACAATTTTGTTTTGATTTGTTTCAGGGTACCCGCCTCTGTGACGTAGTTGGCTAACGCGCTTGTCGTGTTGAGCTAGACTGCTGAGGATGGGGAGATCAAGGTTCGAATCTCAGTCGGGTTAACTGGAGGTGGTTTTTCATTCTCACTTCACGCAAATGCGGGTTCACTTCCTCTAATTTACCCTCCCCAATTCCTAATCCATTAGAGTAACTAGTACTTAAAACGTATAACCCGAACGAGTAGTAAGACGCGGTGCTAAATAGTATTATTATTATTATTATTATTATTATTATTTATGTTTCAGAGCGATATGAAACTTCGACATTCATCCAAATCATGAGTTCAATTTTTTTGATGAACATAATACTTTTTCTCCGAGGTGTCAATAGAAAGTAAAAATAAGAATACCACTTTTCTACAGTTTTTAAAAATAGGTTTCAGTGACTCTTTGAAAAGTGTGAAAGAAAATAGTATTTGATCTGTGTTTATCTTAAAAACTTATTTTCCTGTTTTATTTATTTAAAAGTTTAAACTCCTGCTTTTAAATACTAAAATTTTTATTTCTGTAGCTCTCCATAGTTTGGTGTATTAAATAAAAAAGGTCGACTACAGATGAGAGAGTTGTCAACAGAGGATCAGCTGAGATTTTACATAAAGCTTAGAGAAAGTTCGCTATCATTTATACAGTTACTTTCCTCCCCAAGTGACGCGACAATATGTATTTTTTTATTAAAAATATATTTTCCTCTTTTTTTATTCGTTTACCTGCGTTCGGTAGTTGTTTTTTTTTACCATCCAGTATAAATTATATCTTCAAGGGTTAAATAAAAAGATAAATCATGATATCACGTTTCAAAAATAACAACAAATTTATACTTCATCTACGAACCAAAATAAAAACAAAGTTTTCAAAATGTTCAAAGCGTTTAGTTTCACCATGTATTGTCCATATGAATGGCTCTGTAGGGTTTGAAGTCTTATTCTGCCTCTGAACAGAGACAGGGCCCTCAAGGCATAGAGAAAGGAATACATTTCTCTATGCTCAAGGTCCATTTGGATTTAATTTCCTTTCCTCTTTTTGATTCCCAAACCTCATGTCAATTATTTGGTTAGTTTGTTATACGGTTGGTACTAAAGCCTCATTTTGATTTTTCTAAACAAAGATATAGTAATTTGTACTATGGTCGCTAAACGTATATTTCCAGGAAACCAACGTTTTAACAGTGCAATACCAATCAAATAACTTAACATAAAATTAATCACTTAATTAATACAAGATGAGAAGAACTATTATATTATGTATCTAATAGAAGATGCTTATCTAATAAATTATTCTATGAACCTCTTGGAATTGAACTAAAATAGGCCAACCATTTATTTTCTCTCAGTTACAATGGCAGTAGCTTTCTAAATTTACATTCGAGACCAAATATTTCAACTCCTATGAGTCCGTGTGTTAATAAAAAGCTAGTTTTCTGAATTAGTAGCAAAATAAATTATCCAACACTTGGCTGTCGTATTCTACAAACTATAAAATATAGGTTCTTCTGCTATATTCTGTGACGCTACCCAGTGAACAAGTAGCTATTCAACTGGACTGTTGGACTCTCATCTTCTCCAAAATAGCCTAATTTTCCTATTCCCCTTGATTAATTTCACAAGATACTAACTAGGCAAATACATTTAATATCTCAACTAAGCTGTACCCAGATAAATAGATACATCCACAGATAAAAGTAATAAAATCTCAGCATAAGCTAGCATCGAGGAATGTTTGAAACATGGGCTGTAAACCTTCAAAGAGATTAATCACCACTGACATTCAATATATCGATTGCAAGTCATTCAATAATTGATGGTGGCTTCCCTCTTTCTGGTTGCACGTCCCAGTAAGTACTCTATAGCTGCTGGCCTCCATCATAAGTCATCTCCCGGAGAGGAAGGTCTATGGAAACCGGGAAAGGAGGGGAAGGGTTCAGTGACACTCCAAATACACATATTTTAGGGAGTTGTAGGGCCCGAATGTTGGTAGAACTGCGGAGAAGCCCAGCGATGAATTCATTCATCACCCAAGAGATAGAAGGTCTAGAAAAAAGTGAGCGCTTTAAAATGAACCATATTTTACTCTTTGTTTGGATAGAATAATGAATAAAACCATATATATATATATATATATAAAAATCAAAGTTACAATTTTCTGCAAGTTTTCAAATTATGTTGTCATTGATAAAGCAAGTATTTACCCTTTGTTTACTTGGAAGAGTAGCAAGCTTAGCTTGCTTGTTCCAATATGGTGAGGATCTATAAGGTCAAGTCATAGGGTACACAGTCAAGGTAAGACCTTCCAGGGTAATAATAGCGCACGTCAAAGAATAATTATTTAAGCACGCAGCTTAGAAACGAGCTTAACTTAGGGTCATATCAGAACCAGTGGACAGATGGACTTGTAAAGTTCCTTTAAACTAGCTCGTTAGTGACCGGTAAGTTGGTACTAGCTAAAATTGTGGCAGGGTGTAATAAAGGTGGTATTTATTAAAATGTTTCCTACTCTCCATCCACGCAAATTAGGCTATAGTTACTCAAAATGCAATTGTACTCATCTTTATTGCATTAGTGTAGTGAAATATGGATAGCCCAGACGATTTATAAGACGTGATGAGAAAAAATATATTTAAAGTATAGTAGTAATAAAGTAAACTTGTCTGTGGCCTGGGTACCGCGGTTAAAGTGAGCACCAAATCAGATGTAACTCCTCCATTTTACCACTGCACGTGGATTAAAACCTATGTCAGCTTGTTTTCGAACCAAAGTAACTCATTATGATTGATCGGCGTCTTTTACAGACCCCTGTCTAGTAAAAAACAAAACAAAAAAAAATTAGATAAATTTAATTTCTGATCTAAATAAAATATAATTTGATTTCTATGTTGCTAAAGAGGTCAAACAAGAGACCAGTTTCCATTAGATTACTCACCGGAGCGTCACGGTTCTACATTTTTCATTTTAAACTTTGCCCCTAGTCTTCCTCTTCCATCCTCCCCCTTAAAACGGTGTCTCAAGAGAAGAGGGAATACCTCCAAGTGTTTTACCTCCCAACGTCGGTGGCTAACTTTCTCTCGTTAACGCTTTATTCGAAACGAACGACCGAGTGAGCTACCGTGGTGGGAGGAGAACATTGTACGGGAGTTTGTAAGGGAAGGTGGGGAGACTCGGACCCTGGCGCCGAGGTTTTCATTCATTAGTACACGCAAGTCGGAACCCACACACACAGAAATATTCATTTGAATGTCCGGGGTACAAAGTTGAGAAAGTTGTTGATAAAAGGAGGTGATGCTAAGTTGCAAAGTGGAGTAACGACTCGTTATAACTTAAGTCTTATGTCCAGAAGCGTATTTATACTATAAGCCCACTAGGCACGGGCCTAGGGGCGGTGGCTTTAGTGGGTGGCACGTTTTGGATAACATTTTTATTTTGATTATACTATTCTGTTTTAAATAATTACGTCAGAACAACAATATTTATTTGTAAATACTGTACTTTTCAATCACTTTTTAACTGACGTCAGTCTCCCCTTCATAATGTTAACTCAAGCTATTGTAGGACATGTACTGTAAATGTTTGATTATCTTTCATAGAAATATTTTCTAGAATATTAACTTCCGCCTCCCCCCATACCCCCAACACATCTTTACTCCAAAATTTCCTAAAGCCCTTGGTGAAACAAAATGGATTGGAAAAGGGGGCGGGGGGAAGGGGCATATTATAACCATGCCTAGGGGCGCAAAAATTTTAAATCTGCCATTGCTTATGTCATAGTGAGATCAATTTTGCAATATAATTTTATAAAATATACATATGTATTGCTAAATAGGTACGTTACTTTTATTTTCAAAACATCTAGGCCATCCGCATTTAAGTACACCTATGAATAGGAACGGGAAAGATGTTTTGTTTAAGACCACGTCTTACTACCCATTCTGGTTATACACTTATGTACTAATTACATTAAAAGTTTTAGAGATTAGAAAGTTTATATAATCAGAGTAAGTGTACCCGCATTTGCGTGGAGAGTGATTGTAAGACCATTTTAAAGTACCACTCTTTGTACACCCGACCTATATTCAAACCTCATTCTCCCCGTCATTAGCAATCTTTACTACTGAGATTATAGTGTCTTAACCCATGTGGCCACAAAACCGGGTAACGAGCAAGGCTGAAATCAGAATAAATGCATCCAAAATTTTACGTAAAAGGAAATAAGGAAACCATTTAGGTAAAATACTTGATTCAAATCTTGACTTCTCTATCAGTGGCAAACAAGAGGTACCAGATGAGTATGACAATTAATTAGCGTGTCTAGATGATAGTATTAATATTATTAAATCTATAGGTAGTGATTAATGAGACTTAATAAAAAATACAAGGGATGCTTATTCGAACCCAGGCTGGGATTAAAATATTTAGTTTGCATGTATAGGTATATCCTATCCTATTTAGATATCAGTATTATTGCTGCTAATTTTGGATGTTGCTCTTCTAGGTTAAATTAGTCTTTAATTCGTAAGATAATTTTATATTTTATTTGGAAAGTGCACGTACAAAAGAATCTAATTAGGTTTTCTGATATCACTATAGATCCCTACCTTCAGCTATCTATACTTATAAAATAACATGTCCTGACTGACTGACTGACTGATTCACAATCGCCGAGCGCAAACTATCAAGGCTACAAGCATGAAATTCGGACTGTATATTCATTTTGTTATGTAGGCACCCACTAAGAAAGGATTTTAGAGAATTCCACCCAAAGGGGTCAAAATAGGGGATGATAATATGTATGATAATATGTATGAAAGTCCGTCATTTTGAAAGTTACATAAACAAAATTTTGTATTTCGGTTATTGACGTAAAACAAATAAATACGTGTTTCAGGAATTTTGGAAATTTTATTTAATAAGGGATGAAAAAGGGGGTGAAAGTTTGTATCGGACTTGCATTATTTTTGATCTGAGGTCAAGTTATGGTCATCAACGTAACGTAATATTTTTAATTAATTTGTAAATACATATGTATATTTTCGTATTTGTATATAATCAACTTCCACGCGAGCAAAGCCGCGGGCAACAGCTATCTAGTGTTCAATATAATATTATCTGCTTCGGTGGCCACATAGTTGATGGCATCACTCACGTTTTAGACCAAACTGCCGATAAAAAGAAGATGGGGCTTGAATTCTGGTTGGGTGTACTGAGGGTGGTTTTTCCAAAATAGTTTTCTACTCTCCTTCCACACAAATGCGTGTATACTTCATCTATATTCAAGCTTCCCTACTCATACCAAACTCATCAACGTAATTAGTAGGTATGCGCATAACCCTGATAGGTAGTAAGACGAGGTGCTAAAAATATATTTCATATTGATACCAATAAAGTCCTCATTTGTGGGCCACTTGGACTAAACGTAAAAATCGTACAATCTAGTTTTCCGTATACGAAAAATAAGGGCTAAATATTGGCTGGGTGAACGGATTTTTTTTTTCACATTTGTATACACTCTTTCTACATGCAAATGCTGTTATATATTCACTAAAAATCTTCCTTGCTCATTTATATTCCACTAAAATAAAATTATATGCATGTATCCCAGAAGTTATGCATCTAAAAGCAATATGTGAATGTTTAAATGAAATTATTTTTAATTTTCATGAACTAAAAAAGTCGTACTAGATGCCAATCTTAAATAATTTGGGTTTCCAGTGAAAGAAAAATTCAGGATTCAAATGCCGGCCAGGTGTACGCGAGTGTTTTCTTAAACCAAGGCCTTAGCCAGCCAATAATTTCAGAGGGGTGTGAGGGGGGGAGGGTTGGTGGGCACATCCCCCAATTGCTGGAAGTTAGAAATAATTCTAAATGATAAACAGTTCTAAAAATCCCTCTGAAGTGGTTTTTTTTCATGGTAAAATAATCCCCTAGCTGCCGAAGGCTTGGAAAATATATAAATATTAAACTCTTTTTGAAGCTCTGTGATTTGTATTTGTATCTTAATTTTGATATTGTTTGAACCATAAATAAAGCCATATATATTTTGTTCATAAAATTTATCAGGGGGTTGTTTGAACCCCCGAACAACCCCCCCCCCCCCCCCCCCGTCCCCGGCTACGGCCTTGTCTTAGACCTATATGATTTTCTCTCTCAATTCACACCAATTTGGATACATTTTGTCTAAGTTATACTCTTTCTCATCCTTACTTCATTGTGTAATTAAATGCAAAAGGCACTGACGGTTAGCAATATGCAAAGGATAATGTACTATTGTAATAGAGAGAATCTGTGTGACTTGTGTAGTTATTGAACAAACAAGGATATGGCAGTTGAATAGTTTGTACATCTCAATACAAGACCAGTTCAGAGGGGGCGGGGGGGGGGTATGACATATAAAACTACTCAAGAAAACACAACAGAGGTGAAATATGAGTGGAATAATTATAGAATGAGACGGTCCCAGACTTAGATGACATGTAATCTTTTTTTATTTGGTACATCATAGACAATGCTCAGGCGTACATAAATTATTTTCATGTTCCTGGTTGAGCAAACTTTTTTTATAGGCCATTTTTTGTCTCTTGGGAATTTTAGCCCATACCATCTTGGTTTGATTTATTCTTTGATTATTTTTATGCATTTTCTGGAATAAGTATACTCTATATTTAAAAAAAATATAATCGATGTTTTGTGACTGTAAAAGTAGTCAAACATAAGATTTCTTACCACACAATTAGAATATAATATAATAATTAAAATTGAATTTGTACACTCTTCACGTGCATGGATGAAAAATCCACTTTCCTGATGATTCTCTGCAACAAAGCTGAAAATATATTCTGAAAATATAAAAATGACACCAGGACACGGGAATCGAACCCCGGAACCTTTGACTTAGTACGCTAATGCTCTAACTACTTAGCTATCCAGGAATTGTTCCGTGCCCTAAGTTATTCTTCAGTCATATTTTAAGGCAGAGCTTATGATGGACGTGCGGAAATCATCGGCTATAAATTTGGTATCTAGATGGAGTAATCCTCAGTAAAAACATAAATAATAGCTTTGGCTATTTGAGTCTTAAGATATGCAATCCCTTACAATTATAGTAATTGTACAAGTGGCAGCAATAAGCCAACTACCGAGTCGAAGGTGGCTGCGTTATCTCATAGCTTGTGATCATAATAAAATCACACATTTGTAGCTGATGATTTCCACACGTCCATATTAGACTCTGCCTTAAAATATGAGTGGAGAATGATCCCGGGCACGGACGAATCCTGAATAGCTCATTGGTAAGAGCATTGACGTACTAAGCCAAAGGTCCCGTGTCCGAAAGTCATTTTTCAATTTTCAGAATATAGTATCTAGATGGAGTAATCTTCACTAAAAGCATAAATAATTACTTTGGCTATTTTATTCTTAAAAAAGCTGGAAATAGTTGCGTTGAAGGAGATAGCTATAGATTCCTAAGCAGATATTTGAAAATCAATGTTCATATCTAGCAAAATTAAGAACTTAGTTGTTAAATGCCTTCTATTAAATAAATATATATTTAGTTTTCATTTGCAAAGTTAATTTTTGACCTAGTCGTGTGTATTCATTACATTTCTTACTTCATATTTTAAACTAATTTTTTATAAATTTTAAGTAATCTTTTTTTAAATTTCTAGAGTAATTTTATTGGGAAATTTTTGCCTATTTTTATGTTATCAAAGTTTGGTCCTTAATGATGAGAAAATCATTGAAACCTTAATATCTGTAGTTGGTGAATATTCACAGAACAATCCAATTATTTGATGGGTGAATAAGGGGGGAAACAGTCGTCATATCCAGGATAAAAATTGCTTAAGTCAATTTTCTTACGTGTGAAAATTGCAGAGTTTGTCGTAAGGCTCAGGGTACAGACAACTAATATACCCAGACACTCAACCTCCAGGTTAAAATGGTTGCACTCCTTTTGGAAGCTTAAGTCCTTCAACACTAGTATCGCTGCAGTTAGTCCTATCATCACTCAGCAGTGATACTAGCGAAGCCCAGTGTTGATGGACTCAAGCTGGCAAAAGAATTGCAGCAAACCCCCGTAAGGTTGAGCGTCAGTTTCTTACTAGTCTGTAGCCCAGGGATTGCTACTGGACTGTGAAAATTTATAAGTGATCAATATATGTTCTTAAAGACCTCGATCATTTTTTATGACATCGAAAATAAGGTAAAAATAGCATCCATACGTACACCAAGTAACGTAAATTATAATATTATATAGATATCAATCTTATCATCTAGATGACCTGCTTTGGTGTCGCATGGTCTAACGCAAGATTCTTGAGGCTAGACTGAAAATGACGGGGAGATTGAGGTTCGAATCTCGGTCAGGTGTACTGAAGGTGGTTGTTCCAAGATAACTTTACACTCTCCACGCAAATGTGGGTACACTTCTTATAAATATAACCTACCGAATCCTTAAAACCATTAGCATAATTAGTACACAAGTGTATAACCCGAACGATTAGTAAGAGGTGGTGCTAAAAAAAAAAAGACATATGGTTGCTTTCAAGCTTAATTAAATATTCTAAACTAATTTATTTTGTAGATTCCACCTTTTATGAATTAAAATATACGCTCATAAAAGACAAAGATAATTCTCCATATTTTTGTTTTGTTTTATATCACCGTGCGATACTATTTGTCCGTGATCTTTTCTTTTAACTACAATAATATAATAGGCATAATAAAAGTAAAATTTAGAGCAGTAGTATTCAAAATTTGGTGTTCGCGTACCCACAATTATAAATTTTCTTTAACTTTTTACTCACAAATTTATTGGTTCATAAATAAGTTATATACTATATTCTATAATATAAATCTAAAATATACTACATCTTTAATACCGATAAATATATCACATATATTTACATTTTATGCACTCCATAAAATGTATTTTCGTACCCATGGGGCTGCTTTTAGCCAATGATCTTGAGGAATGTACCTGCATTGTCGGGGTTAGAGTGAAACCATTAAGCAATATTACCTTAACGTTGTTACACAGGCTGCTAGAGACAGATATATTCCGATAGAGTGTAGTACTATCGGTTTGTCGTGCTCGTGACGGCCCGGTTAAAGAGGGAGACAGTATCATTACCTCTCACTCTTACTTAACTTCTCGCTTTGAGTAAAAATAAAAGTAAGGAAAGAGGGGATTAGTAACCTAACAGGGAATGTTTACAGAGGGTTTGGTGGAATACAATGCTACCGTTAGAAGGACAAATACTTTTAACAACGCCTAGCCCAAGGGTGGATCCAGAGCTAGTTGTAGGGGTGAATTGGTTTTCACAAGGCTCCTTCAAGGATACATTTAATAATTTTGATTAATAAAGATTTTAATTTATAATATTTTAATTATAATATTGCGAGTTTAAAAAACTAGTTGAAATTAACAATTAATATAATAATAATACTTTAAGAAAGAACACAATTTGGATTAATCAATTTGTAATTTTAATACAAAAATAACATAAAACAAAAAGTCGCCGTCACAATAAAAGTAATAAATATACACTTTACATAGGTCTAAAGTGTTTTAGTAATAAAAGAAAAAATGTGTATTTTAATACTAAACTTAATATAAATATTGGAAAATTTTAGTTTTAATCCCTTTTCTTTGCTCTAGAGCTAAGTTGAAAGAGATGTTGCCTAATTTTGATTAGGTCGTGTAGGAGATAGGATGAGGAAGGTGTTAGTAAGTCATTCTTTACAACTTTAAAGTATTGGTTTCAATATTTATGATTATTTTCTATGCAGGAGGGGATGATCGCACCCAACCCCACCTGGATCCTCCCCTGGCCTAGCCAGGGAAACTCGAATAAATATATGATTTTTTATGTTAATGAGAACAAATTCACTGTGAGGTTTGTAAAGATGATTACATACTCCAACAAGTTAATATACAAAATTAAATACACTTTTTGGAATATGTGGGATAAGAATGACATTAACTAAAGGTTTTTTTCATTTAAAATAAACACTTTTAAAAAAATATGATATTCAACGAAATACAAAAAGTGTAATGATCTTGATATTTTTTGGACACAATTATAATTAACTAGGACTGAATGCCATTAATGATATGATTTAAATTTCTAGGCCTAAGTACTATAGTTGTATTTGTAAACAAAATTAGTTACAGGTTCATATTGTTTACACTGTCATAATACAAACTGGTCGTTAAGCTGTAAAAAATATCTCGAAGGTTAGAGACATGTGGCCGACACGATTTGGAACAACTGGTTGACAAGTTCATGCTTAGGTGGACAAAGTGACAGCAAACTGGCCTACCAATTGGGGCTCCAGCTAACTGATCGACAGCACACTGGTTAACATGTGTGGAAAAAGTGGTCGACAGACAAGTGACTGTCATGCAAAAGCAGTGTCGATCACATGGTCGATGTGAGTAGGACCATGTGATAAAGAGCCAATTGGTCGACAAAAAGTATACAAATATTTGGAATGATTGGTGGGTTAATTATCTGACCCTACTATGACCTACTGGTCGACTAGCTCATGCATACGAGGACAAAGGGATATACACACGAATAGTTGACCAATTTAGGTGCATAAAACTAATCAACAATAAACTGGTCGATACGTGTGAACAAAGTGATCGACAGACAAGAAATCTACACGAAGTAGCACTTACACCAAGTTGTTGATAAGGGTAGGACCATGTGCTAGACGACCAACTGATCGACAAAATATTAACAAACATTTGATAGACTAGGTAACTAGTGGCCGTCGACTCGTCGAAAAATACGTACATAGAACAACAAAGTGATAGACAGCCAACTGGTCGACAAAAAACAACTGGCAGACAAACGTCGAGATGGATCCATATAATAGTGGACCACAAGTTAATACATAGCGAATAAAGAACTCGCTAAGCCAAAAGCTAGGTGTTCTATTTTTGTATCCAGGTGTTCTTTTTCCACTATATATTTAGTCACATTACAGTGAACGTCTGTCATTCGTTAATAATAAAAATGCCAATCGATTAAAATAGTGCGCTTTACATAACATTAAATAAACAATGTCCCTTCTGTTTAATGTACAAATAAAAATAATTAAATGTAGGTAAATACACCAATCATATACATAATATACAGTGAGAATGTTAACCAAATTATTGTAAAATAATAGCAGAAAAGGCATGTTCTCTAAGAAGAAAATACAAGGAATTAATAAAAATATTAGTCATTATTTTTATTACGATAAAATAATCAACAAAAATATACACAATTCTCTAACCACATCACTCACAAGTAGCCTTATTAACGTTGTTATCTCCTGATTAAATATTACTTTATTTGGAAAGATTATCACATGGATTATTTTTTAATTGAATGTATTTAGAATCTATTTGAGAATATCAGAAAGTGTGAACTACATCTAGAAGAGGGCTAATTTATTCCAAGAAGGGCAATCACCCCTCTCTACACTCCACTTATCGTTTGATCTGTCCCTAATTTGAAGTGGTCCTTTCCCCCTTTTTTGAAACTATACTCTTTTAAAAGATATTTAGAATAGTCCCCCCTGCAAATTATTTAGAACTTTGGATGTTCCTAGAACCTATTTTGAGTAGCGTCCTTCGGAAATTTTTTAAAAGTTGGATACCTCAAGAAGCTATTTTTAATAGTCCTCAACCAGTTTACTTTTTTAAATTTAGATCTCCTGAAAGCTATTTGAAGGGGTTCTCCTCCAAAAATGTTTAAAATTTAGGTGATTCTAGAAGATATTTAGATTGCTCCTAGCTTGAATTTTTTTCGAAAATTAGATGCCTCTAGAAACTTTGAAGTGATCTTCTCTGGAAAACTTTTGATAATTGAATGTATATAGAAGTTATTTTGTGGTTAATGCAAGATCTTTCAACTTCATATTTGATTGTATCAGAGGATTTAAAATATATTTAGGGGGGTGGGATTTATTCCAGCTGAGATTATTTTCAGGGGAACGAGGTCCCTCTTGCCCCCACCCCACTCGGTTCTACCACCATAGATTGCAGTACTACACAAATTTATTAGATGTGTCCATGCAAAAAAAAAAAATTCTGACCATCTCCTGTTGGGAGACTTTATCACGATCCACCATAGACAAGACCTTTCTCTCCCCACTAAAAACGAGGGTAAATCCATGGTATTACTCTACATTCTCAACGTATATTTTTTAAAGGTCTGGATCAAAAGGCCATTATTGTACGTGTGATGTGTGCTCGGATACAAGTAGAGATTAGGCAAGATAAACAGTAGTATTCATAGGCCTATACATTTACAAAAGGTGCTTCACCCAGTGGCGGTGGAACTTTATTTGTGTAGGAGTGTATACAATTTTTTTAAAGGAACTTTCTTCCAATTAATAGGAGATCTGGGGACTCAACACCATATATTTTGTGAAAATTGAATACCCTAGAATCCATTTTGAAAGGTCCTTGTCCAGTAATATTTTGAAAATTAGACTCCTTCCAAGATATTTGGAGTGATCCTCCTCTAGAACTGTTTTGAGATTTGGATACCCCTAAACGCTAATTATAGTTTTCCTTACCTATAATATTTTTAATTTAATTTTTCCAGAATATATTTAAAGTGGTTTTCCCCATGGCAAATGTTTAAATGTGTATGCCCAAAAAACTATTTATAGTGGTCCTCGCCTTTAAATTCTCAAATGATGGCAAATTTTCAAGAACATTTCCCGGGATTTTTCCCAATTTTACTGGTGAGTGGCCACCCTGAAAATATTATTTGCGGTATATCCATCACAATTAACTACAATTAACTATAAATAACACTCATATCACCTACTGACAAAATATTACTTTAGCTCTATCGCTCACAATTCATTACAAGTAACATACTTAATTCACGTCCTAACAAAATATTACTTTGGATATATACCTCGCAATTAATTACAAGTAACATTGTTGTTATTATTATTATTATTATTATTATTATTATTATTATTATTACTATTATTATTATTATTATTAGCACCGCGTCTTACTACCCGTTCGGGTTATACGCACTTACGCTAATGTGTAATGGTAGGGTGATTGTGATATGAAATGAAGGACCTACAGTTTAACGTGGAATCCGAACCACGGTGGCGGCCTGGAGTAACATTGTTAAATCACTTATTGACAAAATATTACTTGATATAAGCTAATATATCTGTTGCCAGCAGCACTGTGTTGTTTTAATCTCAAACAAGTTCAAGATATCTATTTAGAGCCAAATCGTCAAAGCGATTTTTCCCCCAAGTTTTTGAAAAAGCACTCTTCGATAAACTACCCACAAATGACAATGTATTAAAAAAACAAGTAAACTTATAAAATGTTATTTGTCATGTTAGACACTCCCAAGATATCAATTGGGAACTGAATCATCGACTCTCTTTTTAAAATATTTCAAGTTTTTGAAAAATCACTCATCACACTTCAAAATGTTACTGACCAAAAACCAAATAGCCTCTACGTTGTTATTTGTGAGATAAATTACTCCCTAGGTTTGCATTTTAATCAGAATCTTTGGATCCATTTTTGAAAAAAAATTGCATTAAAAAATCTCTCATTTATAAACTATCCTTAATTTGAAGGCTAGGGTCAAAATAAAATAAACGTGTTGAGATATTGCCCTATAACTTATAAATATCAAGTTTGAAAAATTCAATCAAACCGTATCCGATCCGTGGCCAAGGACAGGTTGACAGATAGACATGGGGACAAACATAATTGTGAAAACTAGTTTTTTGAGTTCGAGTTTATAAAAAGAGTAAAAATTCATCAATATCTTGAAATAAATTTTATTTCAAGATTACAATACTTTATCTTGATATTAGTAAGTAAAAGAGTGGTTACCCTGGTATGTGTTTGGACACTACTCAGCAACAAGAAAACTGCTCACTGGGGGGTGTCTGTCAATTCATGTGTAGCTAACAATGTATCCCCTCTCTCTAACACCAACAATCCTTATTGAGGACTGTCTGGTTTGTTAGCAATGCATGCGTAGCTAACATTGTATCCCCTCTCTCTAACACCAACAATCCTTATTGAGGAGTGTCTGGTTTGTTAGCAATGCATGCGTAGCTAACATTGTATCACCACTCTCTAACAACAACAATCCTTATTGAGGACCGTCTGGTTTGTTAGCAATGCATGCGTAGCTAACATTGTATCCCCTCTCTCTAACACCAACAACCCTTATTGAGGACTGTCTGGTTTGTTAGCAATGCATGCGTAGCTAACATTGTATCCCCTCTCTCTAACACCAACAATCCTTATTGAGGACTGTCTGGTTTGTTAGCAATGCATGCGTAGCTAACATTGTATCACCACTCTCTAACACCAACAATCCTTATTGAGGACTGTCTGGTTTGTTAGCAATGCATGCGTAGCTAACATTGTATCACCACTCTCTAACAACAACAATCCTTATTGAGGACTGTCTGGTTTGTTAGCAATGCATGCGTAGCTAACATTGTATCACCACTCTCTAACAACATCAATCCTTATTGAGGACTGTCTGGTTTGTTAGCAATGCATGCGTAGCTAACATTGTATCACCACTCTCTAACAACAACAATCCTTATTGAGGACTGTCTGGTTTGTTAGCAATGCATGCGTAGCTAACATTGTATCACCACTCTCTAACAACAACAATCCTTATTGAGGACTGTCTGGTTTGTTAGCAATGCATGCGTAGCTAACATTGTATCCCCTCTCTCTAACACCAACAATCCTTATTGAGGACCGTCTGGTTTGTTAGCAATGCATGCGTAGCTAACATTGTATCACCACTCTCTAACAACAACAATCCTTATTGAGGACTGTCTGGTTTGTTAGCAATGCATGCGTAGCTAACATTGTATCACCACTCTCTAACACCAACACTTGCTTAGTGAGGAAGTAGACTTGATACTTCCTAGTTTATAAACTAAACATTTTAATATGACAAAGTTTATACTATGCTTCGTAACCTTGAATACAAACACTTGAACTAAGACGCTTTAGCTTTTACTCTTTGAAACACATTTATTTTATGTTAGTATTTTTTTAAATATATTACTAATCTAGACGCCTACTACATCATGCCTGTTCCATTCTATCTTGGTCCATCAAATTTACCCTTTCGTTAAACCAGTGGTGTGCCTAGACATTTCCATCAGGGGGGCCACTAGGATTTTACCAAGTTCCCTCCCATATCATCGTCTGAGTAAATTCAAGCCCATTTCCCTTTTCCTTTTCTAGTTTATGGTGAGTGACCTAACGTACATGATTTGGAGTGTTCATCTAATTTAATTATCTGTTTAGAAAAAGGCATTACATCAATAATTCGGTGACCCGTAGTGGAAGAATACTGTATTCTTTCAACCTTTCAATTTTCTATGAAAAGTGGTGGTAAGGTATTTTCATTACTATATTCATATTTTGAAATAGTGTTTTCACTAACGAGTGAAGGATGTTCCACATTCGGTAGTAAATCCTCCAATTCGTCATCTACATCAAAATTTTTTACATAGTTATTTATTAATTACAGAACGTCTTACCATTCATCTAAGCTATTCGCATTTAGTTATTATAATAGGGTAAGAGTGAGTAAAGTAGAATAAAGAAGAAATGTACCGGGTTTGTGTGGAGGAAGCGTGGGAAACTGTTACTAAAAGAAGCTTTGGTAGATTACACCAAGTCGGAATTCAAACCTTGACCTCCCACCCACTAATAAACCAGAAAAACGTGTAATTTACTTGGCACGCGTACTGATTGGGGCTTATAATCACTAACCCATAACTTATAAATTATATTATAATACAATCAACACCTTATATTTTGGGTATATCTAAGGACTATTTTAAACTTTAGGTAGCCAACACACTCGATTACAAAAACTTGCCATCATTTCCGTTTGGAACCAATTTAACGCAGCCACATTTCATATACAAGACTGTACATTTTTTTTTTTACAATTTATTTATCAACATAAATATATTTGGCACAATTTTGGCATATTCGCAGAATTTTTTTTAGAAGATAAATAAATAAAATACGTCTAAATATACTTTAACAAACACAAAATACAAATATTAGTTGTAATATTTTCAAACTACAGTTACCTTTTAAGTGATTCAAATTGGTTTCCGGTTAATTATGGTTCTTCTTTCTGGATTCTCCATCTCTTTAAATCTCTGGATCGTTTTCTTCTTTTGCATACTTTACTTGGAAATGAACGAGGCTTAGACATTTTGTACACAGCAAAATTCACATTAAAGTTGATTAATATCAAGGCCATAGTCGAGAAATTTTATGAACAATATATATTGCTTTATTTATGGTTTAAACAATACCAAAATTAATGTAAAAGTTCAAATTAGGGGGCTGTGTTACCATGAAAAGCACTTCAGAGAGCATCCAGAGGTGTTTAATAATTAGAATTTTTTCTAGCCTTCGGCAGCTATGGTGTTAGGCTTCCATAAAAAATACTTCAGAGAGCTTCTAGAGGTGTTTAATATTTTGATTTTTTTCTAGCCTATGGCAGTTATGGTGTCATGTTGCCATAAAAAATGCTTCTAGAGGAGTTTAATACTTAAAATTTGTCCTAGCCTCCATCAATTGGGGGATGGGCCACCCCCTGAAATTATTTGATGGCTACGGCCTTGATTAATATAATTATATTTATGCCAGTTAAATTGGAAGCCTACGCTCAAACTAAAATATAAAACTAAACAATGTCAAAGGATACTGGTAACAATAGACTGTACAGCTTTCACACATTAAATAGCTAACAGGCAAGAACAGTCTAAAATATCATAATATTACTCTTGGTATGGTTTTGTACCTCAATACTTTTCTCAGCTGGTTTTGAAAAGTTTGCTAATGATCTTCATCCCCCTCATATCTCCCCGCCCGCCCGCCGCTGTCAATCAAACACAAACGGTCACTCCTACCTGTGTTTGGTTCTCAACGGTACGGCCCGGTTTGGCTGTATTTATTTCTGTGAAAATCATATAATTTCGGGCCATTTCCTATCCAGTTTTTAAAATATGATAGTAACGATTGTATTAAAAATGTCAAATGAACCAGTATTTATTGCTAAATAAGGAGAGTTAAATTTAATTTCAAAATACAAAGTAGTGTTTCTAATAGGAAATTTATTTGTAAAAGAATGAGAAAGTCTGCCGCCAGTTCAGTTTCATTATTTATTAAATAAAAATTAATATCTTGGAAAATATGGTACATACCGTTCCTAAAATATGCTTACCATATAGTGCTATACTATCCGGACATCCACAAAAAAATTTAAGGCTTTTGCTTGTATTTCTTAATACTTGGATACGAATTAGTATTATTAAGTTAAATTAAGCATTATAACTATTTAAACAAAAAATACATAGCAATTTTGCTCTATTATTACTTATTTTAATATTTTTATTCTATTAAAAAGGCTCACAATCATAAAAATAAGAAAATAAAATAAAATATTTTCACTCTTGCACAGCCTTAAGCACCACTTATTGGTCCAGACCATCCAAGTTTAATTGCTCTAAATAGGGTATGTAAATTGGGAGGCTAGTTATTAAGAGGAAGTATTCCCACATGTTCATGACGGGAGGAATAGAAACCTTTTAGGAAATACCACTGTCAATTCACCTTCCCAGGATTTGATCCCCTACCTCCCCATCACCAATAAACCAGACTAGATGAGCCTGACATCTATTCCGCGTACCCACCGATGTGAGTTGCAAGTATAGAAACAGTTAACCTTTAACCTAATAAAGACGTGATCTAAAGGTCACTAAACTTATATTGAGGCAAGCTAGGCGGTCGTGTATCCGGTATTTCCACACCCAGTCTCAGCATGGGAGGTTGAATAGCGGCCAGGCAGAGAAAATAAACGGCCCTTAATGTCCTCAAATTGCCCGCATGCATATTGCGGAGACAAACAGAAAAAAAAAAAAATGTACTGAGATTTGTTAGTAAAACGAGCTCTTCTTTGAATTTACCTACGAGGAAAAAGATGGAAAATACGCATACACAGCACAGAAAAAATAAACATGAAAAGAACCTATTGGGACAGGAAAAGGATTAAGTATGTGATGGCAGAAGGGTTTGAACTTAAAAGTGCAATTCAAGAGAAATATTGAATGAAGGAGAAGGGGTGAAACTGAAACGAAAGAGAGTTTCAACAAAAAGCACAATACAAATATTGTGCTTTCATTAAAAATATAAAGCTATTTATTTACTTTACTATCTAGAGGAAAAAATTAATTATGTTTATCAATTATTATTATTATTAATTAGAAGCATTTAACGTTCACTGTATGAACCTAATGATTATTTCACCATACAGCTTTCAAAATAACTTAATTTTATAACAGGTAGATCACCCAATCCCACGGCCTCACTGTGAAAGTGAAAAACCTAACTACACTAATGATAATTTTTTTATTAATATCAAATAGCGAACCCAACACACTTAGCTCATTAGGTAGAGCTGATACCGACAGAGTTAAGGTGTTGAACTTCAAAATCAATATATATAGCTAAGTGTAAAATATTGTGATATTTTACAAATTTAATATAATTGGTGTTTTTTTAATATAAATTTGCTATGAATATATTTTTGTTAATTTTTCAAAAACATAATATTCTATTGTGGCTATCATAAAATAAGTTAATAGCTACATTATCACCCACATTTAACAAAAGGACTATTAATGACATAGTTTCAATGATGAGAGGTATAATATCTCACAGGAAATACACCCAAATCAGTGTGGAGGTAATTCTTAAAAAAAACAATGTAGAATTCCGTTAAGAGGCCTCCCTCTGGGTTTCGATCTCCACCCGCTCAATCGAAAGCGACCAAATATAGTGCAAGTCACGCGCCATTGCTTGTAACTTAAAATAAGTAGAATCTGCAGATAAAAAAAAAGTTTTATTTATCAGTAGCGTAAGATATTTTCTGAACAGCAAATACCAAAAGAAGAAAATACATAATGATCCGCAGCAACTCTAACATGTAAGCAAACTTTCCCCAAGTTTACATTGCCAATTATATCGCTTGAACGATATCCTCATTATTATGTCTACGTCTCAAAATATTTTATATCTGCGCATGCGTATCCCTCCCTTCAGGATATCACACGCTTTCCAATAGTCAGTCCCCTATGTTCAAATCGCGGTCCCAAGTACTTTTCTTTTCATCTTTAGTAATTTCTGTTTGAAAGTGGTTGTTTCTGAAAAGCTATTTGTATTGATTAAAGTTAGTCCCCTTGAGTATACAGTCAAATTTAGCTAAAAAAGAATTTTAGAGATTTTATAAAATCTTCAATAAAAATGTTAATATATTTTGACATAAAATCACGTGATCTCTAAATGTCACTTTTCATAAATACTATAAATACCTATGAAATAATACTAATAATAGAAGTAAATTTAAATGTTGCCGAATTTGACGGAAAAAAATTATTTTTAGTTTATAAAAGATGCGCCAAATGTTCATTTGTAAGAATATTATGGTATAGTAGATAAGTAGTTTTGAAATGAAATAGCGAAAAATAAAAAAGGAAACAGAAAAATACACATAAGGAACAATTTGACAGGCCATTTAAATATATAAACTGTGTTTTATAGTAGGAATTCATGAACCCGCTTCGGCAGACATGAGGTCTAAATTTTAAGCTTGTCTAGACTGGCTTATGCCACTGACTGGGAGGTCACTACTCGAATCCCGGCCGAGTGTAATGAGAGTGTTTTTCCCCAAATGGTTTCCTCTTTAAGGGATTGATACAAAAACGAAAACATATTTTCTTTAAATTCTACCTTCCTTATCTTAATTTTTTTAAATAAAATATTAAGACATAATTATTAAGACACGATACAGAAAAATTCTACGTGACAACTTTTTATTATAAATATCATGGAGCTGAGTGGTTAGGACAGTCGATAAAAGGTAAATAGAACAATATTTTTGTTCCATCAGATTCCTCAAATAATTAATATATATAGGCCTATTAGTTAAGCATTTTTTTTCAGATTATTTTTACGTGTTCTACGTCTTACTACTCATCAGGGCTATCCTCATATTTAGGCCTACAGCAATAGGAGTAAAGATGGAATAAATGTACCAACACGTGCGTGGTTAGTGAATGGGAAAGCATTTTATATAAAACCACCTCAGTATACTCAGACGCTATTTGAGCCCTCACTTTCCCGTCCCCCAGAAAACTAGATTAGATTACACTGACCTTTTTTCCTACATGTCCACTGGTATTATTTATTTAGCACCACGTCTTACTACCAGTTCGGGCTATACGCTTAAGGGGGAGTGCTAGTGAGCGTGAGTTTAGGGTAGTATTTTTGCAGTTTTTATAGCACAAACATTTTTTGGCCAAAATAAATCATATATTTCTTCTATAAAATCATAAAGTTTAGTTTTCTCACATGCTAATTTCAACAATATTGTTGAATATCTGTCATGAGCATGGCGGCATTTGGTGACAAACTTTTCTCTTTATTTAAAAAGTTTGTCACCAAATGCTGCCATGCTCATGACAGATATTCAACAATTGTTGAGATTAATGTGCAGAAAACTAAACTTTATAATTTTATAGAAGAAATATATAATTTATTTTGGCCAAAAAATGTTTGTGCTATAAAAACTGCAAAATTAATGCACTAAACTTGCTCTCACTAGCACCCCGCCTTAAGTACTAATTACGCTACTGGATTAGAATTGGGGAGGTTGAATCTAGAAGAAGTGAGCCCGCATTTGCGTGGAGGAAGAGTGGAAAACCACTTAATAAAAATCACCTCAGTTCATTCGAACGTGATTCGAACCTCAATCTCCCTGTCTTCGACAATCTAGCTCAACATGACTAACGCGTTAGCTAACTACGTCACCGAGGTGGGTTGTCCACTGGTGTGGGTAGTCATAAATTAATATTCATGGCATCAAACTTTAGGTTTACATGTCTTAGGTTAAGTTAGTTTGTAAGTCGTCTGTTTCATAAGAGCTAATGTTAAATACACCCCAAAAAAAAGAGAGTCGGAAAAAAAACTATCAACGAAAGGAAAAACATGTTTCCCATTTCTTTTGTTTCAAAACTTTTTTATTCTTTTTTTTTAGTGGATGGAGGAAATAAGAGACAAACTTTGAACTAATGTTATAACCAAAGGCGGGATAAATTGACCGACTATTGTTTATTCCACGTCGTGCTTCAAAAAATAAACCTCCAGGGGATAATGCCCCTTTTTTCACTAGTACTTCTTTCTCACCTCAAAAAACAACAACCGAACTTCCGGAAAGGCTTGTAAATTCTATTCGATTCAAAACAAAAATGAGGAGTGGTTGGAGGATAGGGGGAAGTGGGTTGTAGAAACACAACTTTTCTATCGGATATTTTTATATCGACTATTTTCAGTGAATAAAAAGTGGATTATGTTATACTCTCAAAAGAACACATACAGACGTTAAGGGGTGTAAACAAAAACTTCCCATTTTGGACTCGCTTTATATAATATAATCTCACTTCTCAAAGGTACAGGATTCTTTTGCTTGGTCTATGTACTTCTAACAAAGGAACTCATGAATATTGCCACGAGTCTACGTACGCTTTCATTTTGCCAACAAGAGAGAATAAATTGTAAAATTTTTTCAATATATAATGAAGTAGATAGTTTCTTATTATAATATTAAAATTATGACATGTTTAATATCACGAACATTAGAAATATAAAGCAATATAATCGTATTTGCATTAAATATCTAAATATTGTAAAATGTACTTTTAAAAAAAGGACACTATAAAATATTCTAGAAAAACGTATTTGATACTTTTAATGTGAGAAAAATATATATATATATATACACCCCTAGCTTATATTGTCAATTAAATTAAATAATATACCCTTTATTTTTATGCACATACATCTATTTTAAGGTAAAGTATCATCAAGAGGGTGGAGCTGTCAATCAAATATCTATATAAGTTCAATAAATTATCTTTAAAGAAGCCCACATAGGCGAGCACGCGGGCCAAATGTCAGGTTCATCTATTCTGGGTAGCTTGTGCAGGGAAATTATAATTCAAATTCCATTTGAGTGTCCACGATTTTCCTCCTAAGTGATCTCGCACTCTCTCAACAAAAATATGGATACATTTCCTCTTAATTATTCCTTTTTCATCTCTACCCTATTAGCACATTAAAAAAGTAGAGTACCAGCCGGGTAATATGACGTGGAGGAGAAAATAAAATAAAAATTTCCTCAAGTGTTTCACGTTCAGTTGAAGAACTACTAATGACTTACACCTAATTTCATTGCTGAGAGAACTGCATGCTTACTATTGAGCAACAGCGTTGCCATTCTTTGTTTTTCCGTGATCAGTCTTCCTTCGAATGTATATCAAATTTGGCAATGCTGGGCTGTCGTTGTTGTCAGTACTTGGTGCTTCTTCCTCCACACAGTCGTAAAGTTACAGTAGTTGAGTCTCGTGTTCCTAATAGCTAGCTCAAAAACAATGACTAAATAAACACTCATATTTTATAAGTACTCTGTGTAGAATAATATGTGTTATTGATCACGTTAAGATTTGGTGTGTATCTGTATGTGTTGGTTGCGTGTTTTGTATTTTTACCTTAAGGTTGTGGAACTATAGTTGTATGTGCATATTAATATATTTATTTGAATAATAGTGTATTGTTAACAATTAAGATATAACAAACATTATGGAATCTCCGGCTTGTTACAAACAATTACATTCCAAGAGGAAAATATTAAGTAGTAAAGAAAGGGCAATGGTGTTAAGAGTCTACACCTATTTTCGTAATGACGGAACTTGTTCAGTAACTCAAGCGGCAATGGCAACTGCAGAAGCTACAGGTGTGTCTTATAAGTTAGTAATCTCTATTAAACAAGAATTCAAAACTAAGGGAAAGTTATTGACACCAATCAAAAGAAATAACTCTACTCAAATGAAGCGTTTGGATAAATATGATAGTTTTACTCAAGCAGCAATTCGCAGAAAGGTAACATTCACTTTACCTACCCTAAAGAAAATTAAAGCTTTAATTGACTACTGATAGCGACCTTCCTAATTTTTCATTGACGACACTTCAGAGGTTTCTTATAGATATTGGCTTTAAATGCATTCGACGGAAGCGTAACTCTTTGCTTATAGACAGAGATGATATTATTGTGTGGCGACATCGCTACTTAAGAGCTATTAAGAAGCACAGAGAGAGCAACAGGAATATTGTTTTCACGACGAAACCTGTGCAATTCCGGACACACAACTTCAAAATCGTGGATGGACACAACAATTGCATCATCCTCACAAGCAAGGCGAGAAGGCCTAACTACAGGAAATAAGCTTCCCTCTGGAAATGGGGGCGCGTCATTCTCGTCCACGCAGGTAATGAAAATGGTTTTATATCCGGTGCAGAGCTTATTTTTCATGGGAAAAAAGATATGACTATCACGATGAAATGGATGGAAAAATGTATGAAAAATATTTCAGAGAGAAGCTGCTTCCAAATATACCATCAAACAGTGTCATAGTTCTAGACAATGTTCCATTCATTCTACGGTCAGAGAAGAATTCCAACCAAGAGTAGTACCAAGATTATTATTCAATCCTGGCTCACCAGTAAAGGTATTTCTTGGGAAGAAACCATGAATAAGATGGAGCTTGTAAGATTTGAACAAAGTACGAGGCTATTATGAGCGTAAATATATTATTGACGAGATCGTTAAAAGTGCTGGACATGAAGTTCTACGACTGCCGCCTTATCACTGTGAGCTTAATCCCATCGAAGGAATTTGGAGTCAAATTAAAATATTTGTTGCTCAAGAAAACAATACATTTAAACTTAATGATGTTCATCACCTACTATGAAGAAGGAGTGAGAAATATCACAAAAGAACACTGGCGAAATCATGTTCATCATGTAATGAAGTTGAAAGCAACAATGTGGGACGTAGATGGGCTTATAGAAAAACTGCATGACAGCGTCGTGATAAATTTGAAGGACAGCTCCTCTAGCTCTGAAGATGATGATAGTGATGCTGATCTAGGAGTGGTACCGTTACCTGATTAAGAACAAGTAAGAATGTAATTTATAGCATTTATTATAAAATGCATGTTGTAATATATTTGTTTGTATATTAATTATGAGGAAAAAAGCTTTATACATAGAATATTTTAAGCATAATTACGGAGGGAATAGAGAAACGTTAATAAACTTCAATCTTGAAAAAATTATGATTGTTGAAAGAGTTAATGTTTCTAGAAAAGGCTGTACACCGATAGGAATTGCTTTTGCCTGTCAATTGAACCCCCCAACCACCCCATGCCACATTGTTTACAATGAGGGATTTCCAAGTAAACCCTCCCCCCTCACATTCCAACAACAGAAAGCTAGAAAATTTGGCAACCGGTAACAGAGAGGGAGCGAAGATAAATCTTTTCTCCATAAGACATGCAGTTCCCCCAGCTATGAAATTAGGTGTAGTCAAAGGAGTAGGGAGAAAATGCATATGTATCATTGTTCAGCACAGATGGGGGAAACCTCAGTCAATAACTCCGACTGAGATGCGACCCTCGGTATCACCATTCAATAACAACCAAGCACAATACGAGTTTAGTTTCGTACACTATTCAACCATCTACGAGAGCTTGATCCCTAGTAATACCGTGCATGTATTCCAATCAAAGAGGTCATTAAATATAATACAAATTATAAATTATTTTCAATATTGAGTAAATGAACGATTTAATCTATTTTGAAAGGTTTTAGATGTTATTGTATCAACCATTCCGTATTAAGTTTCAATTAAGAAATCCCTCATTAAAAGTATGTATTGAAATAATTTACTAGACACAAAGGTATGACTTATTAATTTAGATTTTGCTTAGTGAACTAAGTGTCCCGGGTTATATTTCCGGAAGGGGCGAAATTTCATTAAAGTAGAATTAATCCTTTTACAGTTATTTATTGACCGTTGAGAGAATGAAGACTAACTTGTAAGTCCTGTGGTTGAATAATCAGCGACTCACATCGTTGGTCAAATGTTCTAAGCTGCCACTCGTGTTAGACTGGATTTCCGTTGGTGAGGAGAGAGGGTTTTAATCTTGGTGGGCGTACTGAGGCTGTTTTTCCAAAAATGGTTTACCACTCTCCCTCCAAGAAAATGTGAGTACATTTCACCATCCCTATTCCATTAGTATAATAAATGTTTTTGTGCAACCTGAAACAGTACTAAGACACGATGGATTTGCAAAAATATATAATAATTTTTTTCGTAGATTGTACGTTAAGTAGGCCCTACTTTTTATTAATATTAATGGCTGTGTGGTAACTGTTTACACCAAATGGTAATATAATATCTCTTTTTAAATTACATTTATTTTAGACATCAAAACCAATCACTTAATCAGTAACATCACTAGATTTACCTAAGCCATCACCTAGCCGTAAAATATCCAAAAGTATCAGAAGGATATATGATATCCATAACGAGATAAATCCAGGAGTGCTTTGGATGGATACTCTAACCTCTTTATCGTATGGATGTTCATAAACCAGTTCCTGACTGTTTCGATTACGTCATTCGAAACAGCCAATGTCGAATTAGGGATCACGAAATAGTTGGCGTTACTAAAACAATTTGTTATCCTCCGATAAGGATGCGTTTAAAACAAATCAACCGAAAACAACATAAAAGATTTTTACAGTAAAGCACTAATAACTCTTATGGCAAAAGTAAATTAATGTTGATTGAATCAAATATTTTTAATTCTATAGTATTTTATCATTATTATTAAATGACTACGTTCAACACCACGGGATATAAACCTATAAAATGTGGAGAAAAATAGAGCAGTTTAAGGGAAGTGCACACGCATGGATAGGGGTGGAAAAACAGAACTTATAAAACACAGGTGGTAGATGCTCTCCAGAGTTTTCGGCTAAGTTTCGAACCTTAGCACCCCGACTAAAGTCAACTTAGTTTATTTTAAGCTTGACACATTAAACTGTGTGGCCATTGTTGTAGACCCATCCTATAAAAGGTTTGATTATTAATATGATCTATAAAATAACTATATTTAATTTAATTTTACTACAATCTTCAACGGTAGATCATAAAAAAAAAAGTTAATTCAAAATAAACCCTTCCCGTTTCCATTTGTCCTAATAATTAACATTTTGTTTATAAAATAAACTACAATAAGTTTCGTTTCTCGTAAAAACCTCAATGTCTTCATTAAATTCGATTATTTTATGACAGTTAAATCGTTATTTGAAATCTTGAAAAATCAAACCATATGAATATTCCCTTTTATTAATTTAAATAAAACTTTTTTTAAGTATCTCAGACATAAAACTGAATGTATTAAAGATTATATTGCCTTTTAAAATAATCAAGTCATTTGAAATCTAATAGTAATAACAATTTTAGAATCTTAAAATTTATTTTATGCTTAAAGGTATATATGTTTGATAAATTTCAAGTCTATAATTTTGTTTTAAAAAAAGTGTTAATTTTAAACAAGTCAATTACTTAGTGAGTTTTATGTGCTCATTTTATTATTCTTGTGCGCAACATCTTACTAGCCACCCGAAATATTTATGTCTCTAGACTGATCTGGTAAGAATGAATAAGGTAGAATTCAGAGAAAATGCATCTTCATTATGGTAGAGGGATGATGTAAAAGCATATAATGAAAACCATACTAACTATATTTAGATGTTATTTGAACCTCTACTCCGCTGTAATTGTTAAACCAGACCAAGGGAAAATGATATTTTACCCGTAGGTGATTATTTGGATCAAATAAATAGCTTATATATAAATATGCAAAGTAACGTAAAGTTGATCAATCATGCAAACAAAACTATTACAAAGTGTATTTTTATTTTTTTTAGCAATTTTGAGATTGATGATTCCATGTTTATTAATGAATTAATCTATTTTTTATAATTTGCTAGCTTTCAATATTATGTCATATCAATTAAGATAAATTCGCAACAGGGAATAGTTGATTTGATTTGTATAGTTGAAAAGTAGATCTAAATATATATTTAACAACTCTCTTTTAATTCTTTAAAACGTGGAAATTATTTCATAAATAGGTTTCACAATTCAAGAGGAAATTTAACGTTGACAAAATGTTAATGAAATCAGTGAATTCCCAAGAGAACAGTTTGCGTTTTAGTTCCCAAACATAATTGAATCAAACTGTTACCTAATTTGTGGATATTAATTAATACAAGCTCAGAAAATGAAATAACTTTTATTTCGTGGTTTCCGCTAAATTCCACATTTCCAAATTATCTCATGTGATGTAGCTACACTCTGTTTGAAAAAAAAACTCCATAATTCAAAATTTCTAATAGATTTTTAACAAATTTATAGACAAGCTTAGAGAAAGAATACCACCTGCCAAAGCACTGAGACACTTTTTATACGTCCAGAAATCCCGCGCATTATAGAAGTTGTTTGATATTTAAAAATATGGCTCACCCCAAAAATGAAATAAAAATGATCAAAATAGGCCTACTCTTCTAGTGTTAAAAACTTTAGATTATAAATTTATCAAGTCTAAAAAGAATACATGAAAATGTGACATTATCTCATTTCAACGATGCTTCACGGAAAAGTCACAGTAATCAAAGTAACTTAGACCCAAATGGTTAGAAACATATGTCTAAGACTTTGCAAAACAGATAAGGTATACTTTTAAGAGAGTCACGAGAAACTTTTATAAGATTATTGAGGATTGTTTTAGTGGCTTTAAATTAAGCATTATAATAACCATTTCCATGAAAATTACCGCAGTGTCAGGATATTTTCCTTCAAATAGGTTGTACCCTTAAAATGGAAGCTAGGGTTACACCGCTATGGCGAATACTTTTCCAGTTTTTAAAACAATATTTTCGGACAAATAAATCAATAAAACATTGCTTCAATATATACTTTTAATTTAATTTTATAGATACAGTAATCCGAGCAGTTATTTTCTATTGTCAAGGGCGTTACAGTATTTAAACATAGATTTTTAAATTAAGTTAAAGGTTTTGTTCAATTATCGTGATTGCATTTGCAAGTATTCAACCATTTTATATATTATTATGTGTGGAAAATTAAAATATCTGCATCTGTTGAAGAAATATTTTATATATTTTGGCAAAAAAAAAAATGTTATAAAAAAAGCAAAAAAAATACCAAATTTAGCGTGCCCCTCCATCACATTTTTGGTTATATCATTAACAACTTTTTTTTTTAGGAATGGGACAATAAGTTGCCTGCCACAACGCCTTTTTCCCCGACACTGTGCTTAGCTTTTCCACGTGACTAAAGGCCAGTTTCACAGCAAAATGTGTACGCCTCAAATGCGGCACTATTCCAAATACAAAACGACACCGACCTAAACTAGAATGGAGTAGGCTAGTTTTGCTATGAACCTGGCCCATCTCGTTTTGTACTTTATCGTTGCACTTGAGGCGTACTAAGTAGGACTATGAAAGGTCTTGGATTTGAGTTCCGGCTTGGCCGAAAGATTTATCATTGGTAAAATGTGGGTTTCCTCTTTCGCAGTGACGAAGAAACGACTCGGAGCTTAGTGTTGGGTTTGACCTGGATTTAAGTTAGTTTGTAAGTAGTGTGCTAATATAATCAGTCGGTTCAGAAAGAACATGTTAAATCCCTCAAATATAGCTAGGCGCTACGAACTGACGTGTAGTATATTACCTACAAACCTAATCTAGGTAGGCCTAGATAGTTTGGAGGTTTGTGCTATTTTTTTCATTCACTTCTTACTACCCAATATTTAATTACGCTAATATGGTAGGCTGGTAGATTATTAGGTAGCCTATATAGAATTTAGTGGGAATCTACCTACATTTTAATAGAGGAAAAGTGAGAAACCATTCAATAAAAACTATCCTCATCTCACTCGAAGGGTCTGTGAACTCCAATCTCCTCGTTATCGACAATTCAGACTGTTGCGAGAGTGACGCTTTAGAACTTAGAAAACTTACCCCCAGATATCATTGCTCTTTGACTTTGTAC